>CM060398.1:151157766-151801345 GCA_030545235.1 Helianthus tuberosus | reverse complement strand
GCTGACTTTTTAAATTTGGTCATGAAAAATTTAGATTGTCCATCTTATGTTACTAGCTTCAACTCCATGTCCCGAATGGTACCTTATTTGGTTACACCAGAGCCAAAGCGTATTGCACGCTTTATTGGTGGATTGACTCCAGAGGTAAAAGGTTATGTGAAAGCCTCAAGACCTGCAACATACAGGTCAACAGTAGATTTGTCGTTGTCTATAACCTTGGATATCATCAGGAGTAGGGTTGCAAGGAACACAGATGATAGGAAGAGAAAAAGAGATGATGATAACTCGAGGCGTTTTGATAAGAAAAAGAAAGGTGATTTTGGGTTTAAGAAGAATTCCGAGTTTAAGAAAAACTCAAACCAGTCGGGTGATAGACCCGTGTGCAAGAACTGTAGAAAGCGCCATCCAGGAAAGTGCACAATTGATCCGCAAGCTAAGCTCTGTGGAATTTTCAAAATGAAAGGTCATAAGACATTAGAATGTAAGGATCTGAAAAAAGTAACTTGTTACAGTTGTAATGAAAAAGGGCACATCAAGACCAACTGCCTGAAACTCGCAAAGAAACCTGAAGAGGCTAAGAAGACCAACGCTTGAGTGTTCCAAATGAATGCAAGAGAGGCAGTGCAGAATGATAATGTTATAACATGTACATTCCTCATAAACGATATTTATGCTAAATTTTGTAAACTATTAAATCTGCCTATAAAAACTCTAGACATAAAATATGAGGTAGAATTGGCCGATGGTACCTTAGAAACGGCCTCAACAATTCTAGATGGATGTTTCATATCCATTAGGAACCACTCTTTTCCATTGTCCTTGTTACCAATGAAATTGGCAGGTTTTGACATAGTTATAGGCATGGATTGGTTATCCCTTAACCAAGCTCAAATTGCCTGTGATAAAAAGCAAGTTGTTATCAAGACCCCTTATGGTGAATCACTTACTATTCAAGGAGATACGTAGTTTGGATTGCCTGATCAAGTAACTATGCTTAAGGTATCTAAGTGTTTGAAGAAAGGTTGTGTTATTTACATGGCACATGTGACGATAGATGAGCCAAAGCCCAAGATAGAAGATATTCCTGTTATTTCAGAATACTCAGATGTTTTCCTTAAAGAACTACCTGGTTTACCTCCCGACAGACAAGTGGAATTCAGGATTGATATTATACCAGGAGCAGCACCAGTCGCAAGAGCTCCTTATCGTTTGGCACCGACCGAGATGAAAGAATTAAGAACGCAGTTGGATGATTTATTGGAAAAAGGTTTTATTCAACCTAGCTCGTCTCCTTGGGGAGCGCCTATCCTATTTGTGAAGAAGAAAGATGGCTCAATGCGTCTATATGCATTGATTATCGTGAGTTGAACAAAGTTACAATCAAGAATCGTTATCCATTGCCCAGGATCGATGATCTGTTCGATCAGCTTCAAGGGGCAAGTTTCTTCTCAAAAATCGATTTGAGGTCGAGATATCATCAGTTGAAGGTTAGAACCGAAGATGTACACAAGACCGCGTTCAGAACAAGATATGGTCGCTAAGAGTTCTTAGTGATGCCTTTCGGGCTCAATAACGCACCTGCAGCATTCATGGATCTCATGAATCGTGTCTACAAGCCGTATCTAGACAAGTTTGTCATTGTTTTCATCGATGAAATACTTATTTATTCAAAGAACCAAGCTGATCATGAGAAACATCTCCGATGCATCCTTAAACTGCTACAACAGGAGAAGCTCTACGCAAAGTTCTCTAAATGTGAATTCTGGCTTTGAGAAGTCCAATTCCTTGGACACGTGGTAAGTGAGCGTGGTATCCAGGTGGATCCCGCTAAAATAGAGGCAATTATGAATTGGCAAGCGCCCAAGACGCCCACAGAAATTCGCAGCTTCTTAGGTCTGGCCGGTTACTACAGACGTTTCATAGAAAACTTTTCAAGACTAGCTGCACCTCTAACTTCTTTAACTTGCAAGAATGTGAAGTTTGATTGGGGTCCCAAATAACAAGAATCTTTTGAGATTCTCAAGCAGAAATTAAGCAATGCTCCGGTGTTGACTGTAGGATCGGATTTCGACCTAAACGAGTCGTTTGGAAGAGTTCTAGTCCATTTCAGAGGCGGAAACTAAGAAACGGACAATGAAACAGCTTGTATCACACTTTAATCTTCTTGTATATTAATTTGACAACCTTTACATTCAGAAGAATCACCGGCAGCACTTCGGTATAATTCTCAGACCCCGTTACAAATGACTAGTATGACAACATATATATACTAGTATGATTTCGCTTGAAACACTTCAAGCGAAATCTTACATTCAATCTTTCAAGCGACATCTACAAAATATAACATTCTGTTGAAGCGAAATCTTTGTATTGTTTTGTCTTCTAGTGTAGATGATGCAATATGTGATGTCACTTGTGTGATGTCATCATTAAGGATGATGACATCATGCTTGTTTAGAACCGCACCGAACCCGAGACTCGACATAAGACGAAGACGACAGATGACTGCACCAACAGACTCCCCCTCAGATGTTGACGAGTCTTAAGTGTCGAGTCTTTGCAATCTTCAGTCTTTATCAATCGTTGGACTTCCTTCAGGATCTCTACCTGGCTCTATTCTGTCTCCAATTCTCTCTCTCTCTAACAGACTCCCCCTCAAAACATGCTGGGATCGTAGTCTGGCTTTTACAGAATTTCAAAATCCTCAGGTATCGGAACCTGGCACTCTATTTGCTATCCTGCACATCCTCTACCCAAAAATAAGATTCACAAAAAAATATTTAACAATTTATCAAATTTCATGCATCAACAATCACTCTCTCTCAGATCACATACACATGATGAACCACTTAATGATTTAAAAAAAACATATTTTGACAATTAAGACATACTCCCCCTCACATCTATGTCATCATGTTCAGCACTTGGAACTTTGAAAATCAGCTTTCCAACATCAGTTGCCGAAAATCTTTTTGAATTTTTCAAAATTTATGCTAAAACACACTGAAAATCTTTTTGATTTTTGACATAACAGAAAAAAATGCAGTAAAGAAAAATATACAAACAATATTTTTTTTAAGTTCGTGTAAGAGGATCATATCAGTTTCTGAGACAGATCACTAACACCGTTAAGCTTCATTTCATTTTAAGTTCTAAACAATTTACCTAGATTGCCAGTATACTTGTCCACTTAAATTTTCACACAAAGTTCAACTGATCCGAGATACGATATTAATATTTTAAGAGACTTAAACTTATCTGTGTGTCCCACTACTTGAATATACTCCCGTATCCAGATCCCAATATTCAGTCTTACAGGTGAGTATACCACAGATGATATCTGTAAGGGGAATAAATTATGCAACCGTGATAGCTCAGGTCAGAACTTCCGTTCAGCAGAGAGCCTAGTTGACTTTTAGGTGTGTCCCCTTTAGAGGATCTTTTGAATTACAACAGCCATGATTAGCATTTTTCAATGTTTCATCATTTTTTAGCTGAGGGTGGTGCTATATTTCAAGCAAGCAGAAAGTATTCTCCGGGGACTAGGCCATTGCTTCCGCAAAATCAGAAGTCCCGGGATAATACCCCAGATATCACTGAGCATAAAGACCTAGTATCTCAGAATAAGGGACCTTTCAAACAAGATTTCAGGGGTTACCTATATATCCAAGTTTGTGTTAACCCACAAAACAAGCAAGTTTGAAATTTAGGTTTATATCTCGTCACAATCTACTAAATGTGCAAAAACCTACTGACATATCCGCAGTAAGATTGTTTATCACATTTTTACTTTACATTTCTTTAGCATGCTGTGACAGTCCACTGATGTACTATCATTTCCTCTTTTATACAACAAAACTCATTTTTCATTTTTTTACTGTTTTTGGCTTTTTCAAATTTTCAAATGTTTTTGGATTTTCTGAAAATTTTTACTCCCCCTAAAATGCAAACACATTTTAGGAAATTTGAAAACCAACTGTACAATAAGGTGACAACTGATATCAAATTGCTTCAAATCGCCATCCACTATGCATAAACAATCAGAACTCCCCCTATCACAAAACTATTTTCTCATTATGATTTCAAAGCACTTAAGTTTGTTTTAACCAAAATGATTTTTCCGGAAAATAGGTTTTGTTGATTTTACCACTTGTAAAGTTAGGGGTTCATCATATCTTTCCTCAATCATTTGTAGAAAATCAAGTACAATTTAATGTCCTTGATTTACCACTTGACATTGAAAACCTCTTTCAACCACTTGTAAATAAACACAATCAAAATCTGATATAAAGAATGATGCCGATTCCTGCTCCACTCTTACCAACCTGGGAGCTCCGGCAAGTCATACTTAACCTGTAAAATTTAACAAACTTTAAGATTCAATCACAAAAACAATTTTCAAGAAAGATGCCGATTCCTGATCCACGATATAAACTTGGGATCTCCGGCAAGTCAGGTTTTTTAATGAAAGAAAATATCCACCCAAGCCTGACCAGCCTTGGGTGTAAGTTTCTCAACTTCACTAGGGGTTGGGCTATAAGTTGCCTTCTTTGTAGCATAAAACTCCTTTACCCCTTTAACCTTCCCATCAATCATTTTACCAATCATCTTTTTAATGTTTCCATTAAACGCTTTCTCAACATCAAATTCATTCTTATCAGAATAAAATTGATTTGAAATTTCAACCTTTCCAACCTTTGATTTAAAATTCTCAGCTCTCAATGGTGGAAAATGAACATCATCCATTAAAGGAACTGAGTTTTCATCACTCTCATCAAACTGTGGCTCCTCTGATTTTGTGGAATCAGATTCATTGCCAGATTTTACCTCTGATTTCTTAACAACCCAAGCTTGATTGTCAAGATTTCCCTTCTTCTTGTAAAACCTTTTCGAACACTCACCAACTTCATATGTTGAATTTTTGAAAATTTTAAAATTTTCAATTGGTGGTTCGGTTTTATCAACAACAACTTCTTTCAGTTTTCCAGAAACTCCCTGTTTTGTGTTAGTCGCTTTCGGACAGTTCCATGCAATATGACCAACTTCATTGCATCTGTAACAAGTTCTTGTCTCTTTTCTTTGAAAAGCTCCATTCTTCATCTTTTCAGCAAGAAACTCCTTGTTTGACTGTTTCCAGAATGAGCTCTTTGCTTCTTCTTCATGACTAGTTCCTGCAACATATGTCATTTTTGATTCAAAATCTCGAACATATTTTTCATTTTTATAGTTTTCAGGTGGAATAAAACCAAGTCCTTTCTTTTTGTAGCTACGATTGTGGTTTGATTTCTTTTGAAAACCAGAACCAGAATTGTAACCCTTTTTCTTGTTTATCCGCTGTTGAACTCTTGAAGTGTATTTTTTAGGTTTTTCAGTAAGATTTAAATCTTTTATTTCAGAAATACTAATTTCTGTCATTTTGAAAACCTTTTTTATCATGTCAAAACGAACACTTCTTATTGGAAATTCTTTATCAAAATATAATTTGTCAGAATCATTCAAAGTATAAACAACTTCAAATGTTTCATCATTCAAATTAGATTTTGACAATAAAAACTCTTTACTATAAACCCGTTTTCCCGACGACTTTGAACTCTTTTCGGACGAACTCGAACTCCCGACTGACTGACATGAATTTTCGGACTCGGACTTTGACTCTGACTCCTCATCCTTATCCAACACCTGATCAACCATTCTTTTAATTAATTCGGACTCATGATCTATATCGGACGCTGTGAACGTGACATCAATGTTGTCTGGTAACATATCGGTTAACTCGGACTCTAACTTTAGATTGACTGCCTTTTGGACTTGTTCCTCATTCGGTTTTCTAGGCGAATACCTTTCCCAAATTGGAGGCGGACACTTGTTATAACAGACGTTCTGTTTCTTACCAGTATCTGTTTTCTTCTTTGATTTCTTGTCTTTATCTTCATATTTAAACGCCTCGAAACCTGCAACAGTAGGGTAAATTCTATCAATTATGTAATCACAACTTGTATAACTTTTCAGCAATCGTCTAATTCTTTCATTTTCTACTTTTTCACCATCTAACTCTTGCTTCCATTTAGCACATTCTTCGATGTAAAAATTTATCTCTTTTTGCTTCGACATCATTGTTGCATTCAACATCTTCAAAGCAGCTTCTCTTTCTGAATTAGTTTTCTGCAAACTATTCACTGTTCTGTTCAATACATCATATGATTCTTTCACATTCTTTAAATCAAACACCAACTTTTCTTTCATCTTCTCTGAATCACTAAACCTCTCGTCTTTTTCTTCACATTGTTTGCAAGATTCCAAACATATAAGACAAGGTTTTGTGACTTCAACAATCTTTTCAACTTCCACAATCTTCTCAACTTCAACCACTTTTACCACTTCAACAATCTTCTCAACAACTTTGACTTCCTTCATTACTTTTGCAGCTTTCTCCTCTTTCAGTTTCTTCAATTTTTCTGCAAAATAAAATTCAAAAGCATCAGAAGATAAATGAGTTTTTCCAACATTTATCTGTTCAAGCTCTTCATCACTATCACTTGTCTCTGACGAACTGTTTTCAGATGAAACAGATCATTCATCTTCACTTTTCTCATCATCAGATAACACTTCCATCCATTCCTTCAGCATTTCCGGCTTTCGAATAATATGAACAATAAATGCTCCAACATTTGAATCAGCTGGAATGTACTTGTCCCAGCTAAATCCTTCAGCCAATTTCTCGTCATCTTGATCCATGATGCCATAATAAGCTTTCCTATTTGCATCCTCGATCATTTTTCCATGTGCCGTTTGAGGCTCTTTTTGTTGATGTGGTTGATGAGTGATTTGCTGATAAATGGTCTTCCGATAATAATCATCTTTCCCAGCAGATTCCTTTGCTCCTCTCGGTTCCTGATTCTTGCACTCCCGTTTAAAATGACCTTTCTCCCTGCAACGAAAACAAACAACTTTAGATTTATCAAATCCAAGATTAGAAAGATTTGCATCCAAGAAATCAGTTCTTCCTGTAACCAATCTAAATTTTTCTGCTCTCCTCAAAACGCTAGCTAAAGCCCATTTAATATCCATCAGTTCTAGCTCTTCTGCATCAATTTGGTCATAATCTTCCTTTGTAAGCATCGGATTGCCAATTCTTCCGGCAATTAACCCTTCATAAGACTCTAATGCAGTGACCAATAATCCCATATGATGCTTAACAACTTCTTCAGAATAATTTTGACCATTTTGAAGATGTAGAGCTACATTGCACTGAATCAAATGACCATTTCCAGCAGATGAACTTTGAACATTTGGAGGATTCACCGTTGAGAACCCATTTGTATTGACTGATCCTTGACTACTTGGAGTAGATTGATTTCCAGCACTAAATGCAGTTTGGATCTTTAGACTTGCTTCAGCAGTTTGAATATTTCCTTTGTAATACAGTTTGACGTCTTGTTGATTGCTTGAACTATTCATTCTTGCAATCTTCTGTTGTTCAAGATCTTGTGCCTCCAGTTTTTCAATAAACTGACCAATCGACAATCTGCTAAACTGTCCAGAATTCTTCAAAATCATGAGATATGTACCCCATTCCTTTTGTGGTAAAGCGTCAGCAAGCTTTTCAACCCATTCTGCTGGAGTTTTAGTGATCTTCAACTGGGACATGGTGCGTACAAGATGACAGTATCTCTCAATGAGAGTCTTTGTAGTCTCACCAGGCATGCTTGTAAACAACTCAAACTCCTTCTTCAGTAACGCTGCTTTACTCTGAAGCATCTCTGTACTTCCTTCAAACTTCTTTTCAAGAGCTTTCCAGATCGAAAACGCATTTCCATCATGCTGAAGCAAAACAAATATATCCTCTGTTATAGCTTGCTGCAACAGACTTATCATCATTTTCTCTCCTTTATAACTTTCTCTCTCTTGATCTGAAAACTCCGAGATAATTTTATCAACATTCATAGCAGTCTGTGGTCTGATGTATGCTGTTTCAATGCTTTCCCAAGCTCTTAGATGGTTTGCCTGAACCCAATTCTCAAAGCGATTCTTCCATCCATGATACTCCTCAATTCCCATAAGCTTCGGGGGTTTTTGCATTGTTCCGGTTTCGTTTTCTGCCTTCATGTTTTGAACAATTGAAGCTGGAGTAGTCGAGGGTGTAGCAAATGCGTTGTAGAACTCGGAATCCATTTTTTAGCAACTTGAATCTCTTGTAGAAATCGACAAGTACCTTTACAAAACGAACAACACACAAATAGTTAAAAGATTTATCAATTAATCGAAACAAATTGGTACTCAAACTGATGATTTTCTGTGCTGACAGAACGTTGACCAACTATACGGACTGAAAAACCCGGATCGAATTCAATTGACCTTGACCCTTTGAAGCAAAATCCTTAATGTATATATGGCTTCAAGCGAAATCAGATAACACCATTTAAATCAATCGCTTCAACTTCAAGCGAATCAATCTGATTCAAGCGAAATCAATAACAATCTATTTCGCTTCAGCTTCAAGCGAAATCCAGCTGATGTATTTCGCTTCAACTGATTACAAGCGAAATCAAGTGAAAACCTCTATTTCGCTTCAACTTACTCAAGCGAAATCGTCCAATATGTCAGATCTGAAGCGAAATCAGTCCATTATCTACTAAAACTTTCAAGCGAAATCTGTTTTAGGTCAATTTTAACATGTTTTAGTCTGAATTTTAATCTGAAACTTTGTAGGCTTTGTTAAAACTCAGTTTTACACGTTATACTCTGAAATCAGACCATTTCGACCGTTGAAACTAGTTCAGATCTGAAAACTGTAAAAAAAATGAGAAGAAAGAAGATAATCCGGTAGAATCAAGCTGTAGTAGTATGAACTCCTGGTCCTGTGCTCTGATACCAATTGTAGGATCGGATTTCGACCTAAACGAGTCGTTTGGAAGAGTTCTAGTCCATTTCAGAGGCGGAAACTAAGAAACGGACAATGAAACAGCTTGTATCACACTTTAATCTTCTTGTATATTAATTTGACAACCTTTACATTCAGAAGAATCACCGGCAGCACTTCGGTATAATTCTCAGACCCCGTTACAAATGACTTGTATGACAACATATATATACTAGTATGATTTCGCTTGAAACACTTCAAGCGAAATCTTACATTCAATCTTTCAAGCGACATCTACAAAATATAACATTCTGTTGAAGCGAAATCTTTGTATTGTTTTGTCTTCTAGTGTAGATGATGCAATATGTGATGTCACTTGTGTGATGTCATCATTAAGGATGATGACATCATGCTTGTTTAGAACCGCACCGAACCCGAGACTCGACATAAGACGAAGACGACAGATGACTGCACCAACATTGACATTGCCAGAAGGGATAGAAGAGTTTGTTGTTTACTGCGACGCATCACACACAGGTATGGGTTGTGTGCTTATGCAGAGAGGCAAAGTGATTGCCTATGCATTACGTCAACTGAAGGTGCATGAAAAGAACTACACCACCCATGATTTGGAATTGGGTGCCGTTGTATTTGCACTCAAATTATGGAGGCATTACCTATCTGGGACCAAGTGTGTGATTTATTCAGATCATAAAAGCCTTCAACATTTGTTTAACCAGAAAGATCTCAATATGAGGCAACGTCGTTGGATGGAAACAATGAACGATTATGATTGTGAAATTCGCTATCACCCAGGCAAAGCGAATGTGGTCGCTGACGCACTAAGCAGGAAAGAAAGGGTCAAAGCTATTAGGATCAATGCCAAAAGCATTGAACTAAAGAACAGTTTAAACAAAAAGTTGTTGTCAGCTCAGAAAGAAGCCATAATGGAAGAAAACTTTCTAGAAGAAAGATTAGGTGCAACTATGGATCAGTTGTCACCAGGGAAGGATGGAATCCTCAAAATGAATGGACGAATCTGGGTTCCAATTCATGGAGGACTTAGAAATGAAATCCTCCGAGAAGCCCACAATTCTAAATATTCAGTTCATTCGGGCAGTGATAAAATGTACCAAGATCTAAAGGCAAATTACTGGTGGATGGGTATGAAGAAATCCATAGCCACGTATGTGGCTAAATGTCTGACGTGTGCACAGGTTAAAGCCGAGCATAAAAAGTCGTCAGGTTTACTACAACAGCCGGAACTTCTCACTTGGAAGTGGGAAATGGTAACTATAGATTTCATAACCAAGTTACGAAGGACAAAACATGGGAATGATATAATGTGGGTTATAGTTGACAGACTGACAAAGTTAGCCCATTTCTTGCCCATCAAAGAAACACATAGCTCCGATAAACTGGCCCAACTATACGTGGATGCGATTGTATCTCTCCATGGAGTGCCAGTACCTATTATCTCTGATAGGGATACTAGATACACATCTCATTTTTGGAAAAGCCTTCAGCAATCTCTAGGCACTCGTTTGAATTTCAGTACTGCTTATCATCCTCAGACGGATGGGCAAAGTGAGCGTACGATTCAAACACTGGAAGACATGCTCCGGGCTTGTGTTATTGACTTAGGGGGAAGTTGGGATGACCATCTTCCTTTGATTGAATTTTCTTACAACAACAGTTATCATTCGAGCATCCAAGTCGCGCCTTTCGAGGCTTTATATGGAAGGAACTGCAGAACGCCAGTTTGTTGGGCGGAAGTTAGAGAAACCCAACTATCGGGACCTGAGATTGTCCTCAAGACGACGGATAAGATTATCCAGATTTGTGATTGTCTAAAAGCTGCCAGGGATAGGCAGAAGAGCTACGCAGATAAGAGGCACAAACCTCTAAAATTCGAGGTAAGTGATAAAGTATTACTCAAAGTGTCGCCTTGGAAAAGAGTAATGAGATTTGGCAAAAAGGGAAAGCTGAGCCCAAGATTTATCGGACCATTCGAGATTATCGAATGTGTCGGAAGTGTAGCCTACAAGCTAAATCTACCTGAAGAGCTTAATGGAATTCACAATGTGTTCCACATCTGCAATCTAAATAAATGTCTAGCCGATTAGTCGCTAGCAATGTCTCATAAGGACGTGCAGGTTGACGAAAGCTTGAAGTTTGTTTAAAAACCTTTATCGATCGAGGATCGATATGTTAAAAAGCTTCGAAGAAAGAACGTGCCAATTGTAAAAGTGAAATGGGATACCCGTAGAGGCCCAGAATATACGTGGGAAGTTGAATCCACGATGCGACTGAAATACCCTCATTTATTTCAGTAAATCTCGAGGTCGAGATTTCTTTTAAGGGGGTGAGGATGTAACACCTCACAAATCATGACTAATATAGTGTTGACACGTGTCATAAACCCTAATCATGTAAAAGTTTAACCTTGAGGGACTAAAATTGACAAGCAGTGAAAAGATGTTTGTAGAAGGACCAAAAGTGTCAACACGCCAAACTTGTGCCTCTGATTGACCTCACAGGATGTTCGTATTCTTTAATGAATAAATTATCGGACGCAAGAAGCCGTTTGTGCTTAAAATCAAAAGTTTACAAAACACAGGGGTTAAAAGTGTCAACATGTAAATTCTTACCTATGAGTGACCTTTTAATGATCCCGAGGCTTTGTAATATATTATTATACTCCAATGAATGTTGGATGATGATTTCGTGAAGTTTACAATTATATGATGTAATTTGCAATTTCTAAGAAGAAGGGTTGGAAAAGTCAATATGACAATTCTACTCCCGGGATACCATTTCAATAAATCCGAAACCTGATAATACATGATTTTACTCCCAAGAACATTTAAAACCTAAATATGTGGGCCCCTAATGCTGAAAATGAAAGTTATACGAGTTATATAAGTGCAGGGGCTAATCTTGTAATTATGAAAACAATTTTTGAAATTGGCTTCACAGGCTTGTCGTGACAAGATCCTCTACACCTGTCGTGACTCGTGGGAGACACCTATTTCCAACCAGAACTGGCAGCTGTCCAGTATGCAACCTGCAATCTTTTCAGATCTTCTGCAAACCTGTAATCGAAACAGCAGCATGCAAACGGTATTGGGAATCCACTAGGACACTTGTATGCATCAAATTTCACCTGGGGACACTTGGATTGATCCTAGTTCATCCTCTTTCACTATATATAGAGCTCAATATTGGGTTTGAGAACTTGCTCACTTCAAAAATCTGAATTGCTCTCTCTAAAGCTTGCTCTCTGGTGCATCCTAATCTTAAAGGAAGCCCATATAAGTTAAATCTTCGTGCTAAGGACCCTTGTAACTGTTCTTGGCTCCTGTAGTTCAGTTTTTATTAGTATAAGGAACGAAAGTCAAAGTTAGCGTAATTCTGCGTTGACTTGTAAATTAATCATAAACGGTCCAGCCATGGTTCTAAACGAATATGGCTATGTGTTGGTGATTAAGTAGGTGATAATCACTCAAAAGAGCACCTCCTAATTATCACGTTTACTTAGTCAATTGTCGGGTCAAAATAATTAACAGAAAAGTCAAACGAGTCAGTTTTTGTTAAAAATTCATAATTGATAATGTAGAAGATATAAAATACGTTTTATCACTTTAATAACTTGGTAAATATTATAAGAAGATGTTTAGGGATGTTCAACCCGACAATTCTGAGTTTAGGCTCGGTTCGCAATAGAAAGTCGCAAAAGTTGACTTTTGCTTTGACTTCTAGTTCTGACCCGAATTAGCTTGGTGTCTTTATGCCTTAGGGTTCCCTTATGACCATATTATATGTTAGTATAACCCTCTGAGGTTATACTACATGGTCCCTTAGAAATCAGAGTTCATTTGCATGTTTCCGTTAATTGCTTAAATTTGACTATTATGCCCTTATAATGTAAAAACAAGATTTTTGGATATATGAGTATACAAATATCTTTTTTACTGATATATAAGCATGTCAAATAAATTTGACATCAGTTTCTGGTCTCAAACTAAAGTTATGCAAGATATCGTAAAATGAAACTTTTTATGAATTAAACTACGCTTTTAAGCATAAATCATGTTTAAACCCAAATTTTGGCACCAAACTCATTACCCACTGTTATGATATTATTTTTAGGGATTTTTGAAATATTGGGTCTGATTATAAACTGACCATATCATTGAGTTCTTTTGTAAATTCGATAAATGACGATAATGCCCTTTTGTTAATAAAATGAGATTAACATATGATTCACATGCCAAACCTTTTCCTACTGATTTTATATGAAAAATAAAATATTTTAAACATTCAAGACTGATCAAAATCTCAGAATTTCATAAACATCTCAAATATCGTCAATTATCGATTTTTACTCTAATTAGGCTCATGGTCTGGTTTAAAACCATATTTAGCACCCAAGACTTGTTACCTACCGAATTAATAAATAAATTTTAATACTTTTACAGTAGGTATAAGTCATGAACTCAGATTTCCAAATTTGTCCTTAAAAACACATGTGAAATGACCAAAATGCCCCCACGGTGCATAGTTTGGCTATAAATAGTAAACCACACATATGTATGATATCTTACTGATTTAACAACATAAAATAAATATTTTTACAGAATGTTTTAGACCAGAACCTCAGTTTGCTATTAAACCTTTTTATAAACTTTAAAATGACCAAAATACCCTGACGGGATTTAATTTGGTTTAAAAATCTTTTTGGGCATAATTGTTGATATCCTACTGATATCACAACATATTTGAAGCATAATAACTTATGAAACTTGTACATGACTCATCCGGCTACCCGTTATGCATATACGCGTTCGGTACGGTTTATGTAACTAGTTTGCATAAATTAGCCGAAACGGGTCAAACCTTATTATTTTTACTTCAAAATCCTGAATATATTTAGTTTACCCATTTTATACAAGTCACCATACTTGTCGGGTCTAAATCACATTCCAATCCGGTCACCGCTTAATCTAGTGTTTCGTGCCGTAAACCTTTCTTTAAACTAACCGGTCTAAGTTTACAACTTAAATAAGACCTGTTAGGAATCTAAGAGGTTAATAAAACCTTCGTTCCAGATTAAGAGCCCCGGTAGGAGTTATTTGCACTTGTCGAGTAGACTATACGACTGAGCATACAAAATTTGCATTTTTAGCTCAGGTAAATACTTTTAACTTATTTTCCCTTATACGTGTTACACCCTAAATCACGTTTGACCCTAAGTCGCAGCGGAAATACGTACATAAAAATTTCTTTCATTAAAAATACCTTAACTTATTTAAACTTTAACTTTAGCATAAGTATTTCTCATAAATCCATTATTCGACTTATTTAATAACTTAAAAACATAGTTTAGGTTTACTACAATATATACATCATCGTTCCCGTACAATCTCTCTATTGACTCGATCCTCGATCTCCAATCCTTGGATATCCTCATGACTGGTACTACCTGCGCTCACCACATAGAATTCACAACATTAGTACGCATTATAAACATACCAGATTTGTACACGTCTACTTTTCGTTTCGTTAACTCTTTACATCCCAGCTTTCCCATCCTGACATACCATTCGTGGTGAGACATCTTTGCTATTCCTGCATTTCACTTAAAACTCCATGTACACGCATAACAACGTAAAACTTAATCATACTGAATGACTTCTATACATACCTAAACTTCATACGTATTATCTCCTTATATACATACGTACACACATGCATACATACCTACTTGCATACATACTCACACACATACATGCCAACCTACATGTATACTTACATATAAACACATCTACATCATTATATACGTATCTACATGTACTCATACCTACATCATTACGTACACTCATGACATTATATATATACATACATACATACATCCCTACTTACAATAAACCAAACTTATACATGTCTACTCTCATACATACCCTTGTCTATCCACGTACTTACTCACATACTTGTAAACATACATACGTACCTATCTACACATGTGCATACACTTAAGCTTATAAAAACGTAACTTAAAATAGTCATACGCAACTTAAAACGCGTTTAGGCGAGTTCCCAAGGCAAAACGAGGCACGAAAACAATTTTCGGAGAAACATGACCCGTTGCGCTACGCGACGGGCCGTCGCGTGACGCGACCCCCCCCAAAAAGACAGAAAGTTGTTGCTGCTGTGCTGCAGATTTCCAGCACGTCCGCGTTTCACGGAAACGGTCATAACTTCTTCGTTATTGGTCCGTTTTACCCGATTCTTTTTCCTACGCGTCCGTAATTTAATTTCCCATCTTATGGTGTTAAGATCCGACATCCGGATTAACACAATTCCAGACTTTTAAGTCTTCGGCTTACTACCCTTTTTACCAATAATTGACCCGTTCATAATTCTATTACATAACTTGTTTGTTTGACCTTAACTTCATATAAATTCATAATATCAAGGTCATTTGTCATAAACGAATTCCTTCCCGGATACCTTACCTCCTATTTCACCCGTTTGCGCTCAAAGCTTATTTTGACCCGTTAAGGGTATTTGTGCATTGAAACGTTTCTGACTTACAAAACCATACACCTCACTTTCATACTTGCCCAAAACGTTATACTACTCGAATAACTCGACTCTAAACTACTTTTTAAGATCATTTGCCCGAAATACCCATCAAGGGCATTTTGGTCAACTTTAATCCCATCATTTACGACGAAAGACTACGTCACCTAGTTAACCTCAACCATCATGTTTAGTTAATTAATCATCTTCATATTACATAATCTAACTAAGAAGTGATTACAGAAATCACTTACCTTATGCGTCCGTGCTCGTATCCGATTCCTTGCCTCTTCTTGACCCGTTAATGCCTCATGCTTAAGCCCGTCTCGACATGGTCCCTACACTTCCATGTCATCGAAACCACATTCTTGTTAGCATACCCATTTGTACATGTTAACAATCATACCAATCGCATAATCCACACTTAACTTCCCTTAGTCATTTCTAACAAGCATATTACATAAAAATCAACTTCATATCCTTTCCAACTCATGTAATTTATCATCAAATCACAAATAACGCATATTAACATAACATGTACCAAACTACTTCCTATAATCCTACCTTTACGACAACGAGTCAAATCATGTTTCTTATAATTGTTGACTTTCAAAATTCAACTATTAACCATATGTTACCATCGACTTATCAACATATACCCGTAACATCATAATCGACTATACGGATGACACTATATACATTTTATCATACACTTGATGTACGTACTACCTTTTAAGCATAACGTACAACTTATTCATGCATAAATCTTCTAAACTCATACATAACCCCTCAAAACCTACTACTAATCATCATGTATCATTCCAAATGAACATCAAACATAACATCATCATATTCCTCCTAATTTATCTAACAAGAATTCATCATACCCACATAATACATCATTCTTTCAACAAGAATTGGACATAGGTGACGAGTCTAGTCATCTTCATCACCATAACTAATGGGTTTATCATCTAAACATCAAATTAGCACAAACCATTCATAATTCATGTTCTATATGTTGATTATAACACATACTCATGCTCAATTCCACTTGAACTCATGGATTAGAACATAACCCACTTTACACATGATCACAAATCTTAGATTTAAGACATACCTTATGATCCCCTCGTGAAGGTGATCATTAATATGTGTTCCTTCTTGAATTTGAGCTTCGATTCACCCTTAAATTTGGTGATTTAGTGGAACTAGGGTTTGGAGCTCTTGGAGCTCCTGAACATTCATGAACACACACGAAGTGTGTGTTTGTGTGTATTGATCTTTCATTTTAATAACTCAACTTCCATCTTGTTCCACTTTAACCCCTCGGGTTTGCCTTTAAAACATAACCGACACTACTTTCATCATTTAATACTTTTAACCATACCCTTGACTAGGTTAAATAGCCTAGTTATTAATTTCATGACGTGTCATATAGGAACACACTACAATTATTAACATTCAGATTTTTGGGGCGTTACAATACGGGCTTGGGATACGGTAAAATATTACTGCTTGGTCGGGTGTAGAAACATTTTAATTGAAGATGGTTAAATTGCATAATCCCGTTTTTAATCAGTGTTGCTTGATAACAAATAACATTAGGGGTTAACGACCGTGTCCTGGATATCCTTGGCTCATTTAAGAATTGAGAATGGCCACGACTTAAGCACGGGGTGTAGGCATACACCTGACAGTTGCGTATGTAAAGATATACCCATTTGTTGAGGATTACTCACCGTGGGATTATATTAGTGGTGTGTCGATTAATCTTGTTCGGCTTTTATACCAGCCTTAAATGTTGGACAAACATGTAAATCTGATACAAGATTGTTTTTAATATAATTGTCCCAAGTTATAAAAGAACATCTGTGCCTTGTGCATTTAAATCAATTTTATAAACACTTTTCAAAAGAGTCGGTTAATTGTATTTACGAGTGTAAACTGACGTATTTTCAAAAGATTAAGTGGCAGGTACTTATTATAATTGGATGGGAGCTCTGGGCGTTAGACGTTAGTTAAGGAAATCTTGCAAGTTCTTAACGCTTAAAGTCTGTTGAACAATATTTTGTATTACACTTTAGATCCGCCTGTGGATCCTAACTTACAACCGTCTGTATTATATTTTATTCGTACTTTACATTTCAGTTTGTAATAGTATTTTCTACCAAGACTTCCGCTGTGCAATAAACTGTGTATAATTGTCTATGATGATATCAACTACGTCGCGATACTCCCCGCCGGGCCCACCGGTAATATGTGGAAATATCGGGGTGTGACATGTCTTTTATTAAAAAAATGCAATTTCAACTATAGATGTCTCGTGATCTTATAAACATATATAAGCAATTGATATATTGGAGAGGGTGTGTTCCCAAGGGAAACACAAACACACACACGCACACACAGCGAAGTCGTGAAGATGGAGACGACTGTCTGTAGAATGATTACTTTTCTCCACATGCAGTGTGCTCTAATAGTTACTTAAGACAACGAGTTCGAACGAGTAAACAACCTTTTCAATTAGGTTATCACAAGCATATCAAACCATTACGTATACATTACAAAAAGATGGATGCAATGAGTAGAAGAGTCTCCCCTTAGACAAACATGCACGTATGTCATACACCAATTGGCATAGACACATGAACTGACCAATGTTGTGAAAGTACCGCCATCCAGGGGCGGACTTATTAACAAAGATCGGGTTCCCAGGAACCCATTCGATTTTTAATTTTTAGTGTAAATATATATAACAAACTGAAAATGAACCCATAAGTAAAATATGTAGGGAACCCATAAACAAAAAGCTGTGGTAGTCCACTGGTTAATCCGCATTCTTCCTCCCTTGACACCCGGGTTCGAATCTCGTATGAGCCAATTATTAAATTTTTGAGATATGTGGTTTTGAGATATGTTAATATTATGTTGTATACAGATTACTATATCAGTTTGTGCATTGGCATTTTTTATTAATAACCTTACCAGATAACTATATATTTTCATCATCATGTACACGCTAATTCATGCTCATCACTCCCTTTTCACACTTTATTTTCATCAAGTTTCAACCTTTATGGATAATCTTGAATCTTTAACTAACAGAAGTTGTTAGAATCAATTATTATGGAAGATATTGGGTTGGTTAATCAAGGGTTGAAGACTACTTGAAGTGGGTATTCTTGGAGGGTTATTGTTGTTCTGCAGTGGCTAGTGGCTGCATTGGCCTAGGGTTTGTTATGGGTGTGGGAGACTTTGTGGGTTGTTGTGTTTGTTGTTGGTTCGGTGGAAAGAGTGTGTGTGTTTAGAGGGTTTAAGTCAGTTTTCGGGTTGTGGATCTTCGCGCTGCTTATTGTTATTTGGAGCCGGTTTCTTTGTTTGACTTCGGTTTCTTGCTTGGTTTATATAGATTACTTTCTAATGACGATTTTCTTGTCATTATTGTATCGTTCTTTTATTATGTGATGAACCTTACCCGATCCGAATTATGAGATGAACCTTACCTGATCCGAACTGTCGAACCGACCCGAATTTTTTTATGTTCAGTCATATGAAATTGGAGTATCTAAAAAAGTGAACCCAGTGAAAAAAATTTCTGGATCCGCCACTGCCGCCATCGAGTGTTTACATAAGGTTTGCACATGTGTTATTAAAATTGTTTCCAGAAGAATACCTAAGAAGACCAAAACATAGTGACATCCTAGGTTTACTAGAGACACAATAAACATAGTGTATGTATTTGACATGGAAAAACTGCTCAGTTGCATCGAAAGGTCATTATACGCAAGGTGACCATGAAAATCTGACTAGTATGTTAAAAGTAGTTGTATCACATGGTCCCTTAATTTGGCATGCATATTTTAGCTTTAGTAGTTTTAACAATAATATCAACGTGGTCCATAATATTCGCTATTCAACCTAGATTTAGAGGGTAGTGCTCATACTTGCAAATTTACAAGGAATGAGATGCGATATATGAAAAGGGTACTATCTTGTACATGGAATATGACTGGATGGGTTACACTAGTAAAACGTTTTATACATCCATAAATCCAAAGATGGTGGAATTTAAACTACATCATCAATCTGCAATAAAGGATGTTGAGAGATTCTTCGAGGTCTTCCAAGCTCGATGAGGAATTTTACAAGACCCAATAAGAGCTTTAAGCTGCAAAGTAGAACAATATAATGTATGCATACATTATACCGCATAATATAATTGTAGAGGATGAAGGTCATGTCTTATCTAATTAGTCGGATGATAATTATAAAGGAGGAAGACCCACCACAATACTCATACAAGCCACAACATAATTTCAACGTCAACTGAAAATGTTCTAGGAACATGAAGCCACAACATAATTTCATTGTCAACTGAAAATATTCACAAGTTTACATGATTGAATTTTATCAAGTACTTCAAAACAATTTAATGAACACATATAGTCTCTTAAACAATAATTATTCTTATGTTCTGTATAGGCTAAATTTGGTTATATAATTGTTTGTAATACGAATAAAAAAAGTTAGTATAAATAGTTTGGTTATATAATTGTTTGTAAAACTTAAACTAATGAAATTACATTAATGAGATTACATCGAGATAGAAGGTAAACGGGCAAAAAGCTGCGCCGCTACCGCTTTATGATTACGTGGAAATTAATGTTTTATATATATGGAATGGGAAGTTTGGATTAACAAATAACAGTTTTGGTGATAATTTGTTTATGTAATGCACTAGGTGTTAGTTGTTTCAATTGTGGTGATTTGTGATATTTATCGCCCATAATGCCTTGCTAGGGGTTAGCTTTTGGGCGTTTATTTTAGTAGGATGGCTCGTCTAATGGTTAAAAAAAGGCCTGATCAAAAGCATTCAATAATATGAGAATTGACATAAGGGTAAAAGGGGCACCTTATATGAATATATAAACCTAACTAATAAAAGAAGCCATCTAACTTATTTCAACCTTAAAGGATGAGACACCTATCTAGTTGAACTCTTATTCATTTCAACCTCTCATTCAATAATATTGTGTTACATCATCATCCAATACAATTTTAATTATTATTTAAATGAAAAAAAATATATCAAACACCCCCATCTAGTACCGGCTTTATACCTGTGATTGAGCTTGCGTTGGTATCTAGTGGGAGTTGCGACGTTGTTTCCGAATGAATGTGTGGAACCCGCGTGAACACTCCATCCACCCTAAAATGATAAAACTAAAAAAAATATTTGATATTAACAAGATTGCAAAATAAATTTTGGTCTAAAGATGAAAGTTCAAAATTTACTTTTAACAAGATTGCAAAATAAATTTTGGTCTAAAGATGAAAATTCAAAATTTACTTTTACGTTTCACATGTCCCTTCCACTCCATGCAAAACATGAAAGTTAACTACAAGCTTGACAAGTACTGCTGAATGCTTATCATCGGCTCATTCTATACAACCCCCCTCCTTCCTGATTATACCCCCCTTGTGAGAGGAAACTGTTGATCTCACGCAGGCCCCACCTGTAAGTATGTAAGAGGAGGAGGGGTGAAAAAAGTAAATAGGGGGTGTAGAAAGTAGCACCCTATCATCATGTCAAGTCTAGAAGACATACGTTGACCACTTTGAATGTATTAGATTAAAAAATTAATTTTTTTCTATATATATTAGATTAGATCTAGATCTTAATTAGATAATAAATTTTATCATTTAAAAAAAATCGTCTTAAATATATATTAGACATAAATTTAGTGAAATTTAAGACTAAAATCAAACAACATAGATACAAAAGAGTACGAAAGATTTATTGTTTGGTTATAAGGAAAAAGATCAAATAGGAAGTTTATTTTGGATAGGAAGTGTATGAAGCAATAGGATTAGGACATGTGGCAACATTTAAAATAAAGAAAAAAGGGTATTTTAGTCAATCCAACTTTTTCTTCTTCCTTTTCAAAACCCAGTAACTTCAAAACCCACCATTTTCAAAACCCACCATCTTCAACCATTTCTTCACTTTCTATCTCAATAATCACTACATTATAGTGCGATTTTCATCACCAATCAATGATTCAAACACCCGATCAACGTGTTCTTCAACTTTTTTGAAGAAAACCCAGTTTAATTTCATAAAAAAATCTCGTTTTTTTCGGTGATTTTGGAGATAATCACTCGATTCGTTCGATTCGAGCGCTGATAAGTGTTTCAATCATTCAAAATTCGTCAATTGTTGAAGAAATCACTTCGATCCATGTAAGAAATTCTTTAATTTCATTTTTACGATCTGGGTTTTTGATTTACTCTTTGCGTTTTACGATCATGGCGGGGGTCCGGGGGCAGCGCCCCTGGTAGCGGGGTCCCAGGGGCACCAGCCCCTGGTAGCGGGGTTCCAGAAATTGGCTCATTTCGAAGACAGTAATTCGTAGACAATTCAGACAGTTCACAGTCACAGACAGTTCCCAGACAGTTTTATATGTCCATTGCGTTTTAGAAATAAGAGAGTTTTATGTGTTTTCTAGCTATTGCGTTTTAGAAAAAAAACACATTTTTAAGTGTTTTTAGTAATTGCGTTTTAGGTAAAACACATTTTTTAGGTGTTTTCAGTCCATTGCGTTTTAGAATGAGTCATTTTTAAGTGTTTTCTGGCCATTGCGTTTTACAAATAAGACATTTCTTTGTGTTTTTTGTGCATTGCGTTTTAGGTAAAACATATTTTTATGTGTTTTTGGTGCATTGCGTTTTAGGTAAAACACATTTTTATGTGTTTTTAGTCCATTGCGTTTTAGAAAGTACATTTTCTTTTGAGTTTTTAAGCTATTGCGTTTTAGAAATAAGACATTTCTTTGTGTTTTCTGGCCATTGCGTTTTACAAATAAGTCATTTATTTGTGTTTTTTGTGCATTGCGTTTTAGAAAAATGTCATTTTTAGGTTTTTTTTCATTGCGTTTTACGTTACTGGGGGTTTTTCTATTGCGTTTTACGCAACTGGGTTTTTAATATTTTTTTTTGAAAATATAGCAATAGTATACTCGTTTTAAAGATAAAAAACGCTCGTTTTTTTTGGTGCAATTTTTATAAAAAAATAATGTCGTATGAAAGAGTTATTAACGTTTAAAAAATGGGGGGAATTGGAGGAGAGATAAAATATTGGCTTGGATTGACTAGAATGCCCCTAAACAAACTCACGCGCCTCTTTTCTTTCCTTCAATTTCCCTGATTTAATCTTATCCCTTGATTAACTAAATGGATGGTTAAGATTACTTCCTAGCCTTCCTAGCCAAATAAACTTCCTATTGTATCTCCACCCTTGGTTATAATCTAAATTGATAAAAGAGTAAATTACAAGTTTTGTCCTTTATGTTTGTCCCAAATTTCAGGCGCTGTCCTTTACCTTTACAATTGATGACTTTTGTACTTAATGTTTGAAAATGTTGCACGTTATGTCCTTTATGGCAAACCCAGTTATAATTTTCAGTTATATTAAGTCATGTGCAATACACATGAGGGTAAATGTAACACCCCGAAAATGGGTTTGGTAATCAAACTCCATTAATACTAAAAGACTGGTAAAGTATCGTTAGTAGTAAAAGTGACCAGGTGAATATTTGGATTTAAATAAGAAATCCTAATAATAAATACAAACAAATCAAAGTTTTAAGGAAATTGAATCTATAAGAGCCCGAGTTAACGGGACTTAAAATAAAACGGGTTATAACTCCCGGGACCCACTAAATAACTAGGAATATCAACCTAGTTAGTCTAGTGTTTTAAAATAGTGAGGAACTTGATGTAGTAACCTTTATAAACTTGGGTAAAGTTGAGGGATTAAAATGGTTAAAGTGAGAAAATGGTTTTTATTAATTAAAGTTAAAAACACCAAAACACACACCTTGTGTGTGTGTTCTGGTCGTACAAACACAGGAGCCAGGAAGAGCTCTCAAGCTCAAACCCTAAAACACAGAAATTCATCAAATTGAAGGAGCAAATCAAGTCCAAATCAAAATCCGAGTATGAATTAGTGATCTCCATTGAAAAAGGAGTCACGAGGTATGTAAATTTCTTGGTAAATCTCTAGTTGAAATTCTGAGCAAACCTAGAGAATTCGAATCTAAGCTTGCATGTATGTTGTTTGGATGAAACTAGGGATGAAACTATGTCTAGTAGTAAACCCTAGTCATGTAATTGTTGAATTGATGTTCATTGTTGTGAATTCATAATCATACACTCATGTGTCAAGTGGGTTTTGATTATGTAGAAAAGATGATAATATAGTTGTGTTAGAAATCATCATAAGTGATAGTAGATGCAAGATACTTGAACAAATTGCAAGTTTGAGTATTTGATCATACATGATAATGGTTGAACCTTGATGTTAATCTTGGTAAAAATGACTAATTATGAACTAGTTAGCAAATGTGTAGAATCATGCCCATTAGGTGTTTGTTACAATGCCTAAATGAGAACTAAGTGTTGATAATGTGCCTAATTGAGTCTTGTGAACTTGATAGTGCAATCATATGTGTTAATTGGTGATTTGACTTTTAAATAGTCAAACCGACCATTAATAAGATCGAATGGTATTTGTGATAGAAAATATGTAAGATGGAATAGTCATAAATAATGATGACTAATATAACCGTCTTACGAATTATGATGATAGTTTGACGCTTGACAAGCTAGGTGGAGGCTTGGAAAGGAAGCGGGTCAAACGAAGCAAGAATGGCGGAAAAACATAATTCGGATGCAATGTAAGTATAGCTTACACTAGTCTTAAATTGTGGAATGTTTTCTTATCATATAAATTATGAACGAGATATCTAAACAATTGAAATATGATGTTCCGTCGTGTAGTCGAACGGAACAAGAAAATCAAAGATGATAGAAACCATAATAATGGTTAAAAAGAAGTAAATCGATAATTTGGTCATATTATGTCGAAAGCAATACACGGTTTATAATTAAAATGACCGTACGGTGTTAAACGGGAAGAGTCATGTAGAGGAGATGATAATAAATATCATCTCGCAAAGATAAATGGTCAATTCGGCCAAACGGGTCAAAAGGTGTAGACAACACCTTTTGACTATATAGACTAATGATTCTTTTGTCGAGTCATATGCTTACAGGAATAGATATCCAATGGATATTCGCATCGTTCTTAATTAGCAAATATGAAGCAAGGTATTAAAATTGGGTCTAATTGTTGATCCGAGCCAGGTACGCATATTTATGATGTATGTAAAAGTGCTAATTTGGTCGAATAATTGGTGATAGCCCTTCATTGTAAAAGAAGGACCAAAATCGACCAAAACGCCCTTGTAGGCTAAATTGAACAAACAACTCTTAGAGGTTGTTTGGAAAGGAGTCTTATGATTAAACAAAAGTTTAAGAACGAGTATGGGTAGTGAAAGATGTAATTCTTGGGCCAAAAGACTCCACATGAGTCTTTGCCGTAAAATGATATTTCAAGAGGAATAAATCCGGAACACATAGATATCTACTTTAAAACCAACACACATTTAGTAGTGATGGAAGAGTACTAGATAAGAAATATAGGTTACAACGCTAGATTAGAATGAAAGCGAAATTGAGCTTAAAAGTGCTTAAAATATCCTTAACGGGTCAAAATAAGCATACTAGTGAAAACGGGTTTAATTTGTGTGATAAACCTATGATTAGAACCTAATATGGTATATCAAAATTATTTGATGAAGTGTATCAAATATAGGAATCAAATAAATACGTTTGTTTGATAAAATGCATAACCGGGACAAAATTTGGTATAAAGGGTAATAAGCCGAAGACTTAGAAGTCTTAAATTTTGTTAAGCCGAATGTCGGATTTTAACTCCAAATGATGGAGAATCAAATTACAAACACGTAGGAAGAAACGGTAGGTCAAACGGATAAGCGGTTTGAAAGATACGAAAGATTTCGTGTCAAGTTACGACAAAAATGAAAAGCTGGAATGCAGGGTCCACCGTAAATTACGGTGCCACCGTAATTTACGGTGGAGCTAATATATTTACGGTAGGTTTCTACTGTTTTACGGTGGAAACTTAAATAACCAGAGGCCACCGTAAATTACGGTTCCACCGTAATTTACGGTGGTGGCCAGATTGAAAACTTTGTTTTTGTTATAAATTGTTTCTCGGACTCGTTTAAATATGTTTTAAGCCCTGTATGACTAAAGCATTTCATGTTTATGAAATGTAGGTACATTTAGGATGCCGGAGGACGATCAAGCTCAGCGAAGAACCGAACACAATATATATATTCACGCTTCCGCACTTTGCCACGTTGTAAATGTTAAACAACGAACTCGATCACGATATGTAGAATAACTTATGTTTCGTAAAAGTTTTAATAAACCCGTATATTTATAGTATGTGTAGTCTTAACTACACATCTAATCGTTGGTATTTACATGTAAAACCGTTAAATAGAAACTAGGGTGTTACAGTAAAAATGTCATTTCACTTCCCACATATCTTTCCCCCTTATTTATTACCCTGATAACATCCCAATCTTTTCACCTTTGCAAATTAGGGTTCATCATCACTAATATAAATCTGTTTGAAGATGCCACAATTCATCTGGGTGGTTGTGGTGGGTTTCCTTCTTCCCCAATTCATCACAATCTGAGCCCTAACCCTAACTCTCTGCACAATTTTCCCTAATGGAACAACAATCAATCATCCAAACCAACGTAATCGAAGGCTAGGGTCAGCCGGTTCAAAACCTGTAACTCCCTCAGCTCCTTCCTCAACCGGCTTACGTCATCGCCGATTTGCATCATTTAAAGCCTGTAAAGATTATCAGTTATTCGCGATCATCAGGTAAATCGCTAAACAAAATGCGTGTAATAAGGTTCAAATCGTCTTGTTCATCGGTCAATGAGCTCATAATCGAGCTGATGCACACCGGAAAGAAGCTATTGCGTTTTTCATCGTCAAGTGTAGTTGTTCACAGTGCTCTTTCTGTAAGGCTAGGGTTTTTGTTCGATATAACGGTTTCTTATGTTCTGTAATTGATGATGCTTGAATTTTATATTGATTGCTAGTGGATCGATGATGTTTGTTGTTATTTTGGTTAGGTTTTAAGCTATTTAGGTTTATTTTGCCCTAATTTGTTTAGATTACGGATAACGTTTTTTATGTGCTACAATCGATGATGCTTGAAGTTTGTAGTGTTTGTAGATAAATAGATGATGCTTTAAGTTTATAGTGATTGTGAATGAATCGATGATGTTTATTGTTGTTTTGATTAAGTTTGAAGTTGTGTAGGGTGATTTTTTTCCCTAATTTGTTTAGATTATCTCGTACAGATAACGTTTTATGATCTGTGTATAACATTGGTGTATTAAACAAGGGGGAAGATAAGTGGGAGGTGAAATGACATTTCTACCCTCATGTGCACTGCACATGACTTAATTTAATTGAAAATTATAACTGGGTTTGCCATAAAGGACATAACGTGCAACATTTTCAAACATTAAGTACAAAAGTCATCAATTTTAAAGGTAAAGGACAACGCCTGAAATTTGGAACAAACATAAAGGACAAAACTTGTAATTTACTCTTGATAAAATATATAGAAATCGAATAAAACACAAGCTGATTTTTCTACGTTAAGCGTAGAAATGAAAATAGTCATTGATATCACTATAACAAATTATCAATAGTTAATATTGAAAAAAAGGTGATGAGAAGATCATCAAGAGTAGAAGTTACAAATTGGTTAAACAGGAAAAAAATGTCTCACATGTTGAAATTTTATTACTATTTTTTTAAAACTTAAAAATATTTTTATACTTTATTATATTATATTTAAGTATATACCGTAACTATAAATCTTGTAATTTTTATGTGAGTATAACACATGTTTATCTAGTATAATCTTCTTCTCATTTATAATATTATTTAGAGTAAAATACACGGATAGTCCCTGTGCTTTTGTAAAATAACACCTATAGTCCCAAACTTTTGAAAATTACACCGGTGTTCCCTATGGTTTGACAGTTTGTTACTCGGATAGTCCCTGGAGTGGATGACGGTTAGTTTTCTCCGTTAAGTGGATGTGAAATGACTAATTTACCCTTCATCTTATCCACTCTATAAAAACAAAACAACACCACCCCAACCATACCCACCCCACCTTTCTCTTTGTTTCCCCACCATTAACCACCAACCACCACCGCCTGTTGTTTCTCCCTACCGCTGACTTTCCTAGATTTCTAACACACAGTAACACCAAGAGGAACCAATTCACACATAACTTATATACTCATCCACAATCTCAATCAAGTCACCAATCATAAAACTAACAATCCATTTAATAACACAGAGTACAGACCATCAAAATAACAATCAGACGATGATTAAAAAGTCGAAGAGATTAACATGATAAGATGACGTGAACACTAGTTGATATCAGCGTCATCGAAACCGTCTTCGAAGAAGTTGAAGAAATCGGAATCGGTTAAGCGGTGGTGATCCATGGCGGCGAGAGGACCTTCGCCGAAGATATCGGGTGCTTCGACGTCGTCAACGTCCATCGCCACCGTTGATGCTTGATGCTTGATTACCGGAGTGGTGGAAGGGGATGGCGGCGGTGGTAGTGGTGGGGTGTGGTGACAGAGGCGGTGGTGGTGATTACGGTGGTGAGGAGTGGTGACAGAGGCGGTGGCGGTGGTGGTCAATGGTGGGGAAACAGAAAGAAAGGTGGGGTGGGTGGAGTTGGGGTTGTTTTGTTTTTATAGGGTGGAGAAGATGAAGGGTAAATTTGTCATTTCACATCTACTTAACAGAGAAAACTAACCGTCATCCACTCCAGGGACTATCCGAGTAACAAACTGTCAAACCACAGGGAGCACCAGTGTAATTTTCAAAAGTTAGGGACTATATGTGTTATTTTGTAAAACCACAGGGACTATCCGTGCATTTTACTCTATTATTTATTTAACTAATAGAGTAAATTACGATTTTGGCCTCTTTAGTTATATCACTTTTACTCTTTTAGCCCAAAATTAATTTTTAGCATCTGAACCCCAACGTTTTTTTTTTCCTAATCTTTTTGGCTCCTAACGTCTTTTTTCTAACCCTTTTGGCCCCTAACGCTAACCCCATCCATTAATATCTAAATGGTAAAAGTGATATAACCACAGGGGCCAAAATCGTAATTTACTCTAACTAATATTATTTATCATTTATAAATTTACGGAGTTTTAAATAATGTGTTAAATTTATCGAGACTTCGTTAACAAATTTTGCTACAACAAAATAATCTATTTATATCAATCTAAATTTTTATCCATACTATACTATATAATAAAACAATAATGTGTGACACATGTCGTTCATTGTATGTATTTATTTTATGATTTTAACGCCTTACTTCCAAACTTATCTTATATTAATTTAATAAATAAATGAATGATTAGCTAATATTAAATTTTATCCTACTTTAAATTTCGAATACCATTCTTCTATTTTTCTAATAAAATATTATCCGAAATTGTAAATTGTTAATTTAAAACATTTTAAATAAAACAAATTATTTATCACGAAAACCAAACTTTGTATTAATATATTAAATATTTCTATTTTCACTATACAAAATCACATTTACTAACTTTTTTATTATTTGGTATATAAAATTACATTTATTTAACTCGTGTAATAAATTAGGTTTTTTAAAGATGTATTATTTTATTATTTGGTAAACAATATTACAGTTATTCAACCCGTGTAATACATGTGGTTTTAAAGATATAATTTTTTTATTTGGTATATAAAATTACATTAAATCAACCCGTACAATATGGTTCTTATATATATATATATATAACTTTTTATTATTTAATATATAAAATCATATTTATTCAACCCGTGCTATAAAGGAAGTTTTTAAAGATATAATGATTTATTATTTTAATATATAAATTTATTTACTCAACCCGTGTAATACATGTGGTTATAACCTAGTACACATATATAACAATTTTGTTTTCTTAAATGTAGAAGGTACAAATTGGTTAAACGGCAAAAAGAAAAAAATATCTCAAGTGTTTGATTTTTTTTTTACTGTTTTTTTTTAAACTCAAAAAAAAGTTATATACTTTATTATATTATTTTTAACTATATCCCATAACTATAAATCGTATTATTTTTAATTTGATTATAGCATTGACACACACATATATAACAATTTGTTTTTTTTTTTAATATTAATACATGGTCGACTATAACTGCACCTCAGTTAGTTAAAATGACGTGTTTAAATCATTTTCAACAATGCCCCCATAATATAATAATCAGAGACGTTTCTAAGAATTCATGTACCCTGTTCGAGCTCGAAAAAATGTATCATTCCGTAATATTTTATCATTATTTAAAAAAATCAAATTAGTATTAGGCTCAATAAAACTAATTCCAAGTGCGCTAAATTCTAAACCATAAAAAATAATTTGTAAATGGACCTATATTTGAATTGGTATGTGTTTACTATTTAAAAAAATAACATATCTTATATCAAAAAAAAAAAAAAAAAAATCACATGCCCCTCAAAATCTAAGGCCTACGAAAGTTCTCTCCACACACCATTATAGCCACTACTAATTAATGCATCCAAAGTATTACGGCTCGTATAAAATTATTTTGTACGCTTTGCATACAAAATAACTTTTAACACATGGATTAATCTATATAGGTATATAGGAGTGTGTATATATTATAAAGACAAAGTTTCCATTTTGTAGGCCGAGTTCAGTGCATGAAAATTTAAAGAATGAATACTTTGGAAAGGGTTTTATATTTATTCGTGTGATATCACATGGTTAGTGACTTAAGCATTTGGCCTTTATTATAAGAATAATTATCAACAGTCACATGGTATGTGCCAACAAGTATTTGACATCAACGCTACGTTCTTTTAGTTTTTAATTAGATAGAAAATTAAGGAATCAATTAAAAAAAGATATTGAGGAATAAAAAAAGTCGTAGCTTTAATTAAGATTTTTGTTTAAATAGTGATGAAGATGATAGGAGTAGAATTTGGGGGTGTTCTCCTTTTGACTTCCTCACATTTTTGCTGGGGAGAATAAGAAGTGAAAACAAATAATATAAGGATAAAATATTCGTTTTTTTTTTCTTAAATAGTTAATTTAAAAAACTATATGAACTATTTTTATCTTCAATTAGTTAATTAACTATAATATAGCCAAATATATAAGACAGAATTTTATATATCCGCTCTAAAGTTATAAAATATAATATTTATTTAAACCATAAGTTTTCAATTTATTATTTACAATGCTTTCCACGCATGATATAAGTATGTATATATATATAGTGAAGGATTCAAATGAGAAGAATTCTTTTGTAAGAAGAAAAAATAAGAAGTTTTAACCAATAAGAATGTTTTATTTTACTTCATTTAATATTTGCATTTAATTTTAATATAAAGTTATATGGGTAAACTTACATAGATCATTAATTTGTATTATTTCCCTTTAATAACTAACTAAACAAATTTTGTAACTTTTTTTTTTCAAAATATATACTTTTTTTTTCAAATTAAAAACAACTTAATTTAAAGTGTAGAATAAATTACTAGTTGTGTAGGATAAATTACGAGTTGTGTAGGATAAAGTTCGACTGTGGTAGGATAAAATTATATAATGTGTAGGGTATATGTAGGAAATTTTGATATGTGTAGGTTTTGTAGATTATATATAGAATAATTAATGATTATTTGACTAATTAATTAAATAGAGAAAAATTAATAAGATGAGTTATAAATGATATAGTATTTTACCAATATGTTCTTTCTTCTTTTTCTTCTTTCAATAATTTTCTTCTCATATGATCCTCCCCCTATGTGTGTGTGTGTGTATATATATATATATAGTGTAAGTGTAACGTGCAATTAGGGCTTATCGTACGCTCGTACGATGTTGTCAAATGCATGTTATAAAAAAACATCTTGGAAATCGCATGTTGGTATTTTTGATGAAATCGCATGTTGTTTTTTGTAGCAATTTCACATGTTGGTAAATATGATGAAATCGCATGTTGCTATATAAAGCAATTTCGCATGTTGGTTTTTCATCACAAGTCGCATGTTCAAAAGTGAATTCGCACAAGATCGGACGGCTGATGTCACACCCTGACTTTTGCGGAAGCGTGATTATGTGTGACTTGCTTAATATCATGGCATTCAACCATAACAAACAGCTATATGATAAAACCAAGATGTTCATCCATAATTAAGTTTCGAAATGATACAACCATCATTGTTTAACAGAAATCCGAGACTTCAAATTCATATTACAAACCATCCAAATTGTTTAAAGTTCCATAAGGACTTGACAAAAGACACTATTTAAAGCTAGGCTTTGAACTAGGTATCTTATCCAGGATAAGATATATAATCCCAACCCTTCGACACCGGATGATATGTTTTATTTCAGACAATACTTGAAAACTTCCAACGCCCGCCAGATCCATTTCAGTTCCCTGAAATACATGTGGTTTGAAAACATCAACAAAAGTTGAGCGAGTTCATGTGTTTTGTATGTGAGCTCGAATAAACTTTGTAATCATTGTAAGTATGTATGTATTTGTAAACCGGTATGAAAGCAATAAGGAAACAGATCAATTAATGATTTGCAAGGTCATTAATATGTGTGCAACGGTGTAGGAAGGCTCAATCCTTTGCGTATTTCGTACCGGGCCTCCCGACTGGAACGACATAGTCACCACATGCGGTCAACTCGCGGACCCATGGGTGGGGCTCGCAACACCCAAATAGATCTATCACTCATTCCCCTTGGTCCTTAAACAAGGATTAATGGTCTCAAGTTAACGCCTACCCATTCAAATGATCTAACAGTATTTTCCTTAGCTAACCATACCATTTATAATCATTGTATCATTTGTAAAATGTACTTCACCCCCGAAGTTATAAAGCCGAAAACAGTTAAAACAAAAGGGGGACATGAAGTCACAGTCTTGCGTTCTTCGATTAAATAACCCAAAGCTTCTTCTAGATTGCACGACTACCTACAAACGTACTACGGTTTATTAGACGGGTAGGTCGTGCCTTGACCTTAGCCTTATTTAGTATCTTTGAGTTACGTTCTTTGTGTCATCAATATTATTCCAAGTATATAATTATTTGTTAAAATAATAAGTATTTTAACTTAAATTATATTTATTAATTATTTTGGAATAATTGTTAAAATTATATACTTTAACTGTCACACCCTGACTTTTGTGGAAGCGTATGATGTGTGACTGGTTTAATATCATTGCATTCAATCATAATAAACAACTACATGATCAAAACGATGTTCATCCATTCATAAAATTTGAGTATTACAAACACTGGTTATTCAAGTTTTTTTTTTAAACACAACCTTCGACTACGTTACAAACCAACAAAAGTGGATGACATCTAAACTTGCAGTCTACTTCTAGTTACGACACCCGCGCCCAAGATCCATTCCTGTTACCTAAAATACATGTAATTTTGGAAAACATCAACAAAAGTTGAGCGAGTTCACTGTAATTCTTGTAAATCTTTGAGAGACTCCTTTGTAAACAGGTATGAAAAGCGTATATGAACATGAATGTTTTACAAGGACTTTAAGGCATGTGAGGACGTAGGAAGCATTCGTAATGGCTTATACCCTTGTCGATTTTCCTCGACTGTGTCGATTAACCTCGACTGTGTCAATTTACCTTGACTGTGTCGATTACCCTCGACTGTGTCGATTAACCTCGACTGGGACTCCGAAGCACTACTAGGTACTAGCTGTGACCACGAGTGGGGTTCGGCCGTACCCGTTAGATCTAACCCTCGTCCCTAATTATGTATTAATGACATTTCAATATTAAGTCTATGCTCACATGATCTAGTGTTTCATAGGCATTTCATACCGTTTCAAGTATTCGTAACATGTATTTCACCCCCGAGAGTTATAAAACCAAAAACAGTTAAAGAAAAGGGGGAGCATGAACTCACTGTTTTGCATCTTCAGTTCTCGTAACTCAAATCTCGTCAGCACACACGACTACCTACAATGTGCTAGGGTCTATTAGATGAGCGGGCCGTGCCTTGCCTTAGTGTTCATGTTTTGAGTTACGTTTCCTTTATGTATTATCCGAAGTTATAATACTTCTTAAGTATTTATTTTCGTATTTCCTTCCCAAGGGTGGGAGGATTTCATACATGCGTATTTGTATTCTTGTATTTGTAGTTTCCGAAATAATATATTTTCAAGTTTCACTTAGAAAATATATATATAGACTTGTTTTGTCCGAAGATAATGTATTGCCAAGAAAATATATATTTTTCTCAAAAATCATATATCTTCTAACTATTCTAAGAAAATATATTTCTTACTTCCAAAAATAATATGCTTTCTCTTGGTCGAAAATACAATATTACTCTTGTAATATTTTCAAAAATCGTATTTTCATTTCTTGTATCCAAAACAATATTTGCCAAAAATATATTTGTAATGGTATTTTCCTGAGTGTTTCATAAGTTACGTTCTATCGTTCGGTTCTATAATATTATGTGTGTAACTTATATATTATCCCTTGATCTTCTTGGTATTATTTTGTATTGAAGATTTCTTGGTATCGTGTTAAGTTATATTATTTTAGATCCTAAAATAATGCAACTATTACACAAAGTATACACATAAGCACCCACAATGTGTCTTTAATGTAAAAATATATACTCTAAATATATATATATATATTTATCCATTTTTATTTACAAAAACCAACCTCCAATGCTTGTATTTTTGTTACAAAATTATGGCGAAGTTTGTATTTGAAAAACATAGTTTAAAATACACTAGTAAACACTTGTTTAGAAAATATTTTCTAAATGTTGGTATTTTTAGAAAATTTCGCCATAGTTTCCCCTAAAAATGGAGGTGTCCATGCTATTTAGCATATTATTTTCTTTTCAAAAATCATTCAAACAATCAACAACAATTCACTAAACAATATTACGATACAACATGAACTTGATCTTTCACAAAAACGCGTAGTAACTTGGTAAAGTGTTTAGTAGCCTTAGTTACCCTCTAAAATATATTTACTTCTTGGTAAACTTCATTCTTGAAAAGATTTAGTGTTTACAACTTGTAACACATTTTACAAAAATGTTTATTTATAACATCTTCTTGTTTCACTAGTCTCCATACACTTATTTCATCACCAAAAATAGTGTAGGTTTTAGTAAAAGCCATGATCTTTCAAGAATCATATTTTGAACTTGGTTTTCTTGGAAAATCATTCATAAATCTTGGATCTACAAGTTTACTAGTTCACTTTGATTATCTTATGTAAACACATAATCATCTCCTAACTTGCTAAATCATGTTTTTAATCATAATCTAGCAAGTCTCATGTAACGATCAACATCAATATCTCTAGTAATCAACAAGCAAACATCATCCATATTCTAAACAACATCATATCATCAAGATTTCATCATATTTCATCTTATGTTTCAAGATTCAAGTTTATGTCTTTTATGGTTCTAGTGATTTTCAACACAATATGTCTTTTAACCAAGAAAAAATAGAAGCAATCAAGGATCAAGAGAGTCTTACTACTAGCTTTAAGCTAGGGAAGAACAATGATGAAAATCGAGTGGATAAAAGCAAACGGGTGAGGTCCTTCAAGTTCCGAGAGTTCCACACTTCCTTAGACACCTTGTAACACCTTGAAATAACCTTGGATTGGTTGGTTGATAATCGAAAAATGGTGATGGTGGGGGCTCTATGTTCGGTCGAGATGAGGAGGGCAAGGGAGAAGAGATGCGGTGTTGAGTTGGTGTTGGTGTTGTGTGGATGCTTGTTCTTATAACCCATAATCTCCATTGTCCAATGGTTAGTATGTCTCTCCAAGTACAAACAAGATCTTATCATATCTTAAGGAGATTTAAGCAATATCTAGTGAGATTGTGGGGATCATGTGTGGGCCATCCTTGGGGCCGTAAATGAGAGGGGGGGGGGGGGGAGGTAAGTGTAACTTTGATGGCAATTGCAAGTAGTTAGTGGAGGTTAAGTGCAAAAGTCTAGTGTTTTATGTGTAGGATATATTATGTAGTGTGTTAGGGTGTTCGGGAACCATAACTAGTTCAAAAATAATAAAACAATGCTTTTAGTAATATTTTGGTGTTCCGGGTAATATCTGGTTGTTCGGTTAGATACCGGTTTGTTAAAGTGTTAAGTTATTCCGTATAGTGTCCTTTATGTAACTTTTTGTGACCCTTTTAATTCCCGACACTTAGGAAAGCATACAGGACCCTTTTGCCATACTTTTGCATGTCACTAGCATGTTAAATTGCTGATTTTTGGTGATTAATGCAGAATTCTGCACTTAGAGTGTCACACCCCCAAAATCCACACGCGGAGTACCACCGCTTGGAGGCGTGACATGACCAGGATCGAGCCACCAATCATATTGAACATAAGTATATAGTAAAAGTCATTCATCAATACGATAGGTGTTACCAAAACCAAATATAAACAAGTGTGTAGCGGAAGCAATAAAGTAAAACCCAACATAAGTTTAAGTACAAAATGTCATAATGTTTAACAACACATTCACGATCCATGTCCACAACGACTGTGCCTCCCGTGCAAGCTCCAAAAGTACCTAAGGTCCTGCAAGGCATGTAACAGAGAGTCAACAACTAGTTGAGCGAGTTCACTGTAAGTAAGTTCGTAAATGCAAGTTCGTTTCGTAACGTGCGGCTATACTGGGCCGATAGTATGTTCTATTAGTGGGGGCTTCCCATGTTTGCATATACACTAGACTATTTGCAACCATAAGTGTTCTTCTTACCGATAACAGTAGTACGTACAAAGTTTACGTAGGTTTTACGTAAGTGTCCTTCACAACCGAGGACAGGGGTACGCGGGGGTTTACGTAGGTTTTACGTAAGTGTCCTTCACAACCGAGGACAGTAATGAATATAAGTTTACGTAGGTTTTACGTAAGTGTCCTTCACAACCGAGGACAGTAATGAATATAAGTTTACGTAGGTTTTACGTAAGTGCCCTTCACAACCGAGGACAGTGATGTGTACAAGTATACGTAGGTTTTACGTATGTGTCCTGCGCATCCGAGGACGATGGTATATAGTCTAGTAACATTGTAAGTACAAATCCATTCCTTCAATCCCATTCCCAACCCCGGGAATCCCATGCCTTGGTAAGAGTGTGAACTCACCTTGTTTGCTCGGTATGCTAAGTTAAGTGCTCACAATTAATCAGTCAAGTCCTATAGTGCACGTATGTTTAGTCAGTACATGTTTGTAAGATTTTTGCATGAAATCACTATCACAGAAATATCACAGAGTGTGTCTAGCAATTTGCATTCTTGTATCATGTAAACAGTTACTCATGTTCAAACCATTCATGTAAATTCATCTTCCTCATAATAGCCTTCTCAATAATTCTAACATAGTTAACCAACATCACAGTTAATAAAGCTAGTATGCTTAACTGAATTAGCATAATATAAACAGGGGTATACGGTTAACAGGATTAACATTTAACAGAACTGGTAACTAACTGTGTCACATGTTTTACTTAACTAAGTTACATAATTAATAGAATGCCATCCATGAATCTTACATAGTGAGTAAAGTTAACTGAGTTAATGAACTTAACTCAGTTAGTAGGCTAAATATGGTTACATAACTATCAGAGTTAATATATGTAATTTAATAAGTTAACAACTTAATAAATTTAACCAGTTAACAGATTTAATGAAATGAAATCAGTTAAGTGGTGAAATTTATGTTTGGCCGAAATCCCTTCTAGTGCCGAAATCACATGAGTGGCGAAATCCCCTTATAGCCGAAAACCCCATGAGCCGAAAACACCTTTAGCCGAAATCCCTTAAGGATCGAAATCCCTCACATGGGCCGAAATCACCCACATGGGCCGGAACTGTTTGGGCCGAAATCACTTAAGTGATTTCGTCCATTTTAAAAATGGTGGGGGTGATTTCGTGAGTCTTGGGATTTCGCCAGTTCTATCATCATCAACAACACAGTTCATATAAAACCCAGCAACTCTAATCTTATTACGGTTACATGATTAGTTATTAATGAAATCATTAAATCAAATCATGATATAATATGTAACAGATAAACTACCAAATCATTGAGATCAAGACTATATCTAAATCAGCATATCTTTCATTAACAGATACTTACTGTTGATCAATTCATCCAATATACAGGCACATATAATCGCATAGTTCATCTAATATATAACAGTTTGTGAACAACCACATATGTATATTCATATATAACCATTAAACATCCAAAATCATGCGATAAGCATCTAAACCAACTGAATCATGTAAATCACTAACCGTGAATTAAACAGAGGTTTGGTTTCTAATGAGGAATTCTCTTTGTGGGTTTCAGAGATAGAGAGAGAAACAATTGTGATAAGATATGGTTTGGTAACTGTGAAACTTCTCTGAGAAGATTGTTTATAAAATGATTATATATAAAATATCTCAACCCACACTGGGCCAAGGCCCATCTTCTAATTTCGTCAAACATGGCTGGACGAAAACACTTAAGTGTTTTCATCACAGAAGGGTGTTTTCATGAGTACTTGATTTCAGTGAGTTCCAACTTTATTTAACATGTTAATAAATACAAACCTTATAAACATACACTCACATATAATAAATATTATGGATTTCCAAGTGTAAAATATCAATCGAAATACGATATAACGTATTACAAAGGTAAGCGTTGTGAAACAACGAGTCGTGTAAACAAACAACTTAATAAAAAAAATTAACGTGCACTAAATGCGAAGATGGAAATCTTGGAAAACTCGAGTTGTCACATTATCCCCAACTTGAAAGAAATTTCGTCCCGAAATTTAGCATGCGGTTACTGAGGAAGCTAGGTAAGTTATCGTTTACTGGTTCTCCTGGGGTGTCACATCATTCCCCCCGTTGATTTGGAATTTCTTCCCGAAATTCTGTAGTAGCTTCAGCCTCAGTAGTAGTTGCATTGTTTTCGAACAACTGGGGATATTTGAGTTCCATTTGGTCTTCGCGTTCCCAGGTATACTCTGGGCCACGACGGGAGTTCCAACGAACTCGAACAAGAGGTATTCTGGTGTTCTTGAGGACCTTAACATCCCGGTCCGTGATTTCAACTGGTTCTTCGACGAAATGCAACCGTTCGTCGATAGTGAGCTCCTTCAAAGGAACTATGAAGGCCTCATCTGACAGACATTTCTTCAGATTCGACACGTGAAAGACGTTGTGAACTGCACTGAGTTCAGCTGGTATGTTCAGTCTGTAGGCCACTTTGCCTATCTTCTCAATAACTTCAAATGGTCCAACGTATCATGGATTGAGCTTGCCTCGTTTGCCAAAACGAACAACACCCTTCCAGGGTGAAACTTTGAGTAGTGCTCGATCCCCAACCTGGAACTCGAGTAGTTTCCTGTCTTTATCGGCGTATACTTTCTGACGGTCACGAGCTGCCGCCATGCGTTGTCGTATTTGAGCAATCTTTTCAGTAGTATCAACTACCATTTCTGGACCTGTGATCTGACTGTCACCCACCTCTGCCCAACAAAGAGGTGATCGGCATTTACGCCCGTACAATGCCTCAAACGGAGCAGCTTTAATGCTGGTGTGGTAACTGTTATTGTACGAAAATTCCACAAGTGGCAGATGTTTTTCCCAGCCCTTGCCAAAGTCAATTACGCACGCCCGAAGCATGTCTTCTAGAGTTTGAATAGTTCGCTCAGACTGCCCGTCTGTCTGAGGATGATAAGCTGTGCTCATGTCTAAACGAGAGCCAAAAGATTTGTGCATTGCTTGCCACAATTCTGAAGTAAAACGTGCGTCACGATCAAAGATAATAGAGGTGGGCACCCCGTGCCTCGAGACAACTTCCTTAAGGTATACGTCTGCTAGAGTGGAGAACTTATGCGTTTCCTTGATAGCCAAGAAGTGAGCAGACTTTGTGAGTCGATCTACGATCACCCAAATAGTATCATTTCCGCGCTGAGATCTAGGTAGGCCAGTAACAAAATCCATGGAAATTTGTTCCCATTTCCATTGTGGTACCTCAGGTTGTTGGAGTGGGCCTGATGGTTTCTGATATTCCGCTTTGACTCTCGCACAAGTCAAACACTTGCTAACGTAAGTTGCTATGTGGGCCTTCATGCTAGGCCACCAATATGTAGTTCTGAGGTCGTGGTACATCTTATCCGAACCAGGATGTACTGAGTAGCGAGACTTATGAGCTTCATCCATTACAAGCTCACGTAAATTACCATAGTGTGGGACCCAGATGCGTCCTGTTACATAATAGGCGCCGTCTGCCTTTTGTTCTAACCTTTGCCTTGAGCCGCGTAGGGCTTCAGCCCTAACGTTTTCTGGTTTCAATGCTTCTACCTGAGCATCTCGTATCTGTGAAGGAAGACTAGACTGAATAGTGAGTTGTAACGCTCGTACACGCCTAGGTGTAGTATCCTTGCGACTGAGGGCGTCGGCCACCACATTGGCTTTGCCCGGATGGTACTTTATAGCACATTCGTAATCGTTCAGTAACTCGACCCATCGACGTTGTCGCATGTTCAATTCTTTCTGCTTGAAGATATGCTCAAGACTCCTGTGATCGGTGTAGATGGTGCACTTGGTGCCATACAGATAATGTCGCCATATCTTGAGCGCAAAAGCAACAGCTCCAAGCTCTAAATCGTGTGTAGTGTAATTCCGTTCGTGAATCTTAAGTTGACGTGAAGCATAAGCAATAACTTTATCCCGTTGCATCAACACACATCCAAGACCTTGAATAGATGCATCGCAGTAGACTACAAAATCGTCTGTGCCTTCAGGCAATGAGAGGATAGGTGCGCTACAAAGTCTATCCTTTAAGTGCTGAAATGCTGTTTCCTGTGTATCACTCCAACGGTAAGCAACACCTTTCTGTGTCAGTAATGTAAGCGGCTGAGCAATCTTTGAGAAGTCTTTAATGAACCGTCTGTAATAACCCGCCAAACCCAAGAATTGGCGTATTTCTGTTGGTGTACGAGGTGCAGGCCAGTTCTTGATCGAATCTACCTTGGATGGAACACCATGAATCCCATCCTCGTTTACCACATGGCCTAGAAATTGGACTTCACGAAGCCAGAAGTCGCATTTTGAAAAATTGGCGTACAGCTGTTCCGTTCGAAGGAGTTCCAAAATAAGGCGTAAGTGCTGCTCGTGTTCCTCCTGACTCTTCGAATAGATCAGGATGTCGTCGATGAAAACAATGAGGAACTGGTCAAGATAAGGTTTGCACACCCTGTTCATAAGATCCATGAAAACCGCAGGCGCGTTCGTTAGCCCGAATGGCATGACCAGAAACTCGTAATGGCCGTAGCGAGTTCTGAATGCTGTCTTGGAGACGTCCTCATCCCGGACTCTCAGTTGATGATAACCTGACCTCAGGTCAATCTTGGAGTAATAGCTCGACCCTTGCAACTGGTCGAATAAATCGTCGATGCGTGGAAGAGGATAGCGATTCTTCACCGTCACCTTGTTCAGTTCGCGGTAGTCTATACACATGCGGAAGGTACCATCCTTCTTCTTTACAAAAAGTACTGGAGCTCCCCCAAGGCGAAGAGCTAGGACGTATGAAACCCTTTTCCAAAAGTTCTTGTAGTTGCTTAGACAATTCTTCCAGTTCCGTTGGAGCTAAGCGATAAGGTGCTCGAGCTATGGGTGCTGCTCCAGGAACTTGTCACCATGAATTACCAAAGGTTCTTAACCAGCACGAGGAAATGCGGACGATCTTTTCTTTACAAAGAATCTCTGCTCTATGTTGAGGTAGCCAATCCATACCAATATCGATGTCGAAACCATCACAACGTTGGGGTCATTCCTAGTATCACCCTGACCAATCACGAACACTCGACCCCTGGCACCATTGCCGTCGTTATTACCCCCATTGTTGCCTCCATTATTGTTCCTGTTTCCTTGGTTGTGGTTCTGATTTTGGTTCTGGTTCAACTGTAGGCGGTGTCTTTTGAAGTGACCTTCAGCACCACACTGATAACATCCCTTGTTACCCGGCTGTTGCTGCTGATTCTATAGATCTTGTGGATGTTGTTGTTGGTTCTGGTTTGCAGGACGTGAGTTTCTACCATCTTTGGCTCCATGACCAAGCTTATCGCATCATTGACAATGATTTCGGTTGCACGGCCCGCTGTGGTGCAAGTTACATCGTTTGCACTTAGGGTGGTTTCCCCTGTATCCACCCTGCCCTTAACTACTAAAAAGGTTGCTGATCTGGACCTTGGTTGTCATCGATCTTTCGCTGTTGTGCCTGGGACGGAATCGTAGTCGAACCCTTGCTAGAGGTTCCATCCCACTTTCATTTGTTGTCACTGGGGATAGCAGAAGTAGTAGTAGTAGTACCAATACGTCTAGGCAGCTTGTTCTGTTCCCCTGCCTGGTCTGTGAGACGATGAGCAAGATGAGTAACATCTTGAATAGTAGCAAGATTAGCAGTCATCACATGGCTTTGAATTTCTGGTACTAAGCCTTTGAGGTACCGCTCTCGGTGTGCTCGACGGGAGGTTCCACCATAGTAGGGCACAAAGTTGCCAGTTCGCTAGATCGCTTCGTATACGCCTCTATTTCTGACCCCGTCATTTTCAGGTTAAAGAACTCCACTTCCAGTTTGTGGATGTCATCATAGTTACAGTATTCTAGTTTGATTAGTTCCTTGAATTCGTCCCAAGGGGTGGCATTAGCAGCCGCCAGCCCCAACATCCGAACTTGCGCGTTCCACCAAGTTAACGCAGTGCCTTCGAGAGTATCAGTGGCATATTTCACCTTACGAGCCTCGGGTCATTCACACACTCGAAGACCGATTCGAGTTCCTCGAACTAATGGAGGAGTCCAACAGCTCCTTCAGTGTCGCTGAAAGTAGTAGGACGACAGTCCATAAAAGTCTTGTATGTGCATACAGGTGGCTGAGCGTGTTGACTTGTCGTGTGCGTAAGAGTATTCAAAATTAAGCACAAGTGTTGAGTTACGAGAGTAGGATCTAAAGATCCTAGAGTAAGTGGGGATGGCAGGTTACACCTCCTGCCTGGGCAGCTGCGAGTGCTGCAGTAACTTGTTCACTGATCGAAGCCGCCAACTGGGCTTGAGTTAGGTTAACGCGTCCACTCATGATCTTGATATCAAGGAGAACATGAGTGAGAGAGGTTCGCGAATAGTGCGATGACGGAAGAGAGTGAGCACATAAGCGTTTTCAAGCAGTAACGAATAGTAGGCAATGTAATCTAAGCATACCACGAGCAAAGTTCTATGTAATTCTAGCATGTAGGCAATAAACATAAACCTTATTACCTAGGATGTTGAGTCTTGCACGTGGAGCGAGGCGTCGTTGTGGATCGTTGAGCACTGTACTGGTTATAGTCTGGTCTTAATAAAAACGTTTTCCCCTTATTAAAACCGAGTTCTCTATAACCAATGGCTCTGATACCAATCTGTCACACCCCCAAAATCCACACGCGGAGTACCACCGCTTGGAGGCGTGACATGACCAGGATCGAGCCACCAATCATATTGAACATAAGTATATAGTAAAAGTCATTCATCAATACGATAGGTGTTACCAAAACCAAATATAAACAAGTGTGTAGCGGAAGCAATAAAGTAAAACCCAACATAAGTTTAAGTACAAAATGTCATAATGTTTAACAACACATTCACGATCCATGTCCACAACGACTGTGCCTCCCGTGCAAGCTCCAAAAGTACCTAAGGTCCTGCAAGGCATGTAACAGAGAGTCAACAACTAGTTGAGCGAGTTCACTGTAAGTAAGTTCGTAAATGCAAGTTCGTTTCGTAACGTGCGACTATACTGGGCCGATAGTATGTTCTATTAGTGGGGGCTTCCCATGTTTGCATATACACTAGACTATTTGCAACCATAAGTGTTCTTCTTACCGAGAACAGTAGTACGTACAAAGTTTACGTAGGTTTTACGTAAGTGTCCTTCACAACCGAGGACAGGGGTACGCGGGGGTTTACGTAGGTTTTACGTAAGTGTCCTTCACAACCGAGGACAGTAATGAATATAAGTTTACGTAGGTTTTACGTAAGTGTCCTTCACAACCGAGGACAGTAATGAATATAAGTTTACGTAGGTTTTACGTAAGTGCCCTTCACAACCGAGGACAGTGATGTGTACAAGTATACGTAGGTTTTACGTATGTGTCCTGCGCATCCGAGGACGATGGTATATAGTCTAGTAACATTGTAAGTACAAATCCATTCCTTCAATCCCATTCCCAACCCCGGGAATCCCATGCCTTGGTAAGAGTGTGAACTCACCTTGTTTGCTCGGTATGCTAAGTTAAGTGCTCACAATTAATCAGTCAAGTCCTATAGTGCACGTATGTTTAGTCAGTACATGTTTGTAAGATTTTTGCATGAAATCACTATCACAGAAATATCACAGAGTGTGTCTAGCAATTTGCATTCTTGTATCATGTAAACAGTTACTCATGTTCAAACCATTCATGTAAATTCATCTTCCTCATAATAGCCTTCTCAATAATTCTAACATAGTTAACCAACATCACAGTTAATAAAGCTAGTATGCTTAACTGAATTAGCATAATATAAACAGGGGTATACGGTTAACAGGATTAACATTTAACAGAACTGGTAACTAACTGTGTCACATGTTTTACTTAACTAAGTTACATAATTAATAGAATGCCATCCATGAATCTTACATAGTGAGTAAAGTTAACTGAGTTAATGAACTTAACTCAGTTAGTAGGCTAAATATGGTTACATAACTATCAGAGTTAATATATGTAATTTAATAAGTTAACAACTTAATAAATTTAACCAGTTAACAGATTTAATGAAATGAAATCAGTTAAGTGGTGAAATTTATGTTTGGCCGAAATCCCTTCTAGTGCCGAAATCACATGAGTGGCGAAATCCCCTTATAGCCGAAAACCCCATGAGCCGAAAACACCTTTAGCCGAAATCCCTTAAGGATCGAAATCCCTCACATGGGCCGAAATCACCCACATGGGCCGGAACTGTTTGGGCCGAAATCACTTAAGTGATTTCGTCCATTTTAAAAATGGTGGGGGTGATTTCGTGAGTCTTGGGATTTCGCCAGTTCTATCATCATCAACAACACAGTTCATATAAAACCCAACAACTCTAATCTTATTACGGTTACATGATTAGTTATTAATGAAATCATTAAATTAAATCATGATATAATATGTAACAGATAAACTACCAAATCATTGAGATCAAGACTATATCTAAATCAGCATATCTTTCATTAACAGATACTTACTGTTGATCAATTCATCCAATATACAGGCACATATAATCGCATAGTTCATCTAATATATAACAGTTTGTGAACAACCACATATGTATATTCATATATAACAATTAAACATCCAAAATCATGCGATAAGCATCTAAACCAACTGAATCATGTAAATCACTAACCGTGAATTAAACAGAGGTTTGGTTTCTAATGAGGAATTCTCTTTGTGGGTTTCAGAGATAGAGAGAGAAACAATTGTGATAAGATATGGTTTGGTAACTGTGAAACTTCTCTGAGAAGATTGTTTATAAAATGATTATATATAAAATATCTCAACCCACACTGGGCCAAGGCCCATCTTCTAATTTCGTCAAACATGGCTGGACGAAAACACTTAAGTGTTTTCATCACAGAAGGGTGTTTTCATGAGTACTTGATTTCAGTGAGTTCCAACTTTATTTAACATGTTAATAAATACAAACCTTATAAACATACACTCACATATAATAAATATTATGGATTTCCAAGTGTAAAATATCAATCGAAATACGATATAACGTATTACAAAGGTAAGCGTTGTGAAACAACGAGTCGTGTAAACAAACAACTTAATAAAAAAAAATTAACGTGCACTAAATGCGAAGATGGAAATCTTGGAAAACTCGAGTTGTCACATAGAGTGGGTTTTAGGCACTTTCTGACACTTTGTCTATCACTTAGGCATGCAATTTTGTGGTCCTTACTTCCCTACACACTATACTAGTGTAATACGTCATCTCTGGCTCATACTGGGCCTCAAAATACTGTATGTCTATGTACTGAACTTCGTCAGCATTTTTAGTTTGTCTGGTATTGGTGCCAATTCTGTTCTGTGTATCATTTGAACTATCTCTTGTTGCATGTAGCAACGATAAAAGCCTTGCAACATGAAATGCCATTGTATGTATATAGCAGTAATCAAAAATTCATTTGTCTTGTAAACTAGGTCATGCACAATTATTTAGGCACATATTACTGTTCAATTAGTGTACGGAATGTACGGAAAAGTGACAGTTGTCACATTAACTTCTTTGTTTTGCAATCCATCAAAGAATATTTTCCCCAAGGATGAGTGTATTCATACTCTTATTCTTAAACTTGTATATTTTGCCAAGTATTGGTGGCGTATTCCGGTGTGTTTATACGTACGAGAATACGTATTTTTATTGTGTTTATTAAGTATTCTTATACTTAATTTTTGTATTAAATTTTCCGGAATAATATTTCTAATAAATATTCAACCAATATATATCCTTCAAATATATATTTTAAGAAAACTTACATAGAAAAATAATATAACTAATACACATAATATACAAGTAATCACACACATGGTGACATATAAATATATATTCTCCTAAATACATATTTAGTCACTTTTATTATAAAAAACAAACCTCCAATATTTTGTAATTTTTGTAACAAAAATTATGGCAAACTTTATATGAAAATTTATGGTTTAAATTTACTTGTAAATATTTGTTTAAAAATATTTTTCTAAGTGTTTAATTTCTAGAAAATTTTTGCCATAGTTTCTCCTTAAAAATGGAGGTTCCCATGTTTTCAAAGCATATCATTTTCTTTTAAAAATCATCACAATCAACAACAAATCAAACAATACTTACCAAGTGCCAAAATCAAGCTATTTACACAACTTCATGAACTTGAAAATTTATAAAAATTTATAGTAACTTGGTAGTGTGTTTAGTAAGCTTAGTTACCCTTTAAAGTGTGGCTATTAGTTTAAAAAACATCATTCTTGAAGATTTTATATGCTTACAACTTGTAAAATGATTTTCTAAAAATGTTTTTTCTTGAATTTTTCTTGTTAGTAATATGTTTCTACACTTGATTAACCACTAAAAATGTGATTACTTTCTTTAAGAACCAAGTTTATGTAAATCTTGTATTTTAACTTGGTTTCTTGAGAAAATTATTTTTGAAATCACTTATTTACAAGACTTACATTACACTTTGACATCATTATTCAAGAAAAACATTTAACCTTTCAAGTTCATGTTTCACATAAGGATGATCATCTTGATTTATAACATAATCATCCTGTCATCTTGCTAGATCATGTCTTTAATCACAATCTAGCAAGGTTCATATGATGTTTAACATCATAAACATAATCAATCAACAATCAAGAAGCATAATAACACTTAAACAACATGATTCATGGTGATTTTTAGTCTTATGTTAAAGATTATGTTCTTGATCTTTAGTGTTCTTCATGATTAGTTACTTGTATCATCTTTTAACCAACTAAACAAGATGTAAAATGGGATTAGGATGATCTTACTACTAGCACAAGGCTAGGGATGAACACAAGATGAAGATGGTGATGAATTAGGTGGTTAATAGCACTTGAAAGAGGTCCTTCAATCCCCAAAGGCTCCAAGCTCCTTAAACAAGCTCCCAACACCTTTGTATGACTTGGGAATGGATGAAAGTGAAATGAAAATGGTGGTGATGTTGTTGCTTGTTCTTGGCCGAAGGTGGGAAGGAGAAGAGGGATAGAGTTTGAGGTAAAGTGTTGTTTGTGAAATGAGAATGGTGATCTAGTGGTTAGTCTTATAATTCTCCAACAACATGTAGTCCAATGGTTCATGTGTTTCATAAAGTGTTAGACAAGATCAAATAAATTAAGCAAATAAAATCCAAGGTGGGGGCCACCTTGTAACCGTGTTCATGAGGGGGGGGGGGGGTTGGTTATGTTTCAATGGTAAGTTAAGGTTATTAGTTAGATTCTAAGTGATTGAGTTAGGTTATAAGTTGTTATGATGTTATATAGTGTGTTATGATTTCGGGGACCATAACTAGCTCGGAAATGATAAAACAATGCTTCTAGTGAAAATTTGGTGTTTCGGGTAGTGTCCGGTTGTTCGGTTGGTTACCGGTTCGTTAAGGTGCTAAACTATGTAGTTTAGTGTGCTTTACGTTACCTTTTGTGACAGTTTTGATTTCCGACACTTAGGAAAGCATTCTGGACCATTTAACCATAATTCTGCATAATAATAAGTTGTTTAAAAGCTGATTTTTGCTGAATTCTGCAGCTTATGTGAGTTTTAGGCACTTAAACTATCTCTAAGAAGGCAGTTTTATGATCCATACTTTCCTACACACTATACGAGTGTAACTCTTAGTTTCTGGCCCATTCCGTGTCTCAATACCATGTCTGTCTAAGTACTGAACTCCGTCAGCATTTTCTGATTCGTCTGATAACTGTGCTATCTTTGTTTCGTGCATCATTTGAATCAATAAAGTGTTGCATGCAATAATGATATGACATTATGCAATATATGATGCACATGGATGTATATGACAAATATCAGAAGCATTCATGTCATTAATTTTTTAATCAACACTGTCATTAAGCTACTAATTATTGTTTAATCATTGAACGGATACATGAAATTTTGACAATTGTTACAGCTGAGACGATCGCGTACATATTGTACGATAAGACCCATTGTACGTTAACCTAACCATATATATATATATAGGGTCAGGATTTAGAGAAAACGGGGGAAAGTGTGAGAACGGTTATGGATCGTCCGATCAAAACAATCTATGGACTAGATTAGTGCGGTGGCGTTTTCGTAAATAACATCACTTTTATTACGTGGAAGCGCTTCATTAAGGGTAAAAAAGGTAAAACATCATTTATCACATAAAACGCCGTTGAAATAAAAAACGCCAAATAAATACAAAACGCCAATTTTATCACTGCGTAGTTTTTCTGTATTTTTATTTAAGCTCCCAGGCTACAAAAACGCCACAAAATGTGAAACGCCATAATATATAAACGGCAAGCCTTACATCCGGATAAATGTTAATTTCATTTTTTGTTATAAAAATAATATCTCGCCTAAACTACGTGCCAAAAAATCCTATAAATAGAAACGTCTCACCACCTTCGGTTTATCACACCAAAAAAACACACAAAAAACACATAGTGTTTCCTAAAAAATACAACTCAATGTAAAACGCCAAAAAATACAACGATGGCAAACATATTTTCTTTGATACTTAGTAATGTTCTGCATGAAGTTTCGCTGAATGATTTGTTAGGTGAGTGGAGTAAGATTTTGCTGCATGAGATGGACAAAATTCTCGAAAGAGGGACTGGTGACACCCATATGTCATTTTGTCTTCTTTTTTCTTGAAGAAGGTTTGGATGATTAGAAAAAACCTATCCTAGTGTAAATGCTACTTTGGCCTCGATGATTATAATGAAGACGACAAGCAGATAGCATCCACCCACACGAAGTCGATCTATGTCTCCAACATCCACAAAGACACTTCAACACATGAACAAAGAAAATAAACCACGCCAAACCCAAAACGCCATTTATTTGTGACAGTTCTTGTAGTTTCAAAAGAAGAAAGAGACTGATGACACTGAAGATTTAGATCATAAATTGCTTCTATTTGTTTTTTTTCTTTATCTGTTGTTTGTTATGTAATTTCAGCTAAGAAACAACAAAAGTACATTAATCCTATAATGAAATATATAATAAAACGCCAAACGGGCAAATGCTTGTAAATCATCATCATGCCATAAAATGCCCCAAAAACTACCAAACTATAATAAAATTACTTTGAACAAGTACTATTATAATAAATCTAAAAAAAAGCTTAAAACAATGTGCAAAGAAAATAAAACAAAAAAGTCCCATCATTATCTAAACGCCATTGGAAAACAAAACGCCATAATTACAGCCGTCAAAAGATTAGACGTGTTACACCATAAAAACAAATGAATCTGAAAACAAAACACGGTAACTGCAGAAACAGTAAAATGAAACGACGGAAACATAACTACTAACATTGATTATATTGAAAGCCAAATACTTGGGGAATTGAATTTATTTATCTTTTTCAAAACGCCATAATTACTTGTCATGCGCGGGAAAAAAGTCAATATAAAAAGAAGACCATGAGAACACAACCTCAAACACGCCAAAAACATTGACTAAAATGCCACATATTGTCCAAAACGCCAAAAACTTCAAAAAATGGCTAACGTTATTGCATGGAGGTTTGAAAGGAAAGAGAAACGATTCATCATAAAGTTCTCTAATAGGAGAAGGGTGAAGGTAAGGACAATCAAAGCCCTGGTTGGTATGAATGAAGGGGTTCAGAGGGATATCCTGGCCCTTGGGGTTCCAATGGCCAATGATTGTGATAGAACCCGAACTGTAATAAAAAGATTAAAGAGAAAATTTTCGGCAAAAGATGATGATGATATTGACGATACTCCTCTACCAACACTTAGCAGTTGGGTGATGCATGAAGAAGTAGGAACGGTTGAAGTTACTTATCAACACGGGGTGCAATTTTCAATGCCAATGGAGATAATGTTGAAGACAGGGAGGCTATCTCTCATTAAACAACTCTGTGATTTAGCACCTTCGAACGATCCAAAATCCAGGGTTGCAATGATGTTGGTCCCAGTTTGGACTTAAAAACTTCTTTTCACGTCATATGGCAAGTGATTTCAGTAGATGTGAAAAAGATGTGCGGAAATGTGTTAGTGCAATATGTCTATCGCCTCCGTCATCTCAAGATCGTAGCTGAAACAGTTTAAATCTAGGCTTTATATTGTTATAAATAGGAAACGGCAAGGTGGCATTTATGTAAATAACGAGATCTCTCATTATATCCCTTGGCCTATAAATAGGAGCCTTAGGGTTTCATTTAGGGACTTTTGGCACATTTGAGACTTGGAGCTTTGGAAAGCTAGGATCTAGAGAGAGAAAGCTTAGAGAGAGAAAGTTCCTTGTACGTGATTCAGGTGCTGTACATTATCAAATCTTCAATAGAATCACAGTTATATTACGTCTTGTGTGTTTCGGTCTCGTTCGTGCACGGATTCCGCACGTTGCACGGTCGGTTCGCAATCGAAACGGAGTCAAAACCGGGACCTACTGTCACACCCCGACCACGTAGAACATACAAAACGTGGCGGAAATGTCGGGGAGTGTTGTAACAGAATTAATTGTTTCAAATCCATGGCAATTGAAGTTTCGTTTTATTGATTAAAAGTGTTACAATGTCTTAACAAACAAAGAAATACAACATAGTTAACTAGTCTTGCATCTTTTATTGTCACTAAAGTCCAAGTCTGCCTATGTGTATCTTGATCATCTTATGCAACAGCTCCTGAAAACACATGTGAAAATAGGTACGTCAGCATAAAAATGCCTGTGAGATACATAGGTTTTGTGAAAATAGGTTTCATGACTTATGTTTGAGAAAATGTTTAGTCATGAACCTTGTAATTTGATTTTGTTTTGTAAATCGCTTGAAAAACAATAAGTTTAGATGATATGTATAAGTAAAAGAATAAGGTATGGTTAAATGAATAACCATTGTAAAATAAGTTTGTATAAGATAAGTTGCTTGTAAAACAATGTATTGTAAAAAGTATGTTATTTGTATAAAATGTTATATGTATCAAACTGAAATGGTTCAAATAACGCTACGATATGTAATACCATACAAACACTTATATATAGGAAGTACCAGCGGCGTATCCACCATGCTTGTATCATATTACACACGCATCGTTACTTAATCACTTAATCAAACCAAACCAAACAATGTAAGATGTCTATGTTTAAACCAACTTCCAAATGTATTGCAATAATATGTTAAAATGTTTATGTCAAGATGTAAATCATATAATGTATAACCAATGTCAAAAGTGTTTTATGTGTCAAATGTAAACCATGTAATGTGTAACCAAAATGATATGTATGGCTAGTGAAATGCATCAACTAAACCATATGTACAAGAACATAGTATTGAAGTAAAACTTGGTTTAAATCAAAGTTATTTCCTGTGTAAATGCATGATCAATGTAAATCATGTAATATGCATCCAAAATGTAAGCATGCGAAAACGATGCACTAAGTATGTAATCAAATGAACATACGTAGCGTGAAATGTAATGTAAAACGATGTACTAAGTAATGCACACGATGGGCACACCTAGCATGAAATGTAATGAAATCATGTACTATAATGTACTAACGAACATAGCAGGTATATGATGTGAAAACAGGAAAACATGAAAGTAACACGTAGGCACATGTGTTTCACCCCAAAACAGTTTGGAAAACAGTAAAAGAGGGGTCTATGTACTCACTTGAGATTGCTCGGAAGTCCTAAGATAACCACCAAGCAATGCTAGAGATCGCGGAATATCAAACGGCACCTAATATAGGTAACTACATTAATAAACCGGACCTAAGTCGGAAGATCGGATAGAGTGAGGGTTCGTAAACCAAACGAGTGTAGAGACTCGTGTCATATGGTTTAACAAAGCCTACATGCTAAATGAAACCTAACCTAAGTGCTTACGACCTATTACGACCCGTTTAGGTAGCTTATGCTACTTTAACGCGTCGTTCGCGTAAAACGCGTTCAGACCGCCTAACTAGTCCTATGACAAGTAACATATGCCTTAACATGTCTAATATTGTTGTCAAATCAGTTTAGATGTCAAAAGTTATGTTACATATGTTTAAAAAATGAATTTTGGCATCAAAGGGGTATTTTGGTAATTTACCTAAGGCATGTAAACTACCTATCATACAACTACTTAAACGAAGCGACCATAAGGTATAACCTCGGAAGGTTATTCCCTATATACTATGGTCACCTAAAGTGTTTGGTCGTATCCTAATGATCGACCAAACGGGTCGGGTTCGAAAGTATAAGCGATTGTTTAGATCGCTTACCTTACGACCCTATATAAGCACTAAACTAAAAGTGACGAGCTAAGCATGTTAAAACATGCTTAACTATGTTTAGAAAACAGGTTTGGTATCACAACAAACGGTTGTGATACCTAAGAGTAGTTTGGTTACAAAATACGCAAGAATACGTATTCTGACCGAAACTACGACTCGTCACTGAGCCTAGATAACGTGGTAATCAGTAGGTATAGTCACTAGGGACTATAACCATCGTGATCACGCTCACGTTATGAAGTTCAAACGAACTTCGCATCGACCATAAACTGGTCAATGCAGAAAGTCAAACAAAGTTCGACTTTCGGACTCGAAAAGCAATAAAAGAACGAAGGAACACTTACGAAGGGTCCCCGAATGCTAATCTAGATCAAAATAGCTCAGGTATGAAACAAAGGTTTCAACTTAGAGCACAAATGATCAGATTCTTGTGAGAAATGAATGAGAATGTGATGGGTATTTATAGATTTCGGTCCACCGTTAGGATCGTTTCTTGAAGAAGAGGGAAAGATCTAGCCCGTACACTTGTCAAAATGTTGTGGTTACTGAATTTGGCCACCACAAGAGTTTAACAAGTGGCACTTGACCTTTGGGGAATGTTTAGGGGCAGATAACAGCAGACAAAAATGATTTGCTGCATCTGGGCATTTGTTGCGCACCGTAACAAATAACCCTTACGGTCCGCAACAAATGAAGTTTGGCAGAATGTCAGTTTTGGTCCCTGCAGCCCCCTAACTTGGTTTTTGATGCATTTTTGACACGTTTAAGCCCCGTTAACCCCATTTCAAAGCTATAAAATGAAGTTAAAGTATAGGGAACTTAAAATGTGTTCAAAAATATCTCGGATGTCGGTTCGTTTGGCCGTACGATCGCGATGTTCGCTTAATTACGACGGAATGCGCATAAGCGCGAAAAACGATCCAAATGACGCGACGAATGGATTTTTATTATGCCAAACACTAAAATAAAATTTTTTAGTGCTTACATAAATTTTTGGATGTCCGGATGTATTCAGAACGTGAGTTATGCGCGAAAGTGCAAACTTGTGCACTTTTTGACGCTTTTAGTCCCTGAATGTCCCAAAAGTGTATTTTAGCACACCAAACCTCTCAAAGCCTATTTCTAAGCTATGTAAAGGATATTTATGGTATGTTTAACTTATGGTCATGTTCCGGAATGTCTGTTACAGTTCAAATTGGCATACTTTCGCAGTTTGTCAACTTTAGTCCCTGTAAGTGATTTAACTTGATTTTGCCATACCAAAGCCTTCAAAACTTATTTCTAAGTTATGTAAAGGTTATTTAAGGTATGTTAAGTATATGTCACTATTCTGGAGTGTTCGTTGCATTAAACTGGTTATATTTACGCATCGGTGCGCGTATAACCTTCCAGAAAGCGATTTAGAGTTTGGAATTGAACAAGAGTTGATATGTGCAAACGATACACATATTTTTTTTACAAATCCCAAGAATGAAATACAATATTTCATTGGTTTGGCATTTGTTTGATGGTTGAGGTGACACAGGTGTCACAGTCTCCCCTACTTTAGGAAATTTCGTCCCGATATTAATACGTAGGAGTCTATTTGTGACTTTGTGTCAAATAAGCACCCGAGATATGTAAGGCATAATCCTGACATTTCCTTAACGGACATTTTTCAGAAATGAAAATGAACGAAACGAGTCATCTTCCATAACTTCTTTAGAAACGAAAATGAACGAAATGAGTCATTTTCCACAACTTCTTCAGACCCGAAAATGAACGAAATGAGTCATTTTCCACAACTTCTTCAGAACTGAAAATGAACGAAATGAGTCATTTTCCACAACTTCTTCAGAACCGAAAATGAACGAAATGAGTCATTTTCCACTACTTCTTCAGAACCGAAAATGAACGAAATGAGTCATTTTCCACAACTTCTTCAGAACCGAAAATGAACGAAATGAGTCATTTTCCACAACTTCTTCAGAACCGAAAATGAACGAAATGAGTCATTTTCCACAACTTCTTCAGAACCGAAAATGAACGAAATGAGTAATTTTCCACTACTTCTTCAGAACCGAAAATGAACGAAATGAGTCATTTTCCACAACTTCTTCAGAACCGAAAATGAATGAAATGAGTCATTTTCCACAACTTCTTCAGAACCGAAAATGAACGAAATGAGTCATTGTCCACAACTTCTTCAGAACCGAAAATGAACGAAATGAGTCATTTTCCACAACTTCTTCAGAACCGAAAATGAACGAAATGAGTCATTTTCCAGACACACGACCAAACTAGCTGTGGTTTCCGTGCACTGAATTCCATAATTATGTATGCATCCATAATTACGCAATTCCTTGCATAGTCCGCACAATTTGTTTGTAATGTGAAGGGGAGGAAAATCAAACCTGTGATGAGTGTGACTAGACTACCATAGGGTCCTTTTAATTAGGTCGACAAATGATCCTTTAATTAGGCCACCAAGGAGTCTTTTCAGCTATATCATCACATGATATTCCTAACCAGATTTTTGGATCAATCTGTTTACCTAGACCACTCAGGGGTCTAATTATGGAATGGTACAATATAATCCAAGGGTCTTTACTACTACGTACAAGCCCATTGAGGATTTAATATAGCACCTTTGGATATCCTACTATGAATCCCTTATACGAAGATATGGAAGATTCTACGAGGATTTGGATTGCAAAAACTTGGATTACTCAAAAACATAAAAGGAAACACATAAGCACATAATCACATAGTTGTTTAACTTGGTTATTGATTTGTTATCTTTGGACGCGGATACTTAAAGCACACCAGGAATCCAATTCGTGGATTTCATCTGGCACTTTAATCATTTCAAGAAACCATCCATGAAGATAGGATGATCTACCAAAAATTCGATTTTTCGTTTTCAGGAAAACTCAATATGCGAATTAAGGTACACAATAATTTAGGACATACGGAAATACCCTTGGGTACCCTATTAAGAATTTATAGTGGTACTTGGGGGTATTCGTACAGAATTATAACTTGCACCTTGTACTTCGTCTCTTTACAAGAGACGGGTACTTAGGAATTTCATGGAAAATGCAAGAAATCATAAAGTGGAAGAAAGTTTGGGGGTAGTCTGTCCTTTAAGGAATACGGTTCCTTGATTGTCGGTATTGTAAGAGATATGTTGTTTATACATACAACCACATAAATACATTGTAATGTAAATAAAAGATTTATTTATAAACAATGATAACAACTGTTTCATGGACCTTGATAACAAAAGAAAATAATACATAAGACATGATTATTTCTAAAGAGTGTTGTCTTCTAGTCGGTCAGATGCTCATCTCTGTGCTGGATTAGCATTGGCACGCTTTGGGCAATTTCTTCGGAAATGTCCCATCTCGCCACACTTGTAGCAAGAACCTGGTGGAAAGCGAGCTCGAGCAGGATTGTTGTTAGCTTGATTTGGTGCAACTGCGGCTACGCAAACTTTTGCTGTATGACCTTTACGTCCACAAATTTGGCATTCGCGGCACTTCACCATAGCATGATGATAAAGGTTACATTTGTTGCACAAGGGTGAAGTTCCATTGTATGGCTTCCTAGTACGGGGTTGAGCTGGTTGGTTGGGGACGGCTTGATCATTGTGAGTAATCATGGCGAAGTTCTGAGAAGCCTTTCGCTTCTTTGACTCCTTAGGGGATCCAGTCTGTTCATCCATGGTCTTTGATTCCTCGATTGGTTTCGATTCCCTGACCGGTTTCTTGTCACCCTTTCGGAAAAGCTTATGTTTCCTGATCTGAGATTCAGTCAAGGTTGCAGATAGCTCAATGGCCTGCCTAACCGTAGTGGGGTTACTACCGGTAACAATGTCTTGAACTGAGTCAGGGAGACCATCAATGTATTTTTCGATCGCCTTATCCAAAGGCGTAACCATGGTAGGACACAACAGGCTCAGCTCCTCATATCGATCGGTGTATGCCCGATGTTCACCGCTGTCTTGCTTAAGATCGTCGAATTCCCTTTCCAATGTCCTGATCTCGTGACGAGGACAAAATTCCTTCATCATCAGTGCTCTAAGTTCTTCCCATGTTTGAGCCAGTGCCACTTCGGCACCCTATCTCTCACCACACCGTTCCACCACGTCAAAGCTCGTTTCTCAAAGACACTAGATGCGAAATCTACCTTTCGCTCGTTTGGACATTGAACATGCCTGAAGGTGCTTTCTAGACTCTCGAACCATTGCAGTAGTGCAGTCGCTCCTTGAGACCCAGAAAACTTTGTTGGCTTGGCCGAGTTGAACGTCTTGAAGTTGCAGAGGGCATTATTGTTGTTGATAGCTTGGTGACATTGAGCAACGATGGTCGGGATTACAACAGTTATTTGCTGTGTAATGACAGCTGCCAGATCGTCAATAGATACTGGATTTTCGCGTCGTGGAGGCATTCTAAAAGAGAAGAACAAGAGAGAAAACAAATGAAATGGCAGTAGGTAAGAATAGGATGTTACAATTACCGACCAAAATCACGGGTGATGGTCATTTGTTTGAACCATGAAGCAAACAAACGACACACAAAGGCTGAATCAAAGCAAATAGGTCCTCATAATGTATCGCGAAGACATGCTCGCCTATAAGTGAACACTCATCCCTAGAATTCCCAGGTAAGCACAACTGGTCTCGCATCTGATGAGATGTATACGAAGTGCTTGCCTAGACAGAAAACCCAGAATACAGGCATTCACCCTTCCAGTTTGCACGTGTTCACATTATTTAAAACCTAAAACCTTGACGAGAGTTTTGAAAATTCAAAGGGGTTCAAAACCATATAACAGAGGGTTCAAAACCTTACAATAGAGGGTTCAAAACCTAGTAATTAATCATCCTAGAACAGATGATTAGTTTTTAAAGCGGTTTTGAAATTTATGTTCTTGTTGTGATTGTCGCCTAAGGATAGGTGACGGTATTGTTTTATGACTAAACGCAAGTAAACTCGCGTTAGGGTCCTAAGAAGGTTATAGACTAGGTCAAAGCATTACTAATAACCTAATTCCCTATAACCATTGGCTCTGATGCCATCTTTTCTGTCACACCCCGACCACGTAGAACATACAAAACGTGGCGGAAATGTCGGGGAGTGTTGTAACAGAATTAATTGTTTCAAATCCATGGCAATTGAAGTTTCGTTTTATTGATTAAAAGTGTTACAATGTCTTAACAAACAAAGAAATACAACATAGTTAACTAGTCTTGCATCTTTTATTGTCAATAAAGTCCAAGTCTGCCTATGTGTATCTTGATCATCTTATGCAACAGCTCCTGAAAACACATGTGAAAATAGGTACGTCAGCATAAAAATGCCTGTGAGATACATAGGTTTTGTGAAAATAGGTTTCATGATTTATGTTTGAGAAAATGTTTAGTCATGAACCTTGTAATTTGATTTTGTTTTGTAAATCGCTTGAAAAACAATAAGTTTAGATGATATGTATAAGTAAAAGAATAAGGTATGGTTAAATGAATAACCATTGTAAAATAAGTTTGTATAAGATAAGTTGCTTGTAAAACAATGTATTGTAAAAAGTATGTTATTTGTATAAAATGTTATATGTATCAAACTGAAATGGTTCAAATAACGCTACGATATGTAATACCATACAAACACTTATATATAGGAAGTACCAGCGGCGTATCCACCATGCTTGTATCATATTACACACGCATCGTTACTTAATCACTTAATCAAACCAAACCAAACAATGTAAGATGTCTATGTTTAAACCAACTTCCAAATGTATTGCAATAATATGTTAAAATGTTTATGTCAAGATGTAAATCATATAATGTATAACCAATGTCAAAAGTGTTTTATGTGTCAAATGTAAACCATGTAATGTGTAACCAAAATGATATGTATGGCTAGTGAAATGCATCAACTAAACCATATGTACAAGAACATAGTATTGAAGTAAAACTTGGTTTAAATCAAAGTTATGTCCTGTGTAAATGCATGATCAATGTAAATCATGTAATATGCATCCAAAATGTAAGCATGCGAAAACGATGCACTAAGTATGTAATCAAATGAACATACGTAGCGTGAAATGTAATGTAAAACGATGTACTAAGTAATGCACACGATGGGCACACCTAGCATGAAATGTAATGAAATCATGTACTATAATGTACTAACGAACATAGCAGGTATATGATGTGAAAACATGAAAGCATGAAAGTAACAAGTAGGCACATGTGTTTCACCCCAAAACAGTTTGGAAAACAGTAAAAGAGGGGTCTATGTACTCACTTGAGATTGCTCAGAAGTCCTAAGATAACCACCAAGCAATGCTAGAGATCGCGGAATATCAAACGGCACCTAATATAGGTAACTACATTAATAAACCGGACCTAAGTCGGAAGATCGGATTGAGTGAGGGTTCGTAAACCAAACGAGTGTAGAGACTCATGTCATATGGTTTAACAAAGCCTACATGCTAAATGAAACCTAACCTAAGTGCTTACGACCCATTACGACCCGTTTAGGTAGCTTATCCTACTTTAACGCGTCGTTCGCGTAAAACGCGTTCGGACCGCCTAACTAGTCCTATGACAAGTAACATATGCCTTAACATGTCTAATATTGTTGTCAAATCAGTTTAGATGTCAAAAGTTATGTTACATATGTTTAAAAAATGAATTTTGGCATCAAAGCGGTATTTTGGTAATTTACCTAAGGCATGTAAACTACCTATCATACAACTACTTAAACGAAGCGACCATAAGGTATAACCTCGGAAGGTTATTCCCTATATACTATGGTCACCTAAAGTGTTTGGTCGGATCCTAATGATCGACCAAACGGGTCGAGTTCGAAAGTATAAGCGATTGTTTAGATCGCTTACCTTACGACCCTATATAAGCACTAAACTAAAAGTGACGAGCTAAGCATGTTAAAACATGCTTAACTGTGTTTAGAAAACAGGTTTGGTATCACAACAAACGGTTGTGATACCTAAGAGTAGTTTGGTTACAAAATACGCAAGCATACGTATTCTGACCGAAACTACGGCTCGTCACTGAGCCTAGATAACGTGGTAATCAGTAGGTATAGTCACTAGGGACTATAACCATCGTGATCACGCTCACGTTATGAAGTTCAAACGAACTTCGCATCGACCATAAACTGGTCAATGTAGAAAGTCCAACAAAGTTCGACTTTCGGACTCGAAAAGCAATAAAAGAACGAAGGAACACTTACGAAGGGTCCCCGAATGCTAATCTAGATCAAAATAGCTCAGGTATGAAACAAAGGTTTCAACTTAGAGCACAAATGATCAGATTCTTGTGAGAAATGAATGAGAATGTGATGGGTATTTATAGATTTCGGTCCACCGTTAGGATCGTTTCTTGAAGGAGAGGGAAAGATCTAGCCCGTACACTTGTCAAAATGTTGTGGTTACTGAATTTGGCCACCACAAGAGTTTAACAAGTGGCCCTTGACCTTTGGGGAATGTTTAGGGGCAGATAACAGCAGCCAAAAACGATTTGCTGCATCTGGGCATTTGTTGCGCACCGTAACAAATAACCCTTACGGTCCGCAACAAATGAAGTTTGGCAGAATGTCAGTTTTGGTCCCTGCAGCCCCTAACTTGGTTTTTGATGCATTTTTGACACGTTTAAGCCCCGTTAACCCCATTTCAAAGCTCTAAAATGAAGTTAAAGTATAGGGAACTTAAAATGTGTTCAAAAATATCTCGGATGTCGGTTCGTTTGGCCGTACGATCGCGATGTTCGCTTAATTACGACGGAATGCGCATAAGCGCGAAAAACGATCCAAATGACACGACGAATGGATTTTTATTATGCCAAACACTAAAATAAAATGTTTTAGTGCTTACATAAATTTTTGGATGTCCGGATGTATTCAGAACGTGAGTTATGCGCGAAAGTGCAAACTTGTGCACTTTTTGACGCTTTTAGTCCCTGAATGTCCCAAAAGTGTATTTTAGCACACCGAACCTCTCAAAGCCTATTTCTAAGCTATGTAAAGGATATTTTTGATATGTTTAACTTATGGTCATGTTCCGGAATGTCTGTTACAGTTCAAATTGGCATACTTTCGCAGTTTGTCAACTTTAGTCCCTGTTAGTGATTTAACTTGATTTTGCCATACCAAAGCCTTCAAAACTTATTTCTAAGTTATGTAAATGTTATTTAAGGTATGTTAAGTATATGTCACTATTCCGGAGTGTTCGTTGCATTAAACTGGTTATATTTACGCATCGGTGCGCGTATAACCTTCCAGAAAGCGATTTAGAGTTTGGAATTGAACAAGAGTTGATATGTGCAAACGATACACATATTTTTTTTTACAAATCCCAAGAATGAAATACAATATTTCATTGGTTTGGCATTTGTTTGATGGTTGAGGTGACACAGGTGTCACACCTACAAGTGGTATCAGAGCAGGTGCTCGGTTGCGAAGATCAAACGCACAGTTTCGTACAAGAATTGATCAGATTCAGAGCCAAAATCATCCAGATTTGTCAAATTATTCATATTTTTCTTGTTCTTCACGTTTTTAACTGAAAATCGTCAAATTACACAGGTTTTTACGGTCGAAAATTGCTAAAATTTGGATATGTTGTGCGAAAATACATGATCTATAAGCCTATAAAATTTCAGAACTTAATTCCTGGCCGTTTGGGAGAAATCTAGAATTTTTGTGTCCGAAAAGTTTAGATATGTTTACTGTTGCTGTTGCATGTGTTCATAGTGTTCACCGGACGGATGGCAATCCGTACGAGTAACCACTCGTATCATTACACTTCATTAAAGAGTTGACTTTGTTTGACTGTACTCGCACGGATAACAATCCGGGGCAAAGTCTTGTTGACTGGTTACTCACACGGACAGAAATCCGTGGCACTGAACTTCATTTAAACAGTTGACTTTATTGACCAAACTTCATTTGTCAGTCAAAGTAATCATTTTCATTCGGTGAGCATGTGATTTTCTTTACAGGTGTCAATATTATTTCAGCCTTCATTAATATCATACAACAACTTCATGAGATTCACCGTCCGGATGGCCCACTCGCACGAATAACATATCCGCACGGATTACCTACTCGCGCGGACAAACAATCCGTGTTGACTTGTTGACCACTCTCGCGGATAGCAATTCGTGTTGCCTTGTTGACCCACTCGCGCGGACAAACAATCCGGGGCAAAGAATTGTAGACTGATTGTTCGCACGGATAACATCACACTTGTCCGCACGGATAACATCATTTGTTTCATCCGGATAAACCACTCGCGCGGATAACTTGTCCGCACGAATAAACCACTCGCACGGATAACATCATTTGTTTCATCCGGATAAACCACTCGCGCGGATAACTTGTCCGCACGAATAAACCACTCGCACGGATAATATCATTTTCCACTCATGCGGATAACTTATCCGCACGAATAAACAATCCGCATCATCAACAATCCGTGTTGACTATTCGTTGACCTATCCGCACAGACACTTGTCCGAACGGATAACAATACGTGTCACAACATCTTGCCTGAACTAGTCATTTTAGTCAACATATTCAGGTTTGTTAGTCAACCTTGTCAGCAGTACATGTGAATCATTAATAGCAATCGGTGTGAACTATAAGACCAATATCCATGTGTTTGTTTTGAACGGCCATGTTCTTATTGTTTTAATCTAAGTTGCATGTGAAAAACAAAAAGAAACTGTTACGTAAAGAATTTGATTTATTTGGTTATATGAACAATGAATCTGTCTGTAAAATGATCGAGAGATTTAGGCATCTGAAGATGGAGCTGGCCAGATACAAAATCACATACACTGAAGAGGAGCTGGTGGATAAATTGTTTGATTCATTGCCAAATGATCAAGATTGGCAATACTTCGCTCTAATGTTGAAAATACAATCAAGCCTGAAGAGTTAACTGTGGATTTGCTGACTGAAAGACTTGAAAGCCATGAGTTGGAGATAAAGAGATCTAAAGTCAACAATCCAGCTCATCAGCAGAATGTGGAACTTTACTACAGAGGAAATGTACCACATGCTGGATCTCCAAGAACAACATTTTCTACAGAAAGTTCAAATTCAGTGAACAATGAAAGTCTTCACAGTGGTTTTCACGGTGGATCTTCTTCAACAACTTCAAGCCAAACTGCTTCAAAGAATTTATTCCAGTGTAATATCGCAGTGGATCTGAAGAATGGGCAGAATTTTAGTGAAGAGTCAGCGAAACAACAGATGGTTTTCTTGGCATCTGTACTTGAATCGTATGAAAGCCTCGTTGCAGGGAAGATTGGCAACACCAACTTGACGAAAGAAGATTACGATCAAATAGACCCCGAGGAGATGGAACTGATTGATATAAGATGGTGCATGGCAAGTGCGGTTCGTCGGGCACATCGGTTCATGGAGATCACGGGGAGGAAGTCAATTGGTGGACCATCTACCAAACTAGGATTTGACAAGTCTAAGGTGACATGTTTTAAATGCAAACAGAAAGGTCACTTTAAGAGCGAGTGCAGAAATGCGTATGCTGAAGATTCTTAAAACCCGTTCAAAGAAGATTATTACAAGAAAGCGATTTATCATCAGAACAAATCAGAACCACCAAGATTGAAGCAACCTGAAGAAAAATCAAGGGCTCTTGCAGTTATACATGACGATGAAGGTTACGACTGGAGTCAAGTTTGCCCTGAAGAAGATGCAGTTGGATATGCATTTGTCGCCAATGTTGATCATGATAGTTGGTGGAGAAGAGATAGTGCAAGATGGGATATTAGCAAGTTGGATGAACCATTTAAGGAAGCACAAAGAGCCAAGAGATGGAATGCAGAACTAGAGTGTTACATGGACCCACAGGGTAATCCAGTAGTTGATCCGTCAAAAGTGGATTTTGATTCAGTAACAAATTTGTTTCCAAATGAGGGCACTTTCACCACAAGAAGGCTTTCTGATAGAAGTTACTTGCCGGATTTAATGAACAAGATAAAAAGAAGTTTTTGAAGCAAGTCTACCAAAGGTAGTGGAAATGAAAAAGAGGAAGGAAGAAGAGTTGAAAAAGCTGATTGAAGAAGTGAAGATTACTGCAAAGCTTGCTGCTAAGGAGGAGCAGAAGATTGAAGAAGAACGGAAAGAAGAAGAAGAAGAGAACAAAAAGGAAGATCAAACAGACGAACTAGTGCTGAAAGAGACAGAGGTAAATGAATCTTCTGATCTATCAAGTGTTGAAATTGTTGATAAAAATGAGAACAAATGCAGGAATGGCTTAGAAATGTGCAAAGCCTGTATTGAAAAAGATGAAACAATCAAAACAAAAGGTATTGAAACAAGCAAACTTGAAAATATTTTCAAAACAAAATGTAAAGAAATGATTGAAAAAGAAGAAATTTTGAAACTAAAAGTTGAAAAGCTGACACAGAAATGTCAAGATCTTGAAAAAGAAAATGACGTGTATAAACAAATGTGTACAGCAAAATGTGTTGGTTGTGTTGAAAAAGAAAATAAGTTTCTAGATTTACAAAAACAGTATGATTCTTTAAAATGGTCGAGTCAGAGAGTACAAGAAGCATATGATACTTTGAAGAGACAAGTCAAAAGTTTTGATCAAAGATTGTCTGAAACTTTAACAACAAAAGAAATGTATGAGAGACAGTTTAGAGACAAGCAACTTGAATTAAACAAGTGTGTTGATGAAGTTGCTAATCTTAAACAAGTCTTGGCTGAAAAAGAAAAGGTTGTTACCAAACTTCAAAGTTATCATAACTCTTCGTACATTCTCGAACGCATTTTCAACATCACACCAGATGACAAAGATACTGACAAGAACAAAAAGGGTATTGGTTCAGAATTTCATCAGGTACCACCACCATTGAGAAACAATTATACTTTTTATGATGAGGAAAAGGTGGCAAAAGGTCTGAACATAGTTGACCAATTACCTGAAAGTATCGATGTGACTTACGCCAAATCTGATGAGGCTAATGATTCAGAGGTGGTAAGTAAGGTTGTTGAAAGCGTTTGGAAAGATGAGTCAACCAAAGGTAAGTCTGAATCACATGATGAAAATGAGGGAAATTTTCATGATGGTTATCTCAAACATTCAAAATCTGAGAAAGTTGTGAATGATGATTCAAAAGGATTGGTTTATACCATGATTGGATCGGACAAATTATTCTTAGATATTGTATTCCCGATTCAAAATGTGATTTCAGAAAAGACTGATAAAGTTTTTAAGATGGTTGAGATTGAAAAGTCAGAAATTTCAACATTTGCTGGTAAAGGTCGTAAAACTTTTTATAACAAACCTGGTTTCAAAAAGAAAAAACATGAAGGCTGGTTTGGGTTATAAAAAGAACAAAAATTGGAAACAAAATGAAAAACCAAATTCTCAGGCAAAGATGAGTTTTGTTCAAGGAAAAAGTTTTGAAGAAGAGGAAAAACTAAAATTTAGACAACAGTCTAATGAAGAGTTTTGTGCTCAAAAGAAAAGGCAACAACCACAGGTTAAATATGTTTCAAAAAGAACATGTTTTAAGTGTGATCAAATTGGACATCTTGCACGAAAGTGTCCGAATCTGAAACCTGTGGATGTTGAAAATGTTGAGAAACAAAAATCTGAGGGTGTGAAACAAAAGTCAGCCAGATTTGATTCAAAACAAACTTGGAGGTATAACACAAACAAGTTTGCTTTGAATCAAACTTGGAAACCAAAACAGACTAGGTCTGATTCAAAACAAACACAGATTTTTCACACACCCAGAGTCAGAACAACTCAAAGTTGGAAAACAACTGTTGATATGACAAAACCACAAGAGTTTTGGAAACCAAAAGTTGTTGATCAAAAACAAAATGTTCAAAAAGATTCACATTTTTACAAAGGAGGTACTCCAAAAGGACAAACATGGAGTGTTAAGAAACTAGTGTCTTTGGTAAAAGATGAGAAAATTGAAGTTAAAGATGAGAAAGTCTTTGTTCAGAATGAAAAAGATTTTCCGAAATTGAATGATACATATTGTGTTGAAATGCCTAAGGTCCAACAGACCTGGGCTAAATTGTTCAAGTAATCAAGTAGTCTGAATGTGCAGGTGCTCAACAAAATCAAAGATTGTGAGAATGGAAGTTGGAGCAGCCTGTCACAACGAGGAGAGGAGGCTGCTGAACCCTGGTTTGGTTGAACAGGGAGTTTAACATTTTCTATAAATAAATAAACAATATTTCAAAAACCCTAAAAATTGAAAAATTTTGAAAAAACCAAAAATATGTTTTCGTTTTGTCAAAAATTTGAAAAATTCAAAAATATGTTGATTGAATACGCCGAAACCCTCACGGCTGAACAAACATGATTACTTTCACAAGATTAAAAAACAGTTTTCAAACTGTTGAAAATCAATGGGTTGTAAATCATGGGGGGTAATTAGTACTATATGTTATATTTTCTGTAATTCAGTACACGAGAAGCAGAAAATGGATGGCGAGTCGAAGCTATTAGTATCGGGTTGTCAAATTTTCTTTAAATGGTTTTGAATTTTAGGGGGAGTAATATTGTCAGAAAATCCAAAAACATTAGAAAATTTGAAAAAGCCAAAAACATGATAAAATTCAAAAAATGAGTTTTGTGTAAAAAGAGGAAATGATAGTACATCAGTAGACAGTTACAGTATGCTAAAGAAATGTAATGATTTTATAGCGTTAAACAGTCTCACTGATGATATGCCGATAGGTTTTTATACATTTAGTAAACTTTTTCGGGATATAAACCTAAATTCAAACTTACTTATTTCGTGGGGAACACTACTTGGATATATAGGTAACCCCTGAAATCTCGTTTGAAGGTCCCTCTATCTGAGATACTAGGTCTTTATGCTTAGTGATATCTGGGGTATTATCCCGGGACTTCTGATTTTGCGGAAGCAATGGCCTAGTCCCCGGAGAATACCAATAAAATTGATAGTCATTGCTGTTGTAACAAAAGATCCTCTAAAGGGGACACACCAAAAGTCGAGCCGTCATCTCTCTGCTGAACGGAAGTTCTCACCTGAGCTCTCACGGTTTCGTACTATAATTTATTCCCCTTACAGATATCATCTAGGTATACTCACCTGTAAGACTGAATATTGGGATCTGGATACGGGAGTATATTCAAGAGGTGGGACACATGAATGAGTTTAAGTTCTTAAGACACCTAATTCGTATCCTGAATCAGTTGAACTTTGTATGAAAATTTAAGTGGACAAGTATATCGACAATCTAAGTGAATTGTTTAATTCTGAATGTGTAAATAAGCTCAATGGTACTTGTGACTTGTCAGAAACTGATATGATCCTCTAACGCAAACTCAAACAAAATTATTGTCTGTAAATATGTTTGTACATATTTCTTTACTGCTTTATATTTTAAGAAAAATACAAAAAGATTTTGATTTCTGCTTTATTTTCGATAACCGATGTCAGAGAGCTGAGTTTCAAAATCTAAGTATGCTGATTGTGTTTCTGAAAATAAAACAAGTTCATTAATTTGAAACTTGAAGTTTTTAATTAGAGTTAAATGCAATTTTAGTCCCTGTGGTTTGGGCCATTTTGCCAGTTTAGTCCAAAGGTTTCATTTTTAACCTGTGGGTCCAAAAAGGTTTCACAGTTATCATTTTAGTCCACTGGGTTAACTTCAACCATTTTTTCTGTTAACGAGAAGGCCAATTCGGTCATTTTATATGTAATTCTGTTAACTAAATGGACAATTCAGCCATATAAAATGACCGAATTGGCCTTCTCGTTAACAGAAAAAATGGATGAAGTTAACCCAGTGGACTAAAATGGCAACTATGAAACATTTTTGGACCCACATGTTAAAAATGAAACCTTTGGACTAAACTGGCAAAATGGCTCAAACCACAGGGACTAAAATAGCATTTAACTCTTTTAATTAAAAATCAAAAACAGTTTGTGATATCTCCAAGGTCGGACTTGGATGATTAACTGTGAGGGATTTGGATGCTTATACTGTTAAAATCTGTAAAAGAGCTAGTTTTCGATCCGGTTCGTTGAAACTGCCAAATCTTAAAGATTGTTGATAGAGGAAGAGATTCAAGTAATCCTGGATATATTCATATTATTATATCTTTAGAGCCAGGATCTTGATTTAGAAAGTTTAAATAGAGCCAGGTTACGATACCTGGACAACTGAAAATGTTTTCACTGTAAAATGTTTTACTTATGAATGTATGAGATTTGCAGATGGTATTCCAGATTACGATCCCGATAGCCGAGTCTAAGGGGGAGTCTGAAGACGAGCTCAACGAAAGGGGGAGCGTGCATTCAAGGAACCACGTAACTATCCCAGAGGAGCTTGTAACCGGAAAGCCAGGTGTCGATCCCAAAGCATGGAAGCTTGACGAAAGGGGGATCCTGAAGAGTCTACTGAAAGGAAGAAGCTGAAGCTGAAGACAGATCCACGGGGATTCTGTTTGAGCTAGAGAGAGAGAAAGAAAAGACGCTACGAGTTTGACTAAATGTTTGAGATTGACTGCGGCAATATCCAAGGGGGAGTCTGTTAGTGCAATATGTCTATCGCCTCCGTCATCTCAAGATCGTAGCTGAAACAGTTTAAATCTAGGCTTTATATTGTTATAAATAGGAAAAGGCAAGGTGGCATTTATGTAAATAATGAGATCTCTCATTATATCCCTTGGCCTATAAATAGGAGCCTTAGGGTTTCATTTAGGGACTTTTGACACATTTGAGACTTGGAGCTTTGGAAAGCTAGGATCTAGAGAGAGAAAGCTTAGAGAGAGAAAGTTCCTTGTACGTGATTCAGGTGCTGTACATTATCAAATCTTCAATAGAATCACAGTTATATTACGTCTTGTGTGTTTCGGTCTCATTCGTGCACGGATTCCGCACGTCGCACGGTCGGTTCGCAATCGAAACGGAATCAAAACCGGGACCTACAAAATGGAAATCAGACTTTCAAGACACAAGACCTATAGAATTATCAAGTTTATATCACTTTGAAACAAAATAGTTTACAAGGTGATTGTAAGATTATTATCAAATACAAATGAATCTTGAATTCTGTGGGTGAGAGGGCAATGGAGTTCTGTAGTATATATGAATGCTAAGCTTAACTCATCGTCTTCTACTTGGTGAGCCTTCTATTTATAGAAGGCTGGGTACATGAATAAACAATTGTTTATTCATGCAATAAGTCCTGCAAAAAGTAGCCATTTGACATATTCATTGAATCTAATAGTCAAGTTGCCTTTGTAATCATGATATCCAATAATGTCAAGTTGCTTCGGTTATTGTGGCAGGATAGAGCTGATTTTTAGACAAGTGGGATATTCATCAGAATTTCTGATAAACCACTTCATCAGAAATTCTGGTGAACAAATCATCAGAAAATCTGATGATCAGAATCCTCAGAAACTGATGATATTTCATCAGAAATATCATCAGATCCATCAGAAATGACCTTTTCTTATAATCTTTTTCAGCTCTTGATCAACTTGTGATTCTTTGAAGTAGATGTTGTTCATTTTAGTTGTACTATCCGATCTTCTTCTTCTTGTTGTGATCTTCAGGACTGTTGTCTTCTTCATAGATCAAGTTGGATCTGATTTTCTTCAATACTTACAAATAAAGTTTCCTAACAGTTTCGCCCAAGTATTGTAAGAAAATGAACTATCTCATGAATAAAGAAAAATTTCCAAACAGTGGAAACTTAACATTTGCAAAATAAAAACCAGTTACTGATGTTTTGAAAAACAAATTACATAAAAGATGAAAATTCAAATAAACAAGTTCTTCAAGTCAGCTTCAGTTTCTTGTGCACATCTCCTTTCTTTAACTGCTTCTTGTAGGAGATATACTTGTTGAAGATGTCATACATGTCTTTATACCCTGTTCTTGCTTGGATCCATTCTTCAATCATTTGCTCAATTTCTTTCATGTGACCCTCCAAGTTCTTTCCTACATTCTGAAGATGTTCTTGTCTCTTATTCATACCTTTCATGATAAACTTCAGAGTCTGATTTGAGTACTTGCAGATATCAACACTTCTGAACAGAGCTTTGTTTCTATCAATATCTCTGAAGATGAAACCATAGTTATGACTGTCAGTTTTACTTGGTAGTACAATGATGTCTCCAGATCTTGCATCTTCCAGTATTTCTGGGGAACCTTTGTCTTTGGTGAACTGAGATACACCTTTTTGTTGTGCACATGTTCATAGTTAATACATAAATCAAAGTTTGAAAAAGCCATTCTTTCAAACAGCTGTATTCTAGCCTTTGATATGCCCTTTAATGCCCTTCTAACTTCTTGGGTGTTTTTCTTTTCCTTTTCATAGTGATCCTTCATAAACAGAATGTCTAAAGGATGTAACTTGTCAGCAATTTCTTCGTCAGTCACTCTTTCTTCTTTCCCATTTGCTTTGAGAAGTGTGTATCTGTTCTGCACATAGGTTTCTCCAATATCATCAGTTGCAACTTTTACTTCATCCACTTTTAAGATTCTTTTTACAGGATTCTCATTCTTGTTGTGAATGCTGTTTGAACCTCTTTTTATCCTTTCTTCCCTTAGAGCCAGTATGACAGGAGACAGTGGTCTTGGTGGTTCATCTTCTTTTGTCAAATAATATATCACCAGATTGTACTCAGGGAATATCATTACATCCTTGTCAATCTCTCTAACCATGAAAGACTGAGTTTCAGAGATTTTTCTTTTAACAATCTTTAGTTTTCTTGAACCACCTTCTTGTTCCCACTCATTCATTGTTTGCAGATTCATAAATTTACTTATGGCAGAGTCATCAGACAACGTTGGCTTTGGGACAGATGTTAAAAATTTTAAATCTGTAATAACTTGAGGTTTTGAAGTTGCTAACCTTTTCACCATTTCATTTCTTGGGACATTTGGAGGTGGACCCATCATTGTCGTTCCAGCTTTGGTGATTGGTGTGGTTGATGATTGTTGTGGGGTTGACTTTGGAGCTTCTTGGTGTGGACTTTCAGCAGGAATTTCTTTCATGATTTCTTTGGGATCCACCTTGGCCAATCTTGCAATGTTGAATTGCATTTTCTTCATCAGTTGTTGCACCTCTCTTACCTGATTTGAGTTGCTGGCTATGCTTTTCTGAACTTTGGTAAATTCAGCTTGAGCTTTCATCTGTATTGCAGCCCATTCTTTTGACAGCTTCTCAATGGCGTCTGTGATACTGTTGTTGCGTGCCCTTAGTATGGTAACTTCTTCCAAATCTCTGTTTGCACTGCTTGATTGTATTGATTCCACAGCATTTGCAACTTGTGTCTTGATCTTTTCTATTTCTATGAGAATCATCTGTATTTCTGATGCAGAGATGTTGGATTCTGGTGCCTTTTCTTTCATCTTTTGAAGTGACTTTAGTGCTTCAGTGTTTCTTTCAGTTTGTGTCTTTATAACCTCTACTGATTCTGACAAAGTCTTCATCTCAGCCCTTTGACATTGTATTTCTGACAGCAACATATCAAGCTTTTCTTCTACTGGATTTCTTTTACAGGCTTTGTTAACGTTTTCCAGCACCGTTTCCAAATTTTCTTGGTTCATGGGTGTTTCAGGGATATTTGGAACAAAAAATGTTCCTTCTGACACTCCAGCTGCAAACACTTTTGTTGCTGTTCTGGAGATGATAGGGTCACTTTTGTGACAACCCTCACCAAACCAGGTATCCGTACGACTTAATTAATAATTAATTACTGCTTAATTACTGTGCTTACTTGAACTTGTTGATAAACTGCTACTTGAATGCTGATACATGTACTTACTTGCATCATACTTTACTTGATGTACTTACTTGCATCTACTATTTGCATACAGAACTGTAGTGACAACCGTGATGCACAAAAGCACAGTAGCACAATGAACGGATAACCTATTAAACGTGCTGTTATAGCTAGCACCAGGCAGGTACTGCCTCTAAGGCCTGTAAGAGCCTGAGATAGTTTGCTACACAAGTGGTGAGTGTAGGGATATAAGGGTTGTAGAACTGCGTCACTAGGAATGAGATTACAGTGACCGGATGTGCCTAAAACGTACTTCAAGTACAAAATTCAGCACTTTAATTAAAATTCAGCATTCTAGCTAACTAATAAAGTGCCAAGACATGAGGAAAATATTACTAGACACTTTCCAAAGTGTCGGGAATAAGTTGTGTCACTAAAAATAATAATAACGACTCTTTAAAACTCTGTTAAGCACTTTAACGGATCACTATCCAACCGAACAACCGGACTTTAACCGGAACATAAAAATATTGCCATTAACATTGTTTATCTTTTTCTGAGCCAGTTAGGGTCCCCGAATACCCTAACACCCGTCACAACTTACAGCACACCATTAACCAAGTTAACCTCCAACTTAACTTAACTATATGGCTAACTAATGGTTGAAATCTAACTAGGAGACCCCCCCCCCCCAACCGAACTCGTCCCCTAGGGGGACACCCTTGTCCTATTTATGATTAAAATAACCACTCTTGTCTAATATCAATTAGACATATGATCCAATGGTTAATGATCTTGAGTTTTGTCTATAAGAACCAAGCTTAAACCAACATAACCTTCACACACTCAACTTACCAACACACACTCTCTCCCTCTCTCTTTGGTTCTCGGCCGAGAGCACCCCACAACCATCCATCCATTTTCGGTTTTGATCTTGCAAGTTCCAAGGGTATACAAGTGTTAAGGATCTCACATAAGGAAGCTTGGTGCATTCGGAACGTGAAGGACCTCACCCTATTGCTTTTATCCACTCATTCTTCGACTAGAATCTTCCCTAGCCCCGAGCTAGTAGTAAGTTGCTATAAACGCCCTCTCGATCTATTTTAAAGTGGTTAAAATAAGATGTAACGGTTCAAAACTCAAGAACATGCAAGATGATATGTAAAAGTCTACTAAAATGTTAAAAATGATGGTTAAAAGCTATGATGTTGTGTAAATCTAGCAAGACTTGTTTTGTGTAACTATTTAGTGCCGATCTATGTTGTGGTAGCTCGGATCATCGTCTAATCCGGAGTGGTCATGATCATGGATCATGACATAGAGTGGTTTAAGTATGAAAAGGGTTAAATGATGAAACTCTACTACACACTAAACATGAACTTGTGCAAAATCGATTTTTCTTATGAAATGGTGTTTTAAACTAGTAGATCTACGGATCTACAAGCGGTATTTTCAAAGGACCAAGTGTCAAAGAAATCATATTTTCTAAAACCGGATCTTACACGAACAAGAATGATTTTTAAACACACAGGTGTGTAGACACTTGTGTAATACTAAATTTCGACAAAGAACTAGTTTTGTCAAATTTTACAAGAAGTTGTAAAGATGGAATTTCATTAAAAACGAGACTTTTACGAAACCGGATTGATTTATACAAAAGATTCACTAAAAGTAATGGGATTTACTTCATATTTTTGGATAAACTTCAAGTTCATGTAATTTTTGCAATTTATATATATTTTGACTAGTTGATGCTTTGGATATTGTTTTGGTTGAAATGAGAAAATTTTTGATTTGAATCTTAAAAGAAAATGATACGCTTGAAAGCGTGGCCACCTCCAGTTACAGGGGAAACTCTGGCAAAATTTTTCTAAAAACCTAACACTTGGGAATATTTTCACTACAAGTGTTGTAAATCTAATTTTGACTTGTTTTCGAAACGTAAGTTTCGCCACGACTTTATTTACAAAATATCGGAGGTGGGATTTTCACAAAATAAAACCTGAAATATATATATCTAGAATATATGTTTTCATAACAACACTTGTGAATTTATATGATTATTTTGTGATCTATACACATATTATTTTTAGGGTAAAAATAATATTACCAAATGATAATGATTCCAAAAATAATACATACGCTTTAATAATTAATAATAAGTTACAACGGTATAATTATTACCACCCGATCTTTATCCGTAACTTACGCAATTCAGAAAATACCAATGAACGCGTATTTGTCAAGAATATTATTTTGGAAAAGTGTATGAAATAAAATATAATATTTTTGGGAAAAATGATTATATTTTGGGGTTAGAAATAAAATATATTTTGAAGGTATACGAACGCACATGTATTAAATCCCCCATCCTTGGGAAGGAGAATAATTACCAAGTATTTACAAAAATATAAACACGAAATAGTTGTCTAACTATTTCCCAAAAACTTAAACCTTAAGCTAAGGCACGGCCGTCCGTCTAATAGAGTTAGTACGTGTAGGTCGTCGCACAGCTGCTTGATCAGGAGATATACTTGGTAGAGACGCACCACTGTTCATGTCCCCCTTTTCTCTTAACTGTTTTCAGTTTTCTAAACTGCGGGGGTGAAATACATGTTACTATGATTACGAGTACTTTATACATGGTATGGTTAGCGTAAGGAGGTTTACTACTTAAGATCATGTGAGTGGGTAGGCGGAAACTTGAGGCCATTAATCCTCAAGGTAGGACCGAGGGACAGGAGCGGTAGATCTATCTGGGTGTAGCCAGCCCAGCCCCAGGCCCAAACAGAACGGACCTCGGGGTGACTTTGTGCCCAACGCATAAATCCACTAGGTTTGAGTCTTCCTACTTGCACTTCACACATATCAATGGCCTTGCAAACCATTGGTGATCTATTTTTTCCTTATTTGCTACATACCAGGGTTTTTATACATACAAAGGTTTATTTACTCACTTACACATGAACTCGCTCAACATTATTGTTGATTTTTCAACTTACATGTATTTCAGGGAATTAAAGATCTGGCGCGGTATGTTATGTTTTCCTGCTGCGTATGGGTTCTGAGGTCATCCAGGTTTAGGGGATGTGACTTTTACCTGGACGAGTCACAGTCCTTAAACTGCGTCTTATTCATGATAATGTTTATGTCTTTCAAAACAATGCTTTATGTTATGATGGTGTAGTTCCAAGACAATGTTATGTTACTTTGGTTTTAAAACTTATTTTAATGGATGATCTTGCATGGTTTTTATTTCATATAACTTGTTATGGTTAAGCTATGGTATTAAGAAGTCACACCAAAATAACCACGCTTCCGCAAAGCCAGGGTGTGACAGCTTGGTATCAGAGCTCTGATCATAGCGAACTAGGATTCCTTCTCGAGTCTAGACTATGATCACTAGGGCTCTCACGAAAACATTTTTACACTGCATACCACTTAAGTCAAGATCCAAAACTTTTTACAAACAAATGTTGAGCACATTTATTATATATAGGCTCAGTCTGGGAGGTTGAGGCTCGGTCTGGGAGGCTGAGGTAGTTGGCTAGTGGGACTAGGGAGTCAGTCTGGGAGGCTGGGAGGCTAGTGGGACTAGGAAGAGCAGTCTGGGAGGCTGGGAGGCTAGTGGGACTAGGAAGAGCAGTCTGGGAGGCTGGGAGGCTAGTGGGACTAGGAGAATTATTTGATTGCTTACTTGGTGACTAATGTGCTTATCTGATTATATGATTGATTATATGTACATATTTGTGTTTGTGTTACAGACACCATGGACTCGTCCGGCACAGGTGATTCGGACACCACGGACCCTAGACCCATAGTATCAGACGACTTAGAGTCTTCAGAGCACGAGGTCCACACATCAGATGTTACCAGCACAGACGAGGATGACTTTCAACCCTTTGCGCTACCCGACGCTGTCGATGAGCCCGCTGATGGCCCTTTTGCTGGGTACCTACCACTCGTAGAGATCCCTGCTCCCATACCTTTGGCCGTTTATCCTGCTTACGATATGCTCCTCGACGCCGACGTTGGCGACGACATCGATCTGTTTGATGATGAGCCCCTGGAGGACGATGTTGAGGGCGAGGCCCTTCTAGCTGACGGTGGTCTTTTGTTACTCGCAGATGCTCCAGCTGAGGAGTCACCTGCACACTCACCCGCTCCAGACTCCCTCGAGTCTGTGGCCTCCGCACCGTCACACACTCGGAGCGCACAACACTATTCACATGGTTCAGATCCTGACAGGGCATCATCTGCTGCCTCTGCTCCTAGATTTGTTTTCGATCACGACCTCGATGAGGATTCAGACCCTGTTTTTCCCCTGGATTTGACCCAGACCAGGAGATAGAGTACATCCACTTGGATCAGCCTATGGTTGACCCAGTAGACCTAGTTGACCCTGCATTCGCTGATCATGCAGATTTTGATATGGAGTTCGTTGACCCCGAGCCTGCTATGGTCCTTGAGCCAGTAGCTGCTCCTGACCTAGTGTTTGAGCATGACCCTGCTTATGCTGGCATGCCCATTGATCATGTGATTGCTTACCTACCCATTGATGATCACCCTGCTGATGCACCACTACTGGAGGGCGACCATGTTATTGCTGCTGATCATGTTGATCCACCACTTATCGCTGATATACCTGCTGACCCTCTTGTTGCACCTCACCTTGGCCCTATGCCTGTACAGTTTGATCGAGCACTTTTTGAGGCACAGATTGACCCACGAGATGAGCACGCCCAGCATGGGTGGATTCCTGCGGATGATGAGCTTCCACCTATTCCTCCTCATACCACCGATGCACGTCACGTTGATTTCTCTTTTTCATTTGCACAGTACAGACCTCCAGCTCGACCTGGAGAGGGTTCCTCGGCTCATCCTTTTGGACATGTGCCGACATCTATTCCAGTTATGCCACAGTCTTCATCTGCTATTCCCCCTGTACCACCATTCTTTGTGCCACCTTTTGATCCGGCCAGCGAGCCGTTTCTCTGGACGTCACCGCCTGTTATGCCACTGACCGACCCCTACCATCCTTTCCATATGGGGTATTCTATTGAGGACGTTCTGATGGCGTTTGTTGTCCAGCAGAAGGCACTCACACGGCGCATTCAGGAGCTTGAGAGAGCTCAGCCACCGCCGTGCCAGTGTCAAGGTCAGACCCACCTTGCTTCTTCGCAGCACCCTCGACCATTGTTACCTGACTATGTTCCACGCCTTTTGGCACTTGAGCAGCAGGTTGCTTCTTGGTTGCGTACCCAGAGAGCCATGGAGGAGGACTGGCTCCATTTGCGACGTTTGTTCTACATTCATTTTCCCCCCTCCCCCACCACCATCAGTTTAAGGCATCTTTAGTACAGCATGGGTAGACGTTGGTGAGAAGACGGCGATTGCTCTGACCACACAACAATTTTGGAGACTGCTTTCTGATTCTGACTTTTGTTGACCATGTATATGGGATGTATTGACACTGATTTGATATTCTTTTGGACTAGGGTGATGTAGCCCTTAGTCGATGATGATGTATGACACTATTATGTACTTGTACACTCTACCATGTGGTCCCGATTTTGGCAATGCAATCGCAGTATTCTCATCATATGTGATGTTTTGATTGATTATTTATGTTTTATAACATGGGATGTTGTGTGATTGATGTGATTATAACATGAGATGTTATGTACTGTTACTATCATTATATACGTACGCTTTATTATGGCCTGACCGACGTGAACCCATCTTTTAGAAGATGCCGCCGAGACGTCAAACGCCGATGCCTACCAATGAGGCAGAACTCCAACAAGTCATCGCTGCTGCCATCGCGCAATACGCCGCCTCGCAAGGAGGACCCAACGAAAGCAGCTCAAACAACAATGGCAACAACAATCCACCTCATGGTAATACTAAGTCATTAAGACATACCATGATCTAATTGGATATCCCTAGCAAGGATGCTAATGCCATTCATATGTTGTAACGTATGTGCAGGGTGCACCTACAAGCAGTTTCTAGACTGCAAGGCGGTCAACTTTGATGGCACCGGAGGTGCTGTCGCTTTTGTTCGTTGGGCCGAGAAGACTGAATCTATTCTCCGCATGAGCAAATGTGCACCAAACCAGCAAGTCACCTACATTTCTGGGCTATTTTTGGATGGAGCCCTATCTTGGTGGAATTTGCAAGTGCAGACACTTGGTGAAGCTGCTGCCTACGCACTAACATGGACCGAACTGAAGGAACTAATGCGCAAAAAGTATTGTTCTCGCGCTAAAATCCAAAGATTGGAAACTGAGTTCTGGCATTTGAAGATGGAAGGTCCGAAGATCACGGAATATGTTCAGAGGTTTCACTACCTGTCGCATGTGGTACCCTATATGGTCACTCCAGAATTCAAGCGGATTGAACGCTTCATTTGGGGATTAGCTCCTCAAGTCATAAGCATGGTGACCTCCTCCAAGCTTGTAACAATTACTGAGGTAATCGATTTGAGCGTGGCTCTCACTGAGGAGGCTATCCGCCTGAACAAGTTCGATGGGATCGAGACAAATAAGAAAGAGACTCACGTCGAGTCATCCGGAGGTAATAAACGAAAGTTCTCGAACTTCAAACAAGGCACTAGTGGTGTTGTCAAGAAAGGAGAGCCAAACACGCCAGCTCAGGTTACAGCTGGTAGTGGAAAGAAAGCAAAAGGGATATATGGGCACCCAGCCCAAGTTCAACTCCTGCCAGCGTCACCATTCTGGCCGATGTAGTTTGAAGGTGTGTGAAGCATGTGGGAAACCTGGCCACTTGAAGGATTCTTGTTGGGCCACTGTTGGCCAGGGAGGCCAAGGAGGATTTGGAAACAGAAACAATAACCGGGGTGGAAATGGAAATCGCCCACAAGGAAACAATGGAGGTAATGGGAATCGAGGCAACAATGTGAATCAAGCGGGCGCTGTGAATCATAACCAAATAAATAACCAAGCTGGAAATGGAGGTGGAAACGGGCAAAGACCTGGATGCTTTAACTGTGGTGATATCAGGCACTTTAAAAGGAACTGCCCAGAGTTGAACCAAGCCCGTGGAAGAGTGTTCAATATCGAAGCGAGGGAAGCGCGCCAGGATCCCAATGTCGTTACTGGTACGTTCCCTGTAAACCAACGCTATGCATCCGTTTTTTTATACTGGTGCCGACTATAGCTTCGTATCGTTAGAATTTAAGAATATGCTTGGTTTAGCCGCTAGTAAGTTAGATATTCCCTACTCAATCGAATTGGCTAATGGGAAGTTAGTAGAAGCCAATGAAGTGATCAGAGGTTGTGCAATCGAGTTGGGAGAACGTGAGTTTGCTTTGGATCTACTACCAGTCCAGCTGGGGAGCTTTGACGTGGTAGTAGGGATGGATTGGTTATCAAGCAACAAGGCAGAAATTGTTTGTCACGAAAAGGTCGTTCGTATCCCGACCGAAGATGGCGAAACAATTGTGGTACATGGCGAAAAGCGCGATACGCCGTTAAGAATTATCAGCTGCCTCAAAGCGCGTAAGTGTTTGCAAAAGGGGTGTGCTGCCTTCCTGGCACACATTATAGACAAGAAAGCTGCAGAACCGAAGATCGAAGACATCCCTGTCGTGAGGGAATATCCGGAAGTCTTCGCGGAGGACTTGCCTGGACTGCCACCTCAGAGGCAAGTGGAGTTTCACAACGATTTGGTCCCAGGCGCCGCGCCTGTGGCTAAGGCACCTTATAGACTTGCCCCGTCTGAGATGCAAGAATTGTCGACACAACTTCAAGAGGTGTTAGACAAGGGATTTATCCGACCAAGCTTCTCGCCTTGGGGAGCTCCGGTCCTGTTTGTCAAGAAGAAGGACGGTAGTTTTCAAATGTGCATCGACTACCGGGAGCTGAACAAGCTGACGATCAAGAATAGATATCCTCTGCCAAGAATTGATGATCTGTTTAACCAACTGCAAGGTTCAAGATTTTACTCAAAGATCGATTTGCGATCTGGATACCATCAGTTAAGGATACAAGAGGAGAGTATCCCGAAGACAGCCTTCAGAACTCGTTATGGACACTACGAGTTCCTTGTTATGCCGTTTGGGTTGACAAACGCACCTGCAGTCTTTATGGACTTGATGAATAGAGTTTGCAAGCCGTACTTGGACAAGTTCGTGATTGTGTTTATCGACGACATCTTGATTTATTCAAGGACAAAGGCTGAGCACGAACAGCATCTAAGAGCTATTTTGGAGCTGCTAAAGAAAGAACAGTTGTATGCCAAATTCTCTAAGTGCGAATTTTGGCTACGTGAAGTCCAATTTCTTGGACATGTGGTAAATGGAGATGGAATCCATGTGGATCCAACCAAGATCGAAGCGATCAAGAGTTGGGAAACGCCAAAGACGCCAACCGAGATTCGACAATTCTTGGGTTTGGCTGGCTACTATCGAAGGTTCATTGAGGACTTTTCGAAGATCGCTCAACCATTGACGCTCCTCACCCAGAAAGATAAGAAGTTTGATTGGGGAATCAAACAGGAAGAAGCGTTTCAGCTGTTGAAGGATAAGCTCTGCAATGCGCCAATTCTAGCACTACCGGAAGGCACTGACGATTTCGTGGTATACTGTGACGCCTCGCGTCAAGGATTGGGTTGCGTGTTGATGCAACGCCAGAAGGTTATTGCTTACACTTCACGTCAGTTGAAGGTACATGAGAAGAACTATACCACGCACGATTTGGAGCTAGGCGCAGTGATATTTGCTTTAAAGATCTGGAGACACCACCTATATGGTACGAAATGTACAATTTTTACAGATCATAAGAGCCTACAACACATATTCAACCAGAGGGAGTTGAATATGAGACAAAGACGATGGGTTGAGTTGTTGAACGATTACGATTGCGAGATAAAGTATCGTCCAGGGAAGGCGAATGTGGTTGCCGATGCCCTAAGTCGAAAAGAGAGGATCAAGCCCATAAGGGTTAGGGCTTTAGAAATGATTATCCAAACCGATCTTTCCTTGCGCATTCGTGCCGCGCAGAAAGAAGCTCTTAAGGAAAGAAATCTTGAAGAAGAATATCTCCGTGGGATGGAGAAGCTATTGGTGCCAAACGAGGAAGGAACGTTATGTTTTGAGAAAAGGATTTGGGTTCCTCTGTTTGATGGTTTAAGGAAAGTTGTTTTTGATGAAGCTCACAAATCGCGGTACTCTATCCATCCAGGAGCGGATAAGATGTACCAAGATCTCAAGGATTACTATTGGTGGCCTAGGATGAAGGGTGATGTTGCCGTTTATGTTAGCAAATGTTTAACGTGTGCTAAGGTGAAAGCGGAATACCAGAAGCCTTCAGGACTTCTGCGACAACCTGAGATTCCCAAGTGGAAATGGGAACAAATCTCCATGGATTTTATTACAAAGTTGCCAAGAACGCCAAGAGGTCATGACACTATTTGGGTAATAGTGGACCGATTAACGAAGTCAGCGCACTTCTTACCTATCAGGGAGAAGGATAATACGAGCAAACTGGTAGAAATATACATGCGAGAGATCGTCGCACGTCATAGAGTGCCTCTCTCGATCATCTCTGATAGAGATGGACGTTTCATATCAAGGATTTGGCAATCCTTCCAAGAAGCTTTTGGCTCACAATTAAATCTGAGCACTGCGTTTCATCCGCAAACTGATGGGCAAAGTGAAAGGACTATTCAGACCTTGGAAGATATGCTGAGAGCATGTGTTATGGATTTGGGCGGTAGCTGGGATAAGCATTTGCCACTGGTCGAATTTTCATACAACAACAGCTACCACACCAGTATTGGAGCCGCGCCATTTGAAGCTCTTTACGGACGCAAGTGTCGATCACCCCTATGCTGGGCTGACGCAGGTGATAGGCAGCTTGTTGGTCCCGAAATCGTCCAAGAGACGACAGACAAGATTGCGCAGATTCGAAAACGCATCGAAGCAGCTCGCGACAGACAGAAAGCCTATGCAGATCCAAACCGGAAACATTTGGAATTCCAAGTTGGAGATATGGTTTTATTGAAAGTTTCACCCTGGAAGGGTGTGGCACGCTTTGGAAAGCGTGGGAAGTTAAATCCACGTTACATTGGCCCTTTCAGAAGCCTGCAAAGGATTGGGCTAGTAGCATACAAGCTGGACTTACCTGCTGAACTGAATGGAGTTCACGATACATTTCATGTATCCAACCTGAAGAAAAGTCCAACTCAAGACACCGTTGTCATTCCCACCGACGAGATTCATGTTGACAACACGCTCCATTTCGTTGAAGAACCTGTTGAGGTTACGGATTGGAAAGTAAACAAGACCCGCCGAAGCAGTGTCAAGCTCGTCAAGGTTCGTTGGAATGCCAGACACGGTCCTGAATACACCTGGGAGCGTGAGGACCGGATGAAAGAGAAATACCCCCACCTATTTCCCAAGAACCCTGCTACTAGAAGCAAAACTTAAAATTTCGGGACGAAATTTTTCTAACGGGGGGAGAATGTGACAACCCTCACCAAACCAGGTATCCGTACGACTTAATTAATAATTAATTACTGCTTAATTATTGTGCTTACTTGAACTTGTGGATAAACTGCTACTTGAATGCTGATACATGTACTTACTTGCATCATACTTTACTTGTTGTCACTCTACTATTTGCATACAGAACTGTAGTGACAACCGTGATGCACAAAAGCACAGTAGCACAATGAACGGATAACCTATTAAACGTGCTGTTATAGCTAGCACCAGGCAGGTACTGCCTCTAAGGCCTGTAAGAGCCTGAGATAGTTTGCTACACTAGTGGTGAGTGTAGGGATATAAGGGTTGTAGAACTGCGTCACTAGGAATGAGATTACAGTGACCGGATGAGCCTAAAACGTACTTTAAGTACAAAATTCAGCACTTTAATTAAAATTCAGCATTCTAGCTAACTAATAAAGTGCCAAGACATGAGGAAAATATTACTAGACACTTTCCAAAGTGTCGGGAATAAGTTGTGTCACTAAAAATAATAATAACGACACTTTAAAACTTTGTTAAGCACTTTAACGGATCACTATCCAACCGAACAACCGGACTTTACCCGTAACATAAAAATATTGCCATTAACATTGTTTATCTTTTTCTGAGCCAGTTAGGGTCCCCGAATACCCTAACACCCGTCACAACTTACAGCACACCATTAACCGAGTTAACCTCCAACTTAACTTAACTATATGGCTAACTAATGGTTGAAATATAACTAGGAGACCCCCCCCCCCTCAACCGAACTCATCCCCTAGGGGGACACCCTTGTCCTATTTATGATTAAAATAATCACTCTTGTCTAATATCAATTAGACATATGATCCAATGGTTAATGATCTTGAGTTTTGTCTATAAGAACCAAGCTTAAACCAACATAACCTTCACACACTCAACTTACCATCACACACTCTCTCCCTCTCTCTTTGGTTCTCGGCCGAGAGCACCCCACAACCATCCATCCATTTTCGGTTTTGATCTTGCAAGTTCCAAGGGTATACAAGTGTTAAGGATCTCACATAAGGAAGCTTGGTGCATTCAGAACGTGAAGGACCTCACCCTATTGCTTTTATCCACTCATTCTTTGACTAGAATCTTCCCTAGCCCCGAGCTAGTAGTAAGTTGCTATAAACGCCCTCTCGATCTATTTTAAAGTGGTTAAAATAAGATGTAACGGTTCAAAACTCAAGAACATGCAAGATGATATGTAAAAGTCTACTAAAATGTTAAAAATGATGGTTAAAAGCTATGATGTTGTGTAAATCTAGCAAGACTTGTTTTGTGTAACTATTTAGTGTCGATCTATGATGTGGTAGCTCGGATCATCGTCTAACCCGGAGTGGTCATGATCATGGATCATGACATAGAGTGGTTTAAGTATGAAAAGGGTTAAATGATGAAACTCTACTACACACTAAACATGAACTTGTGTAAAAATCGATTTTTCTTACGAAATGGTGTTTTAAACTAGTAGATCTACGGATCTACAAGCGGTATTTTCAAAGGACCAAGTGTCAAAGAAATCATATTTTCTAAAACCGGATCTTACACGAACAAGAATGATTTTTAAACACACAGGTGTGTAGACACGTGTGTAACACTAAATTTCGACAAAGAACTAGTTTTGTCAAATTTTACAAGAAGTTGTAAAGATGGAATTTCGTTAAAAACGAGACTTTTACGAAACCGGATTGATTTATACAAAAGATCCACTAAAAGTAATGGGATTTACTTCATATTTTTGGATAAACTTCAAGTTCATGTAATTTTTACGATTTATGTATATTTTGACTAGTTGATGCTTTGGATATTGTTTTGGTTGAAATGAGAAAATTTTTGATTTGAATCTTAAAAGAAAATGATACGCTTGAAAGCGTGGCCACCTCCAATTACAGGGGAAACTCTGGCGAAATTTTTCTAAAACCTAACACTTTGGAATATTTTCACTACAAGTGTTGTAAATCTAATTTTGACTTGTTTTCGAAACGTAAGTTTCGCCACGACTTTATTTACAAAATATCGGAGGTGGGATTTTCACAAAATAAAACCTGAAATATATATATCTAGAATATATGTTTTCATAACAACACTTGTGAATTTCTATTATTATTTTGTGAACTATACAAATATTATTTTTAGGGTAAAAATAATATTACCAAATGATAATGATTCCAAAAATAATACATACGCTTTCATAATTAATAATAAGTTACAACGGTATAATTATTACCACCCGATCTTTATCCGTAACTTACGCAATTCAGAAAATACCAATCAACGCGTATTTGTCAAGAATATTATTTTGGAAAAGTGTATGAAATAAAATATAATATTTTTTGGAAAAATGATTATATTTTGGGGTTAGAAATAAAATATATTTTGAAGGTATACGAACGCACATGTATTAAATCCCCCATCCTTGGGAAGGAAAATAATTACCAAGTATTTACAAAAATATAAACACGAAATAGTTGTCTAACTATTTCCCAAAAACTTAAACCTTCAGCTAAGGCACGGCCGTCCGTCTAATAGAGTTAGTACGTGTAGGTCGTCGCACAGCTGCTTGATCAGGAGATATACTTGGTAGAGACGCACCACTGTGAGTTCATGTCCCCCTTTTCTCTTAATTGTTTTCAGTTTTCTAAACTGCGGGGGTGAAATACATGTTACTATGATTACGAGTACTTTATACATGGTATGGTTAGCGTAAGGAGGTTTACTACTTAAGATCATGTGAGTGGGTAGGCGGAAACTTGAGGCCATTAATACTCAAGGTAGGACCGAGGGACAGGAGCGGTAGATCTATCTGGGTGTAGCGAGCCCAGCCCCAGGCCCAAACAGAACGGACCTCGGGGTGACTTTGTGCCCAACGCATAAATCCACTAGGTTTGAGTCTTCCTACTTGCACTTCACACATATCAATGGCCTTGCAAACCATTGGTGATCTCTTTTTTCCTTATTTGCTACATACCAGGGTTTTTATACATACAAAGGTTTATTTACTCACTTACACATGAACTCGCTCAACATTATTGTTGATTTTTCAACTTACATGTATTTCAGGGAATTAAAGATCTGGCGCGGTATGTTATGTTTTCCTGCTGCGTATGGGTTCCGAGGTCATCCAGGTTTAGGGGATGTGACTTTTACCTGGACGAGTCACAGTCCTTAAACTGCGTCTTATTCATGATAATGTTTATGTCTTTCAAAACAATGCTTTATGTTATGATGGTGTAGTTCCAAGACAATGTTATGTTACTTTGGTTTTAAAACTTATTTTAATGGATGATCTTGCATGGTTTTTATTTCATATAGCTTGTTATGGTTAAGCTATGGTATTAAGAAGTCACACCAAAATAACCACGCTTCCGCAAAGCCAGGGTGTGACAACTTTTGGCTTTACCAGATTTTGGTGCAACCTTAAGTGTACCAGAATCATCTCCACCAGTGGTGAAAAACACATTTTCATCCTGGATTTCCTTCTGTCCTTGAATCATATCAATATATGATTCTCCATAAGTTTTTGAGGTAAACAAATTACCTTTTTCCAGATTTCCTAGATCAGTTCCTTGATCTCTATCTGTTGGGATCTCATCCTCTTCCTCATTTTCTGATTCAAAGTTGAGATTAATGGAACTAGTGACCTCATCATCAATATCAGTTTTTCTATATTCCAACTTGTAAGAAACATTAATTGAACGTTCTGACTTTGTTTCTCTTGATTAAGTATCAACTAAAACAGTGTTTAAAAGAGATGTACCAGCAACCCAAGATTAATCATGATGTATAACTTCAGTGGCTTCATTTGCAGTACCATCAAAGTGAGTTTCTTCATAATGTTGTTCTTCAGCATCTTCATGAGTTCCTCTAGCAATGTGTGATTCTGCATAGTGTTCATGTTCTTTCTCTTGATGAATATCAAATTCATGATGAATTCCTCATTCATGTATCTGTTGACTTTCAGCATGTTCTGTCTTGTTTTCTGGTGAGTTTGGTATCTCCAGAACTCCTTCTTCTCCTGCAGCCTCTGTTTTTGATGACCAGGACTTCTCAATTTCTTCTTCTTCTGGTGATGAAGAATAGTTAACAACTTCTTTGCTGGGTTCTTCTGTTGGAGAATCTGATTTGGTCAGAAGTTCTTCATGTTGTATTATGTATTGTGAGTCTAGTGTAATGAGGCATAGCATGCTTTCTGGTAACTCTGGGATATCTTTGTCAGATTCCCATCCATGATTGGAACTCAAGGCCTTCATGGTATTTGAACTCCAAATATCTTCCAAAATTGGAATTTCTATGTTTCTTTCAGTAAATGTTTCAGAAATAAAAATTGAGATTAACCTTGTATATGGCAGATGTGAGGTTATTCTTCCATTTCTGGTGAGGATTGATCTTTTGAGTAGGTTAAAAATTTATGTTTCGTAATCAATTTTGAACCCAATTATGAGTCCATACATGATTGTCAGAATAGCTTGACTGACTTGATTAGTTCCTCCTATCTTTGATGTGAGACATTTGTTTAACACTTCCATCATCACTTGCCAGATGGCTGGCATTTCATTTGTTCTTATTGCTCCAATTTTGTTGATATCCTTTTTCTTATAGCCAAGTTTAATGATAAAGCTTATCAATTCTTCTTTTCTTGGTGCTTCAATGTAACTTTCAAGAACTGGAAGTTCAAGCCATTCTATTACCCTTGCAGGAGTTAATGTTACAAAAACATTTCCCCATACATGAGCAGAGACCTGATTTTCTTCATCTTCATTAAAAGTGTGAACAAATTGCTGTAGTAACTTTTCTGGTACTTCTCTTCCTTTTGTTAGTGCTCCTAAGATTGGACATTTCATAAGATATTCTTCCAGAAGTTGACATCTTACATCATATTCCGAAAGCTCTGTATTCATCAGTAGATTATTTTATTTCATTGGTAGAAATTCTATGTCTTCAACAACAGGTACTTCATGTTGAACAATTGGGATGTTAAGGTTAACTTCTGCCATTGTTGAATTTTGAGAATTATGGTTTGAAATTTAGGGATTTTTGGATTTTGAATGAAGAATAGGGGATGTTTTTGGTTTGAAGTTTTTGTGAAGAAGGTGAGTGATTTTTGAATTTCTGCTAAGTGTGAGTTATATAGTGAGGGTTTCAGCAGAGAATTGTGGGTTTATGGAGTTGAGGGGATATAGATCGTGCCATGTAATGGCGGTTAAAAGCTCATTAATTGTCTTTATTATCGTTAAATCGTGTGATGTGAGTTTTGGTTCAGAATGTAACCGTTGGATCGTGGGTATCAAGACATTATTGATGGTTATCGTGTAATCGTGGTTATGCCCTTCCAACTTGTAGTTTCTTCAATTATTCCTTCACAAAAATGTTAAACTGAATTTTGATTGGAGAAAACTATCGGTTATATGACACCTTTTCATCTTTGTGGACCCCATTTTGTAAAAGGTCCAATCAGCTTTCTTCATCTGCATCCTCTCTTTCTTGTAAGTCAAAGTCCCATTTTGATGATGTCATCAGAAATTCAACATAAATTCTGTTAAAAATATGTATTGCTTTTTTGTTCTGACTTCTGTTGACCTTTTTAAATGTGGTCAACAGAAGTCAACAATTTTCAACAGAATTTCTTGGTTGTGTTTCCCCCTAAACTTGTGACCCTTTTCAGCAGATTTTTGAAATTTCTCCTTTTGATTGATATAAGAGCCCCCCCCCCTTTTGTTGAGATGAGAGGGAATGAGATGAGATCAGAAGACTTACATTTGATTCTCTGGTGGCATCCAAGTCCCTTGGCCTTTTCTAATATTTTATAAAACTTTTCATTATTTTGAAAAAAAAATTAGAGATGCATTTTAAGTTTGAATTACCAGATTTTGTCTCCTGTCATCAGATATTCTGAATTTTGTGTAAACATTTTGTTTTTCTGATGAACATGTTTCTCACTTTTCTTTACCCATTTTCTTTTTTTTAAACCATGAGCCAGACAATCAAAGAAATATAAGAAATACGCTATATTAACATATTATCATGCAGAATATCTACACAAACTAAGTTTAAACAAAAAGAAACCTAATCAAGATCTACCCCTACTCCATGTTCCATCTCAAGGAGCAACAAAAGGTCAGTTATCAACCCAGAATTCTGATCGGTGGGTACGAGCATGCTGAGATTCATGTTTTGCTGAAGTCTCATTTCTGCTCTTGGATAACTTATAGGAACACCCCCAAAGCCTAGCTGGCTCGTGATCATCTTCATCAGAAAACGAGGATAAATCAAGAACGGCCTGCCAGACCACATGTTACTTGCAAAATCTCTTATCAGGTAATAAGAGAAGTTGTAAGGTGTTCCAAGTGCAAGTGCTCGTATCGGTTCCATCAATCTAAGGGATACTTCATGATCATTGATGATCTTCTTTGAGAAGCATGCACCCATTTGTGTGACCAGATATTGCCATGGCTTGATGAAGCCATGTTTGTTGATTGCTCGTTGTGGGCTTACCGTATGGTAACCCATTTTCACCAAGGTTTCTTCTATCTGTGCCCTTGTGAACATCAGGACATCATTATCATCATTAAGTTGTTGAACCATCCTGATGGTGGCTTCATTTAACAGTATTCTTTGATTGAGCACCACACTCTCGATAGCCATCTGACCTCTGTTCTCATATTCTGATAATGTTGCATTTTTCCAGAACATTTGAAGAATTTCTGGATGAACAATTATATTGGCAGTGAGGGCATACTTCAAGTTACTCCCCATGATCATCTTCAACATAGTTTGGCATCCTTCCCATTGAGGACCTTCCAGGTTGGTCCTCAATCTGAGATTGTGATAAGGATGATAAGGTGATCGGAGTGTCGCGCTCCGGTCAAAGATAATATTTATAGTCCCAAATTACCCTTAACAAATAGTTAGTGGTAGCAAGGGGTCGAACCACGAAGAGTATGTGGTTTGCGAGTGGATTTGATTGAATTGAAATATGTATCACAACTTATGAAGCTTGCTATCTTGTTTTTATGTATTTTTGTTTGATTGAAAAGATGCGACTTAAAATTACTGAAATAATAGGATTGATTAACTACTAATGATTAACAAATTGCAAGAAATGAAATTGATTGTTTAAACAAGATAAAGAAAACAAGGTTCGCACCCGGTTTCAACAAATGCAAGACTTAGGGTTACTATGTGTTTTAATTTGCTTTACTCGAAATAATTCATTAACGGGTCACAATCACAAAGCTTAGGTGCCAATTGCTATCAACGTCATAGACAACGGACCACGATGCACTTCGTTACTTGAGACTAGCAAATCCTATCGAAAGACAAGGCATAAATATGTGTATTCATTTCACAAAGTCAAATTTAATCATTCACTCGACAATTCGCAAATTCAATACAAACGTAGGACAATTGTCTAAAGATTCAAATGTAAATCAAGTTATGACAAGGCAAACATCAAAACATAATAACCCTAATTCTTACAAAAGTCTACACCGAGGTGAAACCTCCAAGAAATTAGCCGCTCATGATCGATAGGACTTGATCACCGGATGAAGAGAGCTTGAACATCATCATCTTGAAGCCTTGAAGCGGTGGAAATAGTGACTAGGGTTTGGAATGATTGATGGTGATGAATGGATTGGAAAGGTGAATGATGATTAGGGTTGTGGAAGTGATGATGATGATCGAATCGAATGATTGTCAATCGAATGGATGGATTAGAGGATGAATTGGTGGTGTCTCTTGGCTCCAAGAGGTGTTTCTCCCTTCAAAATAGAGTGTAACTCCCGTTTCTTGGTCAAAATTGATGTTATAACTCGTCCCCAACTCAAAAATCAAGTTTTTCGCGAAGTGAGAATGCAGGTGGCGTCGCCGACGGCCCCTGGAAGTCTCAGTTTCACCCGATGGCTTAATCTGCTGTTTACGAAGGTTTCTGGCCGACGGAACAAACCAGAGGCTTTCGCCGACGGTCCATTTGGGCGTCGCCTACGGTGCCTCTAAATACCATTTTTTGTTTTCTTCATAACTTCTTCGTTATAGCTCCGTTTTACGCACCGTTTTCGCCCACGTACTCGTAATTCAGCCCTCTATCATGCCATCTTCCAATATATTCGTTTTAAATCCATTAACATCCCCCAAAACACATCCAATCTTCGTGATTAACCCGGTTTTGTTCATTTCACATCCCTGGTTGATCCCGTTCGCTCCCGGAGCTCCGTAAAGCTCCCGATTGGCTCCTTAAACTCTTTTAGACCTGTAAAACACAAATCCCATTAAAAGTAGACTATTCAAGATTAAAAGCTATGTAAAAACATCAACTTAAGCATAAACAATCACCAGTTTTCAACCACGTATCACATCCCCACACTTGTCATTTGCTTGCCCTCAAGCAAATCTGTTTTTCACTTTCACGTGGGTCTAACAAGAAATACACGCCCCATTCCTGAGACGAAGATTAAGGTCTATTGTCATACAAAAGTTCAAACTCTTAACAAATTTCTACATATTTAACGGTAAAATGCATTCACATATAAAATGGTTATCCAAGATTAACCCGCCCGTGAAACCAACAATTCATGCACATCCCTCACAATGTTCTCTCCACTCGGTTTATAAATTGGCTAATTTTCATAATGTATTAGCACTTCAAAGAATGATCACTCAAAACCGATTAGAACACGTACCCGCATAGGCTTGCAACTCAATCATTCTCCACCACCGAACACGAATACTAAGCACAAGTCATAAGGTATTTGTAAGGGTTGTAACCGGGCTAGGCTAAGGGTAAGAAATAGGACATTTTAAAGTGGCTAAGGTGATGAAAATTTGATTTTTATTAGAAACGACTACTCTAAACAAAAAATGAACTATAAACATCACTACGAGGCAACAACTTTAGCCTTTTATTCAACAACCACTAACTTCATATTTTCGTTCTTTTCTCAATGATTTTCAATTTTTTTTCATAACATTTTCTGATTTCTCTTTTTTTTATATGCAAACAAACAAACAACTATACAAACTTGACTCCTATAATCGAATTTCCATCACACGGGTTAAAAACAAAAAGGGTTTAAGGTTATGGGCTAAAGGGTGGTCAAACGAAAGGGTTAGGCTCAAAATTGGCTAATAAGGGATAATTTTTGGGTAAGGATATATAAACGGTGTAAAAGGAAAAGGTTTACCTAATGCCTTAATCATTCTTGTGCTTGTATTCGGTCTATGGTCTCAAACGTATCAAAAGTTTCAAGTTCTACAATACGCGACTAATGGTCCACTCAAACAAAGAAACATGTATATGTAAATCTATGTTATAAAAGTGGCTCAAAACCTCACGTATAAGGGTATGGTATGTGTTATGCATAAAATGCTAGTTCCTTAGGCGAATTATTCCCAAATAACCACCCGCTAAATACTCGTCATGCTATTACTTTGAACTTGACCATGACAAAAGACCAAATGGGTTGTGCCATCCCTCGTTGACTTAGTTACTTGTGCTTTTAAGATCGCTTTTGAAACAAGAAATTATTGAAAAAATTTTGAAATTTTCCCCCATCCCCACACTTGAGGTAAACATTGTCCTCAATGTGTAGTGTTTAAATAAACGGGTCAAAATCGAAAACTTTTACTACTCCCCCATCCCCACACTTGAGGTACACATTGTCCTCAATGTGTAAGAACTAGAGCTTTAAAACACACAAGGGATGTGACACAGCTAACCTCCCAAAAATTTCACCCCGGAAAATAAAATACAATTTACAATCCACTTATTACTAATCTAAGAATCAAGGAAAAAGGAAACGCATGCACCTGATTTTTGTCGCTAGATGCTCATGTCTTCTTCTTCTCGTCATAAAAACGGTTGTCTCGCGAACATGTTGTACCTACAAATCTTAACCCTTGTGTAGAAGCATGCTTCTCACAACCATTGAAATTTGTTAGGTGGTTAGTTCTACCATTTTTATGAAAGTGTTACCAAATCATGCGTTAAATTACCTTGATTTTTGTGGAAAAATAATTTACAACAATAACAATCCTAACTCACTTTCGTAGGAATCACGGCGGCATTTAGCATATGCACGCAAGCCCTTTAAACCTCCCGATAGCTCGGGAGGACGAGTAGGTCTCGTGAGGGTTATATAGGGAACACACCCACAACGTTCATTTAACTAATAAAACGCAATAACAAAATTATACAACAACAACAATACTAACTAAACTACGGATAACAACTAAAAGGAAATGCGAAATAAAATATACAACAACACTTGACCTACCACCTCATGGTGGTCGAATGGCATGCTTGCCGCTTACAAACTCCTCGAAATCACCCACCGGTGATTCATACCATTTGTTGCCAAACAGTCCAAACTTCCTCACTTCCTTCTTCTTTTCTTGAGGCGACTTCTTCGCCTTCTTCTTCTTGACCGGTTTCTTCCTTGGCTCTCCAAACCTACCAACCATAGCACATACCTTTTTGTTTGGACTCATATCCTTATTGGGACACGTATCCTCACCGAGTGGGTTAGTAAGTTTTGGAAAAACATTTAAATTTAATTCCCGGTCCCCAAACTTCATGCTCACCATTCCCGTTGCACAATTTATTATGGCATTAGCAGTTGCGAGGAACGGTCTACCCAGTATGACTATCGGCTGGGTGTCCTCAACACACCCAACATGGTCTACTACCAAAAAGTCCACTGGGTAATAGCAATCTTCCACCTTCACAATCACATCTTCCACCATCCCCCTTGGATGCGTGGGAGTCTGATCGGCCAATACCACGGGAGTATCAAACTTTTTCAATGGACCAAAATCATATTGGTCATACAAACTCCCGGGCAAGATGCTCACACAAGCTCCAAGATCGAGGAGCACCCTCTCGATTTTAAATGCTCCAATTTGAATTGGAATAAGAGGATCTCCCGGATCTTGAGCTTTTTGGGGGAGCACACTCGATAAAACGGCACTAACATGAGATATCAAATCAACCGGTTCGGGTAATTTGTTGTGCCGTTTTTCGATGCTTAACTCCTATAAGCATTCCACATGGGACGGAACCTTTTTAATGTCATCAAGTAACGGTAAATTAATTTTTGCTTTTTTAAAATTTCCCCACCCCTCGTCCTTCAGTGGGTACCGTTCCTCAACTTTTGATGCATTACTCGGGTTAAGTTGATTTAAACAATTTTCACAAAAAGAATTTTTAGTTATATTTTCAATTTTACTTTGTGAAATCCTTTCCTGTTCATTTTCACTTTCCGGCTCATCACTTATATCTTCCACTACACCATCAACATATTGTGGTGGTGGAATGCTTTGAACACTACAAATTTCATCATTCGGAAGAAGACTTACCGCGCTAATATGTACATTCTTCACATTGCCCGTGCTTGAGCTTTGATGCTTCGAGTTCATTGCGGTATCACTTGGAAGTCTTCCTCCACTTCCACGAATTTGGGCCATTTCTTCCGCAAGTTGACCCACTTGTTTTTCCAATGCCTTATGCGACTTGTCTCGCACCTCAAACTCTTTCCTCACTTCGGTTGTAAGGGTACTCATAGCATTCATGAGAGCATCCATTTTAGAATTGAACGAGTCGTCACCTTGAGAGTTAGAAGGATTACCCCCATTTCCACTTTGGTTGTAACCACGTTGATAATTACCTTCACGGTTTTGATACCCTTGGTTACCCCCTTGAATTTAATTCCTTTGGTAACCCCCTTGGTTACCACCTTGCCGGTTGTTGTAAGAAGAACCACATTGATTACCCGATTGAAAATTCAGGTTCATTTGATTCGAGCCATTACCATACCGGAAGTTAGGGTGATTTCTCAAACCCGGATGGTAAGTGTTGGAATTCAAGTCGTATTGCTTTCGATCCCCATACACTTGATTTACCTCCTCGGTGTAATCACTCGGCACCGTTGGACATTGCTCGGTTCTATGGCCGATATCTCCACACACTTCACACACCGCGAATTGTACCGCGTCCACCTCCTTCTTCTTCATACGAGCCATTTCCCGTTCTAAGGTAGAAATTCGATCCTTAGAATCAAGATCGGGAAGTGATCGGGAGACAGGATGTTTCTTGGCTCTATCGGCCGATTCCTTTTCTTTAGACCACTTGCTCATCCGCTCGAGGAATTTCCAATCATCATCTTCATGATTACTCAATAGGGTTCCGTTGCTCGTTGACTCGAGGCGATTCCATGTCGCATCATCCAAACCACGTACAAAACACTTCACCAATTCCCACTTTTCTATTTGGTGATGTGGGCATTTCCGAATCAACTCTTTGTACCTTGTAAATGCTTCGTGCAACGGTTCGCTTGATAGTTGGTGGAAAGACCTAATTTCGTCTCTAGCATCATCGGTCTTCGCCATCGTATAGTATTCATCTAGAAAAACTTGTTGCATCTCACCCCATGTCCGAATACTATTCCCCGGAAGTGTAAGAAACCATTGCTTTGCTTTGTCTTTTAGCAAAAACTGGAATAATCGAAGCTTAACTTCCTCCAATGCAAAGTTATGCCCCTCGATAGTGTTACAAATGGAGGAAAACTCCGCCAAATGTGTATACGGTTCATCATTAGACCTCCCATTGAAGTGGGGAAGTATGTTGATGTAGTGGGGCTTGCAGTCGAACATTCTCCTTTCACACACTATTGTAGAGTCATTATCGGTAACTACCAGTCTAAAACGGTCATTTACTTCCCGTGGAGGTTGTTGACGACGACGCGGGCCGTTAACTTCTTGATCGACCGGTCTTCGATTGTCCCTTCTATCACCTCTCCAATTACCTCTTTGGTTTCCACCTTGGTTACCCCTTTGATTTCCTCCTCCCACGAAACGAGGAATCCAGTTAGGGTTAGCATTGTTGTTATTGTTGTTGTAAAACCCTTCATTCCGGTTCCTTTGGTTGTTGTTTCGTGGTTGATGGTTGTTCTCGTAACCGTCATTTCTCGCATTCCCATACCCATAATCAGCATTCCCCACAAAGTTGGCATTTTGGTTGCCAAATTCGTCATCTTCTAACCCTCTTGCATTGTAGATGTTACCTTGATTCACATACCCCCAATCTTCGTCATCATTAGCCCGATCATCATAATACCCCCCATTAGCCCGATCATCATGATACCCGGGAACACTATACGGTTCGTCATCGGAGATGGCGTTCCTCAAATCATCTATGTTGAAGAATGGGTCTTCGTTCGCTGGATTGCCACGATCTCGATTACCTTGACGGTCGGAATTGACATTCCGGTCATCAAGGTTGATGGGTAAGGAAGTTTGTCGATGAAGGTTTTGTTGTTGGGGTGTTCTATGGGTGTTGTTGGGATTATGGTTTCGAAAAGGTGGTGTGGGTGGTCTAGAGTTGGTGTTACCACCCGGTTGTTCTTGAGGTACAGGTTGAGCGTTTTGGGCGGGGTGAAAAGTTTCTCGGGATTGGAATTGGTTTTGATTGAGGTTTGGGTGATTGGAGTTTTGGTTTGCCATTGAATCAGTTTCAATGGTTGGTGTGACTTGTAGTGTTTGAATGGTTTGATTAGAAGCAAGAGTTGCTTCCAACCGGCTTGCTAGGTTTCTTCTTGCTACTCTCTCGATTTCCGGTTCGTAGACTAGCGGTGAAGTCCTCCCGGAGTTTTGCGTATGCATGCACTACCTGTAACCTGCACAAGTAACACACCCCGCGTAACAAGGAAAAAGACAAAGTACAAAAAGAAAGTAAACAAATTAAACAGATAATCACGCAAATTCAAACAATAATCCAAACACAAAGCGTAGGCAATCCCCGGCAATGGCGCCAAAATTTGATCGGGGTGTCACGCTCTGGTCAAAGATAATAATTATAGTCCCAAATTACCCTTAACAAATAGTTAGTGGTAGCAAGGGGTCGAACCACGAAGAGTATGTGGTTTGCGAGTGGATTTGGTTGAATTGAAATATGTATCACAACTTATGAAGCTTGCTATCTTGTTTTTATGTATTTTTGTTTGATTGAAAAGATGTGACTTAAAATTACTGAAATAATAGGATTGATTAACTACTAATGGTTAACAAATTGCAAGAAATGAAATTGATTGTTTAAACAAGATAAAGAAAACAAGGTTCACACCCGGTTTCAACAAATGCAAGACTTAGGGTTACTATGTGTTTTAATTTGCTTTACTCGAAATAATTCATTAACGGGTCACAATCACAAAGCTTAGGTGCCAATCGCTATCAACGTCATAGACAACGGACCACGATGCACTTCGTTACTTTAGACTAGCAAATCCTATCAAAAGACAAGGCATAAATACGTGTAATCATTTCACAAAGTCAAATTTAATCATTCACTCGACAATTCGCAAATTCAATACAAACGTAGGACAATTGTCTAAAGATTCAAATGTAAATCAAGTTATCACAAGGCAAACATCAAAACATAATAACCCTAATTCTTACAAAAGTCTACACCGGGGTGAAACCTCCAAGAAATTAGCCGCTCACGATCGATAGGACTTGATCACCGGATGAAGAGAGCTTGAACATCATCATCTTGAAGCCTTGAAGTGGTGGAAATAGTGATTAGGGTTTGGAATGATTGATGGTGATGAATGGATTGGAAAGGTGAATGATGATTAGGGTTGTGGAAGTGATGATGATGATCGAATCGAATGATTGTCAGTCGAGTGGATGGATTAGAGGATGAATTGGTGGTGTCTCTTGGCTCCAAGAGGTGTTTCTCCCTTCAAAATAGAGTGTAACTCCCATTTCTTGGTCAAAATTGATGTTATAACTCGTCCCCAACTCAAAAATCAAGTTTTCCGCGAAGTGAGAATGCAGGTGGCGTCGCCGACGGCCCCTGGAAGTCTCAATTTCACCCGACAGCTTAATCTGCTGTTTACGAAGGTTTCTGTCCGACGGAACAAACCAGAGGCCGTCGCCGACGGTCCTTTTGGGCGTCGCCTACGGTGCCTCTAAATACCATTTTTTGTTTTCTTCATAACTTCTTCGTTAGCTCCGTTTTACGCACCATTTTCGCCCACGTACTCGTAATTCAGCCCTCTATCATACCATCTTCCAATATATTCATTTTAAATCCATTAACATCCCCCAAAACACATCCAATCTTCGTGATTAACCTTGTTTTGTTCATTTCACATCCCCGGTTGATCCCGTTCGCTCCCAGTGCTCCGTAAAGCTCCCGATTAGCTCCTTAAACTCTTTTAGACCTGTACAACACAAATCCCATTAAAAGTAGGCTATTCAAGATTAAAAGCTATGTGAAAACATCAACTTAAGCATAAACGATCACCGGTTTTCAACCACGTATCATAAGGAAGTGGGAAGCATTCAGCTTTGATGGTAGACATTTTTGAGAGTGAGAGAAAGTATGAGGTGAAGAAGAAGATGAAGCTTTAATTTCTAGAGTTTTTTTTTTTTTTTTGTGAGGATGACAGTTTCAGCACAAAGTGGAGATCATTTATAGAAAACTTAAAATTTACCATAAATGGTATCTACCAACTTATAGATTTTGTTCACCATAATCTTTGTTATTTAATTAATAATTGTAACATCCCGAAAATATAAAACATTATACTAAATTATAAAGTATTAAATAGACAAGAATAAACTAACTAGGACGAAATAACACAGTTAGTTATAAGTCTCGAGTTAACTCAAAAGTGGGTTAAAAAGCACCTAAATATGAACTAAAAGAAATTAGAGTGACTAAAAGTGTTTAAATGGAAACTAATTATAATAAAAACAATTTATTATACATAAAACACACCTTTGTGTGTGTACTGGAAATCGATCAAACACAGGGGGCGACCCAACATTAGTGATCCCCATTGTGAGGAGATCATAAGGTATGTGAAATTTGATGAAAATTCTCTACTTGAAATTCTCATGAATTTAGGAAATTCGAAATCTAATGATGTATGTGTGTTGTATAGATAAAATAAGAACATTGTAGTGTCTAGGAGTAAACCCTAGGCAAGTACATGTTGAAATCATGATTAATTCTAGCAAAATCCATGGACACCATTGTAGGTGATTAGTGGGTTATTTAGAACTTGATAAACACTAGGAAATTGGGGTTGTTTAAGAATTATAGAGGCTAATAGTTATGTTAAATAGTTTGATTGATGAAAATTTGGGCTATATGACAAGTTATGAACTTGTTTATAAATCATCTAAAATTATGCCCTTAAAGTGTTCGTAAAAATGCCTCGAAGAAGGCTCAAAATTGAAATTTAAAGTTAAACGCATAACTGTGATGTTTTGACAAACTATGCGATATATGATTGAAAAGAGTTCTACACACGTCATGATTGAACTCTATAGGAAAAAAATACCGGAGCGTCGAGTGGACAAGTCGGTGGCGACTTGCGTTTGAAGGGCGTGCTTTGAAGGTATGTAACTTGATTCGTTACATTAAGTGAATTGTTATTAAATTATGTATAGTCATATAGTAGAATAGATGTTGCGTTGATTATAGCGACCATGTTCGTTACTTGAATCAATAGGTTGAGTATTGGCAAGAAACCGTTTGGTAGTCATTATATTGGAGGATTCCATAAGATGAGCCAACGGGTCGAATAGTGGAGTAAATTGTAGTGCTAGTGTTTTAATAGTTAGCGATGGCGATAACAATCACAAGAGCATTAAACCATGAGATTGATAAGGAAATGCGGGTGATGATAAGCCCCGGATGTTGGGTTTAAGGTGCCATAGTCTTACTAGTGAAACGATAGCAAAATGAGTGAAGCTAGAGTGGGTCGAATAATTGCATAGTGATTTTTAGTCGTTCAGCCCATAAATTAAATTTTCGGTATGGTAATTATAATAGGTAAGTCGGCAATGAATTTACAGACGTATAGGAAAAAGAATCACCTAAAACGGACTTACGAGTCAAAAGTTATGTTGATTTAAAGTCGTAAATGTTAAAAATTACGTGTTGGGCTGGTATACAGCTCCAGCAAACAACATTCTGCCAAAATCACACCGTGGCGCTACGCCACGGCCAAACTGAAAACCCATCGCGTGACGCGACGGTGGTGGCGGCACGCGACCACTGGTCGTGGTCTCCGTCGCGCGGCGCGACCACCCAAAACGGATGGATTTTGTTGTTTTTGCATTGTTTTGAGCATGGAACTTAACCAGACTTATATTTAAGGTGTCAAAACTAATCTTTTGTGTGGTTTTGACCATAGGTGATGATGGACTGAATCCGGATGGCGATCAAGCACAATTCCAAGAACCTAACATAAGCTTTTGAAGCTTCCGCGATTACTTAAATATGTTCAAATCAATGTCTATGTAGTTAACTTTTAAATACTTGTTTTATTTGGGATTCTTAAATTAGTAGCACTTGTCTAAGATGTTAACTTGGCTAAAATTTCCTCATGTTTGGTATAAAAAAAATCAAGGTTTTGGCTTACTAAGGCTTTGTTTATAATAAAATATTATAAAAACGAGTAGAGTGTTACAATAATCAGAATACAAAAGGTATATCCGAGATAAGCTTCTTCTCCACTACTCCTGCATTAAATGATTTAGGCGGCCATTTTCTGATAATATATCATGGATGTCTATCAATATGTCACTTCAATCTCCTTAATATTGATGGGGTGTAATTAATGAAGGAGAGAGAAAGTTTCATATCCATTAACGAGTTCCCAGAATTTTTCTGTTAAACGATGTTATCAGCAAAAAAGATTTCAGAAGAAAAAAAAAATAAAGAAATAAAAACGCCAAATTACAATTTATGAATATGCTATCAAGTGATATGAATAAGAATGATGACATGCAAGAATTTTTTCTAATGATCAATGATGATTCTGATAATCCACCATGTTTTTCTGATGAAACACCAAAATTTCTGATGATTTATTAGATATTCTGATGATATATCAGATTTTCTGATGATGCATCAGATTTTTTGATAATTTATCAGATTTTCTGGTGTTTTATCAGATATATGATTTTTCTTAGATTATCACTAAAACAGTTTATCAAGCATTTTTCTGGTGATAAGGTTATCTGAAAGACTTTTATCACAGAACTGACCACAACTTAGCAGATTGTACTTTAAGCCTTCAACATAGGCTACTTTCTCTATGGTCAAACATCCATACCTTATGCATCCATATCCCATTATCCTCCCTTTCACACCATTTTCGAAATTTACCATTCTACCCAGCTTTGGAACAAAGTTGCTGAGTAAGCTCCTGTCCCCATTCATGTGCTAGGAGCTTCCTGAATCGCAGTACCAGATTTGCTGCACATGATGGTTCTGAAATGGAAATATTAGAGGGTTTTTGGTACCCAGGCTTGCTTGGGTACTTTTTCTGATGAGATTCTAATCAGATTATTTTTTCTTGATTGCCTTTCATCAGAATATCTGTTAAATGCTGAGGCATCAACATATTTTTCGTTTTTCTTTTGGAGATGGTGTTGAACAAGCTTCAGAATGTCAACACACATACAAGATTCTTTATCAGAATTTTCTGATATTTTTTCTTGTAATGGAATGAGTGGATAAATTTGAAAAGATGAGTGAACTGCTTCTTGAGTATTTAAAGATTTTTTATTGCATTCACTTATTTTTGCTTTGAAGTTGGGTTTTTCAAAAGAGTATTCAGAACAGGTTGACTTGCAAGATTCAGAATCAGATTCTGATGAAAATTTATCAGAAATCTGATGGGTTGCTTTTACAAAGACAGTGGGTTTACTTTCTCTTGTTTTTACATATCCCAAGCCCTCTCCTTTGTTCTTTGGTGTGGACTTAATGAAGTTTATGAATTCTTTAGCTTGTTGAAAACCTTTTACATTAATTTCTTTATAATTGATTTTCTTGTAAAGTTCTTTTCTTTCACTTTCATAGAACTTAATTTTAGCTCTTTGATCTAAACTTTCTTCTATGAGTAATTGGTTTTCAAGTATGATTTTATTCATGGTCCTTTGCAACTCATCAGATTTTTTACTATCTGACAGTTGTTTATCTTACAGATTTAGAAAATCTGACATGAGCTTGTTGGCTTGTGTTCAAGATCAAGATTATCTAAATTTACATTCTGTCCTGATGTTTCTGGTAGGTCTTCAAAAAGTGCCATAAGACAGAAATTAGCCATTTCTTCTTCTTCTTCATCAGTAGAATCATCAGATAGCCATGTATCTGTCCCAGGAATTAAGCTGACTTGTTGCTGCTTCTTCTAGCTTCTTCTTATAATAAGCAACATCCTTGAGCTTCTTTGTCTTGCATTCTGATGCATAGTGACCTCTCTGCTTGCATTTGTAACACACAACTTCAGCCTTCCCTTTATCCTTAGATCTTCCTTCTTCCTTAGATCTTCCATCCATCCTCCCTTTGTCACTTCTCTGGTATCTTTGGCCTCCTCCCCTCAACCTTTGCTCAAATGTTTTGGTGAGCAGTGCTATAGCTTCAGCAAAAGTTGAAAAATCTGATGATGTATCATAAATTTCAAGATTTTGACTATTTGAAGGTTGTGGATCAATGGTAGGTGTTGTTCTTTTTGAGCTTGAGATAAGTGCTAAAGATCCCCCTCTTTGAATAGTTTCTTCAAATATTTCTTCCTCTCTGGGGACCAAGATGTTGTATAAGTCATGAATACTCATATTTCCTAGTTCTAAGGTTGAGGAGAAAGTCATGGTTAGACTTCTCCATTCTCTAGGTAGAGCATCTAGAAATTTTATGTTTCTTTCATCATTTGATTTAGTTATTCTAAATTTCTTTAGCTCGTTCAAAAGTTTTGTAAATCTTTGATATTTTTCATTTAACCTTTCATTAGGTAAACTTTTGAACCTCTCATATGAGGAAACATTGTTTGTTCTCTTATTTCTCTTCATCCTTTCTCCTCCTTCACAAAGATTTTCCAACTGATCTCATATTTCCTTGGCTGATGCACATGCATCAACTTGTGAAAATATGTCATTGGGGATAGCCATTATTAAAAGTGACTTTGCCCTTTCATCCCCAGCCACCTTTTCCTTGTCTTCCACGCTCCAGTTTATTTCACTTTTGGGAGCACGGGAGGCAGGGATTTTAGGTGATTGGTCAGTTGCTGGAATAGCTGGTATTTCAGTCATTGGTATATGTGGACCCCTTTCAATGGATTGAAACAGAGCTCGGTCATGACCATTAAGGAAATTGACCATCCTGATTTTCCATTGGGGGTATTCCTCTCTGACCAGAGTCGGAGGTTTGGACATAGAACCAATGTTAAAAGCATTATTCCATGATTGAAAGATGGCCATATTTAGAGAAAAGAAGATGAGTGATTGATCGTTTGAAAATAGTTTATTCAATCCGCACTGATACCAATTGTTGGTCCCAGTTTGGACTTAAAAACTTCTTTTCACGTAATATGGCAAGTGATTTCAGTAGATGTGAAAGAGTTATGCGGAAATGGAAATCAGACTTTCAAGACACAAGACCTACATAATTATCAAGTTTATATCACTTTGAAACAAAATAGTTTACAAGGTGATTGTAAGATTATTATATAATACAAATGAATCTTGAATTCTGTGGGTGAGATGGCAATGGAGTTTTGTAGTATGTATGAATGCTAAGCTTAACTCATCGTCTTCTGCTTGGTGAGCCTTCTATTTATAGAAGGCTGGGTACATGAATAAACAATTGTTTATTCATGCAATAAGTCCTGCAAAAAGTAGCCATTTGACATATTCATTGAATCCAATAGTCAAGTTGCCTTTGTAATCATGATATCCAATAATGTCAAGTTGCTTCGGTTATTGTGGCAGGATAGAGCTGATTTTTAGACAAGTGGGATATTCATCAGAATTTCTGATAAACCACTTCATCAGAAATTCTGGTGAACAAATCATCAGAAAATCTGATGATCAGAATCGTCAGAAACTGATGATATTTCATCAAAAATATCATCAGATCCATCAGAAATGACCTTTTCTGATAATCTTCTTCAGCTCTTGATCAACTTGTGATTCTTTGAAGTAAATGTTGTTCATTTCAGTTGTCCTATCCGATCTTCTTCTTCTTGTTGTGATCTTCAGGACTGTTGTCTTCTTCATAGATCAAGTTGGATCTGATTTTCTTCAATACTTACAAATAAAGTTTCCTAACAAATGATATTCAAGAATAGACTGCAGCAAAAAAAAGATGAGCTAATGGCGTTATACGCCAATCTAAAATTTGATGATGATGAATCTGAAGAAAGTGATGAACAAAGTGATGGGTACATCTCTAATGTAATCCCATCCATGGAAAACTATTAGTTTGTTTGGATTTCGTATTATTGTAATTTTATAAAATATTAATCTATGGTAATCAATTATTAACAACAGACCCAAAACGCCAAAAAATGACCTAGAAAACGCCATAACGCCAAAAAAATTAACTATGTGACACAAAAAGAATTAATTCAACGAGAAGGAATCTGGGAAAAACTGTAAAACGCCAAGTAATTAATGATTCTAGTTAAAGCCAAAATTATCTTGCACGCCTAAAATGAAGCAGCATGTTACACGCGAAAATCAGGAAAGAAGAAGAATATTGAAAACACAAAAAAACCCCTCGGACACTTATAATGTCCCGCGCCAATTGTTAGGCCAGGATGCGTTCTCACCGTTCTCACACTTTTGGGTGTTTTCTCCTGATCCCGTTTCTATATACATATATATATATATATATATGTATGTATGTATATAAAGAAATCCCACTCTAGTTAAAGAAACTTAAGAAACCTATTTGTGTGGACACAAAAATGTCACGTGTTACACTTTTTTACAGTAATTTTTTCTGAATCTGTGTACATTTTTTTGTTAGAAGAGAGAGGAGAGAGAATGTTTTACATTTTTTTAAACTTCATATGATACACATTTTATGGGTTAATATAATAGTTTTCCAAAATTTTTGAACTTCAAGTGTTACAATTTTTAGAATTTACAAAGGTTTTTAGTTATGCAGTGCACGTAACAATATGTTACATTTTTTAGTAAGTTTTTTTGTGTAACACTTACAGACAGACACACTTTTGTGTCAGACTGTAACAATTCTGAAAAATACTTTTTGCAGGCTTTACCTTTTTTTTCTGAAATAGTAACATTTTTATACTTGATTTAATCTACACCATAGATTAAATTAGGGGTGTGCAAAAAACCGAATTAACCAAATCATAACCGAATTAACCGACAAAACTGAACTGAAAAATTCGAACCAAATAAAAAAGCGGTGGGTCGGTTAATGGTTTTATTGAAAACCGAAAGTAGCGGGTTGGTTATGGTTATCATTTTTTCCATACCCACCATAACCAAACCGAATCGACATGTAATAAATATTTGTAGGATTTAGGACTTTTCACCATATTTTTAATATTTGATGTTTTTTAATGAAGATTTATAGTACTTATGAGTTTTTCATATCATTTTTTGGTTTTGATTGAATGTTTATTTGAATTTATGAAATGTATGATATCACTTTATTTGAATATTCGATAATAATTGGTATTAATATTATAGATTATATATATTTTTTTAGGGTTATTGGATTTTAATAATCCTAAGTTTCACCTGTTGGCCGATAATAATCCCAACTTTAAAAATTTCCTCCAATAATCCCAACTTGTAAAGATTGGCCGCCATTAATCCTTTTCTAAGATAGGTGCACTTAAACGAATTAACGAGTCTCTAGGTGTAATTGAATCTATTGAGGAAACCAAATTCTTATATGTTTGAAAAGGATCAATGGCGGCCAAACTTTTACAAGTTGGGATTATTGGAGAGAATTTTTAAAGTTGGGATTATTATCTGCCAACAGGTAAAACTTAGGATTATTAAAATCCAATAACCCTATTTTTTAATACTATGTAATATACTAATATATACAAATATGCCATAACAATTTATTCCATGTTAAAAAAATTAAGCTATTTATAGCTAAGCTAAATACACGATTAACCACCTATAACCAACCCGTATAACAACTCTCCCAAAATCTCTATAACATCCCTATATGTCCTAAAATACACCCCGTATACGAAAAGTGGGCCCGAAATACCTTTGATTTACAAAAATTAAATAAAAACAAAGTTTTTTGCTCGCTCGCGGGGCGCGACCCGCTAACACCAGGCGGCACCCCAGTCTGCCACGTGTCCCTGCCTCGTGTCGACCCTACCTTTGACTCAACCAAGCTATAAATGACACGCGTTAGCTCGCGGGCCGCGAAGGCTTTGCCTTCTATTCTCGCGGGCAGGAGGAAGTGGACGAACAACCCTATAAATAGGAATGATCGGTTTCATTTGAGAAATCGTTCAGAAATCAAAATCCTCTCAAATTTCTTTATAGTAGAAATAATTCTCGGGCATAATACCCACTAAATAGTGAAGCTCTGCCTCGATGTAAGTATTATAACCTCCGGTTACGTATTAGTTACGCTGCCTGATTGATATAGTGCTCCGTAACGCATGTCGAGGCTCTGTCTGACTCAGTCGTTGGAGTTCTGTCTCGGGGAGGGTATAGCTAATGTAAAATTTGGGTTATTATACTAACGCGTGTGCATTGTTTAAACTAATAAATTATAAACAGGAAGTCACAAGGAAATACCTAAATTAGCAATGTGAGTAATCCTTCTTTTTGTAAACCTTTTTGTGAGTAATCCTTCTTTTTGTAACCTGTTTTTATAAAACCTCAATTGTGTTACTTTAAAATTAATAGTGATAGTATTTATAATTCTACAATTATCGTCGGTATGTTGGGGTTTTGTATACGAAATTTGTTACTACACTGTGAGTAGTAGCATGACCACAAGTCAGGATTAACAGTATGGTGGGTGGTAATTAAAGTAGATGTAAACAAATGTAATTGCGGGATGCCCTCAATGCTGTAAAATGATAAAACTTGTTTTGATTAAACTGGGATTCGCTCACCAGTATTTTCCACTGACAAAAATGTTTTTAATGTGTTTCAAGTAACAAAATGTGAAAGCCAAATAGAAGCCAGCTGGAGAGCACTGAAGGCTTGGAAAAGTGGCTATAAAAGTTACCTAAATAAAGAAGAAGTGTTATTTGAATAAAATAGGGTTTATCCCTATAAAAATATTATGAATGGAAACTTGGGTTTTACCCATGTGTTTATTATTTATAAAATGGGGTGTTTTACTCTGATAAAATATTTCCTAACTACGGTCCTGATGTAAATTCCGCTGCCAAATTAAATAAACACCGATACCACCAAATGTGCGAGCTTGCGGCCTCCCGCCTCCCGGGGCAAGGGGTCGAGTTTGCGACAGGAGGTGGTATCAGAGCTACAGCCATTGATTTCAACCACAGAAGTGTTCTGCTAACATTAAAATTGTCAATTCTGTTAGGAAATAATCTATCTGACTATGTGCATACATGTATATTATTGTTTTGTGTTATTTGACAATCTTTTAATTACAGTATGAGTGATCAATGACCATCTGACGCCTATCGTCACCTCTCTAATTCTCCTAGATTTGAAGGAACTTCCTCCCAGCCTACTCCTTCGGGGTATTCAGCTGACACCGAAGAGGGAATATTCATCTTTAAGGCGCAATCCGCAGAACCATTCCCCATGAAAAAGAGTGGATGGTTCGGTCGGGGAGCACATGAGCGTAGGAAATGAATGAGGAAATCACAACAACAAAGGCTTTAGTAGCAGCAAATAGGGAGATGAACGTCCAAACCCAAGACATAATCAATAGGCGATTGGCCAACTTTCACATACTAGCTACCACTGCCGCAGACCCAAACCTAGAACAAATCATTGCACCACAACCACTACCAGTATTCCCAACTCAACCCATGGAAATAGAACCCAACCAAGAAGAACCAGTTCTCATACAAGCTTTTAACCCTGATGAAATACCTAGAGTCGCAGCACCCAATCCCTTAGCATATGATCCGTGGAATGATGACCATAGGGATTATCAAGAACTCTACCCACAAGAGGAACCCATACCGAACCCATTAGCACCTTACCCCAATCTTGACCCTCTAGATCCATATTGGGACGCTGACCAGTATGTTAGGGAAATACTAGAAAACCCATACCCGTATGGAGACCCTTTACCACCGTACCCTGACCCAATACCCGCACCACCACCACCACCCATGAGTACTGAAAATGTGCAGGAACTCCGCACATTTGATAAGGAGTTATTAGATGAAGGAGAAATAATAAGAGAAATAGGGGAAAAGCTCGTTTGGAAGTAAGACGAGCGAAATATGCAGTACTGAATGAACCCCTAAAAATAATAATAATAATAATAATAATAATATATAGATATATCTATATAGATATATATAAATATGAGTAGTTTGAAAAAAAAATCAACTAAACTAGATAATCTAATACCTACTGATGCATAACTAGTAGTTTGTTGTAATTTCCAGTTACAGTTTGTAATAGACGCATATATATAAAATAGAGTAAATGTCGCAATGCTTGACGGTTTTTACTAATGTGTTTGTTTGTACAATTGTTGGCATTAAATCTTATTATGCTATATTAATACCTGATAATTGTTTGTAAATCCAGATAGACAACGAAGAAAATCAGGAAAACCAAAATAATGATAACCAAATAAATAATAGTGCCATTCAACACATAGTAACCCAAGGCGTTAGAGATGCTATGCCATATATTATCCAGATTGTTAAAGAAGCGGAAAATAATAAAAGTAATAGTGGAAGTAAACGACCACCTACTGAACCCAGTCACAGCGTAAACAATGGACCGTTACTTCAATTGCCTATTCCAAAAAGAAGAAGAACCATGTCTTATGGTTGTTCTTACAAAGAATTCTGGTCTTGCAAACCAATAGAATTCTCTGGCAATGAAGGAGCCATTGCAGCTCTACGCTGGATAGAAAAGACAGAGGCCGTCTTAAAAATAAGCAAGTGTGCAGAGGAAGACAAAATCATGTTTGCTTCCAATCTTTTTAAGAATGTAGCCTTAGAATGGTGGAATACTATTCTCCAGTCTAGGGGATGTGTCAGAGTCTATAATATGGAATGAACTGAGTTTAAGAACATGGTCGAAAGGAAATTATGTCCTCCCAATGAAAAAGAACAAATTGCTAATAAGTTCTTAAACCTTAGAATGACTGGAGTAGACTGTAAGGGTTACACTACCATATTCTTCGAATAGGCTAGAATAGTGCCAACCCTAGCCTCACCAGAACTAGTATTAATCTCCTGTTACATCTGGGGATTAATCAGTGAAATTAGACATGTAGTCAAGGCAGCTAAGCCACAAACCATAGAAGAAGCTGTAGAACTAGCAAATACCTTGACTGGTGAATTGATACGTACGCAAGAAGAGAACCAGAGAAAGAACCTAGTCCAGAAACTTACCCAGGAATTTTGCTACGGTAATTCCAACCGTGGGAAGAACATAGGTTCTACTTCTGTACCTTACTGCAAGTCTTGCAAGAAGAAACATTTGGGAAGATGTTCTACTTACTGCAACTTTTGCAAAATACATGTACATAAGGAAGAAGACTGCAGGAAGAAACCCAGCAATGGAGTGTGCTTCAATTGTGGAGAAAAGGGACATATTAAACCGAACTGTCCGAAACTAGCTCCAGCCATGAACAACAAGATTACTAAAAATGCTAGAGCATTTGTTCTGCCAGCTGAAGAAGCTAAAATGATCCCGGATGTGATTGCCGGTACGTTTTTAGTTAATGATGTTTTTGCTAAAGTATTATTTGACTCTGGTGCAAACCATAGTTTTATTAATACTTCATTTTACAAAATTCTTAATCAACCATTAACTAAACTTCAACAAGAATGTCTAGTGGAGACGGCAAATGAAGAATCCATTAGGATCACTGAAATCTAGCAGGGAGCAAGAGTAGAAATTCTAAACCATAATTTTATTGCTAACCTTTACCCAATGAACCTAGCTGGATTTGATGTTGTATTAGGAATGAATTGGTTAATAACCAATAAAGCCAGTATTTTAAATGATCAAAAGTCAATATAAGTAAATTCACCAAAAGGTGAAAATATCACAATTAAAGGAGATAAGCCAACTAGATCTACGAAATTCATCTATGTAATGAAAACCGCAAGTTATGCAAGAAAAAGATCACTAGTGTATATGATTTCCATAATCATTAACACTAAAGGAAAATAATTAAAAGATATTCCCATAGTATCTCAATTCTCATATATTTTTCCTGAAGAGCTACCCGGACTACCGCCAGATAGGGAAGTCGAATTCAGAATTCACCTACTACCAGAGACAACACCGATTGCCAAGGCACCTTACCGTTTGGCGCCAACAGAGATGCAAGAATTAAAGAAACAGTTAGAAGAACTATTGGAGAAAGGTTTCATAAAACCAAGGTCATCACCATGGGAAGCACCAATCTTGTTTGTCAAGAAGAAAAGACGGATCAATGCGTATATGCATTGATTATCGAGAATTGAACAAAGTCACGATTAAAAATCGGTACCCATTACCAAGAATCGATGATCTATTTGATCAATTGCAAGGAGCTTTATTCTTTTCTAAGATTGATTTACGCTCAGGATATCATCAACTGAAAGTACAGGATGAGGACATTCCTAAAACAGCCTTCAGAACAAGGTATGGCCATTATGAATTTACCGTCATGCCATTTGGTTTAACCGATGCCCCAACCGCATTTATGGACATGATGAACAGAATATGTAAACCATATCTGGATAAATTCATAATTGTCTTTATAGATGATATTCTCATTTACTCTAAGAATAAAGAGGAATATGCAGCGCATCTGCATGCACTTCTTACGTTATTGAGAAAGGAAAAGCTTTATGCTAAATTTTCAAAATGTGAATTTTGGTTACAAGAAGTACAATTCCTTGGACATTTAGTTAATCATGAAGGAATTCATGTGGATCCCACAAAGATCGAGGAGATTACTAAATGGAAAATCCCTGAATCACCAACGGAGGTGAGAAGTTTTCTTGGACTAGCAGTTATTATAGACATTTTTTTGTCCGAGATTTCTCTAGAATAGTCATTCCTTTAACAAAACTGACATGTAAATCAATTAAGTTTGAATGGGGACCAAAACAGGAAGAAGCCTTTGGAATCCTTAAGCAAAGATTAACCAACGCACCCATACTAGCGTTACCGGAAGGAACTGAAGACTTTGTAGTCTATTGTGACGCTTCTAAGTTAGGTTATGGATGTGTATTGATGCAACGTCAAAAGGTTATAGCCTATGCCTCTAGACAACTTAAGAATCATGAAGAAAATTATACAACTTATGATCTAGAGTTAGGAGCCATAATTTTTTCCCTTAAAATTTGGAGACATTACCTTTACGGGAGTAAGTTTACCATTTTCACCGACCATAAGAGTTTAAGATATGTTTTCGTGCAAAAATAGTTAAATATGAGACAAAGACGTTGGATGGAAATCCTTAGTGATTATGATTGTAGTATCCAGTATCATGCAGGAAAGGCTAATGTAGTAGCTGATGCTTTAAGTCGAAAGTATCATGATAAGCCAAGAAAACTACGTTCTCTCAAATTAAATCTGCAGATAGATTTAAATGATCAAATTAGAGCAATACAAGAATCAGTAATCAAGGACGATACTGAGAAATTAAAGGGAATGATTAAGGAATTAGAACAAGCAACAGATGGAATTTGGAGATTCCATAAGAAAAGAATTTGGATACCTAAATAAGGAAACCTGCGCCACCGAATTTTAGAAGAAGCCCATAAGTCTAAGTATACGATACATCCCGATAGTGATAAAATGTATCAAGAGTTAAGAAAGAATTCCTGGTGCATAGGACTGAAAAAGGATATAGCAACTTATGTTACCAAGTGTTTAACCTGTTCACAAGTTAAAACTGAACATCAGAAACCCTCAGGTTTATTACAGCAATTGGAAATGCCTATATGGAAATGAGAATTAATAACAATGGATTTTGTTATCAAATTACCCAAAACAAGAAAAGGTAATGATACAATCTGGGTGATTGTAAACAAATTAACCAACTCTGCTCATTTCTTACCTATGAAGGAAACTTTTAGTATGAAACAATTAGCTAAGTTATAGGTAAATGAAATAGTTTCATTACATGGAATTCCTTTATCTATTGTGTCTGATAGGGATAGCCGTTTTACTTCTCATTTTTGGACTAGTTTCCAAAAAGCAACGGGAACCAAGTTAAATCTAAGCACAGCTTATCATCCTCAAATGGATGACAAAGTGAAAGGACAATTCAGACAATGGAAGATATGCTTAGAGCTTGTATAATTGATTTCAGAGGAAATTGGGACGATCATTTACCATTAATAGAATTTTCTTACAATAACAGCTATCATACCAGTATTAATGCTGCACCATTCGAAGCACTTTATGGATGAAAGTGCTGAACTCCAGTCTGCTGGGCAGAAATTGGAGAAAAGCAACTGTCTGGACCAGATATAGTGCAAGAAACAACAGACAAGTTCATTCAAGTCAAGGAAAGACTAAAAGCAGCACGCGATCGACAAAAGAGTTATGCTGATTACAGGCGAAACCCATTGGAATTTCAAGTAGGAGACAAAGTATTGTTAAAAGTTTCGCCATGGAAAGGTTTAGTTAGATTCGTCAAAAGGGGAAAGCTAAGCCCCAGGTATGTTGGACCCTTTGAAATTGTTAAAAGAATAATTGTTTGTGCATTCATTTGTCGTCTTCGTCTTATATCGAGTCTCGGGTTCATTGCGGTTTGGAAGAAAGATGATGTCATCATTATTGATGATGACATCATATCAATGACATCACCCATGACATCAAGTGGAGATATCATGCATAAATGAAATCAGATTCCATGTTCGGCCAAAAAGTCTTGTTCGCTTGTAATTGTAATTGTTATATTCGCTTGAGATGATCTGACCACTTGAACATGTGCATGTTCATTTCAAGCGGTCAAGCTAGGCCTATATATAGTCATCATGTGTGTCATTTTGAAGCGGACAGAACAGACCAGAGCCTTGTAATCGATACCGAAGTGCTGCCGGTATTTTTCGTGGTTGTAATTACTGTTAAATCAATATTCACGAGGTTTAAAGTGATATTCAAGTTGTTTCTACATTCGTTTCTTAGTTTCCGCCCCTGAAACGGATTAAATCTTTTCTGAACGACTCGTTTGGGTCACAAAACGATCCTACAAGTGGTATCAGAGCTCAGGAGGAAGAGATTTTGCAAAAAAAAAAAGCCTGTTTTCGTCACTATTTCCGATTCTACACCATTCTTTTTCAAACTTAAAATTTTTCACAGATAAAAATGGCTCAAACTTTCACACATTGTGCGTTATCATGTATTAACAAATCCTAGAAAGTTTCAGCACTAAAATCAACTTAAAATCTGGTTAAAATCATCTGCTCGCTTGAAATCTATTCGATTTTGCTGACGTCATCAACTGTTCAATCGAACATAACACGTTGAGTCCGCTTGAAACAGTCTGTTCGCTTGAAATTGGCTGGTCGCTTGAATTTTCACCGTTTGTTCGCTTGAAATCGTCACATCGCTTGAGACGACCGCTTGAAAACATCTGACCGTTTGAAATAGTTTGCTTGCTTGAAAACGTCATGACCGCTTGAAACCGACACATTGCTTGAAAAGTGTATCGAGTTAATCTCGTGTCTTGTGTCCGATTACACAAGGTGATCAGAATTATTTGTCAGGCGCATGTGATATTTGCTGACAGTTTTCGAGAATCACATTCAAACACTGAATAGAACCGATACATGTGATTACTATAACAATTGTTGGCCACCTTTCAATTTGCATGTGATATAGTAAGTGGATTTGTGTCAGCCCGAGGATTACTATGTATCAAAAGTTGAACGGTCCAATGAACAGCCAAGTTCATCCACTATTTTGTGAGGTCCAATGATATTGTTGTCGGGTTAATGAGCACTTTTTGAGAAATATTATATTTCAAAGTGTTTTGTGAGCAGACATAGTGTTAGCCCACTACATTGTGTTCGACCCATTGAGTATTAATTGAGGCCCAACCTGAATTAAAGTTGATCATTGGAATTGAATTGTTGTAGTGTGGTTTGTCATTGATATCTGTTCGCATAAAATCAAATTCACTTAGTACGAAGTCCGAATTTTCTATCCGCACAGTTTGGAGTTCAAAGTTTTCAAAGGCTTTGGTCTTTTCAAAGGATCTGGTCATTTGAATTCGATCCGGGTCATAGCTGTCCGCACAGTCTGTCAACTTTCAATCCGCACAGAATATTCATCATTTCGAGTACCAGTCTTAGTCGATTATTTGATAAAGTGTTTAAACTGATTGTTTGTTTGTTTGTCAGGTTTACATCATGGCCGAGGAATTCTACAACACGTTTTTCAATGCATTCACATCCGAATCATCCGAGGTTGCAAATGTTACACCAAAAACCATCACTAAGGTGCTCAATGAGAACATCAAGCACGATAACTTTTACGGAACTCACTCAAAGCCACCAACTCTGGAAAGCATTGAAGATTATACCTGGTGGAAAGAACGTTTCATCAACTGGGCAAAAGCGTATGCTCATGAAAGCTGGTTCTACTTGGAATATGGATATGAAAAACCAAAAGATGAGAAAGGCGAAGATCTTGTATTCAAGAAGTTTTCCAGAGAAGATAAAGCTGAATTCCGAGCTGAACAGAGAATGATAGCATTGATCCAGTCAGCAATCAGAAATGATATTTTTGCTTTACTAACTCATGACGGGTCATCTAAATCTGTTTGGGAAGCTTTACGAATTAAAGCTGAGGGGGGTAAACAGATTAAAAAGAACAAAATTGCTTTATTAAAGAAAGAATTTGATATGTTTGATAATATTAAAGGAGAGACAGTGAGACAAATGATTGAGAGATTCTGTCATCTTAAAATTGAATTGGAGAGATTAGAGATAAATAAAACAAGAGAGGAACTTATAGATAAAGTGATTGAAGCGTTACCACGAGCTGATCAGTGGCAAACGTTTGTTTTTATTTTGAAAAATGATGCTTTGTATGATACAATTACTCTTGATGCTTTGTTTGAAAAGATTGAAAGTCATGATCTGGAGCTACAAAAGCAAAACAAGATGACTGATTCTTCACATCAACAAAATGTTGGCTTGTACTACAAAGGCAGTGTGCCTTCTAATAAAGGTGTTGGTTCATCAAAAACAACATTTAGTGGTGAAAAGATGAAAGAACCACCAACAACGTCAACAAGTCATCATTCTGGATATCATTCATCTTCAAAGACAAATTCTGATGAATCTGAAGAAATTCTGTGCAACATTGCTCTTAAACTGAAGAATTCTCCTGCAATGAGCATAAATGCAGCTAAGCAGCAAATGAGTTTCCTTGCATCTGTTCTGGAGTCATATGAAGGTCTTGTAGCTGGCAAAATTGGAAACTCTGAGTTAACCAAAGAAGACTATGACCAGATTGATCCGGAAGAGATGGAGCTCATTGACATCTGTTGGTGTTTAGCCAGCTGTATTCGAAGAGCTCAGAGGTATATGGAGATTACCGGAAAACAATCTCTTGGAGGTGCATCAACAAAGCTTGGATTCGACAAATCCAAAGTGACCTGTTTCAAATGTAAGCAGAAAGGTCATTTCAAGAGAGAATGCACTAATTCTGCAGTTGGTGGAAATGAACATCCTTTCAATGATGATTACTACCAAAAGGCAATCTACCATCGAAGCAGAGAAGAACCAAAGTTGATCGAAGATAAGCCGAGAGAAAAATCAAGAGCTTATGCTGTTATTTACGAGGATAAAGGTTATGATTGGTCTGAAGTTTGTCCAGAAGAAGATCGTTTAGAAAATGTTCGTAAAACAGCTCACGGGAGAGCTATGACTAGTGAAAGAAAGTTTGTTTTTGTTGCTGAGATTCAAGATGAAAACAAAGAAAAAGACACTACTGAAGTCCGTGAAGAAAAAGTTGAGATCAAAGAGAAAACTCGAGAAGAGATCTTGAGTGAGAAGACCTACAGAGAAAGAAACGTGGTCTATAACAGAATGGATGACATGCAGGAGGAGTATGAGATGGCTGTCGGTAGCAAAAGATGGGATAAAAAGAGAGAATGTTATTATAACAGAGAAGGAGAACCGGTTGCTCCCAAGAAAGACATAATCTTCAATGATGTTCTTCTCAAAGTCCCGTTGAGAGCTGAATACTATAGAAATGTATTGAAAGATGACACATACGCTAAGATATTTGAAAAGGAGATTAGATATGCTATGTTATCGTGTCTAAGAAAAAGGGATGAGGAGAGAATGAAGAAGAATGTTGAAGAAATGGTGAACAATCTGAAGAAAGCTGCTGAAGAGGTTAAAGCAGAAACTGTTGAAGTTGAAGCTATGAAGGAAATCAAAAGTGAAGAAGTTGCTGTGAATGAAGAAGTTGAGAAAGCTGTTACTAAAGAACAGCAGATTGAAGAAGAGGTGAAGAAAGAAGAAAAGAATGAGAATGAGGAAGCTGATATTGTTGGTGATGAAGTTGGTGTTAAAGAAAAGCAGAATGTTGCTGAGCAGACAGAGGTTGCTGAAAACACTGAAGTGCCAATCACTGAGGTAAATTCTGATTCTGAAAACTTGAAACTGATTGATCAGTGCAAGAAATGCATGGAATCGTGCAGAGCTTGTACTGAAAAAGATGAGCAATTCAGAACAAGAGATTTTGAATTCACAAAAATAGAAAACATTTTCAAAGAAAAATGCAAAGAGATGTTAGAAAAAGAAAACGTTTTTAAAGAAAATGATGAAAAACTTTCAGAAAAATGTAACAAATTAGAGAAAGAAAATGAAGTTTTGAAAGAAAATGTTTTGAAAATGACAAATGAATGTGAACAAAAAGAAATTGCTTGTCAAGAAATGAAAAAGGAATATAACTCAATGAAATTATCATATCACATTACAAAAGAGTCATATGATAAAGTAAAAGACGAAATGAAATATGCTCAATCAAGAATGAATTATCTTTCTGAAACAACCAAAGAGCTTAAACGAATGTATGCTATAAAACAAGATGTTGTTAATTCTTATATTGAGGATGTTGCTAAGTTGAAGCGACAGATTGCTGATTTAGAACAGGATAACAACAAGTTAAAGAGTTACCATGTGTCGTCATATGTGCTTGAACGAATTTTTAATATAAAACCGGGTGATGGTGAGTCTGAGCAGAACAAGAAAGGCATTGGCTCAGAGTTTCATCAAGTTCCACCACCGGGAAAATTTGTATTTTATGATGAGGAAAAGGTCGAAAAAGCTTTCAACATGGTAGATCAATTTCCAGACAACATTGACATAACCTATTCCAAATCTGATGAGTCTCATGATTCAGAGGTGGTAGGTAAAGTCGTTGAAAGTGTGTTGAAAGAAGAGTCAGTTGATACAGGTAAATCTGAATCACAGGATGAAGATGAAGGAAATCTTCATGATGGATATCTGAAAAACACAAAATCCGAGGAAAGTTTGAATGATGATTCAAAAGGATTGGTTTATACCATGATTGGATCGGACAAATTGTTCTTAGATGTTGTTTTCCCGATTCAGAATGTGATTTCAGAAAAGGTTGATAAAGTTTTCAAAATGATTGAGATTGAGAAGTCTGAGATTTCAAAGTTTGTTGGTAAGAGTCATAAAGGTTCGTATAACAAACCTGGTTTCAAAAAGAAGAACATGAAGGCTGGGTTGGGTTATAAGAAGAAACAACATCGGAACAAAAATGAGACGCCGAATTTTCAGGCAAAAATGAGTTTTGTTCAAGGAGGCAGTTTAGAAGAAGATAAAGAACTCAAATGAGACAGTCTAATGATGAGTTCTTTGCTAAAAAAAGAAAGCAACAACCACAGGTCAAAGATGTGTCCATGAGAACATGTTTCAAATGTGATCAAAAAGGACATCTTGCACGCAAGTGTCCTAATCTAAAACCTGTGAATGTTGACAACAAGAAGATTGATGCTGAGAAACAAAAATCTGAGAATGTGAGACAAAGGTCAACCAGATTTGATTCAAAACAAACTTGGAGGTACAACACAAACAAGCTTGTTTGGAACCAAACTTGGAAGTCAAACCCATATAGGTTTGATTCTAGACAGACCTGGAATTCTCACACACCCAGAGTCAGAACAACTCAAAGTTGGAAAACAACTGTTGATATGACAAAACCTCAAGAGTTTTGGAAACCAAAAGTAGTTGATCAAAAACAAAATGTTCAAAAAGATTCACATTTTTACAAACGAGGAACACCAAAAGGTCAAACATGGAGTGTTAAGAAACATGTTGAATTGGTAAAAGATGAGAAAGTTGAAGTTAAAATTGAGAAAGTTTTTATGAAAAATGACAAAGAATTTCCAGCATTGAATGAAAATTATTGTGTTGAAATGCCTAAGGTTCAACAGACCTGGGCTAAATTGTTCAAGTAATTCAGTTAGTTGAATGTGCAGGTGCTCAACAATTCTGAAGATTGTAAAATTAGAACTTGGAGCAGCCTGGCACAACAAGAGGAGGAGGCTGCTGCTGAATCCTGTGTTGGTTGAAACAGGAAGTTTATTTTTATTCTGTACATAAATAAACAATATTTCGAAAACCCTAAAAATTGAAAAATTTGAAAAACCAAAAATATGTTGTCTTTAATATTGTTTTGAATGTATGTTGATTGAATATGCTGAAACCCTCACGGCTGAACAAACATGATTACTTTCATCAGATTGAAAAACGGTTTTCAAACTGTAAAAATCAATGGGTTGTAAATCATGGGGGTACATTATATTTTCTGCAAAACAGAGCATGAGATGCAGAAAATGGATGGCGAGACAAAGCTATCAGTGTTGGTTGTCAAATTTTCTTTATATGATTTTGCATTTTAGGGGGAGAATGTTGTTAGAAAATACAAAAACATTTGATAATTTGAAAAAGTAAAAAACATGATAAAATTCAAAAATTGAGTTTTTGTGTAAAAAGAGGAAATGATAGTACATCAGTAGACAGTTACAGTACGCTAAAGAAATGGAAAGTTTAAATGTGTTAAACAGTCTCACTGATGATATGTCGGTAGGTTTTTATACACTTAGCAAAATTTTTCGGGATATAAACCTAAATTCAAACTTGCTTATTTCGTGGGGAACACTACTTGGATATATAGGTAACCCCTGAAATCTCGTTTGAAGGGTCTCATAATCTGATATACTAGGTTTTTATACTCATTGATGTCTGGGGTATTATTCCAGGACTTCTGCTGAATGGAAGTTCTGACCTAGTCCTCGAATAATACTTTCCGCAAATGCTTGAAACATAGCATCGCCCTCAGCATATATGATAAGACAATAAAATTGCTTAGCAATGCTATTGTAAAAAAAGATCCTCTAAAGGGGACACACCCAAGTTGAGTCATGATCTCTCTGCTGAACGGTAGTTCTGACCTGAGCTCTCATGATTCTTCATAAATTATTAACCCCTTAAAGATATCATTTGTGTTATAATTACCTGTAAGACTGAATATTGGGATCTGGATACGGGAGTATATTCAAGAGGTGGGACACATGAATGAGTTTAAGTTCTTAAAATACCTAATTCGTATCCTGAATCAGTTGAAGTTTGTGTGAAAATTTAAGTGGATCAGTATATCGACAATCTAAGTGAATTGTTTAATTCTTAAAGTGAAATTAAGCTCAACGGTACTTGTGACTTGTCAAAAACTGATATGATCCTCTGACACATACTCAAACAAAAATATTGTCTGTAAATATGTTTGTACATATTTCTTTACTGCTTTATATTTTCAGAAAATACAAAAAGATTTTGATTTCTGTTTTATTTTCGACAACCGATATCTGAAATGCTGAGTTTCAAAATCTAAGTAAGCTGATTGTGTTTCTGAAAATAAAACAATCAGAGAGCAGAGTCTAAGGGGGAGTCTGAAGACAAGTTTGAAGCAAAGAGAAGCTTGTAGATGGAAAGCTAGGTGTCGATCCCAAAGCACGGAAGCTTGATGAAAGGGGGAGCCTGAAGCTGATAGAAGAAGAGAAAGATTGAAAGATGATTACAACGTCAAATACTTCAAAGAGTTCGAGAGGACTGATAAAGACTGAAGATGCAAAGACTCGACACTTAAGACTCGTCAACATCTGAGGGGGAGTCTGTTAGTGCATTCATCTTTCGTCTTCGTCTTATATCGAGTCTCGGGTTCATTGCGGTTTGGAAGAAAGATGATGTCGTCATTATTGATGATGACATCATATCAATGACATCACCCATGACATCAAGTGGAGATATCATGCATAAATGAAATCAGATTCCATGTTCGGACAAAAAGTCTTGTTCGCTTGTAATTGTAATTGTTATATTCGCTTGAGATGATCTGACCACTTGAACATGTGCATGTTCATTTCAAGCGGTCAAGCTAGGCCTATATATAGTCATCATGTGTGTCATTTTGAAGCGGACAGAACAGACCAGAGCCTTATAATCGATACCGAAGTGCTGCCGGTATTTTTCGTGGTTGTAATTACTGTTAAATCAATATTCACGAGGTTTAAAGTGATATTCAAGTTGTTTCTACATTCGTTTCTTAGTTTCCGCCTCTGAAACGGATTAAATCTCTTCTGAACGACTCGTTTGGGTCACAAAACGATCCTACAATAATACCAGTGGCTTATCAGCTACAACTGCCAGAAGAAATGGCAGGAATACATGATGTATTCCATGTATGTAATCTCAAGAAATGCTTAGCAGATGAATCGTTAGTAGTACCTCTTAAGGACATAGAGGTAAATGAGAAGCTTAAGTTTGTAGAGAAACCACTACAAATTGAAGACAGAAAGATCAAGCATCTCAAACTCAAGAGATTAGTTCTAGTCAAAGTAAAATGGGATTCCAAGAGAGGACCAAAATACACTAGGAGCTTGAATCCGAGATGCAGAGGAAATATCCACACATGTTCCAGTAGACCTCGAGGATGAGTTCTAAAATAATGTGCGGAAGATATAACAACTCTCCCTAAATCTCTATAGCATCCCTATATGTCCTAAAATACACCCCGTATACGAAAAGTGGGCCCGAAATACCTTTAATTTACAAAAATTAAATAAAAACAAAGTTTCTTGCTAGCTCGCGAGGCGCGACGAAGACAGCAAGAGCTGTCGCGGGCCGCGACCCACTGACACCAGGCGGCACCCCAGTCTGCCACGTGTCCCTGCCTCGTGTCGACCCTACCTTTGACTCAACCAAGCTATAAACGACACGCGTTAGCTCACGGGCCGCGAAGGCTTTGCCTTCTGTTCTCGCGGGGCGCGAGGAAGTGAACGAACAACCCTATAAATAGGAAGGATCGGTTTTATTTGAGAAATCGTTCAGAAATCAAAATCCTCTCAAATTTCTTTATAGTAGAAATAAATCCCGGGCATAATACCCACTAAATAATGAAGCTATGCCTCGATGTAAGCATTATAACCCCAGGTTACGTATTTGTTAAGCTGCCCGATTGATCTAGTGCTCCGTAATGCATGTCGAGGCTCTGCCTGACTAAGTCGTTGGAGTTCTGTCTCGGGGAGGGTATAGCTAATGTAAAATTTGGGTTATTATACTAACGCGTGTGCATTGTTTAAATTAATAGATTATAACCAGGAAGTCACAAGGAAATACCTAAATTAGCAATGTGAGTAATCCTTCTTTTTGTAAACCTTTTTGTGAGTAATCCTTCTTTCTGTAAAATGGTTTTATAAAACCTCAATTGTTTTACATTATAATTAACAGTGAGATAATGTTTCCTTGGTTTTCTTAACTCAACAAGGTTTTCATTTATATGTGTGTGTGTGTGTGTTAAGTTATTTTACAAAGGCTCCTAATTGTAAGAAGTATAAGAAGGATTTATAGAGTGACAAGTGTCCAATAACCTAAAACCTAAACACACTACACCACCACCCAAAACCTAAACACCCCCCCAACCACCCCACCACCACCCAAAAACCTAAACCCCCGGGCAAAAAATAAATAAACAAACTATACCTCACCAACCCCCCCCCCCCCAACCCCCAAAAAATCGAAAAAAAATCCTAAGCACCCACCACCACCAAAAAACCTAAACCCCCCACCCCCCTAAAGAAAATTGTAGAGAAGGGGGAGGGGATGGGGGGTTTAGGTTTTTGGGTGGTGGTGGGTTTTTTTAGAAGCCTTTGTACCTTTCTTACAATTAAGAGTCTTTGTATTTGATCCTAATCCATATATATATAGGGGATGGTTCATTTGGGAACACTAAAAAAGTGGGGAACAGGGGAACACTTTTAAAAATTATACTTAACATGTTAAAAAAAATATTTTTCTAATTTTTTTTTCGACGCTTTTTCTTATAAATACAAGTAGAAACATTTTTTATAAAAAAAATAAAAAACTAAAAATATAAAAAAATGTTTAAAAAACGGTTATATCTTATAGAATTAACTTAACATGTCAAAAATAATTTTTTTTTAAAAAAAATTTCAGCGCTTTTCTTTATAAAAAGGAGGAGAATCTAGTAGAGTAAAAAATATTTTTTCTAAAAAAAAAATTTTTTAGCCTTTTTTTAATTGTTTTTTTTTAATATTTTTTGTTTTTGAATTTTTTTATTAAAAATGCTTCTACAAGTATATATAAAGATAAGCGCCGAAAAAGATGTTTAAAAAATAATTTTTAACATGTTAAGTTAAATTTTTAAGAGTGTTCCCCGGTTCCCCACTTTTTTAGTGTTCCCCAATGAACCTCACACTATATATATATATGATATTTTACAATTTTAAATAGATATATACAAAATAGCCCAATGTATATTAGGTAAAAAGTGTCTAAAAGTAGGGATGAGCTCGGCACCGTTCGAAAAGAACAGGTATCGGTACCGAAAATCCCCAAAAGTGGGTAGCGGTACCGGTACCGAATATACCCGGTTCTGTACAGTTCGGTATCGGTATTTGAGGGTAAAAACCGGTACCGTACCGGACCGGTACCGAACCAGTACCGAAAATGCTAGAAGTCGGTACCGAAAAAGTATACCGTTCGGTAAATTTGGTACCGGTACCGGTACAGGGAATGATTTTGTCATCCCTATCTAAAAGTATATTAATATATGTATATTTTTTTTAGTTTTTACATAATCTATTAAATCATAAAACTGCTAAACGTATATTTGGAAAATAACAATCATCTAGAAACTATTATGTACGTCGAAATTGTTCCTTGTGAAGCATATCATATATTATAGTGAATGTATAATTGAAGATACATTTTTAAGTTGATTAGACTGACACTGACTACGGATCATGTCTATACGATGGAGGAATGGGTAACATATAGCGATTCCTTAACCAAAAAAACATGTAGATACCGATAAGATTTGGAAAGAGAAAACCGACTATTTTATCTTTTCGAGATTTTTGGACGAATGGGGTGTTGTAATATGGATGATTCTAGGTTTTGGGAGGATGTTCGATGCAATATGGGTCGTCGACCTAAGGATCTCTTATTTTGTCTCTTTGCTCTACAATATAACTAATAAATATCATTGGAAACTTCAGGGATCTTCATGGGGAGACCGACCTATCTATTACCAGCCAAGTTATGGTAATCAGCATCTAAACATGCATGCAAAATACCAACTAATCTCCATTTACGAATGAGGCGAGTGACAACCTAATTAGTAAATAAGGTGTCATATCCATGAATAATATTACTACAAAATAGATGGGGATGTTCGTTAGGGGAGTGGGGGTGGTCCGTGATGGCCACCCACCACGCGTTGAACTTAAGCAGCACACCGCCGCCACCACCCATATCATGCGTTAATGTTTTGACGCGTTGATAATATCACGCGTTGAAATGTTTTGAAAATCGAACGTTGCACATGCTTTTTGACCGTGCCAACGAAGTGTTAATGAACGATTATTTTGTGGAAAATCCGCTCTACAATTCCTAAACGTTTAGAGATCAGTTTCGTTTACCCAAAGAATTATTTTTAAAGATTGTTGGAGACATCGAAGCAAGCGAGGAATGGTTTCAAGAAGGTTACGATGCGAGGGGCAAACCAAGTTTCACGGCGATACAAAAATGCACGTCCGCCATTCGCCAACTAGCGACAGCTAACCCTCCCGATCAATATGATGAATACCTAGCTATGGCGTCCAGAACTTCCCGTGAATGTTTGCAATTTTTTTGCAACGCGGTCATTAAGTTGTATGGTAAAGAGTTTTTACGTAAACCGATGAGCCACGATATCTCACGTATTTACGCAGCACATGAGGCTAGATGACATTTTCCCGGGATGCTTGGTAGCATCGATTGTACACATATCGAGTGAAAAAATTGTCCAAAAGAGTTGCGAGGGGCGTATGTTAGGGGTGACATCAAAAGACCAACCATCATACTAGAAGCGGTGGTGGCGAATGATTTATGGATTTGGCATTCATATTTCGGTGTTCTAGGTTCAAACAACGACATCAATGTGTTGCACACGTCGCCGTTGTTTCAAACCGTAACGGATGGTATCGTACTTTCCTCTCCATTCTATGTTAACGGACGATATTACAGACGAGGTTTTTTTCTTGTGGATGGTATCTACCCGTCATTGTAACGCCCCGTGTTTTCATAACTTTCCATATTTGGAAACTATTGTTCATATTTCTATTTTTGGAAACTTTGTATCATTGTATTTGTCGTTTTGTTATAATCATCGAAAGATCTTCATCTTTAATCTAATCCGTCATAAAAAAATGGTTATTTATTATGGTTTAAATAATTAATTATTTTGTTTTGTAAAATAAAATAAAAATAAAGTAATTAATTAATTTAATTGATTTAAAGGTTATTTAGATAACCTAGTTCGTTAGTTAGTTGGAATCAAACTTAAACCAAGTTAATTTAACCATTTAATTAACTCCTTAAGTGGAGGGACTAATCGTGTATTTACTTAATAGTATTAAATGGTACCCAACCCTAATTGTTTTAAAACATTTCAGCCGACACTTGTATCTTCTCTCTAAACCTGATTTCAACTCTTCATCTCCTACATTCAAACCTTATAACATAAGTGTCCCTAAATCAGCTTACCTCAGAATCACTCATACCCACCTCTCACTCCCTCTCTCTCGATTAGCCAATCAGACAACCCACCTGCTTTCCCCTCTTCAAACATTGACCAGACGCCTCCACGACGGTGGCTCACGGCGGCGAGGCAGAAACCGAGGACCCTTGGTGCGAGAGAGAGACGAGAGAGATAGAGAGGATCGAGGAGAGAGAGAGAACACAGCCGACCGACGAAGACGGCGGCGGTACAGACAACAACGGCGGTGACAGCTCACTGTCGGGTTCGTGTCAGAGCTCGAGTTCGGGTTCAGATTTGGGTTAAGAAAGGTTAGAATCTGGTTCGGTTCTTGTTCGTTTAGGTTTTGATTCTGATTTGTTTCAGTTCCTGATTTGGGTTCGTTTCGGGTCTTGCTCGGCTCAGGTTTCGCGCTTCCGGCCTTGGTTCTGTTCAGTTTCAACATTGCTTCAGGTCAGTTTTGGTTCCTGATTCCGCTCACGACCGGTTCGGTTTTACGTCTCGGCTTGAGTTGGTCAAAGATGGTCAACAGAAGTCAAGCCCGGTCAACTCAGTTTCGGGTTTCGGTCAACAGCAGTCAAACCTGGTCAACTGTGGTCAAACAGTCAACGGGTCAGATCCGTTGTTCGGTAAAAATTCTAACGACTCGATGTTCGTATTATTAGTTTCGTTAATGATATTTTTTTAACGCGAGACTCGTTGTAATGACGCGTGTATTTGATTTGATTATTTTTATTTAAACATTGTTTAAATCGTGAAAACTAATTCTATATAGTTTGTTTATAAAAAAAAAATACTTAGAGATTTATATAATCATTGATTTGTTGCGTTTGTCAAATAATATCGACAACTTGCGTTGTCGGGTTCGTTCAAAAACAGAGGAAACTCTGCCCGTTTTTCTTAAAATTCCGTAAAACAAAACGTGTAAGTTTTATAAATCGGAACCTATCAAATTCTATTAATTTTTGTAAAATAGATAAACGTGTGTTTATTTTGACGATACTTCTATAATAATTTCGATAGACTTAATTTATAATTATTACTTAAACTATATAATATATATATATATATATATATATTTAGGATTAGGTTCAAACGTGAACAAAATCCCAAGAGTGAACTGCGTGAACTGATCTGGACCCTTGATTTCCTTTAGAGTTGATAAGGTTAGGATTGTAATTATATATAAAAAATAACTTTAAATCATTAATTTCATAATTGAAATCAGTTACCACACAACCAGTTCGTTTTTATATTTTAAAAAATTAGAGGATTATCATCTTAATTGTTTAACAAACAACCATATTTTCAATCCATTCACCAGATTTCGAATTCAACTTTTATCATTCATATTTATCTTCATAAACCCAGTTCGTCATGTTCATATTTTTTATCAGAAGCTCGACTATATTTATCGAATTCAACCATATTGATCTTCATAAACCCAGTTCATCACGTTCATATTTTTCATCAGAAGCTCAACTATTCTGGTGAACATTAATCGGAGACGGCATAAGATTCCGACGAACATTAATCGAAGACGGATTGGATTCTGGCGAATATTTAATCGAAAAAGGCAGTTGATTTCCATTTATGTTCATAACGTCATATCTCGTCGGAAGATCGATTATTGCCGTCGCCGTCAATTGCATCATTGCCGTCATATATCGCGGGAAGATCGATTATTGCCATCGTCGTTAATTTCATCCTTGCCGCTACTTGACTGGGTATTGTCATTGCCGGAAGATAGATTATTATCGTCGCCTTCAATTGTTCCGTCAGACATTAATCGGAGCCGGACTAAGATTCCGGCGAAGAATAATTAGAGTTTGTAATATTTAGGTCCGATTATTGCCGTCTCCGTCCCAGGTTTATTTATGGAAAACCTTTTTTCCGGAAGTCCACTATAAAACCAGGTTTGTAAAACTTAAGTTTTTAGTCATTTTTTGTTTATGTATAATTTTTAGGTCCGAGGTACACATGTGTACTGCTTCTTCTATACATGCCAATACGATAGTACTCATGTGTATAATACAATTGTCGTTGCATGTAAATAGCACAATTTTAGTTAATGAGCCTTTGAAGACCCTCAGCATTGTTGTCCTTTTTTTAACCAACCTTTTGTAATGTAATTGTGCAGAGTCGGTTGCGAGTAACGTCTATGAAACTCCTAATGGGACTAGGTACGAGACATTCGAGATTTTATTAGTGATAGAGACGCGCAAATGATAATTGACAAATTCAAAGCACGCAACGAAAACAAAGTTAATTACACATTTGATACCCATATTGATGATACGGAACTTCCATATTTTGTGATTGTTTTGTGATTATTATTGAAGCGTTTTATCATTGATTTTGTGATTGTTTAACGCGACATTATATGAGTTGTTATAACTTACAGTTATTGTTTTTCTACATTACATACATAGGTAGACATGCATAACATTTTTATTTCTTCAACGGTATGACTTGTAATATGTCTTAACAAATACACAAATAAAGAAACAACATCCTTTTTATTGGAAAAATATGAAACATGTGTACCTAATATGAAAATCCGTACAGTAGTGTACTACACTAAATAATATATGTTTTATATAATGTATATTATATGTACACATGTGTACTTATCTGCTTACTATGTCTGTACACGGGTGTACTTGGATATTTACACAATATGTACTCATGTGTACCGAGTTTACTCTGTTACAACTATGCACATATGTATTGTGAAAGTATTGAATGAAATTTATTATACATAACCTATATTAGGTACAGTAACATGTCAATTAGTCTAAAAAACAAAAAAAAGCCATACAAATACAAAATTAACTTGTGTTCCACTGTTTCAAAAAAAAAAAAAAAAAAAAAAACAAAACATCAAAGGTTTTTAGACTGCCAATCACCACATGTTTAATATAGTCAACATACGAAAACATCAGACCATCACACGTTTAATAATGTCAACCAACATATGCGTACTAATTACAACCTATTCCACTCGCCTTGTCATGTCCGACTGCTTCAGCCATGATGCGACTACGGTGCTTGTTGACCTTTGAAGTTACTAGCTTTATTGCGTATTTCTTTCTCAAACGTTTCAAGCACGCCTTCTTGGCGGTATGGCCGAACAATCGCGGCTTTGTTCCTTTTATTTTATCAGCATCCCCGAAAATATTTGCTCCGCTTGTTCGCTCCTTTTCCTCATAGTTTAGCATTGATGCAAAGTAATTTATGACTCCATCATTAATCCATTTACTTGGTTGTAAATCCATCATTTGAAAATGGTACAACCTAATGCTAGTTACAGTTTCAAACACCAATTTACTGCAAATAAGACATTACAATTAATAATCTTTACAATTAACCGTATGTCCCCCAAAGAACAAACATACGAGTACACTGTGTAACAAAGCACATACAAATTAGTACACAGGTGTACACATGAAATACAAACAATACATAAATAGAATAATTCACCTTATAGTAGACATACACATGTGTACACATTTTATAAATTCACATTCATAAAATTAACACTTCTGGGCAAGCAGTACACATGTGTACATAATAAAAAAACAGAGCAAAAATAAAATACAGAGCAAATATCAGCCTTGTTAACTACGCTGTACACATGTGTACAGCGAGAATTTTCTACCATCTCACCCGATTTAAAGACAATGTACACATGTGTAAATCATAGATTATAGGTTATCTAAAGCAAACAAAAGTGCCTACACTCGAATAAAAACAGAGCAAGATCACCTAACTTGTTAAATCAATGAAGACGGTAATGAAAGAGATGGAGATTGATGGTTGTTGAATAAAAATGACCCTAACACTCCAGTAGAACAAAAAAAACAAAAAAAATTACGAATTTTGAAGACAACAAATCAAATAAACATGGGGAATACATCGGTGTACCTTGGTTGCTTGATAATCCTTTACAGATTTCTGACCGAAGATGATGATGACTGCAATGACTGTTCGTCGGCGCACTGTACTCTTCTCCGTCGCACTCTTTGTCTCTCTACCTTCATTTTTTAGATAAAAACACAAAATGTGGAAGAGATAATGATAGATATTGAAAAAAATTTGGAGGTGCACGTTTTTTTAGGAAAGTTTATGAAGAATTCAACAAATTAAACTTTTCGGTTATTAGATTCCATATTTACCAATTGTATATGTACAATAATACCCTTTTATATTTAATTAATTATACAAAATTAACCCAATAATTACAATCATGCCATTCTCTTATAATCTCAAGATGATGAAGATCAACGGTCCATATAAGTTCACGCAGTTCACTCTTGGGAGGGTGTTCACGCTAGAACCCTACCCTATATATTTATATACATTTACATATATATAAATCACTAGTTATACTTTAGATTTCACTTCCTATCCCCCGTCATAATTCCTTTTACTCATGCGCCATCGTTTACCCTTATAGGGTGACCTCGGTGTTCCACCCTCCTATCTCATCAACTCGTCATACTTGGATAATCGGAAGACTTAGCAATTATGTGAGTATACTCGTATTTCCCCCTTTTACTTTTACCACTTTTGGGGGTAACATGTTTACTTATCCACAACTTACACATGAACATTTTGCTCAAACACATGAACATTCCTATAACATGCTTGTATATGTGATTGCTTGATACTTTAAACTTGGGTGAAACTTTATGTGTTGAACTTATCATTAACTTCGTACGAGCCTAACCGTGACATATGTAGCGCTATAGGATTGACGACCCGCCGCCCGTAACTTGTGGTTATGTCATGAGCATCTTGTGTCTCTTTTTGGTTTGATATGTTAGACACATGCCATATTTATTGTTTATCTTGAATCACATGCTTTCTATGAGGAATTGTTTTAAACTTATCTTTTGTTATGTACGTACCAAACTTGTATACTCGCCATTGCTTTTGCATTGAATTGTATTTTAAACATGTTACAGGTTGATGACGACGAGGCTATGAAAAGAAGTAGCGTTGATGCCTAGATACACATATAGACGCTTAGGTTTAATATGTTGTATCAATTTTTGGCTTATGTTGCTATGTATTACTTTTGGAACTTGTTGTTATTTGAGTTTATGTAATGTTGACAATTTGAAGTTATGAAATGAAATGGGAATTATTTAAATATTGTCACAAATAGCGTTATGATGTCTCTAGCAATCTTCACACTTCGTCTCATTCCTATGTTTCCGCCATTGGTTGGGGTGTGACAGATTGGTATCAGAGCCATAACTATAGGGAATTAGGTAGAATTGCCATGCTTTTTACCTAGTCTATAGTTCTAGAACCTTATTCTTATGTTTTAATTGAAACTACATGCATGCCACTTTATGTGTTTCTTATACATTCTCTTTGAACCTTTTAAACATATGCGTCATTTATCCTTATGTAACATACTTGACATGCTATTCTTATGTGTTAATACATGTTTTATTAGGTGTTAATATTTGTTTTAATATGTCATCCTTTTGTGCCATTCTTGACATGTTTATACTTGTTTGCGTAATCTTCAACTTACGTTTTTCCTCATACGTTTTAGTCGACTATTCTAAATTCACAAACACTCGTATCATACAAAAGAGATGAGTTTACCAAAATAGGAGTGAAACCCACAAATTGGTGAATAACTCTCAATCCTTCTACTTTTCTTTTACACGAAATTCACCATCAAGTTAGGAGTGAAACCCTCACCTTGATGGAGAAATTCGAATTTCAAATTCTAGTGGACCCCGTCAAAGTGTCGAAATTAACTCTTGACCCGACGAGTACCAACCACACTTAGGATACTAAATCGCCAAGTTAGGGGTGAAACCCGCACCTTGTCGACTAGTTCCAATCTTTGATTTTCATTAATCCCGCCAAGTCTCGAAATTTCAATTGAATTGGGGACATGTAGTAACCGGAAGGGTAAATACCGTTAACCGACTTGTCGGCAAGAGTATTTCACCTATTAGGCCAAAGCATGCTCCTCAAATTCGAAAGACTTTTCGACCACTTTGGTTAGTCAGCGTTCCGTTTTGGAACCATCCTAAATTTTAATCAAACATACGTTATATTATTTATTTTATACGATGCAATCCTTCAAATACGAATTTACTTTCGGTATTTTCTCCTCACACACACATCATATTGAATCTTTCCATACATTTGTATATATGCATGATTTCATATAATTTAAATTCATTTTCCTTATAACGACAAGTGGAGACATATCATTGAGATAGGAGTGACTTCCTTACCTTGACGATCAACTCCACTCCCCTTTTCTTAAAACAACCTCACCAACGAGTTAGGGGTGATTCCTTTACCTAGGTGATCGTTACCAACGCTTTCTTTTAATAGACTATATTATGTAAACACGATCATGTTTATACCTAAATCATTTATCATGTATTTCAAATGCTTCATTTATTTAAACGTACCTCTTATTCTATAATCTAATTTCACATCACTCGCATACACAAAATTTTATGTTACCAATAAACGTGCGTTCCTCGATTTTCGAAATTTCACGAAATGCTGCTTGTCAGCCTAGTCGGTTTAATAAATCCGTTGCCCACAAATTCACCAATCAACGTAAACATTGAAACACGCTCCTCTCACACCATTAAACTAGAGATTGTTATTCTCAATTGAGAATCAAATCAACTTTTTCGCACACACCTATAAAATATTACCAATATTATTCAATCTTTTACATAAAAAAAAAAAAAAACTCCTTTTCAAAACCAATGAAGCATTTTTCAACAATCACTAAGTTCATGTACCAAATTCCTTTTTCTAAGGATCAACTTTTTCACAAGAAGCTGTAAGTTTCAAAAATTTCTAACGCAAAGTTACTTAAAACGATGCAAACTTATTAATCTCTAGAACTTTTTTCAAAACCTCACTCGGTACGACAATTAAATTCAAAACATGTGGGCAAGGAAACTTCATAAGAACCGACCAATTTTCAACTTATGTAAACTCTTTTAAAACCGCAGTAGCATTTCCATTCCTTTACAAAATACTTTCCACATAACCAATAGATGTTTTATACTCTCTTTACATTCACAAACTAGAGTCTATATTTTGTGATAATTCAATCTATTTTAACTCCACGTTTTGCGCAAACACCTATTTATGCATACCATTTTACACGTTTTAGACAATATCGCACAAAGATCTCACGTGTGTCACTCGTCCCCTGTTTCTTTCATACTCCAAACTTTTGATCTTTTACGCGCATAAACTCGTGTATTTCGATTTATACTATAAACAAAATCATTAATTTCCTACATCCATACTTGTACATTTTATGCCTTCACTTATGTTCACACTTACACATTTATGTTATACTCATGATTCAAAATTCGTACGTTTTACGTTAATACATACACTCACAATTATACACATACGTTGTCCTTGCAATATGTCTATACTACATTCGTATGCTTATTCATATTCATACGCTTTATGTTTTCATTTGCACTTACACAACTTTGTTACACTTATATTCATACACATATTTTATTCATACTTAACCTTCATGTTTTACACCTATATTCACGTTCATATTCATATCTATGCTCATACATCTTATGTTCACACTGATACTTGTATTTATACTCATACGCCTTGTGATTACGCTTATACTCATGTTTGTACTCGCATTTATACTCATTTTTCATACGTTTTATGCATATGCTTATCCACATACTACTTACACGTTTTATGTTTATGCTCATACATACATGCATATTCATACTTAAACTCATGATTCATACATTCGTACCCATACGCGAGCGTAATCCGAGTGATTTGCTTACGTGGGTCTCATACATACTGCACTTGCTTACATACTACATTCTTACACGTACACATTCTTAATTTTTAAATTATGTATACCCTGACTCATACACGACTAGTACAAGCTATGCGGATCATGCGACGATCAATATAATCGCGGGTGCACACGGGATTATAGTGATAGGCGTATGAGAACCATAGAGTGTACTATTGTGTATGGTAAGACAAGGAACGTAACATGACACGAATAACGAAACGGACATAACATGGTCAAAACATGCTGGATACGCCGCTGGTACTTCCTATATATAAGTGTTTCCACCATGTTACCAAACTTTCGTAAAACGTGCCACGAGAAATTCAGTGTTTTACAAACCTTTTTGGACCTAATACAAACTTTAAACAACTCACAAACGCATTATATCCGACTATCCATGACGAGATTTTATCCTTAAGACTACTTTTGTCTATCCGATGCTTATGTTATTCTTATACTCATAATCGTTATTAGATCAATCGCTCACCCTTGTACCTCAATTATACTCTGTTGTCTCAAACTCCAAGGCCTCAATTTTAAACAATCCTCCTCTGGTTGCCAAAACCCTTTCAAGTCTTTCTTCTGAATAAATTTCGGGATGAAATTTCCTAAAGGAGGGGAGACTGTAACGCCCCGTGTTTTCATAACTTTCCATATTTGGAAACTATTGTTCATATTTCTATTTTTGGAAACTTTGTATCCTTGTATTTGTCGTTTTGTTATAATCATCGAAAGATCTTCATCTTTAATCTAATCCGTCATAAAAAAAATGGTTATTTATTATGGTTTAAATAATTAATTATTTTGTTTTGTAAAATAAAATAAAAATAAAGTAATTAATTAATTTAATTGATTTAAAGGTTATTTAGATAACCTAGTTAGTTAGTTGGAATCAAACTTAAACCAAGTTAATTTGACCATTTAATTAACTCCTTAAGTGGAGGGACTAATCGTGTATTTACTTAATAGTATTAAATGGTACCCAACCCTAATTGTTTTAAAACATCTCAGCTGACACTTGTATCGTCTCTCTAAACCTGATTTCAACTCTTCATCTCCTACATTCAAACCTTATAACATAAGTGTCCCTAAATCAGCTTACCTCAGAATCACTCATACCCACCTCTCACTCCCTCTCTCTCGATTAGCCAATCAGACAACCCACCTGCTTTCCCCTCTTCAAACATCGACCAGACGCCTCCACGACGGTGGCTCACGGCGGCGAGGCAGAAACCGAGGACCCTTGGTGCGAGAGAGAGACGAGAGAGATAGAGAGGATCGAGGAGAGAGAGAGAGAACACAGCCGACCGACGAAGACGGCGGCGGTACAGGCAACAGCGGCGGCGACAGCTCACTGTCGGGTTCGTGTCGGAGCTCGAGTTCGGGTTCAGATTTGGGTTAAGAAAGGTTAGAATCTGGTTCGGTTCTTGTTCGTTTAGGTTTTGATTCTGATTTGTTTCAGTTCCTGATTTGGGTTCGTTTCGGGTCTTGCTCGGCTCAGGTTTCGCGCTTCTGGCCTTGGTTCTGTTCAGTTTCATGAACATTGCTTCGGGTCAGTTTTGGTTCCTGATTCCGCTCACGACCGGTTCGGTTTTACGTCTCGGCTTGAGTTGGTCAAAGATGGTCAACAGAAGTCAAGCCCGGTCAACTCAGTTTCGGGTTTCGGTCAACAGCAGTCAAACCTGGTCAACTGTGGTCAAACAGTCAACGGGTCAGATCCGTTGTTCGGTAAAAATTCTAATGACTCGATGTTCGTATTATTAGTTTCGTTAATGATATTTTTTTAACGCGAGACTCGTTGTAATGACGCGTGTATTTGATTTGATTATTTTTATTTAAACATTGTTTAAATCGTGAAAACTAATTCTATATAGTTTGTTTATAAAAAAAAATACTTAGAGATTTATATAATCATTGATTTGTTGCGTTTGTCAAATAATATCGACAACTTGCGTTGTCGGGTTCGTCCAAAAACAGAGGAAACTCTGCCCGTTTTTCGTAAAATTCCGTAAAACAAAACGTGTAAGTTTTATAAATCGGAACCTATCAAATTCTATTAATTTTTGTAAAATAGATAAACGTGTGTTTATTTTGACGATACTTCTATAATAATTTCGATAGAGTTAATTTATAATTATTACTTAAACTATATAATATATATATATATATATTTATATACATTTACATATATATCACTAGTTATACTTTAGATTTCACTTCCTATCCCCCGTCATAATTCATTTTACTCATGCGCCATCGTTTACCCTTATAGGGTGACCTCGGTGTTCCACCCTCCTATCTCATCAACTCGTCATACTTGGATAATCGGAAGACTTAGCAATTATGTGAGTATACTCGTATTTCCCCCTTTTACTTTTACCACTTTTGGGGGTAACATGTTTACTTATCCACAACTTACACATGAACATTTTGCTCAAACACATGAGCATTCCTATAACATGCTTGTATACGTGATTGCTTGATACTTTAAACTTGGGTGAAACTTTATGTGTTGAATTTATCATTAACTTCGTACGAGCCTAACCGTGACATATGTAGCGCTATAGGATTGACGACCCGCCGCCCGTAACTTGTGGTTATGTCATGAGCATCTTGCGTCTCTTTTTGGTTTGATATGTTAGACACATGCCATATTTATTGTTTATCTTGAATCACATGCTTGCTATGAGGAATTGTTTTAAACTTATCTTTTGTTATGTACGTACCAAACTTGTATACTCGTCATTGCTTTTGCATTGAATTGTATTTTAAACATGTTACAGGTTGATGACGACGAGGCTATGAAAAGAAGTAGCGTTGATGCCTAGATACACATATAGACGCTTAGGTTTAATATGTTGTATCAATTTTTGGCTTATGTTGCTATGTATTACTTTTGGAACTTGTTGTTATTTGAGTTTATGTAATGTTGACAATTTGAAGTTATGAAATGAAATGGGAATTATTTAAATATTGTCACAAATAGCGTTATGATGTCTCTAGCAATCTTCACACTTCGTCTCATCCCGATGTTTCCGCCATTGGTTGGGGTGTGACAGTCATGGTCTGTTTTTGTGAAAGCTCCCTCATTTCCTATCGAGGCTAAAGAAATCGTGTTCAAAAATTGCAAGAATCGGCAAGAAAAGATGTTGAGAGGGCATTTGGTGTTTTAAAGGGTAGATGGGGTATACTACACCGACCGGTTCGTGCGATGAACAAGAAAGCAATACATAGCATAGTATATGCATGTATCATATTGCACAATATGATAATCAAAGAAGACAGATATGCAATATCTCCGGATTGGGTGCCGGATCCTCCTACACAAGTTCAAGTTCCACAAAATATCCAACAAGAATTGCGTGATGAAGAAACTCACTTTCGGTTGAGATACGATTTAATCGAACTAGTAGGTTCTTTAGGTTTAGAGTTTCATGAGTCGGACGAGGAGTCGAGTTTTTTTAGTATTTTTTTTAAATTGTAGCCTAAAATATTTCTAGTATGTTAAATTGAACTAGTATGTTTTATTTTTAATGAAATTTATAATTTTAGTGTTTTATTGTTAATTTCTAATTTAAAAAAAAATAAAAAAATTTGTGAGTGATGGAATTCTATCACTAGTGATGACCACCGCCACTACAAAATGCTTGTGAGTGATAGAATAGTGGCTGATGACATGGAAGGAGTTGATTGGATATTGTGAATGATGGAATTCTATCACTAGTGAGCACCCCCACTCCCCTAAGAGATTGGGTCCCATTGTTGATATAACTGTTATGTCAACGACGAAGCTGAAGAGATTAATCTTTACTTGAACAGATAAATATCAAGACGGGTTAAAGATAAGTATGATGAATTATTTATTGTGTCTTGTATATTTAAATTGGTCATAATTGTTAGTTGAATTAGATAGGTTTATCTAGTTGCTTTATTTATTTACATTAATAGAGTTTGAGTTAGGTTAGGACTAGAATGAGTTTAGTATAAATAGATAGTTAGGATTATTGTACTGGTGTGCTCTCATTGATAAATAATAAAAAGAGTCGAACAGTTCGTTCAATCTCGTGTTTTTTCTATTCGATCAAGGGCCTGATTTCCAATAGAAGCAATGGCACTTTTATGACAGATCACAACGACGGTTTACTGATGGCTACTTAGCGACATATTATAGATGGAATATATTAGGGACGGTTCAACAACTGTGTTTCTCATTCACCGTCTGAATTTCCATTGTAAACTCGTTGGGAATTACGATTTGCGGGTGATTGAGATAATATAAAGAAAGAAGATACGTGACTAAGAAACATATATGGATTAGGGTTTGTAATTTTGAGATTCACATGCTTATGTGTTGTTGGAGAAAATCTAATATGGAACTTTAGCTTTACTAATCACGGACATATTCGTGAGGGAACATCTATAGGAAAACTTTCTCCAAGGATAGGCACATAATAAGCCTGTTGGATAATTTTATCTGAAATCTTGTCTTTAATATCATCGATAAATTACTAGGAGATAGACCTCATAAAATAATTTCCATAAACACGGTTGAATTTGGACTTACTCGCTTCGGAGGTCACTCGCCTGTATAACAATGAAAGCCTTTGTTTCTTAGATTAGGTTATATGCCCCAGATTGCTGGCAATTAGCATTGGATTACTTACTACTTACGAACATTCTTATTTTTTATTGTTGGGGTTTTAATGGGAATTAACGCTGATATAATGGTAATTATCAATGGGTCTTGTCATTTGTCGGTAATTATAAACGGATTTTATCCGTTCAAGATACTTAGTTTTTGACACGTCGAGACGTGTCTAGAAATATTAGATATTTTGAGTCGTTTTTAACAGTATATCAATTTTACAAAGAATTTTATTAAAGTTTTTCCACTCTATATAATATTCATGGTATATAATTATGATTCACACTGAGTAATCGTATTCTTAACTAATTTTGTATTCTGCACAGTTAATTAGAACAAAAATTTAAGGCCCATACAAGATTTCCTTTGACATAACAAATTAGTGATATTTATTTTCTTATCGACAAGAAAGTGGGCGATTTGTTTTCACTTATGCAATCTTTTTAGATAAATGAAATCGTATAAATCAATATTTCGATTTCGTTAAATTATTAAATATACCTTACTTTTATCTTTATAAGCTGTGATCGCATGTTAAACTTAATTTCTATTTGAGCTATCAGTGTGGACATGGAAAATATAATGGATATGGTGTTACTGTTGTTATTAGATTTGTTTATATGAATTTTGTAGTGGAATTTACAATCTAGTTTTTATTTTTTTATTTTTTTTAATATGGTTGGTTATAATGTTTATACATGTAAGAATCACTTGCCTACAATTAGATTTTAGTGAGATATTTAATCTTAAATAAAATTTAGGATAAATAACACAAATGTTCCTTAGAATTAAAAATAGAGTAATGACATAGATAATCCTTTTTAAAATGGAATTGTATTTTAGTCGTTATATTGAGAAAATTAACTAAGTTTGGTGTTAGTACCCAAATGTGTTACAAATTTGAAACCATGAGACCTGAACCTGTTAAAAAAAGTTAGTACCCAAAGGCGAAACTAACTATAAACCATAGGGCCCATCTGTGTAATTAACTCTATTAAATAAGATTTTTATTAGGGATTTGACCCATTATCTACTATGGCTTTCTTAATTTGGTGTTACATCCTCAAGAGTAGTAGGAATGTTTCAAACCAAGTCCTTCCACATCGAGTATACTACCTCTCCGTGCAAAGCAAGAACTTAACCCAAACCGCATTACTAACTCATTTCCAAGTTGTTAACGTGTTTTATAAAGACGTAAAGACACGAATACTTGAATCAACAAACACAAAGTAATAAATGGATTAAATTAAGCTCACTTCAATATAACAAAAGCATATTTAAAGGCATTAAACAAATAAAGAGTCAAAAACTAAGGAATTAAAAAGATATTAAAGGTTCATCTTCACCAAGTGATGCAAGAAATATAGCCAAGAATAGCCATAATGATGAACATCATCAAGCTTGTATTAATAAACATGTTAAACAACAAGATTGAATTGTTATATATGTAAGTTCTTACGATCTTAGATCCTAAGACAAACCAAAACTCTATTACAAGACGGAAACGGTGGTGGATAGTGGTGGATTAAGGTGGTGAGTTATAGAGAATGGATGCCAAAGGATGGTTCAAATGGAGGTCTTAAAACTCTATTTATAGGCTAGTCTGAAGGTGAGACACGGCCTCGTGCCTAGTGAGGCACGGTCCCTTGCCCTGTGGCAATTGTAAGAGTTGACTTTTGCAATTTTGTCCGTTTGTGACAGCTGTAACAACTAGCTTTTGAGTGAGACACGACCTTGTGCCTAGTGAGGCACGACCCTGTATCTCACTTTTAACTACTTTTTAGCTTCCTCTGGTCGAGTTACCTAAGATTCATATATTACGGTCCCCCGTAATTCATTTCCTAGTCTGAGATATACTTCTGTGAAGTTTTTGCGCTTTTTTCGTGCCACACTGTCTTCTTCTTGCTTTTGTCTTAAATTGAAAGAGAGGCAAGGGGCGTGTTAAACTTTGTGGGGGAGGATGGGTATTTCTTCTTCACTTGGGGGAGACTCGGGCCGTGTGGTTGACATTTTCAGCTTTGTCTTTTGTGGTAAAAGGAAAGTTAACTTTGTACAAGAAGCACCGGGGCATGTGAAGGCACACCGCAAGTCAACTTTGTGAGGTCCATTGTTTTTTTTACTTTACTTAGTCTGGTTTTGTCCTTTCTTGAGAAATCTAGCACGGGGGCGTGTGAGGATGTCACACTCTGACTTTTGCGGAAGCGTATGCGTGTGACTTAATTGGTTCTCATCGCATTCGATAAACAACTATATGATCAAAATGATGTTCATCCATTCAAAGGTTTGGAATATTACAACTAGGGGTGTGCATGGGTCGGTTTTGGGTCGGTTTTGACTAAAAACCATAACCATAACCGCGATGTCGGTTATTGGATAATCATAACCATAACCGCTCGGTTTTGGTGGTTATGTTTATTCGTTTTTGATGGTTATAGCGGGTCGGTTATGGGTGGTTAACCGTGTATTTAGCTTAGCTAAAAATAACTTAATTTTTTTTACCAATGGAATAAATTGTTATTGCATATTTGTATATATTAGTATATTACTTGTATTAAAAAATACATATAATCTATAATATCAATACAAATAATTATCGAATATTCAAATAAAGTGATATGATACATAACATTCAACCAAAACCACAAAATGATATGAAAAACCAATAAGTACTAAAAATCTTTAGTTAAAAACAACAAATATTAAAAATATGGTGAAAAGTCCTAAATCCTACAAATATTTATTACATGTCGGTTTAGTTCGGTTATGGTGGGTATGGAAAAAATGATAACCATAACCGACCCGCTACATTCGGTTTTCAAAAAAACCATTAACCGACTCACCGGTTTTTTATTTGGTTCGGTTTTTTCGGTTCGGTTTTGTCGGTTAATTCGGTTATGGTTCGGTTAATTCGGTTTTTTGCACACCCCTAATTACAACACAAGTCATTTAAGTTTCAACCAAAACCCTCAAGTTATGATACAAACAAGAGTGGATGACATCTAAACTTGAAATTTACGTCTTGAAAATAACACCACCGCCCAAGATCCAACTTGTTTCCTGAAATACATGTAAGTTTTGGAAAATCGTCAACATAATGTTGGTGTGAGTTCATGCAGTTTTTGTATAAACATTTAAGCATTCGTTGTAGAAAACATGGTATGTAATTGTACTGAAATATGTACTTCTGTAAATGTAAGGAAATCGAGATCGCTAATGGTTTGCAAGGCCATTAACATGTGACACGACATAGGAAGCATCCAAACCATAGGCATTTTTCGTTGTCGATTCCACGACTGTCGATTCACGACTAGAGACACAAAAGCACTGCTTGGTAAAAGAGTGGCCAAGAGTGTGGTTGCCTGAAACCCATTAGATCTAACCTTTTGTTCCGCGGTCTTGGTATGTAACTGATTAATGGTGCTTATGGCACCCTATTCGTGACATGATCTAAAGTATCATTCCTTAGTTTTTGAAATCAACATACCATAGCACATGTATTTTCCCCAAGTTTAGAAAACAATTAAAAGTTTAAAAGTGGGGACATGAACTCACAACTTTGCGTATCATGCGCCGTAAACTTCACCGGTTGGTTTTGTAATGTCGTAACCTATACATATTCTATGTATGTTAGTCAATAGACTTGTATCACACAAGTACAAGTCACCATCTTTTGTTTATGTATATGTTCTTTGTATGTTCAATCTTTGTGAGTGTCGTGCCCTTGTTTGTCGGGTCTCGCCCGTTTGTCATGCCTTTGCACTTTATGTATGTAATGTATTTTTGTAAATATATATATTTTACTTCTCAAATATATATTCATTCATGTAGTCCCTTTTCAAGGTAATAGATGTTAAAAATAATTTATATTTTTAACTTTTCATGTATGTTACTTATATTATTTTCCCAAAAATAAATATAAGTATTTTGTACAATAATATCCTCAATATTATTTTGGTACAAGTATTCTTAGGAAAGTATACTTGTATTTTATGTAAATACTTGTGTATTTTGTATTTTTCACCAAAAAATCAATACTTTGATTTCTATTACTTTCCGGAATTAGATTTCTTAAAAATAATATATTTTCAAGACTTGTAAGAAATATATATATTTTGTCATGCTATAAAATATATATAATCATTCTCGTTATTCACCCGATTTTTGTATACTTGTATACTTATGTATTCTCATGTAGTTGTATGTGTATTTTTGTATTCATACTCCTTGGGAGTATTTAGTGTATTTTCAAGTCCTTAATACACTATTACATATAATACACACAATATACACTTAGCACAAAATTTGGTGATCACTAAATATATATATTTTCTCAAAAAATATACATACTTAATATTGATTTTAACTTGAAGAAATCACCATTTCTTGACTTGTAATTTTACATAAAAATTAGGGAAACATTGGTAAATATTTTTCGGTGAATTTTAGGGAATAAGTTTCACCAAAACTTATATTTTTCTAAGTGTCAAAATTTTATAAAAATTTTGACATAGTTTCACTTAAAAATGGAGGTTTCCCATGTTTTCAAAACATGTGTTTATTTTCTTTTCAACATCAAAACAATTTTCCAACAACAATCATTAACAATAAACACTAACTTTTTCATATGAAACATCATGGTGAACTTGCCTCTTGTTAAAAATGTGTAGTCTTTTAGATCTACATTTTACATATTATGATCTTTCCAAAAACAAGTGTTCTTTTGTATTTTAAACAAACTTTTTATGAAACTTTATTTCATTAACCAACTCATCCATGAGTTTAATGATCTTTAAAGTTTGTAAATCATGTTCTAAATCCACTTTTATGTTTATTAGAAAGATCATTATTTTTAACATCATGTTTAACCATGGATCTTTCAAGATCCATGCTTAATATCTTTAGATCTTTCAAAACAAGCTCTATGTTAAACTTTTAACAAACTTTTTATGAGTTTTAGTTTCAAAAATTAGTTCTACACACACTTTATTACTTCAAGATTACAACTTTATGTGTAAAATTCCTATTTCAAGTTCACATTATGCTTCATATGTTCATCTTCAAGTTTAACCATGGATCCTTCAAGATTCATGCTTAAACTTGGTAGATCTAAGCTTTAACATACTTGATCTAATCATAAACTCAAGATATAATATAAACAACTTCATTACATACACTAAAAATTTATCTAATCACTTATTTTCTTCATGAATATGTTAGATCTTTTCATTTTTAACATTAGAAGTTAAGTTGTTTAGATGGTGAAACTTGTACATGACATAAATTGGTGATCAAGAAGCTTACTACTAGCTCTAATGGCTAGGGAAGTGGCACAAAAATGAGGATGATGAACAAGGAAGAAAATGAGAGGTTAAAAGCTCCACAAGGTGGTCCTTCAAGTTCCTACACTTCAAGCTTTCTTAGATGATCTCCATACACCTTCTAGTGGCCTTGGAATGGTTGTTTGAAGCTTGAAAATGGTGAGTGTGGGTGTGTGTATATGAGCCGAGAGTTAGAGAGTGGGGGAGGAAGAAGATGAAGTGGTTTGTGAGTGTGATTAGTTTATGCTTTATAAAGATCTTCCATATCTTTTAATGGTATAATTCTTAGAATATTCCTTACACAAAATCTAACATAATCTAATAAAATCAAGTGAAATCTAATAAACTCAAATAAAATCTCCATGTGGGACCCATAGGGCCGGATTTGGTGAAAGGGGGGGGGGGTAAAATGTAAAATTTTGGAAGTTGAAGGTTTAAAGTGCAAATGGTAAGGTTTAAGTATGTTTAAGTGTGTTTAGGGGTTTTTATGATTTTTAAGGTGTTCTAGCGTCAATACTATTTTAATATCATAAAAACATTACTTCTAGTCAAATTTTGATGTTCCAGTTATTGTCCGGTTGTTTAGTTCGTTACGGTTCGTTAAAGTGCTGAATTGCGCAGTTTCACTAGGTATAAAGCACTTTTTTGTGGCAGTTTTAATTCCCGACACTTTGTAAGTTGTTTTGGACAATAAAAAATAAATTCTACATGATATTAATGTGCTTAAAAGCTGATTATAGCTGAATTGTTGCTGAATTATGCTGAATTCTGCATTTAGAGTGCATTTCGGGTGCTTTTTAGTGCATAGTTTAGCTTCCGGAAAGTTTATATGTTAACCCTTGTATCCACACTTGGGTTTTATTGTATTTTAGACGTTGGACCTACTCCTAGGCCCCAATACTAGTCTTTCTGACGCAACGCTAAAGTAATGCATAAAGCAATATTTGAAATATAAAACGCGCATGAATTCACTTGTATAGCATGAAATCAGACTATGTTGACATTTAAGTACATAATTGCAGATATTTAATAATAATTAGTCTGTACGGAAATTACCGGTTTTGTGCCCGTTGTCACAGAGGAATGGCATGAAGGCGTGTCTCTTAACTATCTTCTTGTAAAACCGTGTTTTTTGGCACAAATTTGCTTCTTTTTTCATTTTATGGATTTTGCACCTCAAAAGTAAAAGCAAACAAATAATTGACTTATTTATAAAAATCATACAAGTAAACTACCAAAAAAGGTACCCCGATTGACATAAAAAACATGATGGGTTTTGCACATATAAGTTTTATAGTAGTGTATAAGGTCGATATGATATGTCTTGTTTGGTTATAAAAGCCAACCAATTAGTAAGCTTAATGATGAGAGTAAGCTAAAGCTAACCTAACTGCAAATCAAATTAAACACATAGAAATACAAAATAATCTGAAGTCATATTGTAGAGATGAAAACCACACAATCACTTCTAATTTATGTTTGTTTGACTGTTGTACACTTGGTGTTTGATAAAGATATTTAATTGATTACATATACTGATTATTTAACTTAACTCTACACTTTTTTCATGCACTATCTCACAAAGTCGTCTTATCTTAAACAACGATGATCTACTAGCGTTATTAGCATGTTAAGGGAATGCCAACCAATTTGTCTTACACTAAATTGAAATAAAAAAATAACACGAGTATGCTTATGAATCCGTTTTGCATATATTTATATCATTTCAAGTGTTTAGTACAATCGAATAAAACAATGAAGTTAGAACATAGTTGTGATCACCACAAATCTATATTATTTATGTTCTGTTGAATATTTGATATCAAGGTGCATTGATCCATCTTCAACCATCTATGTATGCACCTATGGTTTTAGAGTTATTTAGGACTTGATAGACCCTAAGCCGGATGTAAAGCAACCACGTCAAAATTTCAAAGATATTGTAGCCCCATGTAGCTTTTAACCCTAAAGTACGCTTTTTATGGCATCCCAACTTTGAGATACGATTATAGGGCATATCATTATGATCCTTTATTCATCTTAGGCATACATATCCTTGTTTTCATTAAAGGTGCACATATAGATAAAACTAGATCAAACCCAAAATTTATGGAAATCAAAATACAATATTAGACCGATATAGGGTGGGTTGTCTCAGTTTTTTCTGGGTTGGGTTGGTCACGAGTTGGGCAAGGACCATATATGAATTTCTTAAGCTAAGATATTTTGTATGTTGCGTCACCGAGTTACAAAATATGTACAACCCCAAGATAAGACATGCCGAACATAATCTAAATGTTTCTATGCATAACATATCACAGACCCAAAAGTTTCATTCTTTACATGGACCGAATAAAACCCAAACCAAATATGCATAGTCACACGTGTCGAAAAATTAGTGGGATTAGCTTTCAAAAAGTTATAATCATGACACGACACAACACATAACCTTTCTATCCTTGATTTATTGGCTACTTGACTAAACGCTCTAACGTTGGTGAGTTGGTGTGTTTTGGTGTAGTACAATTTGTCACACCCCCAAAATCCACTCGCGGAGTATCACCGCTTGGAGGCGTGACTGACCCGGATCAAGACACCAATCATATTGAACAATGTAATATAATAAAGATAAACCAACCACAATATAATTGGTGTCCAAAATAAATTAACCAAATTCAAGTATCAGCGGAAGCATAAAATGTAAAACCAAATTATAAGTTTTAAAGTTCAAATGTTCCACATGGAACTCAGCATTCCATGTCCCACAACGACTCTTCCGCATGCAAGCTCCAGCTAAGTACCTAATGACCTGCAAAGCATGTAGTAACGAGTCAACAACAAAGTTGAGCGAGTTCACAGTTGGGTGTTTGTTTAAGTTATTCCAAAAACATAGTTTCCTTTAACTGTCATCCTTGCCGTGGGGGTTACCCCATAGTTGAAAACGTGTTTTGTTTAATCCCGTTTACTCTGGCAATCCAGCCGTGGGGGCTACCCCATGTTTACACTACTAGACTCGTTACCATATCGACCACTGACTTTAGTCATGTTTATGTGCCCTTAGCGTCAATGTCTATCATCATTGACGTGCCCAGATCCATTAGTTCACGCCCGTCCTCTGCGGCACTGTGTGAGGCTTGTCAAACCTAAATAGCGCTATCTAACTAATGACCCGCTCGCCATTGGCCCGGCGATTAAGTCGATATAAAAGGAGGGACTTCGTGATAGAGTTTTGGTCTAGTGAAATTTAAACTGTCCAAGAGGACGAGGAATTACATTCCTTAACCCGTACTGTCCTACCCAAGAAGGACGAGGAATCCATATTCCTTAACCCATTCCCAACCCACCGGTAATTACCATGCTTTATAGAAAGTGTGAACTCACCTTAGGTTAGCTCGGCAGATAAACGAAAGGTCAATCGAGTTTCTAGGGGTCAACCACGTCCTAACATGGTTACCATACAAGTCTGGTCTAGGTTCAAGTAGTGCACATAAGTTTACACGTAAGCTAACAGGTTACGAACACGTATTGATCATGGAAACACATTAACAGCCAAGTACATAACATATTCAAGCTTGTGCGATTCAAGTGGAAGCCCAATAATACATGACCCAACCTGTTGTGCGTCCAGCACATCTTGTGCGACTCACAACGAGTTGTGCGATCCAACACATACCCGGCCCAGTATAAATAAGCCCAACAACTTATGCGGCCCAAACAATTAAACAGTTTAGCAACCTTGTGCGATCCAGTTCAGCTTGTGCCACTGAACAAGACTTGTGTAATTGGGTTGGCCTTTCGGCCCAAATACATATGTGAAGTCCAATTGTTGTGTGTGGCCCAAGCCTTGTACGATCGGCACTGTCTTGTGCGATCCACAAGGTCTTGTGCGATCATGCATAGCTAACTTATATTGTGAGTTTAAGCAATTGCACCTATCTTGTGCGATTAGTCCTTGTGCGACCAAGGACTTGTACGATCAGAAAGCTTGTGTGATAAGATCTGATCTTGTGCGATTTGCTACCAAATTCCCTAAACTTATGCAATTCAGTTACACCATTTACCAGTTTCCATATGTGTGGTCAAAACAATCAAACAGTTTCCATTTAACATTAATTCGATCAACCAAAGCTAACAGTTTCCTACTTTGAATTTACTCAATCAAAGCAACAATTAACAGTTTCCAATCATACCAGAAATCGATTAATTCAAGGTTTTATCTATTGATTCATATGAACCCTAATCACATTCAAGCATGAACAAAACACGAACAATAATCCTAACACTTAGACATATTAAAATGACTCGTGATCTCGATCCCTAGCATGCATACTAACATAATCAATCCAACAAATCATTCACAAATACTCGTCTAACAGCCGATTAACATGCAACCGATTCTAGATCATCATCCACATCATATGATTAACAAACCCTATATCGATCAAAATACTTTACATATGAGCCGAATAACAACACCAATCATCAACATTCATAATCAACCATATATCATTCGTAAGTCATTTTGTGAGAACATATAAATCACAAAATCATCTAATCAAACAATAACCATGTAACACTAACCGGTTAGAAGATGGGACGAGAAGTGATCCGAATAGAGAGTCTTCGATGGAGAAGGGATGTGGCTGCCGTCGAGTTCGTGAGGGAGAGAAAGAAAGAGTAGGGTTTGGTAAACTTTGTGTGATTAGATAAAGTGTGAGATTATGCGATCGAGGGGAGTGGGCCGAACCCTTCATGGGCTGCCCTTATGATTCGAGTACAAGAATATGGCCCGAATGGGCTTATGCGATCGAGTTAGAGTTGTGCGATCTGGGTTACATACATTCACATAACACAATATCAAACATAACATTTCATTAATCATCAAAATTCATATAATCACATAATGTTCAAACATGTTACACTTAGCACAAAGATAGGTTCTAAAATACGAGTTGTCACATTATCCCCAAGTTGAAAGAAATTTTGTCCCGAAATTTAGCACGTACTCACTGAGGAAGCTAGTTAAGTTGCATGGTTTTCCTGGTTTTCCTAGGGTGTCACATCCTTCCCCCGTTGGTTTGGAATTTCGTCCCGAAATTCCGCAGTAGCTTCAGCCTCAGTAGTGATTGTAATGTTGTCGAACATTTGGGGATACTTTTGTTTCATTTGGTCTTCGCGTTCCCAGGTAAACTCTGGGCCACGACGGGAGTTCCAACGAACTCGAACGAGAGGAATTCTAGTACGCTTGAGAATCTTCACATCTCGGTCACTAATCTCTACTGGTTCCTCAACGAATCGTAACTGATCGTCGATAGTGAGCTCCTTCAAAGGAACTATGAGGGTCTCATCTGACAGACACTTCTTCAGATTCGACACGTGGAAAACGTTGTGAACTCCACTGAGTTTTGTTGGTAAGTTCTGTTTGTAGGCCACCTTGCCTATTTTCTCTATGATGTCGAATGGTCCAACGTATCGCGGGTTGAGTTTGCATCGTTTGCCAAAACGAACAACACCTTTCCAAGGTGATACTTTGAGTAGCACTCGATCCCCAACCTGGAACTCGAGTGGTTTCCTGCGCTTATCAGCGTAGCTTTTCTGACGGTCACGAGCTGCAGCCATGCGTTTCCGTATCTGAGCAATCCTTTCTGTTGTGTCTACCACAAGTTCTGGGCCAGTGATCTGGCTATCACCAACCTCTTCCCAGCAAAGAGGTGATCGGCATTACGTCCGTACAATGCCTCAAACGGAGCTGTAACATCCGTCAAAATGTATTCCCGAAATCCGACCCATTTTGAAATTCCAATCCTAAACTTGAACCAACGTAGATTTTTCACGAATTAAATAACCGTCGAAAAGATTTTTATATGGTTATTATTTGTGTAATTAATTATTTGTTTGTCAAAACAAAAATATTAATTCAATATAGTAAGAAATTTATTAATTTAATTAACTTAAAGGTTATTTAGATAACCTAGTTAGTTATAGGAAATCAAAATAAACCAAGTTAAGTTAGCTTTTTAGTTAACTCTTAAATTGAGGGTCTATTAATGTAAATAATTGAAAGTATAATAAAGGAATCTAACCCTAACTTCTGTTATAACATCAGCTGCATATCAAACTCTTAAAACCCTTTCATCTTCTACATTCAGAATTTTCTTATGTCCCAAATCACTTTACAATCCTCAAGACATCACAGACTCTCATCACTCCATCCCCCCCCCCCCCCCCCCCCCCCGTTGATGACGGCAGCGGACGAAGACTGAGCGGCGGCGGTGGTGGGTTGGAACGCTGGTGATGGCCCCCCTTTCTTTTCCGACGAAGCACCCCCCCCCCCCGCACCCTGTCACTCCCGCGACGAAGATCAAAAGACGAGAGAGAGAGACCAAGGAGGTAGAAGACGGCGGCAGCGCCGCTATACGCGGCGGCGGCGGTGGTTCTGATGACATTCCGACGGCGACACCGGTGGCGGTGGTGTTTTGTTGGTTTCCGACAGAACTCAGGTAACGACACGGTTCAAAGTTTCAGAATTTGGGGTCGATTCAAGTTCGTGTCTCAATTTCGGTACGGGTCAGCCGGTCAACGAGACGGCATCAGCGGCGGCAGCCTCACCAGCGACGGTGAAGGTGGTGGCTGTCTCAAGAATCATCTCGTCTTGTTCGGTATATTTCGTTCACTTCTTTTTTTCCTTGTTTAAATCCATGTTAAAATGCCACAATTTTGAAGTTAACCAAGAAAACCTTGAAGGTTTGAAAACAAAACTGATATATTAGTCATTTACGTTTTCTGTGATAAACAAAATGATGACTCAATGTTAAAGCATATAACCTTATGTAAAAATTTTGATGTTAATCCTCATATTAGTTATAAAAATTAGAGCATATGGTTATGTTTGAATAAATTAATGTTAACCTCATTTCAGTTTTAATATTAAGGCATGTGGTTATTTTTGAATATTAAAGAAAGAAAGAACCAAGTTAATGTTCGAATGGTTCAGTTTTACTGTCGGGTCAACCGAAGTCAACGGTTGGTCAACGGCTCGGGTCAACGGTCATACTCGTTCGGGTCAGATTCGTTGTTCGGTAAAATTTTAAACGCCTTAAAGTTCATTATATTATTAGTGTTGATGTTATTTAGTCGCGGAACCGAGTCTATGTAACATGTAACAAAATGTTCACATATACATTGTTTCGACAACGTGTAATATATAAAATTGATTACTTATTGAATTTTGACAAATGTATCGACAACTTGTGTTGTCGGGATCGTCCAAAAACAGAGGAAACTCTGCCCGTTTTTCGTAAAATCTCGTAAAACAAAACGTGGAAATTTTATAAAACGTAACCTATCAAATTCGACTAATTTTTATAAAATAGATATCAATGTATGATTATTTTTATTTTTGGACAATATTTCAACAATACTTTTGCGGGAATTAATTTTAAAATATTATTTAAGCTATATAAAATATATATGTATATATTTTTATATATATACATATATATCAACTAACTATACTCTAAATTCCGATTCAAATCCTTCGCCGTAATCCCATTTTCTCTTACACCTTTGTTTGCCCATATAGGGTGACCTCGGTGTTCCATCCTCCTAAACTCGTACACTCGTCGACACTTGGATAATCGGAAGACTTAGCATTTATGTGAGTATACTCGCAACCCCCTTTTTATGTTTACCACTTTTGGGGTGTAACGTGTTTAACTATTAAACTACACTTAAACTTATTCTTTATGCAATGCACAAAACAATCCTTATACATGAATGCTATGTTATGATACTTGATGCTTATGTGGGCCATACTTATGTAATATGTTTTAGTCATTAGCTTTCACGAGCCTCCATTTGACATGTATAACGCTATAGGAGTAACGCACCGCCCCCTTTATACTTGGGTCATGTTGAATTAATTAAACTTTCTTGCGTAAACAGAGGATTGGCTAGAAATATTGCATGCCATATTAGGTTGATCTCGTATAAACAAAGTTGCCATGTGGATTCGTTTTAAACTTTTATACTTATACTTATGCTTAAACTTGTATACTCGCATTTGCTTTTGCATTGAACTTTATTTTAAACATGTTACAGGTTGAGGATGATGATGTTATGAAATGAAGTAGCGTTGATGCCTAGATACACATATAGACGTTTGGGTTTAATCGTTGTATCAATTTTGATTATGTTGTATTGTATTTCCCTTGAACTTGATGTTATTTGATTTCCTTGTAATGTAGACAAATGAATTATGAAATGAAATCGGTTTATTAAATATTGTCATAAATAGCGTTATGATATCTCTAGCAATCTTCACACTTCGTCTCATCCCGATGTTTCCGCCATTGGTTGGGGTGTGACAGATTGGTATCAGAGCCATAACTATAGGGAATTAGGAAGAATTGCCATGCTTTTACCTAGTCTATAGTTTAGAGCCTTATTCTTACGCTTTATTTGAAACTACACGCATGCCACTTTATGTGTTTCTTATTTATTCTATTTGAGTTTTTTTTAACGTATGTGTCATTTTTATCCTTCTGTATCATACTTGACATGCTATTCTTATGTGTTAATACATGCTTTGTTTGATAATACTTATGGTATCGTTCCACCCTTTATGGGCTACCCTTGAAATATCTTTTACCTGTTATTTCTTGAGATACTTATTATGCTTATACCTGTTATCATTATTTTGAGAATACGACTTTTACTCGTTTATAATCAAAACAACTCGTAATACACAAACGAGACGACTTCACCAAAATAGGCGTGAAACCCACAATTTGGTGAAAAACTCTCAATCTATCTACTTTTCTTTTTACATGAAATTCACCATCAAGTTAGGGGTGAAATCCTCACCTTGATGGAGAAATTCAAATTTCAATTTCTAGTGGAGCCTTGATGCGTGTGAAGTGTCGTATATATTAGGTGTATATTTTAAGCCCCTTTAACACTTATTTTAGCCAAGTTTTAAATTTATAAAACACGATATTCTACTAACACTAAACACATATATGGGCAAGTGCACCCATCGTGAGCGTAGTATAGCGTTGGTAAGATACCGAGGTCGTCCAAGGACACAAGAGCTTTTAGTACCGGTTTATCCTCAACGTCTAATCAAAATTAAAAGTTTAGAAAAATGTTTTAAGCTAAGAAAAATAAAAACTAACTAAAATGCTGAAAATAAAAATAAAAACAGATAGACAAGATGAATCACTTGGTTCCGACTCGTATCTAGTATAACCTTTGATTATTTCCGCACTTTTGCACATAATTAAGAGATTATCTTAGTTATTGTAGTAGGCCCCTCTTTTGAAGGTGACGTTACCCTCACCCCAGTAGTTTGAGTCAGCAAGGATACAATCCTAAAAGGGTGGATTATTGGAAGATAATGAATTAAGTTATTAATGCAGTATTGTGGTAGGCCCCGCTTTTGGCGGTGACGTTACCCTCGGCTAAGTAGTCTGAGTCAGCAGGGATACAGTCCTAAATAGCCGAGTTATAGTATTAATAGTAGTTAACTTATGAGGGGGTCAAAGAGTTTGGACCCCCGCCATCCAATACCGTGAAGTATTGAAGGAGGTCCTACTAAATTTGACCCAGGTCCATTGCAGGACCTCTAAACGCTGAACAATGGCAAGACCTTTACCAAACCGTTCCCTTAACCCCCGACCAGGTAGCCAACATACCTCCATATAGACCGTGGAGATATGAATGGTGAAAATCCTTTATTTTATATAGACAGTAAAATAATGCCAAGACACCACGGACAAACGATAAGGAAAGATCACCTTCAACATAAGTAACTAGTTATTAAAGTCATTAATGCAAAACCAAATAAAAAGTGCAAAAGATTAGAAATAAAAAGTATTATACTAGACACTTTGTCTTCACCAAGTGATGTAAGAGACTTAGGCAAACACTTTGTCTTACGATCAATCTTGGATCCCGAGACGACTCACACACTCTACGATGGACAATGGATGATGGTGGTGGATGATGGTGTTGTGATGGTGGTGGGTGGTGGATGAAGTGTGAGAGAGGTGGTGTGCCAAGGGATGGTTTGAGCTTGAGCCAAGCACTCCTATTTATAGCCTGTACAGAAGCCTGGATACGGCCCCGTGTCCGCTGGACACGGCCCCGTGTCCACCCTTTTCTCTTTCTTCATTAATAGAGTTTGTCTTTATTAGCTCCACACGCCCCCGTGTCCGCTGGGAACGCCCCCGTGCTTGTCTGACATTCTCTCTCTTCATTAATTGTAATTCGCAATTACAATTAATGCGCCTGCAGTACTTTCGCCACGCCCCCGTGTTCACTAGACACGGCCCCATGGTGGGCAATAGAAGCTTCTATAGGTTTGTCTTTTGTGCCAGGGCTGACCATTCTGGACACGGCCCCGTGCTGATCTGGGCACGCCCCGTGTCGGGCTGGGCACAGCCCCATGCTCAGCTTTCTTCTTTCTTTTGCTTTGGGAGTTGTTGTCGAGGGGTCGGGCATGCCACGTTTCTTCCTTTTCTTTGTATTTATGTTGGTTTTGGCTGTATTTTTGTTCCTTTTGTTCGTTTAAGCTCATTTGACCCTGTAAATTCAAAAGGAAGACAAAAACAAACTTTTTCCAACATTAGTACTAAAAAAGGGTTAGTTTTATGCCTTATTTGATGTAATTTATATGTTGCATTTTACACACATCAAATACCCCCACACTTGAATCTTTGCTTGTCCTCAAGCAAAACTCTTTATAATGTGGCTTTACACTCCCAAATGGAATTGGTAGAAGAGAAGGTTTTTGGGCTTGTCATAGAGTGCCGGGAATCCAAGATTCTTTATTAGGCTTTATTTTTATGTATTTACAATCCTATTCGTCATGATTTATTTAAAACTTTTCATAAGATAAATTACTTATTAGGGCATAACATGCCTTTGTAAAATTCTATTTATATACAAGTTCACATACCTCACGGGGATCACTCAACACTCGGCCGAAAATGTATTTTTGTGGATCACTCGAGAGTGGCATGGAACTTACTCCTACCATAGGCTTGCCAAGCAATCAATCATCCTCCTTTTTAACTTATATACCTTTGTAAATATCAAGAGGACTTTGTGGGTGAAGGGTTAGGCTTGGGTTAAAGGTAGGTGGTTGGGTTAGTGGTTAGTAGAAAAAGGGCGAAAAGCGTAACAAGCTTCGGTTTTCGTAAGACTTTTTTTTTTTTGATGAAGCTATTATTCAAACAAAGTTATTTTTGATGAACTTGTTTGTTTATTTTATTTTGCTTCATCATCAACACACTTTTTTTTTTTTGAAAGTCATATGAGAAACCGAGCTAGTTACTAAAACAAAATAAAAAGGGTTTAGGTGGGTGAAAAGGTGTTTGGTTTGGGTTAAGAAATGAAAAGGTTTAGGCTAACTAGGGGGATTTTGGGTAGGTGGTAAAAAAAAGAAAAAATAGTGGTGTAGAAATAAAAATGGTTAGTCCTAATGCCTCCATCATTTACTTACTCGGGTTTAAGTTGGTAAGGACCGGGAATGTATCGTCATGGCAAGTTCTAGAGTCGTAAGAACCAAGCGGCTATTCACACAAGAAAGGAAAAATGAGCATTTAGTCAAATGATATGTAAGTGTATGCTCAATAAAGGCTCAAAACTCACTTTTGTGGGAAAATGGGTTTTTATGTGATCAAGTATATATAATCAAATTTTAACTAAGCTTGTCATGCCTTTTCATAATTTTCTTATGTTGGTTCTTTTTTTCACGACGTTATCGGTTGTAAATTTGTAAAAATATAACATTTTTAGAATTTTGAAATTCCCAAATTAAACCTAGACAAGTAAAAAAAATTGAAAATTTTTTTGAAAAAATTTGGGGTGATTAGCGGTTCCAATAGAGTTTTGTGTAAGGCTTGTTATTAGGACTTGCAAGATTCAAGGTTTTAGCATCCCCCCCACACTTAAATTACACATTGTCCTCAATGTGTCCAAAAAATAAGTTTTTAGGCTGATTAAATGTGTAAAAATGGGTTAAAAACAAGATTTTATGGTACTGGGTAGCTGAACACGGGGTGGTGTTGGCTGAGCACGGCCCAGTGTCCAGACTGCCAGTACCAAAAGTAAACAGAAGGCTGGGCACGGGGGCGTGTCCAGTGAGCACGGCCCCGTGTCCAGGTACCTGAACTGGGCATTTTCTACAGAACCTCGGGCACGGGACGTGTTGGGGTGAGCACGGCCCCGTGCTGAACTTGCTGTAATGAAGAAAAATTATCGGGAGGCTCTGTTTTTGTGCATGGGGTGTTGGTTCATGCTTCCCTTAGCATCCTTCACCATCCCGAGTGTGTTTTATTCCTGAAAATTAAAAACTAAACTAGAAAACATAAAAGTTAATCTAAACTAAACTACGGATAGTTCCGCGGAATGCCTCCGTGGTGCGCCACGTTTATAAGGGTCCTTGGCTAGACCCACCTTATCGGGTGGTTCTGGCTCATCTTCAATTAGGGGGTCGTCATTGCCGAATGCATATTTCATTGATCGCTCAAGATCGACACTTCTTTTAAATGCCCCTAATTGAAGAGGTAGATTGTTGAACTTCCGGTTTTTCAAAGCTTCGTGAGTTTTTACAAATGGTCGTCCCAACACTAGAGGAGCGTCATCGAGGATGACAAAATCGGTCGGGATTACCATTTGATTTGTTTGAACCAATACATCCTCAACTATACCGATTGATTTTATTACTTTCCGATTGGATAGAAAAATGGGTGTTTGAAGTGAAGAAAAATCACTAATACTTAATTTTTCGAAAATGTAGTTAGGCATTATGTTAACACAAAGATCTTTATCGATTGTGACATTACTAATAAACGAATTTTGAAAGAAACATGGAACCGGTGTAATGTTAATTTCAAATGGGTCTTCTTTTATTAGTGAGGTTTGATCATCAGTTAACTTAACACTTACCGTTTCGTCAATTTTAGTGTTAGTGTTTAACTCTTTTAAAAACTTAGCATGAGTGGGTACTAAACAATGATTTTCAAAAGAAGGTGACAAGAGATTAATTTCTTCAAAATTAGACTCTTCTTGAATTTTAACGTTGTCGGACTCACCTTTTTCGTTGTTTAACTCATGTGTCGATTTTTCACTTATTTGTTCTTCCATTTTAACACTTTCAGTTATCTCTTCCCTTCTTAATTCTTCTCTTGCGCGGGACTCCTCTTCCCTTGCGCGAGCTTCTTTTATACATCGATCGATAACTCTAATTTGTTCTAATATCCTATTGGTCACTTCGGTTATAGAAAAAGAATCGGGATTTTCAAAGCTTGAATCCGGTTGTTCGATCCTTTGTTCCTCATAATACCCATATGAAGTAGATGGTTCACACCATTGTTCTTCATTGTAAGCATATGATGGATAAGGGTCGTAATTTTGTTCTTCATAATACTCATATGAGGTGGGTTGTTCATGCCATGGTTCCTCATAATAAGCATACGAAGGTGGTGGCTCATATCTTGGTTCCTCAAAGTATGAGTAAGAAGGCTCATACCTTGGTTCATCAAAATATGAGTATGAGGGAGGAGGTTCATACCTTTGGTCTTCATAGGATGTGTATGAAGTTGATGGCTCGTACCTGGGCTCCTCATAGTAGGTGTATGAATTGGATGGTTGATATGAGTGATTGTATTGAACCGAGCGTGAGTTACGACAATTAGTGCAATAATTACCCCTATAATCATCCTCCTCATAGGTGTAGTTGTAACCTCCTGAGTATTGATCCATAAGAATCACTCAGCAGACCACAACTGAGTCTCGAGATCAGAAAACAAAAATAAAAGCGGAAACAGAGGCTGGACACGGCCCCGTGTTCAGTGGACACGGCCCCGTGTTCAGAATCTGTATCTGGGCGTTTTAATTAAATTTACTGATTTCGTTGAGCACGGGGCGTGTTCCGTGAGCACGGCCCGTGTTCAAGCTTCTATTACTGGGTGTTTTATGAAAAATATGCAGCACGGCCCGTGTTCAGCGAGCACGGCCCGTGTTCAAGCTTCTGTTACTGGGTGTTTTATGAAAAATATGCAGCACGGCCCGTGTTCAGCCAGCACGGCCCGTGTTCAGCCAGCACGGCCCGTGTTCAACCTACTGTAAATGCAAAACTAAACTAAAATGCAGAAAAATGTGGGCCCGTTTTGAAAAGGTTTTGAAAAACTGATTAGGCCGTCGATTTTAAGCTTTCCTAAAATCCTTGTGTCCCCGGCAGCGGCGCCAAAAACTTGATGCGTGTGAAGTGTCGTATATATTAGATGTATATTTTAAGCCCCTTTAACACTTATTTTAGCCAAGTTTTAAATTTATAAAACACGATATTCTACTAACACTAAACACACATATGGGCAAGTGCACCCATCGTGAGCGTAGTATAGCGTTGGTAAGATACCGAGGTCGTCCAAGGACACAAGAGCTTTTAGTACCGGTTTATCCTCAACGTCTAATCAAAATTAAAAGTTTAGAAAAATGTTTTAAGCTAAGAAAAATAAAAACTAACTAAAATGCTGAAAATAAAAATAAAAACAGATAGACAAGATGAATCACTTGGTTCCGACTCGTATCTAGTATAACCTTTGATTATTTCCGCACTTTTGCACATAATTAAGAGATTATCTTAGTTATTGTAGTAGGCCCCTCTTTTGAAGGTGACGTTACCCTCACCCCAGTAGTTTGAGTCAGCAAGGATACAATCCTAAAAGGGTGGATTATTGGAAGATAATGAATTAAGTTATTAATGCAGTATTGTGGTAGGCCCCGCTTTTGGCGGTGACGTTACCCCCGGCTAAGTAGTCTGAGTCAGCAGGGATACAGTCCTAAATAGCCGAGTTATAGTATTAATAGTAGTTAACTTATGAGGGGGTCAAAGAGTTTGGACCCCCGCCATCCAATACCGTGAAGTATTGAAGGAGGTCCTACTAAATTTGACCCAGGTCCATTGCAGGACCTCTAAACGCTGAACAATGGCAAGACCTTTACCAAACCTTTCCCTTAACCCCCGACCAGGTAGCCAACATACCTCCATATAGACCGTGGAGATATGAATGGTGAAAATCCTTTATTTTATATAGACAGTAAAATAATGCCAAGACACCACGGACAAACGATAAGGAAAGATCACCTTCAACACAAGTAACTAGTTATTAAAGTCATTAATACAAAACCAAATAAAAAGTGCAAAAGATTAGAAATAAAAAGTATTATACTAGACACTTTGTCTTCACCAAGTGATGTAAGAGACTTAGGCAAACATGGCCTTGATTGTCAAGAACTCTTACGATCAATCTTGGATCCCGAGACGACTCACACACTCTACGATGGACAATGGATGATGGTGGTGGATGATGGTGTTGTGATGGTGGTGGGTGGTGGATGAAGTGTGAGAGAGGTGGTGTGCCAAGGGATGGTTTGAGCTTGAGCCAAGCACTCCTATTTATAGCCTGTACAGAAGCCTGGACACGGCCCCGTGTCCGCTGGACACGGCCCCGTGTCCACCCTTTTCTCTTTCTTCATTAATACAGTTTGTCTTTATTAGCTCCACACGCCCCCGTGTCCGCTGGGCACGCCCCCGTGCTTGTCTGACATTCTCTCTCTTCATTAATTGTAATTCACAATTACAATTAATGCGCCTGCTGTACTTTTCCCACGCCCCCGTGTTCACTGGACACGGCCCCGTGGTGGGCAATAGAAGCTTCTATAGGTTTGTCTTTTGTGCCAGGGCTGACCATTCTGGACACGGCCCCGTGCTGATCTGGGCACGCCCCGTTTCGGGCTGGGCACGCCCAGTGTCGGGCTGGGCACAGCCCCATGCTCAGCTGGGCACAGCCCCATGCTCAGCTTTCTTCTTGTTTTTGCTTTGGGAGTTGTTGTCGAGGGGTGGGCATGCCACGTTTCTTCCTTTTCTTTGTATTTATGTTGGTTTTGGCTGTATTTTTGTTCCTTTTGTTCGTTTAAGCTCATTTGACCCTGTAAATTCAAAAGGAAGACAAAAACACACTTTTTCCAACATTAGTACTAAAAAGGGGTTAGTTTTATGCCTTATTTGATGTAATTTATATGTTGCATTTTACACACATCAAGCCTCGTCAAGTTTCGAAATTAAATTTTGACCCGACGAGTACCAACCACACTTAGGATACGAAATCGTCAAGTTAGGGGTGAAACCCGCACCTTGTCGACTAGTTCCATTCTTTGATTTTCATAAATCCCGCCAAGTCTCGAAATTTCAATTGATTTGGGACATGTAGTAACCGGAAGGGTAAATACCGTTAACCGACTTGTCGGCGAGAGTATTCCACCTATTAGGCCAAAGCATACTCCCCAAATTCGAAAGACTTTTCGACCACTTTGGTTAGTCAAAAGTTCCGTTTTGGAACCATCCAAGTTTTAATCAAACATGTGTTTATATTATTTATTTTATACGATGAAATCTTTCAAATTCGAATTTACTTTCGATATTTTCTTCTCACACACACATCATCTTTTTCATACACTTATACATATGCATGATTTCATATAACTTAAATCCATATTCCTTGTAGCAATAAGTGGAGATATATCATCGAGATAGGAGTGATTTCCTTACCTTGACGATTAACTCCACTCCCCTTTTCTTAAAACGACCTCACCAACGAGTTAGGTGTGATTCCCTTACCTAGGTGATCGTTACCAAAACGTCTCTTCAAAATATCTTATTATGCAAACTCGATCATGTTTTATACCTAAATTATTGATCATTATTCAAAATACATACGTGTACGATTTCAAAATATATTGCTTTATCAAGCGTATTTTCTATCCTACAACCTATTTTCACCTAACTCATATACACGAGATTCTTAAACTTATCTTAAATGTTTTACTACACAAATTTCCAAACCTTACGAAATGCTACCTATCAATTTAACCGGTCCAAGGAATCTCTTGCCCATGAACTCCATATTCGACTTAATCACTAAAACGCACTCATGATATATATCATCAAACTAAAGACTTTCATTCTCAATCGGAGGATCAAACCAACCTTACTTTTACACCTATAAGATCTTATGGACGTTATATGATCGTTTTACCAAGGACTCTTTTCAACCTCAACAAATCATTTGTTAGAACTTTTAACAATCACTAAGTCCTTTTGCTAAAATTCTTTTCTAAAGATCCTCGTTTTCACAAGAACCTCCTAAATTCATAATTTCTTGTTTAATAAAATGAACTTACTTTCGATTGAAAACCTTTTCCTACCCCAATTTACAAAACTCGTGGGCAAGAAGACTTCTTGGAGACCGACCATCTTCGGATTTCTTAAACTCTTTTAAAACAAAAGTAGCATTTCCATTCATTACAAAATGCATTATACTTAACCAATGAGTACTTTATATCCTTTTACATATGCAAACTATACTCTACCTTTCAAACCAAGTTTAATCTAATTTTAATACGATAAACTCAACGTTTCGTTTAAACAACTATACATACAATCATCATACACGTTTTAGTCGTTTGAACGCGGAAATTTCATTTATATCGTTCGTATTTACATGCTCAACCTTTGAGCACTTTTACATGCTTAAATTTGTTATGTTTCAATTAGTACTATGTACGCAATCATTAGTATTCATACTCACACTCACACTCATATTCATAACAATACATTTTATGCTTATACTTATACACTCACGTATTTCATGTTTTTACTTATACTCATACGTTTCATGCATATTCACACTTAAGCTTATGCTCATACTTTCATTTCATACTCATACATTCGTACCCGTACGCGAGTGGACTCCGAGGGATTCGCTTGCGTGGGTCCCTTACATACTTAAGCATGGACTTGCTTATATACTATATTCTTACCCTGATTCATACACAACTAGTACAAGCTATGCGGATCATGCGACGATCAAAATAATCACGGGTGCACACGGGATTATAGTGTTTGGCTCATGAGAACCATAGAGTGTACTATTGTGTATGGTAAGACACAGAACGTAACATGACACCAAGTAACGAAACGGACACCACATGGTCAAAACATGGTGGATACGCCGCTGGTACTTCCTGTATATAAGTGTTTTTACCATGTTACTAAACTTTCGTAAAACGTGCCATGAGAAATTCAGTGTTTTGCAGACCTTTTGGACCTAATACAAACTTTAAACAACTCACAAACGCATTATATCTGATTATCCATGACGAAACTCCATTCTTAGTACGTTATTTTTTTTGCCTATCCAATACTTATGCCATTCTTATACTTGCATTCACTTAGAGTCAATCGTTCACTTCCATACTCCCACTATTCTCTATTATTACATGTCTTTTTATACGAATCTAATTCGCGATCAAGTCTCATCTATCCTCTCTGTTGAATCTTTGAATGCCATCTTTTCAAAAAGTCTTCCTCTTAGATTTCGAGGACGAAATCTCCTAAAGTAGGGGAGACTGTAACATACGTCAAAATGTATTCCCGAAATCCGACCCGTTTTGAAATTCGAATCCTAAACATGAACCAACGTAGATTTTTCACGAATTAAAAAACCGTCGAAAAGATTTTTATATGGTTATTATTTGTGTAATTAATTATTTGTTTGTCAAAACAAAAATATTAATTCAATATAGTAATAAATTTATTAATTTAATTAACTTAAAGGTTATTTAGATAACCTAGTTAGTTATAGGAAATCAAAATAAACCAAGTTAAGTTAGCTTTTTAGTTAACTCTTAAATTGAGGGTCTATTCGTGTAAATAATTGAAAGTATAATAAAGGAATCTAACCCTAACTTCTGTTATAACATCAGCCGCATTTCAAACTCTTAAAACCCTTTCATCTTCTACATTCAGAATTTTCTTATGTCCCAAATCACTTTACAATCCTCAAGACATCACAGACTCTCATCACTCCATCCTCCCCCCCTCCCCCCCCCCCCCCCGTTGACGACGGCAGCGGACGAAGACTGAGCGGCGGCGGCGGTGGGTCGGAACGCTGGTGATGGCCCCCCTTTCTTTTCCGACGAAGCACCCCCCCCCCCCCCCCCGCACCCTGTTACTCCCGCGACGAAGATCAAAAGACGAGAGAGAGAGAGAGACCAAGGAGGTAGACGACGGCGGCAGCGCCGCTATACGCGGCGGCGGCGGCGGCGGTGGTTCTGATGACATTCCGACGGCGACACCGGTGGCGGTGGTGTTTTGTTGGTTTCCGACAGAACTCGGGTCACGACACGGTTCAAAGTTTCAGAATTTGGGGTCGATTCAAGTTCGTGTCTCAATTTCGGTACGGGTCAGCCGGTCAACGAGACGGCATCAGCGGCGGCAGCCTCACCAGCGACGGTGAAGGTGGTGGTTGTCTCAAGAATCATCTCGTCTTGTTCGGTATATTTCGTTCACTTCTTTTTTTCCTCGTTTAAATCCATGTTAAAATGCCACAATTTTGAAGTTAACCAAGAAAACCTTGAAGGTTTGAAAACAAAACTGATATATTAGTCATTTACGTTTTCTGTGATAAACAAAATGATGACTCAATGTTAAAGCATATAACCTTATGTAAAAATTTTGATGTTAATCCTCATATCAGTTATAAAAATTAGAGCATATGGTTATGTTTGAATAAATTAATGTTAACCTCATTTCAGTTTTAATATTAAGGCATGTGGCTATGTTTTGAATATTAAAGAAAGAAAGAACCAAGTTACTGTTCGAATGGTTCAGTTTTACTGTCGGGTCAACCGAAGTCAACGGTTGGTCAACGGCTCGGGTCAACGGTCATACTCGTTCGGGTCAGATTCGTTGTTCGGTAAAATTTTAAATGCCTTAAAGTTCATTATATTATTAGTGTTGATGTTATTTAGTCGCGGAACCGAGTCTATGTAACATGTAACAAAATGTTCACATATACATTGTTTCGACAACGTGTAATATATAACATTGATTACTTATTGAATTTTGACAAATTTATCGACAACTTGTGTTGTCGGGATCGTCCAAAAACAGAGGAAACTCTGCCCGTTTTTCGTAAAATCTCGTAAAACAAAACGTGGAAATTTTGTAAAATGTAACCTATCAAATTCGACTAATTTTTATAAAATAGATATCAATGTATGATTATTTTTATTTTTGGACAATATTTCAACAATACTTTTGAGGGAATTAATTTTAAAATATTATTTAAGCTATATAAACTATATATGTATATATTTTTATATATATACATATATATCAACTAACTATGCTCTAAATTCCGATTCAAACCCTTCGCCGTAATCCCATTTTCTCTTACACCTTTGTTTGCCCATATAGTGTGACCTCGGTGTTCCATCCTCCTAAACTCGTACACTCGTCGACACTTGGATAATCGGAAGACTTAGCAATTATGTGAGTATACTCGCAACCCCCTTTTTATGTTTACCACTTTTGGGGTGTAACATGTTTAACTATTAAACTACACTTAAACTTATTCTTTATGCAATGCACAAAACAATCCTTATACATGAATGCTATGTTATGATACTTGATGCTTATGTGGGCCATACTTATGTAATATGTTTTAGTCATTAGCTTTCACGAGCCTCCATTTGACATGTATAGCGCTATAGGAGTAACGCACCGCCCCCTTTATACTTGGGTCATGTTGAATTAATTAAACTTTCTTGCGTAAACAGAGGATTGGCTAGAAATATTGCATGCCATATTAGGTTGATCTCGTATAAACAAAGTTGCCATGTGGATTCGTTTTAAACTTTTATACTTATACTTATGCTTAAACTTGTATACTCGCATTTGCTTTTGCATTGAACTTTATTTTAAACATGTTACAGGTTGAGGATGATGATGCTATGAAATGAAGTAGCGTTAATGCCTAGATACACTTATAGACGTTTAGGTTTAATCGTTGTATCAATTTTGATTATGTTGTATTGTATTTCCCTTGAACTTAATGTTATTTGATTTCCTTGTAATGTAGACAAATGAATTATAAATGAAATCAGTTTATTAAATATTGTCACAAATAGCGTTATGATGTCTCTAGCAATCTTCACACTTCGTCTCATCCCGATGTTTCCGCCATTGGTTGGGGTGTGACAGGAGCGGCCTGGATACTGGTGTGGTAACTGTTATTATATGAGAACTCCACTAATGGGAGATGCTTTTCCCAGCCATTGCCAAAATCGATTAAACATGCCCTAAGCATGTCTTCAAGGGTTTGGATGGTGCGTTCAGACTGCCCATCCGTTTGCGGGTGATACGCTGTGCTCATATCTAATCGAGAGCCAAAAGACTTGTGCATTGCTTGCCACAATTCAGAGGTAAAACGCGCATCACGATCAGAGATAATAGAGGTTGGCACCCCGTGCCTCGAAACAACTTCCTTAAGGTAAACATCTGCTAAGGTGGAGAACTTATCCGTTTCCTTGATAGCCAAGAAGTGTGCAGACTTTGTGAGTCGATCCACGATCACCCAAATAGTATCATTCCCACGTTGAGATCTAGGCAGGCCAGTAACGAAATCCATGGAAATTTTCTCCCATTTCCAATGTGGTATTTCTGGTTGTTGGAGTTGGCCCGATGGTTTTTGATACTCAGTCTTGACTCTCGCACAAGTCAAACACTCGCTAACGTAAGTTGCTATGTGAGCTTTCATGCTAGGCCACCAGTATGTAGTTTTGAGATCGTGGTACATCTTATCCGAACCAGGATGTACTGAGTAACGAGACTTGTGTGCTTCATCCATCACAAGTTCGCGTAAGTTTCCATAAAGTGGGACCCAAATGCACCCTGTTACGTAGTATGTGTCGTCTTCCTTTTGTTCTAATCGTTTCCTTAATCCTCGCAGGGACTCCGCCCTGATGTTTTCTGCTTTCCAAGCTTCTAGTTGAGCATCCCGTATCTGAGTAGGAAGACTAGATTGAATGGTAAGTTGTAATGCACGCACGCGTTTAGGTGTAGTATCCTTTCGACTAAGGGCGTCGGCCACCACGTTGGCTTTGCCCGGATGGTACTTGATCGCGCATTCATAATCATTCAGAAGCTCAACCCATCGTCGTTGTCGCATGTTTAACTCCTTTTGCTTGAAGATATGCTTGAGACTTCTGTGATCAGTGTAAATGGTGCACTTGGTACCGTACAGGTAGTGTCTCCATATCTTAAGAGCAAAAACCACTGCTCCTAACTCCAAGTCGTGAGTAGTGTAGTTCCTATCGTGAACTTTAAGTTGACGTGACGCGTAAGCAATGACCTTGTCACGTTGCATCAACACGCAACCAAGTCCTTGGATGGGCAATGAGAGGATAGGTTCGCTACAAAGTCTATCCTTTAAGTGCTGAAACGCAGACTCTTGTGCATCTCTCCAACGATATGTGACACCCTTCTGAGTCAGTGAGGTGAGAGGTTGGGCAATCTTTGAGAAATCCTTGATAAACCATCTGTAATAACCTGCCAAACCCAAGAATTGGTGAATTTCTGTTGGTGTACGGGGTGCAGGCCAGTCCTTGATCGAGTCTACCTTGGATGGATCAACGTGAATCCCGTCCTTGTTTACCACGTGGCCTAGGAAATGGACTTCGCGAAGCCAGAAGTCACATTTCGAAAACTTAGCATAAAGTTGTTCTGTTCGAAGGAGTTCCAAAATAAGTCGTAGATGTTGCTCGTGTTCCTCCTGACTCTTAGAATAGATCAGGATATCGTCAATGAAAATAATAACAAACTTGTCCAGGTAAGGCTTGCACACTCTATTCATAAGATCCATGAAGACCGCAGGTGCGTTTGTCAACCCGAATGGCATGACCAAAAACTCATAGTGCCTATAACGAGTCCTAAAGGCTGTTTTGGAGACGTCCTCTTCTCAGACTCTCAGCTGGTGATATCTCGATCTTAGGTCAATCTTCGAGTAAAAGCTCGACCCTTGCAGCCGGTCGAATAGGTCATCAATAAGTGGAAGAGGGTAGCGATTCTTCAAGGTCACCTTGTTGAGTTCGTGATAGTCTATACACATTATGAAGGTACCGTCTTTCTTCTTCACAAACAAGACCGGAGCTCCCCACGGCGAAGAGCTAGGACGAATGAATCCCTTGTCCAAAAGCTCTTGTAGTTGCGCAGACAATTCTTCTAGTTCTGATGGAGCTAAACGATAAGGTGCACGAGCTATTGGCGCTGCTCCAGGAGCTAGCTCGATTTGAAACTCGACTTGTCTATGAGGCGGAAGACCAGGTAATTCCTCAGGAAATACCTCTGGAAAGTCACGTACAATCGGAATATCTTCTATCTTCTTCTCTTTCTTCGAGGTGTCAGTCACGAGAGCTAATATGGCAGTGTGTCCCTTTCGCAAACACTTCTGGGCCTTAAGGAAAGAAATGATGCTCACAACAGCACCACTCTTGTCGCCACGAATCATGAGGGGTTCATCACCTGAACAAGGAATACGGACAATCTTCTCGTTGCAAAGAATCTCTGCTTGGTGTTGGGATAACCACTCCATCCCAATAACAACGTCGAAACTACCCAAAACGATAGGAATGAGGTCGATAGAGAAGGTCTGATTAGCAAGAACAAGATTACAACCCTTAACTACGTGTGTGGCCTCTAAACCTTTACCATTCGCTAGTTCTACAATGTGCTTGGTGTTCAAAAGTGTTGGGGTACGCTTAAGCATCTGACTAACTTTTAAGGACACGTAGCTAGTATCGGCACCTGAATCAAATAAAACAGAAACATAGAAGTCGTCCAGTAGGAACTTACCCGTCACGACGTTGGGATCATTCCTTACTTCTCCCAGGCCAATCACGAAGACACAACCCCTGGCACCTTTGCCACCGTTGTTACCTCCGTTGTTTTCATTCCCCTGATTATTGTTATTGTTGTTGTTCTGACTTTGGTTCAGCTGGGGACAGTCTCTCTTGAAGTGGCCTTCAGCACCACACTGAAAACACCCTTTGTTGTTACCTTGTTGTTGCTGATGCTGTTGTCGTTGATTCTGTGAGGCTTGTTGTTGCTGACGATTTTGATTCGCGGGGCGTAAACTCCTGCAATCTTTTGCGGCGTGGCCTGGCTTGTTGCACCGATGACAGTTACTCCTGGTGCATGGCCCGCTGTGGTGTAGGTTACAGCGATTGCATTTGGGGTGAATTCCCCTGTACCCACCTTGACTTTGACTACCAGTTGATTGCTGACCAGGGCTCCTGTAGTCCTCAGTCCTTCTCTGCTGAGACTGGGACTGAACAGAAGTTGAACCTTTGCTTGAAGTTCCATCCCATTTACGCTTGTTGTCGCTGGGTGTATCAGAAGTAGTAGCACTAATACGCTTTGGTAACCTGTTCTGCTCCACCGCCTGATCAGTGAGACGATGAGCCAATTGAACAACTTGCTGGATGGTGGCGAGGTTAGCTGAAGTCACATGACTTTGAATCTCTGGCACTAAACCCTTAAGGTACAGTTCGATACGTTTGATGGGAGGATCCACCATAGTAGGACACAAGATAGCCATCTCGTTTGATCTCTTCGTTTATGCTTCGATTTCTGACCCCGTCATCTTTAAGTTGAAGAATTCTACCTCCAGCTTGTGAATGTCATCATGATTGCAGTACTCTTCCTTGATCAATTCCTTAAAATTGTTCCATGGGGTGGCATTAGCAGCAACCAACCCCAGCATTTGGACCTGAGCGTTCCACCACGTGAGCGCTACTCCCTTGAGAGTACCAGTAGCATACTTCACCCTGCGAGCCTCAGGGCATTCACACATCTCGAAAACATATTCAAGCTTCTCAAACCAGTGGAGGAGACCTACAGCTCCATCGGTACCACTGAAGGTACTAGGCCGACAGTCCATAAAGGTCTTTAAAGTGCACACAGGAGGTTGTGCAGGTTGACCTGCCGTGAGAGTAAGAAAGGACAAAGTTTAACACAAAGGTTGGTTCACGAGAGTAGGACCTAGGGATCCTATAGTGAGTTGAGATGGCAGGATATACCTCCTGCCTGAGCGGCTGCAAGTGCCGCAACAACTTGTTCATTGATTAGAGCCGTCAGTTGAGCTTGAGTCAAATTCAGACGTCCACTCATGTTCTTCACATCGAAGAAAACATAAGTAAGAAAAGTGTCACGCATGTGGGTAAATGTGGAGTGACAGAAGAGAGTATGCACACAGAGTTCAAGCAACATTCGTTATACTAACTAAGCATACCATGAGCAATGTACTATGTAACTAGCAAGTAGGCAATATAAACATAAAGCATATCACCAATAGTGTTGAGCCTTGCACGTGAAGCGAAGCGTCGTTGTGGATCGTTGAGCACTGTACAGGTTATAGTCTGGTTTTGTCAAAAATATTTTCCCCTTTTTAAAACCGAGTTCACTATAACCAATGGCTCTGATACCAATCTGTCACACCCCCAAAATCCACTCGCAGAGTATCACCGCTTGGAGGCGTGACTGACCAGGATCAAGCTACCAATCATATTGAACAATGTAATATAATAAAGATAAACCAACCACAATATAATTGGTGTCCAAAATAAATTAACCAAATTCAAGTATCAGCAGAAGCATAAAATGTAAAACCAAATTATAAGTTTTAAAGTTCAAATGTTCCACATGGAACTCAGCATTCCATGTCCCACAACGACTATTCCCCATGCAAGCTCCAGCTAAGTACCTAATGACCTGCAAAGCATGTAGTAACGAGTCAACAACAAAGTTGAGCGAGTTCACAGTTGGGTGTTTGTTTAAGTTATTCCAAAAACATAGTTTCCTTTATCTGACATCCTTGCCGTGGGGGTTACCCCATAGTTGAAAACGTGTTTTGTTTAATCCCGTTTACTCTGGCAATCCAGCCGTGGGGGCTACCCCATGTTTACACTACTAGACTCGTTACCATATCGACCACTGACTTTAGTCATGTTTATGTGCCCTTAGCGTCAATGTCTATCATCATTGACGTGCCCAGATCCATTAGTTCACGCCCGTCCTCTGCGGCACGGTATGAGGCTTGTCAAACATAAATAGCGCTATCTAACTAATGACCCGCTTGCCATTGGCCCGGCGATTAAGTCGATATAAAAGGAGGGAATTCGTGATAGAGTTTTGGTCTAGTGAAATTTAAACTGTCCAAGAGGACGAGGAATTACATTCCTTAACCCGTACTGTCCTACCCAAGAAGGACGAGGAATCCATATTCCTTAACCCATTCCCAACCCACCGGGAATTACCATGCTTTGTAGAAAGTGTGAACTCACCTTAGGTTAGCTCGGCAGATAAACGAAAGGTCAATCGAGTTGCTAGGGGTCAACCACGTCCTAACATGGTTACCATACAAGTCTGGTCTAGGTTCAAGTAGTGCACATAAGTTTACACGTAAGCTAACAGGTTACGAACACGTATTGATCATGGCAACACATTAACAGCCAAGTACATAACATATTCAAGCTTGTGCAATTCAAGTGGAAGCCCAATAATACATGACCCAACCTGTTGTGCGTCCAGCACATCTTGTGCGACTCACAACGGGTTGTGCGATCCAACACATACCCGGCCCAGTATAAAAAAGCCCAACAACTTATGCGGCCCAAACAATTAAACAGTTTAGCAACCTTGTGCGATCCAGTTCAGCTTGTGCCACTGAACAAGACTTGTGTGATTGGGTTGGCCTTTCGGCCCAAATACATATGTGAAGTCCAACTGTTGTGTGTGGCCCAAGCCTTGTGCGATCGGCACTGTCTTGTGCGATCCACAAAGTCTTGTGCGATCATGCATAGCTAACTTATATTGTGAGTTTAAGCAATTGCACCTATCTTGTGCGATTAGTCCTTGTGCGACCAAGGACTTGTACGATCAGAAAGCTTGTGTGATAAGATCTGATCTTGTGCGATTTGCTACCAAATTCCCTAAACTTATGCAATTCAGTTACACCATTTACCAGTTTCCATATGTGTGGTCAAAACAATCAAACAGTTTCCATTTAACATTAATTCAATCAACCAAAGCTAACAGTTTCCTACTTTGAATTTACTCAATCAAAGCAACAATTAACAGTTTCCAATCATACCAGAAATCGATTAATTCAAGGTTTTATCTATTGATTCATATGAACCCTAATCACATTCAAGCATGAACAAAACACGAACAATAATCCTAACACTTAGACATATTAACATGACTCGTGATCTCGATCCCTAGCATGCATACTAACATAATCAATCCAACAAATCATTCACAAATACTCGTCTAACAGCCGATTAACATGCAACCGATTCTAGATCATCATCCACATCATATGATTAACAAACCATATATCGATCAAAATACTTTACATATGAGCTGAATAACAACACCAATCATCAACATTCATAATCAACCATATATCATTCGTAAGTCATTGTGTGAGAACATATAAATCACAATATCATCTAATCAAACAATAACCATGTAACACTAACCGGTTAGAAGATGGGATGAGAAGTGATCCGAATAGGGAGTCTTCGATGGAGAAGGGATGTGGCTGTCGTCGAGTTCGTGAGGGAGAGAAAGAGAGAGTAGGGTTTGGTAAACTTTGTGTGATTAGATAAAGTGTGAGATTTATACTATCACCCTATGTGTTATTCGAACTAAGGGGAGTGGGCCGAACCCTTCATGGGCTGCCCTTATGGTTCGAGTACAAGAATATGGCCCGAATGGGCTTGTGCGATCGAGTTAGAGTTGTGCGATCCGGGTTACATACATTCACATAACACAATATCAAACATAACATTTCATTAATCATCAAAATTCATATAATCACGTAATGTTCAAACATGTTACAGTTAGCACAAAGATAGGTTCTGAAATACGAGTTGTCACACAATTCGTTTCAGTTTTGTTTATTACACTGGTTCAACCAAAACCAAACTGATTCATTTGAAGGTAATTTTACAATTAATTAAGAGTAAATCACAAGTTCTGTCCTTTATCTTTGTACCAAATTTCAGACGGTGTCATTTGTCTTTAAAATTGATATGTGTTGTACTTAATGTTTTCAAATTCTACATGTTATATCCTTTAACCCTAACTCAGTCAATTTTTTTGTTAAATCATATCACAAAATGGTAGTTTAGTCCTTTCACCCCTATATTTAAAGAATATCTAAAAAAATAATATGATATATTTATCACAAAACACTTTAAACACATTAACATAAAATAAAAAAAAACTATGTACATATCTTCTTCTTCTTCATCCCTGACACCTGCAACTCTTCAACGCATCCTCTTATCTTCTTCAGCCCAAAATTCATCATTGTCAACAACACATCCTTTAAAAAGAATGAAACCCTTGAACACCGTTCGTCAGAACCATACGTTTGTAGGTTCTTTTGGATCCAAGTAGACCCACAACACCACTGTCGCCAAGTAAACCGGTGACATCTTTTGTCGGAACATATCTGTTGCCGCCAAGTAGACTCGCAACACCGTTCTCGTTTGGATCCGAGTAGACCCGCGTCCCTATGGTTTCTTCCTCAAAACATTACAAAAAACACCCAATTTTCAAGAAAATCAGGAAGCTTTCAAAGATCCAAACAACATTCATTGGTAAAATTACCTACATTTATCTGAATTTTGAATATTATTTGTTAGGGAAATGTGACACCTGTGTCACTTCAACCGTCATACAAATACCAAACCAATTAAATATTGTATTTCATACTTGGGATTTGTGTAAATATGTGTACCGTTTGCACATATCAATTCTTGTTCGATTTCGAACTTTAAATCGCTTTCTGGAAGGTTATACGCGATCTAATGCGTAAATATAACCAGTTTAATGCAAAAAAACACTCCGGAATAGTGAAATAGGCTTTACATACCTTAAATAACCTTTACATAACTTAGAAATAAGTTTTGAAAGGTTTGGTGTAGCGAAATCAAGTTTATTTAATCACAGGGACTATTTGCGTCACCTTGCAAAAGTCTGCCATTTCATAAGGCAACGTACAGTCCGGAACATGATCATAAGCTAAAAATACCATAAATAACCTAAACATAGCTTTGAAATAAGCTTTGAGTGGTTCGGTGTGTGAAAATATGCTTATTTGATCTTACAGGGACTAAAAGTGTCAAAAACGGCGTAAGTTCGCATTTTCGCGCATATCTTACGTTCTGACCACATCTGGACATCCAAAATTTTTGTACACACTAAAATATTTTTATTTTAGTGATCGGCATGCAAAAATACCCTTCGTCGCTTAATTTGAATCGTTTTCGCGTCCGTTTGAGTTTCGTCGTAATTATACGAATAACGCGACTGTACGACCAAACGAGCTGACATCCGAGAGTTTTCCAAGCACATTTTGAATCCTCTAAACTTTATTGACCTTGTGGAGCCTTGAAAATGGCTTAACGGGAATCAAAATGGGCTGAAATGGGCTTAAAACAAGTGCAGGGACCTAAACTGTCAAACTGGAAACTTTTGCTGATCTGGGGAGGCCAGGCGGGCCGCGTAAGTGTTCCCCCATACCTTAAGCGGGCCGTGTGAGATGCCCAGCGACCAGAAAGTCATATTTTGCAATCTGTTTGCAAATTCAGGGGTTGTTTTGGTATATTCTTGGTGTGTTAACCAAGTTAACACCTCTCCAAGGCTTTGAACCTGCTTATTACACTTGTGTGGCTAGGATTTTATGCTTGGGGACTACACAAACACTTGTTGTGATCCTATGAACTTCCCTCAAGTATAAATAGCCAACACTTTTCATTGTTTCAATTGCTCATTCCTCTCATTTCTCTCCTCTCATCTGATTTGGAGCTTCCACAAGTTGTTTGGAACTTCCTCTTTGGTTTTCTTATATTCTTTCTTCAAGCTTTGGACTCTTGTGTGTAACACCTCGAAAATTCACGTCCTATAATGTGTAGACACGTGTCAAATGTTTAAACGTGTGAAAGAATATTATAGAAGGACTAAAGTTGACAATCATGGAAAGTATGTGAATATACGTATTCTAAATGTCAACAGTGAATAAATATATTGTATATTAACCCTACAAGATGCCCATACCTTCAAACGAATAAATCATGGATCATGCGAAGCTAAAAGTGAGAGATTACAAACTACAGGGGCTAAATGTGTCAACATGTTTAAGTTATACCTCTGAGTGACCTTTTGACAAACCCGAAGCTTTGTAACGGTTAATTATGCTCACTAGAATGCACGATTTAAATTTCATAAAGTTTCGTTATCGTATGAGAAAGTTATGATCAAATTCGTACGTGAGGGGTTAAAGCGTTAACGTTGAAAGATAGGACTTTTCGGGTTAACCGGAAGTGTCCAGGGACTTGGCAAAGTGAGTACAAGTCTTAAAGCCCTTGTAGGTAAATAAGAAGGGGTCAAATTTCAAGTATTAAGCTTGGTTGCCCTTTCGAAGAGCCAAGGGACAAGATGCGGAAACTTGAAAAAGTGAAATGCTGATCATAAGGCCCAAGCAGGCCGCGTAACATATAACAACAACTTACGCGGGCCGCCTGGCCCGCCCAGATGCAGAAAATCGTTTAAATCGCATGTTCAGCCTTTTAAACGACATGTAATGCCCTTAAACCCTTCCAAGAGACCCCTAAACAACCCCTAAACACTTAGGGACACTTGTTGAAGGATTGTGGTCAGTCATAGCCTTGTGTGTCAACTTCTTATGGTGATTAAATCACTATATAAGGACCAAAGTTGCAACCAAGTTCCTCACACTTCATTCTTGCATTCCTGATCACTTCTGGAGCTCAAGCCTTCTCTCAAGTGATCACATTTCGTGCATAGGACCTTGGTAAGTTTGCTAAACCTTCCTTAGTTAAAGTTTTAGCTTAGTTATAGCTTAAAAGTCAAACCGTCGTAATTAACGGTTGACTTTAAGATTAATCACTAATGGTCCAGTGATTAGTCGAATCAAAAGTAGTTATAAGATGGTAATTATGTGGGTAGTAAACCCTCAAAAGGGTTCCCCCTGATTCCCACTCTAACTAGGTCTAATGTCGGGTCAAACGTGTAATTAAAAAGTCAACAGAATGTTTAAATTGCAATTTATGCATGATTAGCAATGTAGAGCACATACAACCTGTTTGATCATTAATATAACTTGGTAATTAGTGTAAGAACATGTCTAAACATGTTCAACCCGACAAATTCCTGTTTAGACCCGGTTCGGAACCGAAAGTCGCATAGTTTGACTTATACTTTGACTTTCAGTTCTGACCCGTTATGGTAAGTTTTAGAAATACCTAAGAGCTTCATTTGAACCAGGTTACATGCTAGAACAACCCTCTGTGATTATACACCATGGTTCATTAGTTAACCGATTAATACGCATGATTCCGTTAAATGCTCATATGTTGACCATTATGCCCTTTTCACCTTAAAACGTGATTTTTGAAAATGTAAAAGAGTAGAAACCTTAATTACTGATATATAGACTTGTATGCAAAGTTTGACATCGGTTTGAGGTGTAGAATAAGAGTTATGCTCGTTAGCGTAAAATTAAAGCTTTATGTTAATTAAACGGCGTATTTAGCGTATAGCCTACTTAAACAAACTTTTTGATATCAAACTCTTTACCCACTGATGTAATATATTATTTTGGGATTTTTAAAGATTTTTAATTAATTTTAGGCTGAGCATAACTAATAGTCGTAGGCTTAATCCGATAATAGTCGGTTTTGCCCTTACGGGCCATAAAATGAGTTTTACATATCTAAACGACTCCAAACCTTTTGCTACTGATCACATATGATAAATAAATTATTTTAAGCCTTCTGTAAATATAAAAATATCAGATTTAAGTATCGAACCCGGAAATGGCCTTTAGTCGCCTTTTTAAGCGTTTTTAACGCATAGTATGTGCTATAACTATATTAAACATACAAGGGTTGATACCTACTAATATTTGAGGCAAATTATAATATTTTAACAGTAAGCAAAGATTGATAAACTCAGACTTCCGTTTTGAGCTTTTAGGCTTAAGTGAAATTACCAAAATACCCTTACGGGGCATAGTTTGGTTATAATTGATAAATTTCACTTATATACTTTAACCTACTGATATAACTTAGAAAATTGAGTATATTTGCTGATTACATCAGGCCTGTAACTCAGGTTGACACTTAAACTCTTTTACGACCTTTAAAATGACCAAACTACCCCTACGGGGCATAGTTTGCGATTAAATTCATTTCGGGCATAATAAAAGACAACTTACTGATGTCACAACATACATGAAGCATATTAACTTAGGAAACCTGTAAATGGCTCTCATCACTACCCGTTACGCTTATTACGCGTTCGGTTCGGTTTATGTAACTAGTTTACATAAACTAGCCGAAACGGGTCAAACCTTATCGGTTTTATCTCAAAATCCAGAATGTGAATAATAAACCCATATTAAACAATTCTTCAAACTTGTCGGGTCTAAATCACATTCTATCCGGTCTTCACTTAATCGTGCGTACGAACCGTATCTTTGAAACTAACCGGTCTAAGCTTAAGCTTAACTAAAGACCCGTTAGGATTCTAATAGGTTAGTATAAACCTTCGTTCCAGATTAGGAGTACCAGTAAAAGCTACGTGCATTTTGCTTATTGTGATTTATACATTGCTCAGGTAAATACTTTTAACTTATTTTCCCTATACGGGCTTGGGTTACGGTATATAGCATACCGCTTGATCGAGCATCAAATCCTCCACCGTTGAGTGGGTAATTGACTAATTTGATCGGCTCGTTTAAGCAGTCTTGTTACTTAAAGCCTTTGGGGGGTTAATGACCATGTCCCGGATATCCTTGGCATCATTTTACGAAATGGCCATGACTTAAGCGCGGGGTGTAGGCGTACACCCGTCGGTGCACAAAAGTATATTGTGGTGTGTCTATTGATCTTTAACCCGGACAAGATCCGGGCTACTGAACGCACAAGGAACATGTAATTCGTTCACAAGATTATAATATTAAATAATTCTCCCAAGTTAAAAAGATTAATCTTGCCTCTGTGCATCTTAATCAAATTATAAAACATTTATGCCATGTGCATCCAAACAATTTTTTAAATCATTTTCCAAAATGAGTCAGTTGATTGTATTTACCAGTGTAAACTGGCGTATTTTCCCAAAAAGACTAAATGCAGGTACTAAACGTAATTGGCTGGATTGTCTCCTTAGCATCAATAAAGAGTCTCGCAAGCCTAAGATGCCTGAAGTCTGTTGAACTATTGTTTCCATTTTATTTTCGATCCTTCTGTGGATAAACTTCCGAATATTGTGACATTTGATATTACAATATTAAATTCGGTTGATATAATATCTTTTTAAATTGCTTCCGCTGTGCATATTAAATATTGTGTTGTTTGACTATTATGTTGCCAACCACGTCACGATACTCCCCCACCGGGCCCACCGGTGACACGTGGAAAGTCGGGGTGTGACAGGTTGGTATCAGAGCCAACACTGAGTGAATTAAACACTAACCTTTCGTGTTTAATCTCAGTTACACAAATTGCACATATCTAAACTTCTGAGTCTAGACTTAACATAGGGTTATTCTCAATCCTAATCTGGAAATTTTACTTCCAAAAATTTTTATTGAATACGTCGCCAAGCGAAGAAGCTGTAATAGGAGTCCTCCACACCCGGAGCCTAGAAATGCTGAGCTTCGTACCGCGGCTAGAATGAAACGAGCATCCAAGGAGAAAGCATTCAGAAATAACTTGAAGAAGAAACTCCTCTTGCTGAAGATCGTTTCCTTAATAAGTCCTTATAAGGACACATTTATCTTTCAGTCCCTACGAGGACAACATTATCCCTTTCTAGTCCCGCTTAGGGCAACTTTATACTTTTATTTTTATATAGTGGAACGATTAAGTTTAAACTTTCATTCTAAACAAGAAATATTAAATAAATGGAAAATAACATTTCCTTTTGCAAGATCTACCATTATAATAAAATGGCAAAATCTAAAAAGGACAAGACCTAGCTACGGGTCATATTAAGACCGGCCAAGATGGCAGTTCCTCAATTTAGATTCAGATCCTTATTAACCTTTCAATTTAGAAATTGTTCTGCGATAAATATTAACTAAGAATCTTAAGAGTGAAACCTAGCCTTCGGGTCAATTAAAAGACCGGGCCAAGATGGTAAGACCTGTTAAAAAGATTCAAATTATTAATTAAGAATCTTAAGAGTGAAACCTAGCCTTCGGGTCAATTATAAGACCGGGCCAAGATGGTAAGACCTGTTTAAAAGATTCAAATCCCTGTTAACATCTGAAAACATGTTAACACTCTTGGCGGATGTGATTTATTTAAAAATCACACACGTTATTAAGGATTCTTCAAAAGATTCCTAACCCAGTTTAATGATCTCTGAATCCTGGGTTTACATCATCAATTAAGATGATCATATTTTAACCATACGTGGTAATATAGTGCCTACGGGCCTTGCTCATTTCTACATGAGCCAAAATACAGTGGTAGCTATGACTCCCTGTCAGAAAAAGGTAATGAACTAGGTTCAAACCTCAAATGCTTTGATTCTCTGAAATCCTAGCATATAATTTATAATTGTCCTTGTGACTAGGCCTATTGTGCCAATATACTTTCATGCTTTGATTCTCTGAAATCATAGCTTAAAATTTATAAATGTCCTTGTGACTAGGCCTATTGTGCCAATATACTTTCATGCTTTGATTCTCTGAAATCATAAGCTTATAATTTATAAATGTCCATGTGACCAGGCCATTGGGTGCCACTAATAAAACTATTAATGTTTTATAATTAGGATAAATTATAATAGAAATCCTAAACCTATATGATTAATAAATTAACCAAATATGGTCTCTGTTTACCATGGTTAATGAATTTTCCCTAATGGGCAATTCCGTAATAAACATCCCTTAGAAGGGAAGTACCTACGGGCTATAGTTAATGTCCTCTGAGACTAAAGACAGTGGTAGCCTACAGCTCCCTGTCAGGAAAAGGTAATGAACTTTGATTCAAACCCTAATGCCACGACTCTCCGAAATCATGGCTTATAAATTTAACTTGTCTACGCGACTAGGCCATTTGTGCTATTATTAACTTATGAATTAGGATTTATGATAAAAATCCTGAATAAAATAAATATCCTTCCTTCCCTGTCAGTATGCATTGTAAAGGAAATCTTAAAGGTGAAACCTAGCCCACGCGGCCAAGATGGTGAAACCTACTCAAGGGATTCAGATCCTTGTTAACACCTAAGAACGTGTTAGCACTCTTGACAAATGTGATTCGAGAAAATCACAACAGTCATACTTATATTAGATTCTTCCAATTCCCTTATCTAACCTAGTGATTTAGGAATCATGGCTTATATCATCCTATAAGATGATCATATTATGAACATCCGTTAGTGATGAAGTGCCTACGGGCTAAACTTGTTGTCCGATAAGACAACGACAGTGATGGTCTTTGACCTCCTATCTAAAATGTTGGACTATGTCCAAACATAATAGTCTATATGATCAATGTGATCATGACTAATATCATCTAATACGATGATAATATTATTTAACATCCTTTAGTGATGTTTTGCCTACGGGCTATAATATATTGTCCATTTGAGACATTGACATTGTTATCTTTATGATTCCTTGTCTGAGGTGGTGAGCTATGCTCAAGCCAAATAGTCAATATGATTAATGCAATCATGACTTATATCATCTAATAGGATGAACCTATTATAAACATCCATTAGTGATGTTTCGCCTATGGGCCATATTATATTGTCCATGTGTGACAAAGACATTGTGATCTTTACGATTCCCTGTCCAAGGTAGGGAGCTATGCTCAAGCCTAATAGTCTATATGATCAATGCGATCATGACAAAAATCATCAATACGATGATTAAAAATTTTAACATCCTTAATGATTTTTTGCCTAAGAGCTATATTATATTGTCCAATTGAGACAAGGCAATTATAATCTTTTGTGATTCTTTGCCCAAGGGGGTGAGCTATACTCAAATCCCATAGTCTATACTGTCATTACGATCCTGACTAGTATCATCAGTATGATGATCACAATATTAACATCCCTCGTGATGAAATGCCTACGGGCTATACTTTATTCTAGTGTCGGTAAGACAAAGATAGTAGTGATCTTTATGATCCCCTGTTCAAAATGGTGTGATTATACCCAAACCTAATAGTCAATATGATCGATGTGATCATGACTAATATCATTAGATACGATGGTTATATATAAACATCCATTAGTGATGATGATTTGGCTTACCTTTCTGCCAAATGAATCGTCTTTCAAAGACGATGACAGTTGTAGTCTATGACACCCTGTCCAAAGGTGAAGAACCACGTTCAAACCTTGAAGCCCTAATCTAATAAAATTGCGGCTAATAAATTAAGGTCCTTGGTGATAGACCATCGAGTTATGATTTAAAGTCATTCATGACAAGCCTATGTGCTATAATTTGTCATTCGTGACAAGCTAACATATTAAATGTTAAAATTCTTGGTGACAGGCCTTTTGTGCCAGATTTGATAAATGTCCTTATGACAAGGCCGTTTGTGCCATATCTAAATGACCTTTGCGACAAGGCCTTCGTGTCGTATAATCATTTATGTCCTTCATAACTGGGCTTTATGCCATATCTTTCTACGTCCATCGAGACAGGCTTCTACGCCATATATGTATATATATAATAAAAGTCTTGTAAGACTAGCCTTTGAGCTATTTATAATCGTCCTTGTGAAAAAGACAGTTGTGACATTATGGTCCCCTGTCAAGCAGGTATTGGACTCGCTCCAAACCTTAAATGTCATTGATAGTCCTTTTGTGACCTAAGCTAGATGTAATAGAAATACATTCAAAAAGCATTCATTAAGAATGTTCAGAACAGAATAGCCCATACGGGTTATGAATGTCGTGGCTAATCTAAGTCAGGTCATCAGGATGATGACTAATAATTGTTAAATCTTGGTGATTAGTACCTAGTTTCGAGTATGGAAAACTCGGATGAGGTAGGCGACAGTCGCAATACTATTAATGCGACGAAAGTTAATAAAACTACAAACGTAAACCTCAATATTAATGGAGTTAATCTCCAGGCTATGGTTGATGCAGCAGTTGGAAGAACCATAGAAAGGTCATGAAACAATCCAAAGAGCCGAATGCTCCTCGCTCTGAATTCCATTCAAAACCATGTTCAATTGCTCATGAGAAGAGTTTTGTTCACACTTCGTATATGAAGGATGAACCAAAGGATGAACCAAAGGAGGAAGATAACTCCCAGAAATCTAAGAAAGAGAGCAGGTACAAGCTTAATAAAAAAAGCAACGAAAGTTCAGTAAGAGCCTGTATGTAAGAATTGCTATAAAAGACACTTGGGACAGTGTCGATTAGAACAAAGACCAAAGCAGTGTGGCATCTGCTAAGGAAACTGGTCATCATTCCCATGAATGTAGGGACATAAAGAATGCAGTCTATTACGGCTGTGGTGAGCAAGGCCACATCAGAACTAGATACCATAAAGCTGCCAAAGTAGGTACAGCTAAGCTTGGAAAGGCTAAAGGAAGAAATGCCTGAACTCACCTGATGAATGCCAAGAGGCAGTTCACGATGTCATCAAGTACACCCCTTATCATTTACCAATGATAATTTCTGCTAAGTGTCATAACTTAATACAGGCAATAATAAATCTTCATAAACCATAAGTGTTAGTGCATGGAATGTCTGTTGACTTCGTCTGCATTAAGTCTTGTGTCTAGTATGATTGAATGAACACATGACAGGGTATTAATTAGGGTTTGTATTGTTTTGTCTTGTAGATTTCGCTTGAAATCAGTTCAAGCGAAATCAACATCAAGTGATTTCGCTTGAAGCAATCTCAAGCGAAATCTACATCCTATAAATAGGTTAGTGTGTGTTCATTTGGTAGATCTTGAAGGGAGAGAGGTCATTGTGTGAAACACGAAGTGCTGCCGGATTTGTATCAGAAAACATTGTACAAGCACTCAAATCAATCAGAAAAGAAGGATTAAAAGGATAATAGCTGTTATGACTTTGTTTACGTTGATTCCGCCTTCGTACGCAAAGATGAACTGCCTTAACTGACGGTTTAAGGTCGTAGAACGGTCCAACAAGTGGTATCAGAGCTCAGGACAAGGAGTTCATACCATAGCAGCTTAATTCTACCAGATTTTCTTCTTTCTACGCATTTCTTTTTACATTTTTCTGATCTGAAAGAGTTCCAATGGTAGAAATGGTCTGATTCTCGAGTATATTGTGTAAAACAGTGTTTTAACAAAGCCTACAAAGATTCGGACTAAAATTCAGACTAAAACATGTTAAAAATGATCTAAAACAGGTTTTCGCTTGAAAGAGTTCGTAGGTTTATATAGATTTCGCTTGAAAAACAGACAATTTCACTTGATATTTGGACTATTTCGCTTGAACAAGTTGAAGCGAAATAGTATTGTGAGATTTCGCTTGAATCATAATTTTTCTTGGATTTCGCTTGAAGATATTGAACAGTTGAAGCGAAATAGTAGTTTTCGCTTGAAAAGTGTTTGGATTAGATTTCGCTTGACAAGTAACTTCTTGGATTTCGCTTGTATTAACAAAATCAGACTTACAATTTCGCTTGAAGCCCAAGCGAAATAGTTGATTTTACTTCAAATTGTTCAATTTCGCTTGAACAGTTAAAGTGTTGTTTTCGCTTGAAGCTGTTTATACTTCAAGGATTTTGCTTGAACTTGCTGTTATTTCAAAAACTTTCGAAAATTTTACTAAGTGTTTGCTTGTTTGTTTGTTTGCAGGTGATTCAAGGCGATTTTGTTTGGGCAGGATAATTTCCTTTGAAAGTGATTGACATTGTGAAAATTGTTATCAAAATATGGATAGTGATGATGAATATGGTTGTTCATTTGAAGATGATATTTTTAACAATAATTCAATGGATATTATTGATATTCTTGCCAGAAAACAAAATTCTAGAAAATCATTTTCAATAAACAAGGATTCAAAAATTGTTGTGGATAAAATAGAAAAGAGTTTTGAAGTTAGTTCTGAAAAAGATGAAAATGTTTCAGAGGTTATTTCAGAAAACGTTCCAGTTTTTGATCATTCATACTCATCTGATGAAGAGTGTGATGATGATAGCAAAGAACTTGAGAAACTTGAGTTTTATAAACAGTTATTTTCATCTGAAATGGTTAATGATTCTTTTGCAGAACAAATTGATGAGCTCAAGAATAAACTTGCTGCGAAAAAGATAAATCAAAAGGCAGCAGATGTTGAAGAAATTGAAGAAATTAAGAAAGAAGCTGTTACGGAAAAACAACAGATTTTTGAAGAAGTAATTTCAAAGAAGGAAGCTGATAATGGAGAGATGAATGGAAAATGTTCAAATTTTGAAAAATCAGAAACAGACAGTGTGAAACTCTTGAAAGATATGGAGAATTTGACATTGGAAAACAAAGCTTTGAAAGACGAGAAGAAAGCTGATGATGAACAGATTTTGGATGTGCGCTTGAATTGCGAAAAACTAAAATCTGAAAATGACAAACTTTTGGAGAATGTTGAGAGTTTGTCATTAGAAAACAAAAATTTTAAAGAAAAAGAAAAAGATTTTCAAAGTCAAATGAAGATTTTAGAAGATGAAAAATCTGCCATTTTTAACAATAATCTTGAAAAACAGATTGAAATAAATTCTCATCTTCAGAAAATCATTCGGCTTGAAAAAGAAGCTGAAATTGCTCGGAACAAAATTTCTGAGTTAGAGAATAAATTGAAAGGTTTTGTGACTTCGGCACCATATGAGTGTCCAAAACCGATCAATTCTGTTTCAATAAGTGACAATGTCACAAATTTTGACAAAGTCAAAGTCAAAATTGAAGATTGTGATGAAATATCTGATGATGAAAAAGAAAAGAAAAGAAAAATATTTTTAGAATTACAAGAAAAATTTAAAAATACTGTTTTGCAATCTACTGAAATAGGTGAATGTTCTAAACAAAAACCTGTTAAGAAGAGTGTAGAACAGAAACAAAAAGATAAAAATTTGAAAAATCCTAAAAATGAAAATAAAAACTCATCAGATAAGTCATCCAATCATTTTGAAAAATCACAAAAATCTAAAAATAAAAACTTACAAAAAGTTGGTAATATGTGGTGCAGGTTTGACCACAGTGCTCAAATGTCAAATCAAGGATACAAGAGGAGAAATGACTACCACAAGGCAAATCAATGCTTTGATCTAAGTGTGTGGTATGAAGACGGTGTTTGGTATGAAAGTAGTGAGAGGTATGATAACAGAGTGTGTTACACTTGTGGCTATCAAGGACACATTGCTGTTAACTGCCAAAGTCAGAAATTCGAAACAAGAAGATGCTATGAATGCCACATCAGAGGACACATTGCCAGAGATTGCCCAATGAGATCAAAAGGAAGATCGAGGGCTGAATCTCAGAAAATGGGAAAGAAATCAGTCAATGTCAAGCCCAAAGAACAGAAAGTTCAAGAACCAAAAGTTCAAGAACAGAAAGTTCAAGAAAAGAAAATTAAGCTTTCACAAGGGCAGAAAGACAGACTGAGGAAGAAAAGGAAGATGGCAAGAGAGTATCTGGAAAGGATTTTGTCCTCGGATAAAATTGGTAATCTGAGAAAAAGTTCTGATGAATCACTTTCCCCAACTGCAAAGGCAAGCAAAACGAATTCATCAGATACAAATCTGAGGACAAACGGGAAAGAGAAAAGGAAGTTAAAGAAAGAAAAATTAACTGAGAAAAATGATAACCAATCAAAGAAAGTTAATTTTTCAGACAAAATCTTAATCAAGGTTTTCGAATATAAAAGAGACCATGAAAGTTTATTCATTTCACAGCCTAATAAAAAGGGAAAACCTAGATCTAGTAAGAATTGGGTACCAATGAAGGTTGGCGAGGAATTTGACTTGTCAAGGTCAAAAGAGCCATCTTCTGGCGATGAATTTGTTTCTTCAAAAACAAAGGAGCCGTGTGTTGGCGATGAATCTGACGTCTCAAAGTTAGACAAGCCACCATTAGGCAATGAAACTGACTAGTCAAAGTCAGAAGAGCCATGTGTTGGTAATGATTCTGGTTTGTCAAGACCAGAAGAGCCATCTGTTGAGGTAAAAACTGTCAAACCCAAGGCTGGTCAGGCTTGGGGGAATCTTTTCAACTAGAAAAACCTGACTTGCCGGAGCTTCCAGGTTGGTAAGCGTGAAGCAGGTATCGGCATCATTCTTGAGAAATTCACAGGATGGTAACTGTGATATTTCGATTTACAAGTGGTAAATCAAGGACATTAAGTTGTACTTGATTTTCTACTAGTGTTTGTTGTTGACAAGGGTCTTAATTGTTAATTCTTTAAAATGGTTGAAAAAGAACAAGGTGATGAAACCCCGAGTTTGTGAAAAGACAAACAAAACTAATTTTCCGAAAAAACCATTTTGATTAAAACAAACTTAAGTGTTTTGAAATCATAATGGGAAAATAGTTTGTTGTCAGGGGGAGTTCTGATTGTTTATGCCAAGTGAATGGCGAATTGAAGCAATTTGATATCAGTTTGTCACGTTTCTTGTATAGTTTGTTTTCAAATTTTCCCAGAAAATCAAAATTGAAACATATTTTGATTTTAGGGGGAGAAAAATTTTAAAAAAAATTTGAAAATGACAAAAAACATTGAAAAAGCAAAAATGAGTTTTGGTGTATAAAAGAGGAAACGATAGTACATCAGTAGATGATCACAGCATGCTAAAGATATGGAAAGTTAAAAAGTGATAAACGGTCTCACTGATGATATGTCAGTAGGTTTTTGCACATTTATTAGATTGTGACGAGATATAAACCTAAATTTCAAACTTGCTTATATCGTGGGTAACATCTCTCGGATATATGGGTAACCCCCGAAATCTCATTTGAAAGGTTTCGTATTCTGATATGCAGGTCTTTATACTCAGTGATATCTGGGGTATTATTCCAGGACTTCTGCTGAACGGTAGTTCTGACCTAGTCCTCGAATAATACTTTATGCAAATGCTTGAAACATAGCATCACCCTCAGCATATATGATAAGACAATAAAATTGCTTAGCAATGCTGTTGTAAAAAAGATCCTCTAAAGGGGACACACCGAAAGTTGAGTCATGATCTCTCTGCTGAACGGTAGTTCTGACCTGAGCTCTCATGATTCTTCATAAATTATTAACCCCTTACAGATATCATTTGTGTTATAATTACCTGTAAGACTGAATATTGGGATCTGGATACGGGAGTATATTCTGAGGTGGGATACGCGATTAAGTTTAAGTATCTAAGACATTAAACTCGTATCTCGAAGCAGTTGAACTTTGTGTGAAAATTTAAGTGGACCGGTATACTGACAATCAAGGTGAATCGTTTAGAACTTAAAATGATTAAAGCTTAACGGTCCTTGTGATTTGTTTCATAAACTGATATGATCCTCTTACACAAACTCACAAAAATATTGTTTGTAGATATTTGTTTACTGCATTTCTTTAAACTCAAAATCCAAAAAGATTTTCGACAACTGATGTTGAAGAGCTGATATTCAAAATTCCAAGTGCTAAACTTGATGAACAGGGTTGGGAGAATATGTTGAAAACTTTGAATGTTATATACAAATGTTTTTGAAAAATTGAGGGGTTAGTTAATCAAGGTCATTTATTTGAACTTGATGTAACTAGTATGTTTGATGAATGAATGATTTCTACCAGTTCAAGCGAAATCAACATCAAGTGATTTCGCTTGAAGCAATCTCAAGCGAAATCTACATCCTATAAATAGGTTAGTGTGTGTTCATTTGGTAGATCTTGAAGGGAGAGAGGTCATTGTGTGAAACACGAAGTGCTGCCGGATTTGTATCAGAAAACATTGTACAAGCACTCAAATCAATCAGAAAAGAAGGATTAAAAGGATAATAGTTGTTATGACTTTGTTTACGTTGATTCCGCCTTCGTACGCAAAGATGAACTGCCTTAACTGACGGTTTAAGGTCGTAGAACGGTCCAACAAGTGGTATCAGAGCTCAGGACAAGGAGTTCATACCATAGCAGCTTAATTCTACCAGATTTTCTTCTTTCTACTCATTTCTTTTTACATTTTTCTGATCTGAAAGAGTTCAAACGGTCGAAATGGTCTGATTCTCGAGTATATTGTGTAAAACAGTGTTTTAACAAAGCCTACAAAGATTCGGACTAAAATTCAGACTAAAACTTGTTAAAAATGATCTAAAACAGGTTTTCGCTTGAAAGAGTTCGTAGGTTTATATAGATTTCGCTTGAAAAACAGACAATTTCACTTGATATTTGGACTATTTCGCTTGAACAAGTTGAAGCGAAATAGTATTGTGAGATTTCGCTTGAATCAGAATTTTTCTTGGATTTCGCTTGAAGATATTGAACAGTTGAAGCGAAATAGTAGTTTTCGCTTGAAAAGTGTTTGGATCAGATTTCGCTTGACAAGTAACTTCTTGGATTTCGCTTGTATTAACAAAACCAGACTTACAATTTCGCTTGAAGCCCAAGCGAAATAGTTGATTTTACTTCAAATTGTTCAATTTCGCTTGAACAGTTAAAGTGTTGTTTTCGCTTGAAGCTGTTTATACTTCAAGGATTTTGCTTGAACTTGCTGTTATTTCAAAAACTTTCGAAAATTTTACTAAGTGTTTGCTTGTTTGTTTGTTTGCAGGTGATTCAAGGCGATTTTGTTTGGGCAGGATAATTTCCTTTGAAAGTGATTGACATTGTGAAAATTGTTATCAAAATATGGATAGTGATGATGAATATGGTTGTTCATTTGAAGATGATATTTTTAACAATAATTCAATGGATATTATTGATATTCTTGCCAGAAAACAAAATTCTAGAAAATCATTTTCAATAAACAAGGATTCAAAAATTGTTGTGGATAAAATAGAAAAGAGTTTTGAAGTTAGTTCTGAAAAAGATGAAAATGTTTCAGAGGTTATTTCAGAAAACGTTCCAGTTTTTGATCATTCATACTCATCTGATGAAGAGTGTGATGATGATAGCAAAGAACTTGAGAAACTTGAGTTTTATAAACAGTTATTTTCATCTGAAATGGTTAATGATTCTTTTGCAGAACAAATTGATGAGCTCAAGAATAAACTTGCTGCGAAAAAGATAAATCAAAAGGCAGCAGATGTTGAAGAAATTGAAGAAATTAAGAAAGAAGCTGTTACGGAAAAACAACAGATTTTTGAAGAAGTAATTTCAAAGAAGGAAGCTGATAATGGAGAGATGAATGGAAAATGTTCAAATTTTGAAAAATCAGAAACAGACAGTGTGAAACTCTTGAAAGATATGGAGAATTTGACATTGGAAAACAAAGCTTTGAAAGACGAGAAGAAAGCTGATGATGAACAGATTTTGGATGTGCGCTTGAATTGCGAAAAACTAAAATCTGAAAATGACAAACTTTTGGAGAATGTTGAGAGTTTGTCATTAGAAAACAAAAATTTTAAAGAAAAAGAAAAAGATTTTCAAAGTCAAATGAAGATTTTAGAAGATGAAAAATCTGCCATTTTTAACAATAATCTTGAAAAACAGATTGAAATAAATTCTCATCTTCAGAAAATCATTCGGCTTGAAAAAGAAGCTGAAATTGCTCGGAACAAAATTTCTGAGTTAGAGAATAAATTGAAAGGTTTTGTGACTTCGGCACCATATGAGTGTCCAAAACCGATCAATTCTGTTTCAATAAGTGACAATGTCACAAATTTTGACAAAGTCAAAGTCAAAATTGAAGATTGTGATGAAATATCTGATGATGAAAAAGAAAAGAAAAGAAAAGAAAAATATTTTTAGAATTACAAGAAAAATTTAAAAATACTGTTTTGCAATCTACTGAAATAGGTGAATGTTCTAAACAAAAACCTGTTAAGAAGAGTGTAGAACAGAAACAAAAAGATAAAAATTTGAAAAATCCTAAAAATGAAAATAAAAACTCATCAGATAAGTCATCCAATCATTTTGAAAAATCACAAAAATCTAAAAATAAAAACTTACAAAAAGTTGGTAATATGTGGTGCAGGTTTGACCACAGTGCTCAAATGTCAAATCAAGGATACAAGAGGAGAAATGACTACCACAAGGCAAATCAATGCTTTGATCTAAGTGTGTGGTATGAAGACGGTGTTTGGTATGAAAGTAGTGAGAGGTATGATAACAGAGTGTGTTACACTTGTGGCTATCAAGGACACATTGCTGTTAACTGCCAAAGTCAGAAATTCGAAACAAGAAGATGCTATGAATGCCACATCAGAGGACACATTGCCAGAGATTGCCCAATGAGATCAAAAGGAAGATCGAGGGCTGAATCTCAGAAAATGGGAAAGAAATCAGTCAATGTCAAGCCCAAAGAACAGAAAGTTCAAGAACCAAAAGTTCAAGAACAGAAAGTTCAAGAAAAGAAAATTAAGCTTTCACAAGGGCAGAAAGACAGACTGAGGAAGAAAAGGAAGATGGCAAGAGAGTATCTGGAAAGGATTTTGTCCTCGGATAAAATTGGTAATCTGAGAAAAAGTTCTGATGAATCACTTTCCCCAACTGCAAAGGCAAGCAAAACGAATTCATCAGATACAAATCTGAGGACAAACGGGAAAGAGAAAAGGAAGTTAAAGAAAGAAAAATTAACTGAGAAAAATGATAACCAATCAAAGAAAGTTAATTTTTCAGACAAAATCTTAATCAAGGTTTTCGAATATAAAAGAGACCATGAAAGTTTATTCATTTCACAGCCTAATAAAAAGGGAAAACCTAGATCTAGTAAGAATTGGGTACCAATGAAGGTTGGCGAGGAATTTGACTTGTCAAGGTCAAAAGAGCCATCTTCTGGCGATGAATTTGTTTCTTCAAAAACAAAGGAGCCGTGTGTTGGCGATGAATCTGACGTCTCAAAGTTAGACAAGCCACCATTAGGCAATGAAACTGACTAGTCAAAGTCAGAAGAGCCATGTGTTGGTAATGATTCTGGTTTGTCAAGACCAGAAGAGCCATCTGTTGAGGTAAAAACTGTCAAACCCAAGGCTGGTCAGGCTTGGGGGAATCTTTTCAACTAGAAAAACCTGACTTGCCGGAGCTTCCAGGTTGGTAAGCGTGAAGCAGGTATCGGCATCATTCTTGAGAAATTCACAGGATGGTAACTGTGATATTTCGATTTACAAGTGGTAAATCAAGGACATTAAGTTGTACTTGATTTTCTACTAGTGTTTGTTGTTGACAAGGGTCTTAATTGTTAATTCTTTAAAATGGTTGAAAAAGAACAAGGTGATGAAACCCCGAGTTTGTGAAAAGACAAACAAAACTAATTTTCCGAAAAAACCATTTTGATTAAAACAAACTTAAGTGTTTTGAAATCATAATGGGAAAATAGTTTGTTGTCAGGGGGAGTTCTGATTGTTTATGCCAAGTGAATGGCGAATTGAAGCAATTTGATATCAGTTTGTCACGTTTCTTGTATAGTTTGTTTTCAAATTTTCCCAGAAAATCAAAATTGAAACATATTTTGATTTTAGGGGGAGAAAAATTTTAAAAAAAATTAGAAAATTTGAAAATGACAAAAAACATTGAAAAAGCAAAAATGAGTTTTGGTGTATAAAAGAGGAAACGATAGTACATCAGTAGATGATCACAGCATGCTAAAGATATGGAAAGTTAAAAAGTGATAAACGGTCTCACTGATGATATGTCAGTAGGTTTTTGCACATTTATTAGATTGTGACGAGATATAAACCTAAATTTCAAACTTGCTTATATCGTGGGTAACATCTCTCGGATATATGGGTAACCCCCGAAATCTCATTTGAAAGGTTTCGTATTCTGATATGCAGGTCTTTATACTCAGTGATATCTGGGGTATTATTCCAGGACTTCTGCTGAACGGTAGTTCTGACCTAGTCCTCGAATAATACTTTATGCAAATGCTTGAAACATAGCATCACCCTCAGCATATATGATAAGACAATAAAATTGCTTAGCAATGCTGTTGTAAAAAAGATCCTCTAAAGGGGACACACCGAAAGTTGAGTCATGATCTCTCTGCTGAACGGTAGTTCTGACCTGAGCTCTCATGATTCTTCATAAATTATTAACCCCTTACAGATATCATTTGTGTTATAATTACCTGTAAGACTGAATATTGGGATCTGGATACGGGAGTATATTCTGAGGTGGGATACGCGATTAAGTTTAAGTATCTAAGACATTAAACTCGTATCTCGAAGCAGTTGAACTTTGTGTGAAAATTTAAGTGGACCAGTATACTGACAATCAAGGTGAATCGTTTAGAACTTAAAATGATTAAAGCTTAACGGTCCTTGTGATTTGTTTCATAAACTGATATGATCCTCTTACACAAACTCACAAAAATATTGTTTGTAGATATTTGTTTACTGCATTTCTTTAAACTCAAAATCCAAAAAGATTTTCGACAACTGATGTTGAAGAGCTGATATTCAAAATTCCAAGTGCTAAACTTGATGAACAGGGTTGGGAGAATATGTTGAAAACTTTGAATGTTATATATAAATGTTTTTGAAAAATTGAGGGGTTAGTTAATCAAGGTCATTTATTTGAACTTGATGTAACTAGTATGTTTGATGAATGAATGATTTCTACCAGTTCAAGCGAAATCAACATCAAGTGATTTCGCTTGAAGCAATCTCAAGCGAAATCTACATCCTATAAATAGGTTAGTGTGTGTTCATTTGGTAGATCTTGAAGGGAGAGAGGTCATTGTGTGAAACACGAAGTGCTGCCGGATTTGTATCAGAAAACATTGTACAAGCACTCAAATCAATCAGAAAAGAAGGATTAAAAGGATAATAGTTGTTATGACTTTGTTTACGTTGATTCCGCCTTCGTACGCAAAGATGAACTGCCTTAACTGACGGTTTAAGGTCGTAGAACGGTCCAACAAGTGGTATCAGAGCTCAGGACAAGGAGTTCATACCATAGCAGCTTAATTCTACCAGATTTTCTTCTTTCTACTCATTTCTTTTTACATTTTTCTGATCTGAAAGAGTTCAAACGGTCGAAATGGTCTGATTCTCGAGTATATTGTGTAAAACAGTGTTTTAACAAAGCCTACAAAGATTCGGACTAAAATTTAGACTAAAACTTGTTAAAAATGATCTAAAACAGGTTTTCGCTTGAAAGAGTTCGTAGGTTTATATAGATTTCGCTTGAAAAACAGACAATTTCACTTGATATTTGGACTATTTCGCTTGAACAAGTTGAAGCGAAATAGTATTGTGAGATTTCGCTTGAATCAGAATTTTTCTTGGATTTCGCTTGAAGATATTGAACAGTTGAAGCGAAATAGTAGTTTTCGCTTGAAAAGTGTTTGGATCAGATTTCGCTTGACAAGTAACTTCTTGGATTTCGCTTGTATTAACAAAACCAGACTTACAATTTCGCTTGAAGCCCAAGCGAAATAGTTGATTTTACTTCAAATTGTTCAATTTCGCTTGAACAGTTAAAGTGTTGTTTTCGCTTGAAGCTGTTTATACTTCAAGGATTTTGCTTGAACTTGCTGTTATTTCAAAAACTTTCAAAAATTTTACTAAGTGTTTGCTTGTTTGTTTGTTTGCAGGTGATTCAAGGGGATTTTGTTTGGGCAGGATAATTTCATTTGAAAGTGATTGACATTGTGAAAATTGTTATCAAAATATGGATAGTGATGATGAATATGGTTGTTCATTTGAAGATAATATTTTTAACAATAATTCAATGGATATTATTGATATTCTTGCCAGAAAACAAAATTCTAGAAAATCATTTTCAATAAACAAGGATTCAAAAATTGTTGTGGATAAAATAGAAAAGAGTTTTGAAGTTAGTTCTGAAAAAGATGAAAATGTTTCAGAAGTTATTTCAGAAAAAGTTCCAGTTTTTTATCATTCATACTCATCTGATGAAGAGTGTGATGATGATGATAGCAAAGAACTTGAGAAACTTGAGTTTTATAAACAGTTATTTTCATCTGAAATGGTTAATGATTCTTTTGCAGAACAAATTGATGAGCTCAAGAATAAACTTGCTGCGAAAAAGATAAATCAAAAGGCAGCAGATGTTGAAGAAATTGAAGAAATTAAGAAAGAAGCTGTTACGGAAAAACAACAGATTTTTGAAGAAGTAATTTCAAAGAAGGAAGCTGATAATGGAGAGATGAATGGAAAATGTTCAAATTTTGAAAAATCAGAAACAGACAGTGTGAAACTCTTGAAAGATATGGAGAATTTGACATTGGAAAACAAAGCTTTGAAAGACGAGAAGAAAGCTGACGATGAACAGATTTTGGATGTGCGCTTGAATTGCGAAAAACTAAAATCTGAAAATGACAAACTTTTGGAGAATGTTGAGTGTTTGTCATTAGAAAACAAAAATTTTAAAGAAAAAGAAAAAGATTTTCAAAGTCAAATGAAGATTTTAGAAGATGAAAAATCTGCCATTTTTAACAATAATCTTGAAAAACAGATTGAAATAAATTCTCATCTTCAGAAAATCATTCGGCTTGAAAAAGAAGCTGAAATTGCTCGGAACAAAATTTCTGAGTTAGAGAATAAATTGAAAGGTTTTGTGACTTCGGCACCATATGAGTGTCCAAAACCGATCAATTATGTTTCAATAAGTGACAATGTCACAAATTTTGACAAAGTCAAAGTCAAAATTGAAGATTGTGATGAAATATCTGATGATGAAAAAGAAAAGAAAAGAAAAATATTTTTAGAATTACAAGAAAAATTTAAAAATACTGTTTTGCAATCTACTGAAATAGGTAAATGTTCTAAACAAAAACCTGTTAAGAAGAGTGTAGAACAGAAACAAAAAGATAAAAATTTGAAAAATCCTAAAAATGAAAATAAAAACTCATCAGATAAGTCATCCAATCATTTTGAAAAATCACAAAAATCTAAAAATAAAAACTTACAAAAAGTTGGTAATATGTGGTGCAGGTTTGACCACAGTGCTCAAATGTCAAATCAATGATACAAGAGGAGAAATGACTACCACAAGGCAAATCAATGCTTTGATCTAAGTGTGTGGTATGAAGACGGTGTTTGGTATGAAAGTAGTGAGAGGTATGATAACAGAGTGTGTTACACTTGTGGCTATCAAGGACACATTGCTGTTAACTGCCAAAGTCAGAAATTCGAAACAAGAAGATGCTATGAATGCCACATCAGAGGACACATTGCCAGAGATTGCCCAATGAGATCAAAAGGAAGATCGAGGGCTGAATCTCAGAAAATGGGAAAGAAATCAGTCAATGTCAAGCCCAAAGAACAGAAAGTTCAAGAACCAAAAGTTCAAGAACAGAAAGTTCAAGAAAAGAAAATTAAGCTTTCACAAGGGCAGAAAGACAGACTGAGGAAGAAAAGGAAGAAGGCAAGAGAGTATCTGGAAAGGATTTTGTCCTCGGATAAAATTGGTAATCTGAGAAAAAGTTCTGATGAATCACTTTCCCCAACTGCAAAGGCAAGCAAAACGAATTCATCAGATACAAATCCGAGGACAAACGGGAAAGAGAAAAGGAAGTTAAAGAAAGAAAAATTAACTGAGCAAAATGATAACCAATCAAAGAAAGTTAATTTTTCAGACAAAATCTTAATCAAGGTTTTCGAATATAAAAGAGACCATGAAAGTTTATTCATTTCACAGCCTAATAAAAAGGGAAAACCTAGATCTAGTAAGAATTGGGTACCAATGAAGGTTGGCGAGGAATTTGACTTGTCAAAGTCAAAAGAGCCATCTTCTGGCGATGAATTTGTTTCTTCAAAAACAAAGGAGCCGTGTGTTGGCGATGAATCTGACGTCTCAAAGTTAGACAAGCCACCATTAGGCAATGAAACTGACTTGTCAAAGTCAGAAGAGCCATGTGTTGGTAATGATTCTGGTTTGTCAAAACCAGAAGAGCCATCTGTTGGGGTAAAAACTGTCAAACCCAAGGCTGGTCAGGCTTGGGTGAATCTTTTCAACTAGAAAAACCTGACTTACCGGAGCTTCCAGGTTGGAAAGCGTGAAGCAGGTATCGGCATCATTCTTGAGAAATTCACAGGATGGTAACTGTGATATTTCGATTTACAAGTGGTAAATCAGGGACATTAAGTTGTACTTGATTTTCTACTAGTGTTTGTTGTTGACAAGGGTCTTAATTGTTAATTCTTTAAAATGGTTGAAAAAGAACAAGGTGATGAAACCCCGAGTTTGTGAAAAGACAAACAAAACTAATTTTCCGGAAAAACCATTTTGATTAAAACAAACTTAAGTGTTTTGAAATCATAATGGGAAAATAGTTTGTTGTCAGGGGGAGTTCTGATTGTTTATGCCAAGTGAATGGCGAATTGAAGCAATTTGATATCGGTTTGTCACGTTTCTTGTATAGTTTGTTTTCAAATTTTCCCAGAAAATCAAAATTGAAACATATTTTGATTTTAGGGGGAGAAAAATTTTAAAAAAAATTAGAAAATTTGAAAATGACAAAAAACATTGAAAAAGCAAAAATGAGTTTTGGTGTATAAAAGAGGAAATGATAGTACATCAGTAGATGATCACAGCATGCTAAAGATATGGAAAGTTAAAAAGTGATAAACGGTCTCACTGATGATATGTCAGTAGGTTTTTGCACATTTAGTAGATTGTGACGAGATATAAACCTAAATTTCAAACTTGCTTATATCGTGGGTAACATCTCTCGGATATATGGGTAACCCCCGAAATCTCATTTGAAAGGTTTCGTATTCTGATATGCAGGTCTTTATACTCAGTGATATCTGGGGTATTATTCCAGGACTTCTGCTGAACGGTAGTTCTGACCTAGTCCTCGAATAATACTTTATGCAAATGCTTGAAACATAGCATCACCCTCAGCATATATGATAAGACAATAAAATTGCTTAGCAATGCTGTTGTAAAAAAGATCCTCTAAAGGGGACACACCGAAAGTTGAGTCATGATCTCTCTGCTGAACGGTAGTTCTGACCTGAGCTCTCATGATTCTTCATAAATTATTAACCCCTTACAGATATCATTTGTGTTATAATTACCTGTAAGACTGAATATTGGGATCTGGATACGGGAGTATATTCTGAGGTGGGATACGCGATTAAGTTTAAGTATCTAAGACATTAAACTCGTATCTCGAAGCAGTTGAACTTTGTGTGAAAATTTAAGTGGACCGGTATACTGACAATCAAGGTGAATCGTTTAGAACTTAAAATGATTAAAGCTTAACGGTGCTTGTGATTTGTTTCATAAACTGATATGATCCTCTTACACAAACTCACAAAAATATTGTTTGTTGATATTTGTTTACTGCATTTCTTTAAACTCAAAATCCAAAAAGATTTTCGACAACTGATGTTGAAGAGCTGATATTCAAAATTCCAAGTGCTAAACTTGATGAACAGGGTTGGGAGAATATGTTGAAAACTTTGAATGTTATATACAAATGTTTTTGAAAAATTGAGGGGTTAGTTAATCAAGGTCATTTATTTGAACTTGATGTAACTAGTATGTTTGATGAATGAATGATTTCTACCAGTAAGTTTGTTAAATCTAAGTGTAATAAATTTGTGAAACTTATGTTGTGGAATATGCAGGTTTCAGGAATTCCCACGGAAGCTAAATGACAAAGCTTGAACCAGACATCTCAAATTCTAGCATATTGAGAGGGGGAGTATGTGAAAGGGGGAGTCTGGATCAACAGTCAAAGGGAAGATGGAAGTTAGATTCAGGTTGTGATTCTAAACCTGTGAAGATAGAGTGTTTTGATAAAAAGACAGAGTTGGAGAAAAGACCAAGACTGAAGACTCAGGAGCTGAAGACTTTGTCAACATCCAAGGGGGAGTCTGTTAGTGCATGGAATGTCTGTTGACTTCGTCTGCATTAAGTCTTGTGTCTAGTATGATTGAATGAACACATGACAGGGTATTAATTAGGGTTTGTATTGTTTTGTCTTGTAGATTTCGCTTGAAATCAGTTCAAGCGAAATCAACATCAAGTGATTTCGCTTGAAGCAATCTCAAGCGAAATCTACATCCTATAAATAGGTTAGTGTGTGTTCATTTGGTAGATCTTGAAGGGAGAGAGGTCATTGTGTGAAACACGAAGTGCTGCCGGATTTGTATCAGAAAACATTGTACAAGCACTCAAATCAATCAGAAAAGAAGGATTAAAAGGATAATAGCTGTTATGACTTTGTTTACGTTGATTCCGCCTTCGTACGCAAAGATGAACTGCCTTAACTGACGGTTTAAGGTCGTAGAACGGTCCAACAATAAGCTTAGCAAACTTTTATATTATTCACAAGGTATAACTTACCAAGGAAACCATAGTAACCGATTCTTCTAGTATTGGCAAGGAATCCTTCCGAAAAATCTAAGAGTACTCTTTCTTCGCATAGAGTACGACAACATATGTTATTTCAATTATCTTTCCCATTGCTTTCCTATCGCCTGCGAATGCCAAACTATGTTTGATAAGAGTACCATATGAGGATTGGCGTGTCCTAGTGTGTCCCATAGATTGCTTCCATGCCTGATCAGTATGGAGGTTTAATACATGGAACCCCTAAGATATCCCAATGATCATATTGTACTAAAGACGACTAGTAGTATTCAAAGGAGATATCCAGAATGGAATTGCTTAAGTAAATATTCCTGATTAAGGAATTCATAGACTTATAACATAAATGTGTCACTTATTTGACACAAGCAATGATGGATGGACTGGAGTCTGGGATATGGAAAATCTTTGTAGACTCATTGTATCTTGATTATCTTCTCATAAGTTTTCCCTGCTTACCTCCTGGAAGGCAGGTAGAATTAAGATTTATATCCCATTTAAGGCTGCATTGTTATGAAATCTCCATGGCGGCTAGTACCATCATTGAAAGAATCGAAACCCTGATTAACTAAGCTTTTAAATAGAGGGTTCATATAGCCTAACTCGATATTCCGGGAGTTTGATATTGTTAAATAAGAAAGACGGTTCATTTTGCTTACGCGTTAATTGCCGCAACCCTAATTAGGCAACGATTAAGAATTTGCCATCAACTACCCAGGATCTATGGGAAAACTACCGGTGGATAGGCTTGAAGAAGTCTGTGGCCACCTATGTAGCTAAATGCTTGACATGTGCGCAAGTCAAAGCCGAGCATCAGAAACCATCAGGTTTGCTACAACAGCCTGAACTTCCTACGTGGAAGTGGGAAATGGTAACTGTGGATTTTATTACCAAGTTACCCAAGACTAGGAAAGGAAATGATACAATATGGGTTATAGTTGACAGACTGACTAAGTCAGCACATTTCTTACCCATCAAGGAGACTTATAACTCCGACATGTTAGCCCAGTTATACGTTGACAAGATTGTAGCCTTACATGGCATACCCGTGTCTATTATCTCTAACCGAGATACTAGATACACGTCACATTTTTGGAAGAGTTTCCAACAATCCTTGGGCACCCGTCTGAATTTTAGTACGGCTTATCATCCTCAGACTGACGGTCAGAGTGAGTGTACTATTCAAACGTTGGAAGACATGCTATGTGCATGTGCGATCGATTTGGATGGTAGTTGGGATAAGAACCTACCGTTAATCGAATTCTCCTACAACAATATCTACCATACCAGCATTAAGGTTGCGCCCTTCGAGGCATTATACGGTAGAAAGTGTAGATCGCCCGTTTGTTGGGCGGAAGTTGGAGACGTCCAATTATCAGGACCAGAGATAGTGTTCGAGACGACGGACAAGATTGTCCAGATTCGCGACCATCTCAAAGCCGCCCGAGATAGGCAGAAGAGCTACCCTGATCCAAAGCGTAAAGCTTTTAACTTCGAAGTAGGTGACAAAGTCCTACTTAAAGTATCACCCTGGAAGGGGGTGATGCGATTTGGTAAGAAAGGCAAGCTAAGCCCGAGATACATAGGACCTTTCGAGGTTATCGAACGTGTCGAGTCAGTTTCCTATAAGTTAAACTTACCTGAAGAGCTCAGTGGAATTCACAATGTGTTCCACATCTGCAATCTGAAGAAGTGCTTCGCTGATGAATCACTGGTTATACCACATACAGATGTGCATATAGATGAGAGCTTAAAATTTTTGGAAAAACCTTTGTCGATTGAAGATCGACAGGTAAAGAAGCTTCGAAGGAAGCATGTACCTATTGTAAAGGTCAAACGGGATGCCCGTAGAGGTCCCGAATTCACGTGGGAGGTTGAATCCACTGAAAGAAAAGTACCCTTACTTATTTCAGTAAATCTCGAGTCGAGATTTATTTTAAGGGGGTGAGGATGTAACACCTCGAAAATTCACGTCCTATAATGTGTAGACACGTGTCAAATGTTTAAACGTGTGAAAGAATATTATAGAAGGACTAAAGTTGACAATCATGGAAAGTATCTGAATATACGTATTTTAAATGTCAACAGTGAATAAATATATTGTATATTAACCCTACAAGATGCTCATACCTTCAAACGAATAAATCATGGATCATGCGAAGCTAAAAGTGAGAGATTACAAACTACAGGGGCTAAATGTGTCAACATGTTTAAGTTATACCTCTGAGTGACCTTTTGACAAACCCGAAGCCTTGTAACGGTTAATTATGCTCACTAGAATGCACGATTTAAATTTCATAAAGTTTCGTTATCGTATGAGAAAGTTATGATCAAATTCGTACGTGAGGGGTTAAAGCGTTAACGTTGAAAGATAGGACTTTTCGGGTTAACCGGAAGTGTCCAGGGACTTAGCAAAGTGAGTACAAGTCTTAAAGCCCTTGTAGGTAAATAAGAAGGGGTCAAATTGCAAGTATTAAGCTTGGTTGCCCTTTCGAAGAGCCAAGGGACAAGATGCGGAAACTTGAAAATGTGAAATGCTGATCATAAGGCCCAAGCGGGCCGCGTAACATATAACAACAACTTACGCGGGCCGCCTGGCCCGCCCAGATGCAGAAAATCGTTTAAATCGCATGTTCAGCCTTCTAAACGACATGTAATGCCCTTAAACCCTTCCAAGAGACCCCTAAACAACCCCTAAACACTTAGGGACACTTGTTGAAGGATTGTGGTCAGTCATAGCCTTGTGTGTCAACTTCTTATGGTGATTAAATCACTATATAAGGACCAAAGTTGCAACCAAGTTCCTCACACTTCATTCTTGCATTCCTGATCACTTCTGGAGCTCAAGCCTTCTCTCAAGTGATCACATTTCGTGCATAGGACCTTGGTAAGTTTGCTAAACCTTCCTTAGTTAAAGTTTTAGCTTAGTTATAGATTAAAAGTCAAACCGTCGTAATTAACGGTTGACTTTAAGATTAATCACTAATGGTCCAGTGATTAGTCGAATCAAAAGTAGTTATAAGTTGGTAATTATGTGGGTAGTAAACCCTCAAAAGGGTTCCCCTGATTCCCACTCTAACTAGGTCTAATGTCGGGTCAAACGTGTAATTAAAAAGTCAACAGAATGTTTAAATTGCAATTTATGCATGATTAGCAATGTAGAGCACATACAACCTGTTTGATCATTAATATAACTTGGTAATTAGTGTAATAACATGTCTAAACATGTTCAACCCGACAAATTCCTGTTTAGACCCGGTTCGGAACCAAAAGTCGCATAGTTTGACTTATACTTTGACTTTCAGTTCTGACCCGTTATGGTATGTTTTAGAAATACCTAATAGCTTCATTTGGACCAGGTTACATGCTAGAATAACCCTCTGTGATTATACACCATGGTTCATTAGTTAACCGATTAATACGCATGATTCCGTTAAATGCTCATATGTTGACCATTATGCCCTTTTCACCTTAAAACGTGATTTTTGAAAATGTAAAAGAGTAGAAACCTTAATTACTGATATATAGACTTGTATGCAAAGTTTGACATCAGTTTGAGGTGTAGAATAAGAGTTATGCTCGTTAGCGTAAAATTAAAGCTTTATGTTAATTAAACGGCGTATTTAGCGTATAGCCTACTTAAACATACTTTTTGATATCAAACTATTTAGCCACTGATGTAATATATTATTTTGGGATTTTTAAAGATTTTTAATTAATTTTAGGTTGAGCATAACTAATAGTCGTAGGCTTAATCCGATAATTGTCGGTTTTGCCCTTACGGGCCATAAAATGAGTTTTACATATCTAAACGACTCAAAACCTTTTTCTACTGATCACATATGATAAATAAATTATTTTAAGCATTCTGTAAATATAAAAATATCAGATTTAAGTATCGAACCCGGAAATGGCCTTTAGTCGCCTTTTTAAGCGTTTTTAACGCATAGTATGTGCTATAACTATATTAAACATACAAGGGTTGATACCTTCTGATATTTGAGGCAAATTATAATATTTTAACAGTAAGCAAAGATTGATAAACTCAGACTTCCGTTTTGAGCTTTTCGGCTTAAGTGAAATTACCAAAATACCCATACGGGGCATAGTTTGGTTATAATTGATAAATTTCACTTATATACTTTAACGTACTGATATAACTTAGCAAATTGAGTATATTTGCTGATTACATCAGGCCTGTAACTCAGGTTGACACTTAAACTCTTTTACGACCTTTAAAATGACCAAACTACCCCTACGGGGCATAGTTTGCGATTAAATTCATTTCGGGCATAATAAAAGACATCTTACTGATGTCACAACATACATGAAGCATATTAACTTAGGAAACCTGTAAATGGCTCTCATCACTACCCGTTACGCTTATTACGCGTTCGGTTCGGTTTATGTAACTAGTTTACATAAACTAGCCGAAACGGGTCAAACCTTATCGGTTTTATCTCAAAATCCAGAATGTGAATAATAAACCCATATTAAACAAGTCTTCAAACTTGTCGGGTCTAAATCACATTCTATCCGGTCTTCGCTTAATCGTGCGTACGAACCGTATCTTTGAAACTAACCGGTCTAAGCTTAAGCTTAACTAAAGACCCGTTAGGATTCTAATAGGTTAGTATAAACCTTCGTTCCAAATTAGGAGTACCAGTAAAAGCTACGTGCATTTTGCTTATTGTGATTTATACATTGCTAAGGTAAATACTTTTAACTTATTTTCCCTATACGGGCTTGGGTTACGGTATATAGCATACCGCTTGATCGAGCATCAAATCCTCCACCGTTGAGTGGGTAATTGACTAATTTTATCGGCTTGTTTAAACAGTCTTGTTACTTAAAGCCTTTGGGGGGTTAATGACCATGTCCCGGATATCCTTGGCATCATTTTACGAAATGGCCACGACTTAAGCGCGGGGTGTAGGCGTACACCCGTCGGTGCACAAAAGTATATTGTGGTGTGTCTATTGATCTTTAACCTGGACAAGATCCGGGCTACCGAACGCACAAGGAACATGTAATTCGTTCACAAGATTATAATATTAAATAATTCTCCCAAGTTAAAAAGATTAATCTTGCCTCCGTGCATCTTAATCAAATTATAAAACATTTATGCCATGTGCATCTAAACAAATTTTTAAATCATTTTCCAAAATGAGTCAGTTGATTGTATTTACCAGTGTAAACTGACGCATTTTCCCAAAAAGACTAAATGCAGGTACTAAACGTAATTGGCTGGATTGTCTCCTTAGCATCAATAAAGAGTCTCGCAAGCTTAAGATGCCTGAAGTCTGTTGAACTATTGTTTCCATTTTATTTTCGATCCTTCTGTGGATAAACTTCCGAATATTGTGACATTTGATATTACAATATTAAATTCGGTTGATATAATATCTTTTTAAATTGCTTCCGTTGTGCATATTAAATATTGTGTTGTTTGACTATTATGTTGCCAACCACGTCACGATACTCCCCCACCGGGCCCACCGGTGACACGTGGAAAGTCGGGGTGTGACATTGTGTGTATTCTTTCATGCTTATTCTTTATGTTAGTGCAGAAAGTCAAACAGTTTGACTTTCGGTTTTGACCATCAATTGGTCAAGTCAAAGTTCAATTGAACTGTGTAACGTGATTGTAATCATGATGGTTATAATCCTTAGTGATTATGCCTACTGATTACCACGTTAACTAGGTGTAATGACGAGTCAAAATGCGTTTTAGCACGCATTTTGCAACGGAACTACTTTTAGGTATCAAAACACTTTGTTTTGATACCCAATCAGTTTTCTAAGTAGGTTAAACATGTTTTAACATGTTTAACTCGTCACTACTAGTTTAGTGCTTGTTTAGGGTCATAAGTTAAGCGGTCTAGACAACCGCTTAGACTTTCGAACCTGACCCGTTTGGTCGATCATTAGGATCCGACCAAGCTTGCTTAGTGATCATAGTAGCATAGGGAATAACCCTTGAGGTTATACCTTATGATCACATAGGATTGGTTAGCTATTCGTTAATTGGTTTACATGCCCATAGGAAATTACCAAAATACCCTTTTGTAGCATAAATCCGCAATGTGCATATGTGAACATATTTTTGACATCTAATCTGAATTAGTAACATGTTAGGGTATAATTGGGCATGTAAGACTTGACATAGCTCATAGATAACCATCCAAACATAGTTTTGCGCAACCGACGCGTTATAGTAGCTTATGCTACCATAATGGGTCGAAACGGGTGAAGAGCACTTAGGTAGACTTCCAAATCAGAATGTTAGCTCTATTAAATCATACCATATGAGTTCAATTACTCATTTTATTTATAGAACATCCTTCTATCCTATCTCCCGGTTTAGGAACCGTTTAATAACATAGTTACCTATATTAGGTGTCGTTTGATTCCGTACGCCCTCTAGCTTTGCTTGGTTGTTGTTCAAGACTTCTAAGCACCCTCAAGTGAGTACATAGTCCCCTTTTTTACTGTTTTCAATGTTTTGGGGTGAAGCATGTGTACCTATCTGTTATGTTTATGATTTCAAAGTATAATTGATTATACATATTAGTACTTATCTTTTGACAAACCGAATGATTATTTATGATCTAAACACTAATTTTTCAAAGATTATAAAATTAATTGTTGAATTGTACTTATTTATGTTCACAAGACCGATTGGTTGTATGATATAGCGCTATAGGATTTGACACCCCATTCCTGTTGTCATGGAATGTCTGAAACCAGTTTGTTTCTCCATCCAAATAGGGATTGTCTTTGTGGTATCCCTATAGTCTCAAAGGTGTATTTTGATGCACTAGGTCTGATTGAATTCTTAAATCACACTTTTATTGTATATTTTATTATACTCCCAAAAGTATAGTTTGATATACTCTCATGTGTGATATTGTACAAAACAACATATATTTTATTAACTACCAAAGCATATTTTAAATATGTTATTTATTCAACCAAAACATAGTTTAATATGTTATACAGAAATCCAAAGTATACTTTTAATATACTATCGAAAACGATTATTTTGACAACCAAAGTATATTTAATATACTATTTGTTTAACGATTTTGGAACCGAAATATATTTTGATATATTACCTAATCGACTTTCTTAAAGCCAAAGTATATTTTTATATATCCTACAAACATTTTATTCAAAACATTATTTTACAAACTCATTTTACTTAATTATTTATTTATGCATCTTTCTTTTACATCATCTATTTTTTACCACTTGTTTATAAAAGAAAACATTTTTAAGGATTCATGACTATTTTTAAAACATTCTTTAAACTTACAAGTCATGAATCATGCATTAATATAACCTATGTATCTCACAGGCATTTTTATGCTGACGTACCTATTTTTACACATGTTTCGGGTGCTGCTATGTGATGATTACATGCTATACATAAGATGGACTCGTGCCTTAGCGACTTTGAAACTTGAAAGATAATATTTGTATTTATCTGATTTATAATAAAACAATGAGTTGAATAATTCAATAAAACGAAATTTATTTAATCCATGGTTGTGAAACAATGATTCTGTTACAACACTCCCCGACGTTTCCGCCACGTTTTGTTGTTTTACGTGGTCAGGGTGTGACAGAAAAGTTGGTATCAGAGCCAATGGTTATAGGGAAATAGGTTATTAGTAATGATTTGACCTAGTATATAACCTTCCTAGGACCCTAACACAAGTTATCTTGTGTCTAGTTTTAAAAGAATAACGTCACCTATCCTTAGGTGACAACCACGATAAGAATACAAATTCCGAATCCGCTTTGAAAACCAATCATCTGATCTAGGATGATTTATTGTGAGGTTTTGAACCCTCTAAGTTTTCAAAATCTCGCCAAAGTTTGGATCTAAATAATGTGAACACATGCAAACTGGAAGAGTGAATGCCTGTACCCTGAGTTTTCTGTCTAAGGCTAGAGTGTTCGTACAAATCCGCAGTATCGGACCAGTCACTCTTACCTGGGAACTCTTGGGGTGAGTGTTCACTTATAGGCGAGCATGTCTTCGGTGATATATTATAATGATCCATTTACTTTGATTAGTCACTGCGTGTCGTTTGTTTGTTCGAGGTAACGAACGAATGATCGCTTTCCTTATGTTTCGTCGATGTTTTCGATACCTCTTTTGTTTTTCCAAATCATCGATCTCACTCATTTCTCATGTTCCCTTGTTCCTTTTAGACAATGCCTCCTCGATTTGATGCTCAACCTTTTACTGCTGAGGAAGTCGCAGCCCTTGTTGCTCAACAAATGGCTGTAGTGCTTCCAGGCGTAGTAACTCAGATTCATGAGTTATATAACAACAATAACAACAACAACACCCAGTGTAATTTCAAGACCTTCAACTCTGCCAAACCTTTGAAATTTTCTGGATCTCAAGGAGCAACCGCGCTCCTACAATGGTTCGAAAGTTTGGAAAGCACATTCAGACATGTGCAATGTCCGAATGAGCGCAAGGTTGAGTTTGCATCCAGTACGTTCGTGAAGCGTGCTCTTACATGTTGGAACGGTGTGATGCGTGATAGAGGTGCTGATGTGGCAATGGCACAAACCTAGGAAGAGCTTCGGGCTCTAATGATGAAGGAATTATGTCCTCGTCATGAGCTCAGGGCTTTGGAACGGGAATTTGACGATCTTAAACAAGACAGCGGTGAACATCGAGCCTATACTGGCCGTTATGAGGAATTGAGCCTGTTATGTCCTGCCATGGTCTCGCCTGTGGATAAGGCGATTGAGAAGTACATTGATGGTCTTCCTGATTTAGTTCAGGATATCGTTACTGGCAGCAACCCTACTACTGTCAGACAGGCCATTGAATTGTCTGCCACCCTGACTGAATCCCATATCAGGAAGGGTAAGCTTTTTTGAAAAGGCGACCCAAGACCATCTGATAAGGCTGCTCAAGTTGAACCAAAGGAAAAACAGGCCGAGGTATCCAAGAAGAAGAAACGTAAGGCTTCTCAAAACTGCGCCATAATTGCTCAGAATAATCAGGTTGCACCAAACCAACCAGCACAACCTAGTAAGAGGAAAAATTATGTTGGTACCGCACCTTTGTGCAACAAATGCAACCGTCATCATTTGGAGCAAGAGCAGTGTCATAAATGTACCCACTGTGGAAGATTGGGACATTTGGTCAATACTTGCCGTTATGCAAATCCTGCTGCTGTTCAAGCACGATTCCCACCTGGGTCATGTTATAACTGTGGTGACCTTAGTCACTACAGAAACAATTGCCCAAGACTTGTTAACGCAAATCCAGCGCTTGTACGAGTGTTTAACATAAATGAGGCGAACGCGGACGACAATGCAGCAGTGAACAATTATTCTTTTATATTTCTTTGTCTGTTACCTTTTGACGTTGTAACAATTCAGTTATTACATAAATAAAAGTTGATGTTTCAATTTTATTTTACAAAACTGACACAATTGTGTGAATGTTTGATACAACCCTTCGCTGCCAACACTAAGACAAACTACTAGTGTGGTTCTGTCATTTAATGATCACTTGTGATCTCCCCGAAAATCTTAAATACACGTTTCTTTTTAAGAAACAAAGACAAATCTCTATTAAGGTCTTCCTATCTTCATAGTTAGATTCTTGAAAATATTTAAAGTGCCAAACGGAATTCATGGATTGGATTCCTAGTGTGCTTTGAATACTCGTGTGCTCAATTAATAAGAAAATTAACAAAATGAAGATCAAGATAAACAATTATGTGATTATGTGTTTATGTGTTTCTTCTATCTTTCATGTTTTTATGTGATTCATCCAAATCCTCATAGAATCTTCCATATATCTATATGAGGGATTCATAGTAGGATATCAAAAGGTACTATCTTAAATCCATAATGGACTTCTACGTTGTAGTTAAGTCCCTTGGATTATAAAGTACTATTCTATAATTGGACCCCTTGAGTGGTCTGGTTAAACAGATTGATTCAAAATTCTGGTTAGGAACATCATGTGATGATATAATTGAAAAGATCCCTTAAGTGATCAATTTAAGGAGATCGTACGACGGTCTAGTTAAGAAGATCATGTGTTGATCTAGTTAAAAAGATCGCTCGTTGATCTAGTTAAAAAGATCATTTGGTGGTCTAATCAAGTCACTTCATGTTTATCCAATTGATTTTTCCCCTACACATTATGAAATGAACTGTGCGGACTGTGCAAGGAATTACGTAATTATGGATGCATACATAATTATGGAATTCAGTGCACAGAAACCACAGCAAGTTTTGTCATATGTTAAGACCTATAGTGATGTGAATAACGAAACGATAACAATGTAGAAAGGAGCATGGTGGATACGCCGCTGGTACTTCCTATATACAAGTGTTCCTTATTACATTGCGAACGTGGCGTTATTTAAGTTACTAGAAGTCCTGGACTTTGACCAATTTCATTTTATCTTACACTCTCCGACACTGATTTCAAGCACACACAAGTTTCCTCTGATAATCTTCATAAGAAACGTTCTTCTGTCCGTAGTTCGAAACTCCATGTTTTGTTGGTACAAGGACTTCACTTTGAGAGTTGACAATTTTGCTAAGAATCCTGACAAAGCCCAAAGTTTTACTTAAGGTTCGAGGGATTTATTTGAAAGCAAAACCATCACAGTTGTCCTCACAAGTTTCCTCTAAAATTAAATTTCGGGACGAAATTTCCTAAAATAGGGGAGTCTGTGATACCTGTGTCACTTCAACCGTCATACAAATACCAAACCAATGAAATATTGTATTTCATACTTGGGATTTCTGTAAATATGTGTACCGTTTGCACATATCAATTCTTGTTCGATTTCGAACTTTAAATCGCTTTCTGGAAGGTTATACACGATCTAATGCGTAAATATAACCAGTTTAATTGCATAGGGAATAACCCCTGAGGTTATACCTTATGATCACATAGGATTGGTTAGCTATTCGTTAATTGGTTTACATGCCCATAGGAAATGACCAAAATACCCTTTTGAAGCATAAATCCGTAATGTGCATATGTGAACATATTTTTGACATCTAATCTGAATTAGTAACATGTTAGGGTATAATTGGGCATGTAAGACTTGACATGGCTCATAGATAACCATCCGAACATAGTTTTGCGCAACCGACGCGTTATAGTAGCTTATGCTACCATAATGGGTCGAAACGGGTCAAGAGCACTTAGGTAGACTTCCAAATCAGAATGTTAGCTCTATTAAATCATACCATATGAGTTCAATTACTCATTTAATTTATAGAACATCATTCTATCATATCTCCCGGTTTAGGAGCCGTTTAATAACATAGTTACTATATTAGGTGTCGTTTGATTCCGTACTCCCTCTAGCTTTGCTTGGTTGTTGTTCAAGACTTCTAAGCACCCTCAAGTGAGTACATAGTCCCCTCTTTTACTGTTTTCAATGTTTTGGGGTGAAGCATGTGTACCTATCTGTTATGTTTATGATTTCAAAGTATAATTGATTATACATATTAGTACTTATCTTTTGACAAACCGAATGATTATTTATGATCTAAACACTAATTTTTCAAAGATTATAAAATTAATTGTTGAATTGTACTTATTTATGTTCACAAGACCGATTGGTAGTATGATATAGCGCTATAGGATTTGACACCCCATTCCTGTTGTCATGGAATGTCTGAAACCAATTTGTTTCACCATCCAAATAGGGATTGCCTTTGTGGTATCCCTATAGTCTCAAAGGTGTATTTTGATGCACTAGGTCTGATTGAATTCTTAAATCACACTTTTATTGTATATTTTATTATACTCCCAAAAGTATAGTTTGATATACTCTCATGTGTGATATTGTACAAAACAACATATATTTTATTAACTACCAAAACATATTTTAAATATGTTATTTATTCAACCAAAACATAGTTTAATATGTTATACATAAATCCAAAGTATACTTTTGATATACTATCGAAAACGATGATTTTGACAACCAATGTATATTTAATATAATATCTGTTTAACGATTTTGGAACCGAAATATATTTTGATATATTACCTAAACGACTTTCTTAAAACCAAAGTATATTTTTATATATCCTACAAACATTTTATTCAAAACATTATTTTACAAACTCATTTTACTTAATTATTTATTTATGCATCTTTCTTTTACATCATCTATTTTCTTACCACTTGTTTATAAAAGAAAACATTTTTAAGGATTCATGACTATTTTTAAAACATTCTTTAAACTTACAAGTCATGAATCATGCATTAATAAAACTTATGTATCTCACAGGCATTTTTATGCTGACGTACCTATTTTTACACATGTTTCAGGTGCTGCTATGTGATGATTACATGCTATACATAAGATGGACTCGTGCCTTAGCGACTTTAAAACTTGAAAGATAATATTTGTATTTATCTGCTATGTGATGATTACATGCTATACATATTTGTCTTGTGGGTCTTGTTCTACTTGTTTAGTGGGTTTTGTTCTAAATGAGAGAGAGAGAGAGTTGTCTTGTGGGTCTTGTTCTACTTGTTTAGTGGGTTTTGTTCTAAATGAGAGAGAGAAAGAGAGAGTAGAGTAGAGTATTTTTCTTATGTGTAAAATGCTCCCATCATTAATATTATTTATAAAATAGTCCTTATAGAGTGAAATGACGTATACGCCCTTTAACGTTAAAATTTTACTAGGTTAGGGTTAAAGGACGTAACGTGTAAGATTTTGTAACATAAAGTACAAAATCTGTCAATTTTAAAGGCAAAGGACACCGCCTGCAATTTAGTGTAAACATAAAGAACAAAACTTGTAATTTACTCATTAATTAATAAATAATATTACAAACGGTTTCTACTTCATGTGACGATCTTAAACATTTTACTATTTATGCCCACATGCCTTAGGCCTACAACGTGCAGGACTGACCTTGAAAATTCATGTACCCTGTTCGAGCTCAAAAAAATGTGTCATTATGCCTTAACAAAATAAATAATTTAAACTAATTTTTCATACAACCGTGAAACGTTGACAAAAATATAGCATTCGATAAACAATACAATTAACAAAATACAAATTATATTATTCGAATGAGTAACATATCGTAAAAAATAATAAGCTAATAGCTAATCAATGATTCGTGAAGCCCCCTTGCATTCTTGATCGATAAAAAAAGATTCTAAATCATAAATCAACTAATCATAAAATTGTAAATCATACCTAAGAACAAAAGAGTGTAGACTTTGTGCGTGCAGACTCTGTTAGTTCCTCCTTAAACCAGGTCTCCTACTCTCCTGCTATAGACGATGTTTCAATATCCAGGGCACTAGTAAAAAAAAATAAATATATAATATCGGATTTTTTTTAAACTTACGTGTCCTACGAAATCACGAGCCCTGACTGATTGTCCTCGTCGCCCACCTCCAGAACCAGCCCTGACAAACGTCTATGGGAAGGCGTTTGTTAGTGATGAACGAGGGCGAATTGTGTGGGTGGGCCAAGGGTGGGTTATTTTAATTAGTTTTCCCACTATTTCACTTTTTAAATTGGGTTTATTTATTTATATATGTGAATTAAAAAATTGTTTAATGAAGTTAAAAGTATTTATTAAACTTTATAAATGATTATAAATTGTAAGTTTTATACTTTTATTATGAAACTTATTAACAAATATATAAGACTTTATAAACTTTAATTTTATTCATTTTAAAAAATAGAATAAATTACAAAAATCGTCCTTTATGTATGTCACTTATTGCAAACTGTTTCCTTTGTCTTTAATAATTACAGAAAAATGTACTCGATGTTTGCAAACCCTTGCAAGTTATGCCCTTTAGCCCTAACTCAATTAATTTTTGTGGTTAAATCTGACCAAATGAACCCCACATGTGGGCATTTTTGTGGTTAAATCTGAACAAATTGACCCCACATGAGAGTAAAATGACCAAAATACCCTCATGCGGGGTTCATTTGGTCAGATTTAACCACAAAAAAATAATTGAGTTAGGGCTAAAGGACATAACTTGCAAAGGTTTGGAAACATCGAGTATGTTTTCTGTAATTATTGAAGACAAATGGCATAGATTGCAATAAGTGACATACACAAATGACGCTTTTTGTAATTTACTCTAAAAAGTATAAGAAGTTGTAAAATTGATAATTTGATTTGAAAGAGTTAAAACTCAAACGACTATATTTCAAATGGTTAGAATGTTATATCCCCCTGCCCCACACACAAAAATAACAATCCACATACAAACATCATCTTTTATTTTTCTCCATACGTCTTTTAACTCTTCTCAAACTTCATTTTTTTACTATTTTCTCATTTACTTTATTCCTCATACAAACAAAATAAGCTCAGGTGACAACGAAATCTTACCTACTTCCTTAGTCAAGTGATAATGAATTAGGTGCAAATGAATCAAATGTATAAGTTGGGATATAGCCAATGACACGCTTTAGTGTGTCATAATTGCCCTTTTATAAGGGGAGGCGGGGTGGAGTAATATATAACGAGTGATAGAGTTTATAACGCGTGATAAAAAACAAACTCCCACCCCCACCTTTAGTTTATAACGCGTTATAGTATAACGCAATCCGATTTCGTGATATTTTCAACGCGTGATGGTTTTTTTTTTTTTTTGTGAGTGTAATTGTTGGTTGGGGGAAATTGTTGGGTGTGGTGGTGAGTGATGACCACCCCCACTAAAAAAGGTTGTGAGTGATGGAAAAATGGTTGCTGACATGACGGAACATGATTGAATATTGTGAGTGATGGAAAAATGGTCACTAGTGACCACCCCCCCTCCCCTAAGACCATGTGTAGTGGAAGGGGAAGATAATGCCCCCACCCTAGGGCATTTTACGTCATGTGGCGGTCCAGTCAGCAAAGAGGCATTATTGGGCCTTTTCTAAAATGAGTGTAGTGGGGATGGGGCATTATTAGGGCATTAAATAAAATAAATAAAAAACACCTTAAAAATCTTATTGGATAAGAAAATGAGAGATGAAAGATGATTGGACAAGGAGAATGGGTCAAGACGTGCTTTAAACCATGCCAAGGGGTTTTTTTTATTATTTTTTTTAAAACGCCCTATGTAATGGTTATTGGGCGTTTTTTTTAATTTAAAAAAAAAAACCGCCCCACTATGGGTGATCTGACGGGCATTGCGTGTAAAAAAAAATGTGTTTTTTCGAAAAGTGATGCGAAGTAATATAGTGTATGCATCAGGCTTAGGCAATGACATCACATGACTACCATATATTTTTTTTTTTTTTTGGGTAAAAGGCAAGAGCCCGGCAAAACTACCAGATTTGACATCCATATATTTATGTAATGGGCTCTAATAATATCAAACTACATGTTTACATAAAAATCTATAGTATTCAACCACATCTTAGATGGTGTGTGTATTTATATTATTTGCATAATTTATGTAATAGGCTCTAAATCTAATAATAACATCAAACTACATGTTTACATAAAATCTATAGTATTCAACCACATCTTAGATGGTGTGTGTATGCATATTATCTGCATAATTTAAAAAAAAAAAACAATGTAACAATTGTACGGAAATCATTGTTAATTATATATTTCGACTGATAAAAGTTAATTAGTCTTTGCTCATCTAGTAGGGTATTTAGGGATCCTTGACAGGTTGTTTATAAGAAGTAGAATTTTAATATAAATTATTATTGCAATTTTGCTTTCTCTTAAACATATGATTTGTTTTAGAGGGACAGGGCACCCGGTGATGATGCCCCATCACGCTAGTAATAGTGTGAAACACCGCCGCATGTGATTTTTATCATGGTGTGATGGAGGTTTTCGTGATATTTATCACGGTTGTGATGAGTGTGGTAGAGTGTGTTGTGTGTGGGTTTGACTTTGAGTGAAATGAGATGTTAAATTGTGATTGGGTGTGATATTTATTTAGGAATGTGATGGGTTGTGACGAGTGAAATTTGATGGAGTATGAACAATCAAGGTGTCAAATAGTAACTAGGTGTGATAGAAATGTTGTGTGATGGTTGTGATGGGTGCCCCATATGGCCTTATTATTCGTTTACACATTTGTTATCGGTTTGGTTTCTAACTTACTATCCGGATTTTTTTGGGTATAGCTCACATCTACCTAGAGGTGTACAAATCGTTTTTTTTTTTCAAAAACCGGTTCCGGTTATTAACTGAACCAGTTTTTTCATCCAAAACAAAAACCGGTTTTTTTTATAACCGGTTTCGGTTACTAACCGGTTTTTCAAATCGAAAACAATAACCGGTGTAACCGGTTGGGACAGGTTTTTAACCAGTTTTTGCAAAAAAAAAAAAAAAAAAAAAAAACGGTTTTTAACCGGTTTTATAAAACCAAACCGGTTTAGGTTATTAACCGGTTTTTTAGATCAAGAATCCTAATCGGTCTACAACCGGCGGTTCGGTTCGATTGTAAAACCGGTTATAAATGACGAACTCATAATCAATTTTGTACAACTCTACATCTACCTAAAATGACGAACTCATAATCAATTTGTTTATATGTCCATTGCTTTATAGCCTAGTGGCATCTAGGGGTGGGATAAGACTTTACGACCAATAGGTACTGGGTTCGATTCCCACAATGGGGTTTTTCCCATATTTAGTGATCCAAATTTGCAGTTAAAAAATTGTTTATATAATCATTAAATGAATTTAAAAGCAGCCATTAAGCATATTTATTAGCATTTAATAACTCTTTATGATTCTATGGTCACATTCTAACTATATTTTTGGATTACCATCGGTTGGTATAAATCCACATAAATTTGTAAATTTCGGAAAAATATAGCTAAGCTAGCACAGAAGCGTTGATTGTTTTTAATGTTAATGGATAAATCATGAACTTTTTAATCTTTTTTATTTATTTTATGTAGTTTTTTTTATGTAGTTTTTTCTTAATTTTATTAGTAGTTTTTAAAAAAATCATATGTAATCTTCTATTTTAGTTAAATGAAATTTTAAATAGTTAAAAAAACTAACAAATTATACATGGCAAGCCACGCCATCCGAAGCCACGCCAAACCACACCCAACCCAAGTCCTGCCACGCCACGCCACACCTTGTGGATCCCACAGCTACCACTTGTCGAGCAATGCCCGCAACCCAAGCCCCTGACACCCCACAGTCTAACAGTTTTTATACTTACCACGCTAAAGGTAGTACAAAATCTAAATTGTCTAACTAGTATGCTATACATTAATCCAAACCACCATCATTCCAAACTTCATTTTTCCCACAACACTAAACCATTTCAAATTTTCACATCATCACCTACTTTTCTTTTTATTTAGAGTTAAATGTTATTTTAGTCCCTGTGGTTTGTGTCATTTTGCCAGTTTAGTCCAAAGGTTTCATTTTTCGCCTGTGGGTCCAAAACGGTTTCAGCGTTGCCATTTTAGTCCACTGGGTTAACTTCTTCCATTTTTTCTATTAACGAGAAGGGCAATTCGGTCATTTTATATGGCCGATTTGCCCTTCTAGTTAACAGAGTTACATAGAAAATTACCGAATTGCCCTTCCTGTAAACATAAAAATGGATAAAGTTAACCCAGTGGACTAAAATGGCAAAGATGAAACCTTTTTGGACCCATAGACGAAAAATGAAAACTTTGGACTAAACTGGCAAAATGGCCCCAACAACAGAGACTAAAATGGCATTTAACTCTTTTATTTAAACTATTTATAATGTATATATTCCATTTATAAATCAATAAATAATAATCGTATTCTTTTATGTTAGAGTTAAATGTCATTTTAGTTCATATGATTTAGGTTATTTTACCAGTTTAGTCTAAATGTTTTAATTTTCACTCGTGGGTCCAAAAAGGTTTCATCGTTGTCATTTCAGTCCACAAGGTTAACTTCCTCCATTATTTCTGTTAATGAGAAGGACAATTCAGTCATTTTAGATAGCCGAATTGCCCTTCTCGTTAACAGAAAAAATGGATAAAGTTAACCTAGTGGACTAAAATGGCAACGGTGAAACATTTTTGGATCCACATGTGAAAAATTAAACCTTTAGACTAAACTGCCAAAATGACCCAAATCACAAAGACTAAAGTGATATTTAGCTCTGTATGTTAATAGAATATATTTTTCATTTATATATTATATAACAATAATTATTTATTAAATTTAAATATTTGTTAATAAAAATGTTTATATTATTTATTTATTATTTTCAGATGGTTACTGTTCTAATGACTATTGTTTTCAAATGCTTACTGTTCCAATAGCTCCTTTTTTTTTTTGAAATGGTTATTGTTTTAGCTACTTTTTTCTAACAGCTAGTTTCAAGCGGCTTTTTTCCCGTCCCTATAAATACAACATCTTTTCCCACATTTACACATCTCACTTCACAATTCACTGCAAATAATAAACTAATTCGAAGATACGGGTGGCGATTATAATCAAGTGGTGCAGCCGGACCATCGAACATCAGACGATCGCTTCGTTGACTTTATAACGCTGACGTTGCTCCTTCAAACCCTCCACCGGCGGCAGTCTACCCTTCAAGGCCTGGGCAATCACTCCGTTTAAATCCTCGTCTCGCAAACCTTTCACCTGCGGCAGTCTACCCTTCTCGACCTTCAAACCACTACCTCCGGAAGAGTTTGAGTCTGATGATCCGAATCCTCTAACAGATGAGGAGTTAAACTTGGTGTATGACTACACTATGGCTCAACTGCAATTTGATCGTCTACGACTTGGGGGAGTCAAACAAACTTCAACATAAACTCATCACCCCTTACTTTCCACCCACAAACCTCCGTCCAAACAAGTCATACCCAGCTGGGCTGAGGGGTACGAAACCGACCCGGGTGAGGAATTCCTATCACCGGTGGACGATGAACCATATCCTTTATCTCCTTACTTCGGACGTTGTCGTCAAGACGTGAGGTCGGATGGTCGTGATATGAAAGTTCACAATTATAAATATAAAGAATAAATTTGTTAGAATCATTCTTTTTTCTTGCTTGAGTAGTTAAGATATAACAAATCAATATATACACTTTTAGTAACATACAAGTTATATCTTTATACATTTTCATGTTAAAACCAATTATCCTGTTAAAAACGTGCTTAGGAAACCCGAGATGTCGGGTAGGATGGCTAAGTGGTCAGTGAAATTAAGTGCTTATGACTTAGTATATGAGCCTAGAAATGCCATAAAGTCTCAGGCTTTAGCTGACTTTGTGGCTGATTTCAGTAGTGACATTCAAAATGAAGTAGACCTAGAAGTACAGCAGCTAGGAGAAAACTTAGAATGCTGGACATTATACACTGATGGTGCATCTAATGTAAGAGGAGTAGGACTGGGTATACTACTAAAATCGCCACAGGGGGACATATTACCCCAGGCTATTAGGTGTGAATTTCCTGCTACTAATAATGTGGCAGAATATGAAGCTTTGATTGCAGGATTGGAGTTGGCTAAAAATATGAATATTAGATGTTTACAAGTATATGTTGATTCCCTGTTGATTACTAACCATTTCAATGGATCTTATGCAGTAAAAGGTGAAAAGTTAGCTGAATATCTCGAAATTCTCAAAAAATTAGCAGGATACTTCGATATTTTTACACTTGAATAGGTTTTCATGTTGGCAATGACGGATTATTTCTCCAAGTGGGTTGAAGCAGAAGCATTTGTTCAAGTTAGAGATCAAGAAGTGGTATCCTTGATAAAAAGGAATATCCTGACTAGGTTTGGAGTACCAGCTGAGATAATTTGTGACAATGGATCTCAATTTATAAGTAAAAGGACTACTGACTTTTGCAAGAGTTGGGGAATCAAAATGATCACGTCTACCCCGGTACATCCTCAAGCGAATGGACAAGCAGAATCCTCGAACAAGATAATTGTCAACAACTTGAAAAGGAGACTAGGGGCTAAGAAAGGAAGATGGGCAGAAGAATTACCCTTTGTTCTATGGGCTGATAGGACAACGGTGAAGAGTGAAACTGGCCAAACCCCGTTTTCCTTAGTGTTTGGAGCAGAAGCGGTGATCCCGACAGAAATGGTGATACCTACAGCGAGATCCAACCTCAGGGATCCTGAGCAGAATTCTGAAGTCCTATGCCAGGAACTGGATACTATTGATGAGACAAGAGACGCTGTAAGGCTAAGGATGGCAGCATATCAACAGAGGATATCTAATGCATATAACAAGAATATAAGGACTAGAAGATTTCAGGTTGGAGATTAGGTATTAAGAAAAGCTTTTCAGAATACTACTAATCCTGCTGATGGAAAGTTGGCTCTGAAATGGAAAGGACCCTATGAGGTTGAATCAGAATCAGGAAAAGGAGCATACCGACTCAAGAATATAGAGGGGGATATGCTACCGAGATCCTGGAATGCTATACATCTAAAGCTCTATTTTAAGTGAGTATGGAATTCAAATTTTGACTCAGGGTGGTATGGATTCTGTCTCTTTTACCAAATTTTGATATTATTTACTATTTTGAACCCATTACTGACTTAAGCATCGGAGGGGTGTTAGCCAGGCTAACACCCACCTTAGCTTACGATTGTTTTGCAGTATATGCTTCGGGATGTAGCACCAGGATATACACTCAGGATACTTCGGAAGATTAGAGGATTGGCCCCCTCTCTCACGTCTAAGGGATCCTGATCCCTTCACAGGTTTAAAGGTATTCACCTTTCTTCCGAATTGGGTTTAAACACCCCGCCTGGAGCGCAAGTTATTCGGGAATAGTTCAAGGTGGCGGGACCAGTTCATGTAAAAGTGGCTGACAATTTCGTTACTATTGGCTATATCCTGAATCCTTAAGGTATATGAGGATTGATTACCCTCTCTCACGAAAGGGTATTTTCATACTCTCTAAGGTTTAAAGGTTTTCACCTTTCTAAGTCTTGGAGTTTATACACTCCCGCCTGTAGCGCATGAAAATTTGGGATTTTCCCCAGGATACAAAGGATTTATCTCCAGTACATTTTGGGTTTTGCCCCTGTAACACAAAAAATTGTCTATACAATTGGAACTAGTGTTCAAAAATTTTCTAAGTGTTTGAGGGCTTCATGCACAGGGGACATTCCATCTAAAGTAATTGTATGAAGCACAAATGATCAAAGTTGAGCTAAGTGTCTCGAATTGGGGACATCTTAGTAGAAGAAGTCACAAAAGGGGTTGGAGTTTAATACTAGGGCTACACTCAATTCCTGGTATGATATTTCCTTTGTGAACCCTAAATGAATTGTTTAACTCTGATTAAGGATATATCTTTAGGATATGTCTTCGAAATGTATTCTTGGAATACGTTTCGGGGTATTTCATTGAAATATTTGATTGAAATATTTGATTTGAAAATGAAAACCCTGATCAAACAAGTATTAGAAAATGAACTATCTTTTATTCTTTAGAAGTTTTGTCTGAAATTAATTGAATTTTTAGAAATTCCATTTAAAAAAGGTTTTCATAATATATCACTGAGTATATTGATCAGGATATGAGAGCAAAAGCAAGCCAATTGAAAGACGAAATTATTTGAAATAAGCAATATCAATTGATAACCGAAGGTTTCATCCTAAAACCTAGGACCCATCCACCTTTGGCTATCAAGTTGTTTTAATACAGAAATGAAAATTGTTCATAGGACAAGAAATAAAATTGTTCAAATATAAGCATAACTTTCAAATTTAAAGAAAATAAGTTTTAGGAGGAAGCGCCCTCTTCGTTCATGGTATCTTCAGCAGCATTCGTCTCGGGATCAGCCTCAGCATCCCTCTCAGCATCAGTTGGTTTTTCGATTGCTTTTGAAGATCCTTCAGCTGCAGGTTTGGTAGAAGTGTCGTCGAGACTCCTTAGCTTTGTTTCCCAGGCACTGACGTCCCAAGAAGGGCATTCGAAGCCCAGTGTTTTGGCTTCATGGGCCATCTTTAGCCTGGCCTGGAGGAGGGAAGTGACGACAGAACTTTTAAGGCTTTCCCGGTAGCTGACCATATCTCGTTCATGTTGAGCATGGACAGCATCAAGATCGGCTTAGGCCTGGAGAGTAACTTTGTTGAGAGCAGTCTGGTGTTCTTGGGTTATAGCCTTGAACTTCTCCTCGTAGTACCGAGATTTGGCGGCTGCAATCATGCCCTGATCAGAGATGGTAACCTCAGCTTTCTTCAACTTGGATTCAAGCGTCTTGTTGAGCCCACAGGATTCTTGATATAGATGAACCAGACGTTCAAGACCCTGTAAAAATAAGAAGACAGGTATTGGTTTTAATAAATACTTATAAGTGGTATAAGCTGCAGGATAGGGCTCAAGGATACTAACCTGGTTGAGAAAAGAAGTCATAAATCCGCTTGCTTCGATGAACCCGTGATTCTCATAGGGAAATGTATCAGAGATAACGGGGGAATCGGACTCTTTCCTTTTACGAGAGCTTGAACTCCGGGGCTTGGTAGCTGGCGAAGGTTTGGGAATGACGATGGCCTTGGAACTGCTGGGCTTGGATGAGGCCGTGGCCTTGGGACTAGGTTCCTTCTTGATATGGACCTGATCGGAATAACTGTCCAGCTCGTCAAGGTCAAAGACTTCAGGGATCTTGGCAGGTGCTGCGTAAAGGGAAAAAGTCTTACATCTTTATTACCCTTCATTATATTATATTGCGCTAATTAATTATTTCAAAAGTAATCCTTACCAGACATTTCAGATGATGAGTATTGACTGGAACTCGGGATATGTGTGGTAAAACTCCTGTCACTTGCAGGTAATTGGTAAACAGTTTTGATTCTTTTTTCTGATTACGCAGTAGGGGGAGCTACTTCCTTAAAATTCACTGCAAAAGGGTCAAATAAGAGGATATTAGCAAAAGATAAAAGTCTAAAGGTACATGGGAACATTCATGATCCTACCGGTGGTTAACCACTCCACCGGAAGGCTAGCACCCTCATCAATGGAGTCTCGTTTGACAAAGAAGAACTTGCGTTGCCATCCGTCTTCGTTTTTGGTGGCTTTAAGAATAAGGGGTTTGTTGGAAGTCGAAAAAAGCAAAAACCGGCTAGAACCGTGGGATCGGAGGCGGTAAGCGATTGGCATATCTTCAATACAAAGGTCGGGACAGTGAAGATTTTTAATTTGGTTGAGTACGATTAATACCCTCCAGACCATGGGCATGGTTTGGGCAAAGGAGATACCGGTGGTCCGAAAGAATTGCATCATAAATTCGGGAAAAGGGTACCGAAGACCTAGCGAGAAAGGGTATGCCGGGAAGCAGACCCAATCAGCAGAAGAAACGTCCGATCGAATTGACCGATCAAATGGTCTAAAGACCGTGCCATCGGGGAAAGCAACGGAAGCTCTCAAAGCCGCAATGTCTGCGTTATCAAAAGCACAGACCTCCTTCTCGAGATTTTTGAGAAGATTCTGCTGAATGAAGGTCTTGGATGATTCACCGGTTTGGGAATAAGTTCTGGCAGCCATTGCAAGTAAAGGAAAAGAGATTGACAGGAAATGAATAAGAAGTAGGGAATTACCTGGAGACTCCGTTGGAGATATCTGCTTTTCAAACAAGAAGAGAGAAGATATAGGAGCATTGTAGATCTCCATCGAGTTAAAAGCGCGTTGGAAGTTATGGTGTAATCTTGACCGTCGTCTCGATTTAATTGCCTTGATTTACGAGATAGAATTTTTAAAATATATCCGTTGGATTGGTATACCAACAGATATATTTGGGGACAATTGTTATGGGCCATTTTCTGAGCGTATATATCCTGACTAATATCCTGCTTTTGATTGTTTACTTGTGACCAGGATACCGGATCAGGATATTCGTAACATCCTGGTGTGATATCCTGGTATTAGCTAAATTAATCACGTGCAGGTTAGAAGTTGTGGGTCACTAACGGTCAGATGGACTTCTTCTCCTTAAGACTCGGGCAAATCTGTTATATGAGAGACGTTGAACCCGAAAGACCAGGTCTACAACGTTCGAGTGGGAATATCCGTCGGATCCCGGTTTAATAGGGTAGTTTGTTGCATTTCTTTTACTATAAATAGATGTGGCGGATCAGATTAAGGCACGCAACCTTTGCACACACTCTTTCGCACACTTTTGCTCTCTAGCTTCTAGCAGTCACTACACACAAACACTTGTACTCGAATTACATTGTAACACCTAGTTGATTCGCATCACATCCTGCACTGTATCCTGATATTTGAAGCAATAGAAGAACAAGGCAGCTGCGATTGTCAGCTCCCGACATCTAGATTGATCAAGGGCTTTCCTCGTACATCACGTGTCAACCTTTACTTTTTTGCTCATTGTTTGATCATAGATACAACTCTATATCCTGAGCCGTATCCTAAAACTGTTTTTGCAATTAACTTGATAAATATATTTTTCACACATATTTCTAGCACACTACCTCACTTAACTAATTTGATCACTTAATTGCTTCGGTAATTTTTGACCAAAACAGTGATATGAAAGTTCACAATTATAAATATAAAGAATAAATTTGTTAGAATCATTCTGTTTTCTTGCTTGAGTAGTTAAGATATAACAAATCAATATATACACTTTTAGTAACATACAAGTTATATCTTTATACATTTTTATAGGACTAAGAGCACATAAACTTATGTTAGTTTATATTTTTACACAACTGTAAATGTAATTATTTGATAAAGACATTAAAAGAGATGAAAATAAGGGTGAGTGGAGTGGGGGCGGTAAACCCACTCGGTACCCACCCCCATCCACCGCCAATAAGTTTACCGATCAAATGTTACCGAATTGGTGGCCAAAATCGATGAAGGTTCACCGAGTCGGGGAGACGGAGGGAAGGGGAGAGAGAGATGGGTGTGTGGTGGGGTCCATGCGTTCTCAACCAATCACACATTTTTTTCTTTTTTTAAATAGTTTACCAAAACTCTACTAGGTAAACCACCGTCAATGTTTTTGAGCAACAGGTAAAAAAAATAGTTAAATTGACGTGACACTGTTTAATTGGGTAAATAAAGAGTTTACCTATTCCAAATATGTAACGATTCCTTTCACCCTAATGGTTTAGAAAGTAGAGAGAGTGCAATGAGGTTCTGAGGGTTTTATTTAAATTACAGTAATGGTGTGACCATAACGGCAGTAGTCAGTATCAAGTAGCTAACGTTTTGAACTTGGTGATCATATTATTTTCAGACTTATTAAAAAGTAGTTATTTATAAAAAAATCATTTTTATGAATAACTACCACTTTTTACTTTTAGGTGCTGTTTGTTTTTTCTGCGGGAAAAGGTCTGCAGTCTGCGGACCACATCTGCAGGCATCTGCAGAAGAAGAGGTGGACCAAATGTCTGCAGTCTGCAAAGAGAAGAGGGTTTGTTTTTTACTTCTACAAAACCCCTTCACACACACACAACACACACAAAACACACACTGATGTCTGTCTTCTCCCTCGATCTCTCTCTGCCCTCATCTAGCACCACCACCGTCACCACTACACCACCGCCACCACCGTCACCACTACACCACCGCCACCACCGTCACCACCGTCACCACTCTTCTCTCTGCCCTCATCTACCACCGTCGCAACCATTAGCTCCATATCCTCAACAAACACAAACATTGGCTCCAGCACTCTCCCTCTCGATCATCTGTTCCAGCGACGCCGTCTGTGGAGGAGCGACAGAGGAGACGACGTGGCGGCGGTGGAGTCGACGGCGGACTGAGAGGTGAGCAGCGGGTTCGAGTTGTCTCACCGGTAAGTTGCTGATGATGTTCATTGATTTGGGGGTTTTGATTTGGGGGTTTTCGATTTGGGGGTTGCTGATGATGTTCATTGATTTGGGGGTTTCGATTTGGGGTTTTCGATTTGGGGGTTGCTAATGATGTTCATTGATTTGGGGGTTTCGATTTGGGGTTTTCGATTTGGGGGTTGCTGATGATGTTCATTGATTTGGGGGTTTCGACGGCGGACTAAGGGGTGGGAGGTGGTGGCGGAGTGGAGGTAGGCGGCGGAGGTGGAGGTGGCAGAGGAGTGGTGTCTGAAGAGGAGAAGGTGAGAAGAGGTGAGCAGACCTTAGAAGACATAGGTCAATGTCTGTGCCAAGAAGAGGTCTCGCAGACCTTTTTTAATGAAAGGTCTGCGAGAAAACAAACAAGCTGCAGCACTCAAACGTCTGCGCGCGTCTGCGCGACGCAGACATAAGTGGCCAGAAGTGCTTCTGGCCAAAAAACAAACACCACCTTAGTGTGACTTTTGGGTGGGTGTTTGGTGTGTGTTTTTTCTCCATTGCTAGGTACTAACAGTAAAAGGACAATTATTTGTTTCACCTAACCCTAAAAATACTCGCTTTTGTGGCATCCAACTGGAGGTGTGTTTCTTGTAAAACCGATTTGGTACTTTTTTTGTTTGGGAAGCAACTTTGCATAATGTTTTTATCCTTTTTAGCCTAAAAAATAGTTGAAATTAGTAATCAACTTTTTGTCTCTAGAATGTGGGTTAGCAAGTCCTATTCTTTGCTTTGTGGTGGGGTTAGTTAGGGAGGCAGGGGTATTGATTAGAAGGTGAAATGTCGTTTTTGTTTTATTTTGTGACTTCAAGAACCAAAAATACGTGTTAGTTTTTTGAACTATGAGGTATCATAACGGCAGAAAAGTTAACCATTAGACCGGAGGGTATGGGGCCGTCCCCATGCCCGTCCCTTGCTCGCCGCCCCGTCTTCCCCACCCCTCTGCTCCGGCGCGGGGCCAGGCCCGGCTTCTCCATCCTCCACAAGCCGGTGTCGACGGGCCTCTCTCCCACACACACACCTATACATACATACATACATACATACATACATATATATATAAAGGGGTTCATCCCCCACCCCTTAGGTCCATTCCCTTTAGGCCTCGCTTACGTGACGGTGACGTGGCAGCCCATCCCCTTGGGGATGAGGCTCTCCATACCCTCCAGTCTTAGTAAGATGTTTTTAGTGAAGGACATAGTACAACAATCTCTCGACGAATGATCTAATTAACTATTAAGTAACCATCTGTCAGAGCATTCATATCCCTTCCACCAAATTATGTGATGGTGTTCTTTATATTATAAGAAGCGGTTGTAAGTGTTGGGACTAATCTTGTCATAATTCAAAAGTTGGAGGGTGCTAAGTGGTTTAGTTTATTTTTGGTAGAAGATTAATTATTTATGGTAGTTTTATTTATTATTAGGAAAAATTACACTTTTCGTCCTTTATGTTTATAGCTAGTTGCAATGGATGTCCTTTACCTTTAATAATTACAGCCACAGTCCTTTATTTGGAAAACTCGTTACACATTTCGTCCTTTAGTACTAACCAAGTTAAAATATCCAGTTAAGTCTATTTTCTTAAGGGCAGTTTAGTCTTTTTACTTAATAATATAGAGTATTAATAAAATAAAATAAAATCAAATATAAATACTCATTTTTTCTTTCAGTCTCTTTGTCACTCTTTCTCCTCTCAATCTCTCTCCCCTTTCTCTCTCTATTCAGCCAACCTCCATCACCACCACTACATCCAGCCACCACCACCGTATCCAGAAACCGCCACCACAAAATCCGTCCACCAAGCACACAAAGACAAACCTAATGCCATTTACGATACCCTTCAACTCACAACCAGTCACCTCATTTGACCGTATCCAGAAACCGCCACCACCAAATCCGTTCACTACAGGGGCAAATCTGCTGCAATGGTTTCCCCAAATCTCAAATTTAAAGGAAAAATACATGAACCATCACCTGTAATCGAAGAAATCAAACCTTCAATCACTTCAATTAAGGGTTTATTTCACTCATGATCTGATCCTACAACTCGTCGCTCAAAACCCTAAATCACCCATCTCATCAAATCAGATCTGTTTGGCGACGACCGTGGGTTGTTGACGATACAGGTGGCTATAACTTCAGGACAAGGACCCTATTTGGAAACTGTGAGAAAATCAGCAAGAACAAAGTGCGTTTATTTGGCTCAGATCTGCAAACATGAACAGCAAGAATATTCAGCAAGAACAAAGTGCGTTTATTTGGCTCAGATCTGCAAACATGAACAGCAAGAATATTCAAGAACAAAGCACCAAGCGGAAACTCGATTCAATCCAAGATTAATCCTCGAAGCATCTGCAACACCGCCGGAATATTCTGTGAACGGAGAATCTCCAACACCACCACCGTCCTCAAAGTCACCCGAATCGTCCTCAACCACCGCCGCCTGAGAGGATCCATCTCTCCATCGATCGGAACACTATCGGAGCTCAAAGAACTCGTTCGCTCCAACAACCACCTTGTGAACCAAATTCCGGTTCGAATTTCCAGTTGCCGGAGATAGAGTGAGAGAGAGGTGAGACGGGAGGTGACAGTAATTGTGGTGGTGGTGATGGGTTTGTGGTGGTGGCTGGTGAAGAAGAACAATAGGTAGGGTTTTATACTTTGTTTTTGTTATTTTTTAAGTTATTTTTTAATTTATAAATATTAATATACTTTAAAATAAAATGATAAGGTAAAATGACTGAAATACCCTTATGTGCCTTGCACATGACCACACTTAACTGGATATTTTAACTTGGTTAGTACTAAAGGACGAAATGTGTAACGAGTTTTCCAAATAAAGGACTGTGGCTGTAATTATTAAAGGTAAAGGACATCCATTGCAACTAGCTATAAACATAAAGGACGAAAAGTGTAATTTTTCCTTATTATTATTTAGGTTTTCTAATTTTAGTCTAGGTATGTTTCTTGGGCATCAAGGTTGTTTAGTATAAATAGATGGTTAGAGTTATTGTAATAGGTGTGCTTTTATTGATAAATTAATACCAAGAGTCGAACCGGTTCGTTCATCCAGTGTTTGCGTGTTCGATCAAGGGCCTGATTTCCAACAATTGGTATCAGAGCTTGGTGCCTGCGGTTTTGAGAGTCGTTTTCCTAGAAGGGGGAGCAACCCCTAACGGGGTTGCAATGGTGGTGAAACCGACATGGTGGTAGTCGTTTTAGTCACGGCTGAAGATGCTTTGGAGTGCGAGGCTATAAGCACGCAAGAGGCAAAAATTCAGTCGATTTTCAAACGTGTCTTTGAAAATTGGAAGTCGATTGAGTCATGAGGTTATGTTTTATTGGTTGTTGATGGTGACCAAATTGTCATGGTCAAGAATGGCGGCTGTGATATTTTGTAATCAAAGTATTACATGAAGATTGCATGGATAAATTACATGCATTGGTGTCATGCACATGGACTAAAGACAAATTGTTAATTTAAGTCGGTGAATTAATGAACAAGATTATGTATACTGCTTTGCATTGCAAGTCCAATACAGATTTTGAGCGAAACCGTTGCGTTTCGGGTGGCGACCAACTAGAAGCCAACAACGGTTTAGTGGCAAACCAATGAAGGTCAGGAGGTGCAACTCAGGTTTGATCGTGTTTTATTTGTCGGATACTCTTTCTTGCCTAGTAGAATAATCGCAAAGAGGCGTCGAATTCTTATGGCAGAAAAACCAACGGGTGTAGCGCGGTAGAAACGAAACAGCGGGATGGCTGAGATATTCGTTTAGCGACTCGTAGACGGTGCAGCAGGTGGCTGGTGCCTAGTTGGGGGTTGATACGCAAGGGTGCTTATCAAGGAAGAGTTTGATAGAATAGTAAATCACGATCAAAGACGACTTTGGACGTGGTCAAGGTGAAGACCGGGGTGTCTAGGACAGGTCGAGTTATTGGGAGGCTTTGGACGTGACCGAGGTTGAGGTCGGGAGTCCAGTAGAAGTCATAGATGGTAGAGATCGAGGAGATCTTAGACGAGGCCGAGGTAGAGGTCGGGGGTCCGGGAGAGATCGAGGAGATGGTCGAGTACAACGGGACAAGAGCCACGTCAGGTGTTACAAATGGAATGAGTTCGGGCATTACATATCGGAGTTTCCAAGGTGGGAGAAAAATGAAGAGGTGAACTTGACCCGATATGAGGATGATGGACCAGCTCTAATGTGAAGAAAGTGATTGACAAGATTAGGGGGGTGATTGTTGGGACTAATCTTGTCATAATTCAAAAGTTGGAGGGTGCTAAGTGGTTTAGTTTATTTTTGGTAGAAGATTAATTATTTATGGTAGTTTTATTTATTATTATTTAGGTTTTCTAATTTTAGTCTAGGTATGTTTCTTGGGCATCAAGGTTGTTTAGTATAAATAGATGGTTAGAGTTATTGTAATAGGTGTGCTTTTATTGATAAATTAATACCAAGAGTCGAACCAGTTCGTTCATCCAGTGTTTGCGTGTTCGATCAAGGGCCTGATTTCCAACAGTAAGTGGAGGAAAGAAAAAAAATGTTATCGTTTATCTGTATATTTGAGGGGACATTGTTTATCGTTTATGGATACCCGTTGCTTCTAAGTGAAAATCCTTATTTTATTGCATCTCAAGTCAAGTTGTGGCTAGTACAATTATTGTGTATGTAGTTCAATCGTGTGCGAATTTCATCACAAACTATAAATTTTCGGAGTTAAAACCTCAATAAATGTATTCACTAATATGATAGAAAAAAGTATCAATGGGTAACTGCGTAATTTATAACCAACGTTATATAGTGCATAATCAGAATTCTATCATTGTTGGTCTTTGATTGAATATGAACTAGGGAATTCAACTAACTACATTAAGAATCCAAAGTAATTCAGCTAACTACTTTTCTTTATTCTTCATCAAATAATTCTCATAGTTTGAAAGTCGTGTGTGAAAGGGTTCTCTCACTACGAACCGAGTTGTTGAACATCACAGAAAACTTGTTAATAGAGGTCTCGAGACAAATTGGTAGAACCCGTATAAAGCGTGAACACAAAAGATTGTTAGCGTAGTTTGATACCACTCTATTCTAGGGGTGACAATGGGCCGGGTATGGGTTGGGTTGGGTATGGCTAATCCCATACTCATACCTGATTGTAAAATCTTGTCGCATACCCGACCTATTACCCGCCGGGTATCGGGCATACCCACGGGTATCGGGTATACCCGTTTCAATTTTCATGTATATACAATGAGGTAGTGGTGGAGTGGTTGGGGAAAGAACTGGTGTTCCCTGTGACCCAATTTCGACTCCCACTCTTCTCACTATTTTCTACGGTATGCAGGTGCATAGCGAATTCGAATATGGATGGCGCCGGCTCGACTTTGATGGGAGGCGAGGTTTTATCGATTATTCCATTATCGTGCCTTCAGGCTGGTGGAGGTCGGGTTTCCGCGCATCTAGGGAGAACCAAGGGGCTGGCGGCGGTCGAGTAGTCAACCTTGGCCACAGCACCCGGTGTCACGGTGGTTGGCACGTCGTTCCTTGCCGTTAACAAATATATTTTTTACTTTCCTTGATAATTTCATTTTTTAAAAATCTATATAATATATTAAATTATGATAAATAACATACATATCATCATTACCGTAATAATATTTGATATATCTAAAAATGTAAATATGTTATAATATTAATCTAAAAAAAATTATTTTGTATTTCATAGCATATAAATATAAAACATTACTAAATTATAGTTAAAGGAAAATAAATATAAAAATTAAAAGTTTTCGGGTAGATATTTCAGGTAAACGGGTATATAGTTTCGGGTAATCGGGCCAGGTATCATCTAATGCCATATTTGTTCCATACCCGCAAAATATTTTTTTTCCATACCCATAACCGGCCCAGTACCCTTCGGGTATCAAGTATGCCCGTCCCAAATGCTTCGGGTTTCAAGTAATCTCGCCGGACTAGGGTATTTTTGCTCCCTACTCTATTCTGGTGAGAACAAGTTATATATGATAATCTAACAAATTAATTATAGGCCGAACCGACTATTATGATGACAAAACATAATAAGTTGTCGGAATATTCAAGCCAGAAATAAAATAGCAACTAACACACAAAAAATAAAGATAAAAGATAAATCAATTAATGATTACAATAGTAGATAGTAAACTTATGTAACACAAGTTTCTCCAGCTAATGCAAGCATGAGGGTATTTTAAGTAAACAAATATTGACTTGAGAGATTGATAAATATTTATGAAGATGTTATTGAAAATTCTTTCACAATGGTGTAACAACCATACGAAGCAGACAACCTTTTCTCTCACTTCTTTTTTTTTTTGAAATTTAAACTTCATTCACACCAACACGGCAAAGTCCTCAAAACGATAATTCTTTTACCTTTGAAATAACTGGTTTCTTAGTATTGTTTCTATCGTGTAGCTTAAACGAGTTTAATGCCTAATAGTTTACTTAACTAATCTCTAATAGTTTCTGAAGAGGATGAGTCTGGATCCCATCTTTTTATCTCCTGCAGTTGGTCTGCCCAGATTTGGCACAATATTTCCACTTGGTGCAAGTTAGCGCCGATCTATGCTTTCACTATGACGGATCTCTTGACAGTTCACGATAATTATAGACTGGGACGGCGAAAGAAGGAAACTTTATTCGGGATTATTCTCACAACTTGTTGGTGCATATGAAAGACGAGGAACGAACTTGTCTTTTCGAACTCTCACAAATCCATCAGACTAATCACGAAAGATATTAAAGCGTTGAGTTGTTTTTGGATTAATAATAGGTCTCAGGCTAAGGACTTAGTACGGAGAGATTGGATAAATTGCCCGTTGTAATTGTTGTTTCCTTGTTTGTTTGGCCTCTAGCTTCTTGCTAGTGTGCTTTTTAATGAAATTCGCCGTTCAGAAAAACAAAAAAAAAAAAACTAATCTCTAATAGTTTCTTAGTATTGTTTCTTGGAATAAACTTACATTGTTAATCATATTTGTTTACCTTATCTCTAATAGTTTTTTAACAATTTCAAACATAATTGTGCTTTTTTTATAAATACAAGAAAATATACTTTTTTTTTTCATTTTAATCGGAGGTGAGTTATCGTTATCATTATTAGAAAATCAATTGGTAATAAATTGTTGATTTTCTAATAATGATAACGATAACTCACCTACGATTAAAATGAAAAAAAAATCTTGTATTTATAAAAAGATAATCAACATATAAAGATAATGTAATATAAAGATAATGTAATATTGTCAGAGGCGGTACTGGGGATTCAGGTGCCCCATCTGAGTCAGAAAATATATGCCCCTTACCATCGTATTGAGATATTACAACTCAAATGCAACTAAGACCACCCGTAGTGGGGCGGTTTTAAAAAATAAAAATAAAAAAAACGCCAAATAACGCCTCGGAGCCATTACACCCGGCGTTTTCCGGCGTTTTATTTGACAAAAACTGATTCCGGCGTTATAAAAAAAACGTTGAAGTGGTCAACTCAAAATTGCATGTGGCCAATGGGAGTGGTTCAAGTGTAAGTTTCATTTTCTTATTTTTTTTTATCCTTTTCTCTATAAAAAAATAATTGTTTAATGATTGGAAGGGGCGTTATTGGGCATTATTCCCACTACGGCACTTTTGCAATAACCCCCAATAATGCCCAATGCTGACTGGACTGCCACGTGTCGCAAAACGCCTCATGGGGGACATTATTGAGCTAAACCACTACACATGGTCTAATAACATGATGCACTTTTTATTACTTATATTTTTAATTTATACAGTAAATCAAAAATCAACCTATTATATTTTGTATTTCTTTTTCACTTTAAACAACTTAGATACAAAAGAAAATTATCAAAGTTAAAAAATATTCTTAAGCTTGCATGATGCATCCATCTTTTTGGAAAGGCAGCTTGCATCCAAATGGTTGGTCTGAAATTAAATTGGGCTCAACGGTTTTGATATGAAAATCAAATTGGTTTAATAATAGCAATAAATAATATGCACGAACATTTAAATAATAAATATGTATTATTTTTGTTTGTTTAACTAAATTAACAAAAATTTATGTTTATATTTGTTATTAAATGAACGAACATAAACGGAGTTTCCATCAAATACTTAACGGATGGTTTCCTAAACATTCATTTCGTTTGCTTCCCTATTTATACAAGTTTATTTATTTTTAAAGTGGATCTAAGATTTTTTTTTATAAGGAAAGTCTTTAAATACCTTGAGAAGAGAAGGTATCAGGTTCAAGTTATACAGACGGCAGACATAAAAGAAATTTGTCGTTCAAAAAAACTATTTTTTAGGTTAAAATAAATAAAAAATAATATATATTTATTACAATATTTAGTGTTCTGTATAAAATCTTTCCATATATATATATATATATATATATAGGTAGAGTATCCTGTAAAAAAGGCCTAAAGTGTGAGAAGGGTAAGAAAGAATCTCAACCATTAGATCTTTTGATCTAATGGTTGAGATCAATAGGGACCAAATTGTAAAATATTTTCATTAATTTGGACTGATTTGAAATATCTAGGGATGATATAGTCTTTTAAACCCACTAGAAATTAGGTAATGCACATGTAACTTCCCCCCATCTTTTTTAAATGTCAATAACTTTTTATACGTAACTTTTAAAAAAAATTACACCATAATAACGAACGTTTTTTTATCTTTAATATGAGTACCATATTGCTATACTTATATAGAGAAAAAAATATGTTTCGATCAGATGTTTAGTCAATGAATGGTGTTATATACTTGCTTTATGGTGTTATATTGCTGAATGGTTTATATACTTGCTGAATGGTGTTATATACTTGCTGAATGACGTTATATACTTGCTGAATGGTGTTATATACTTACTGAATGGTGTTATATACTTGCTGAATGCTGAATGGTGTTATATACTTGCTGAATGGTGTTATATACTTCCTATAATTAAGGTGACGGTTATGGGAAGTTTTTAATTAATTGAATTAATGATAAAATTACTTGTTTACCCTTTTCAATTAATTTAGATCTAATGGCTGAGATTCTTTCTTATCTTTCTCACACTTTTGGTCACTAGGAGTTGGATACAAAGTCCAAATTTCCTAAAAAGTGTAAAATATCATAAAATACGATAATGTCAACCATAAAAGACACAAAAAACTCACAAATAACATAATAAAGATTACTAAAACATCATATATGTGAGTTTTGTGTTATGTTTTGGATGATAAGGCTCTGATTATAGAATGAAAAATATTATTTTGTTTTATGTTGATTAGCATGTTATGTTTTATATTCATAGTTCTACGATTGTGTGTTTGAAGTTTTTATGAACTATTAGGGTTCGAATATGGTGTTTTAGTAATCTCCACCCTGTTATCTGTAGGCTTTAGATGTGTTTTATGACTTTTTACACTTTTTAGGAAATTTGAACTTTGTAGCCGAACCCTATATATATATATATATATAGGGGAATGATGTATAGAAAACCCACTTGTGGTTAGAAAACCCGGGAAACTCAAAGCTCCCGATTTTTTTTTTGAAAAAATTTACACATGTTATATACATGTTTTTAAGGGTTTTGGGCTTAAAAAAAATTAAAAAAGCGCCAAATAGATATTTTTTAAAAAATAAACAAGTTTTGGTGTAACATATACATTCATCTGACATATGTTACCTCAGAAATTTGTTTATTTTTTTTAGAAAATATCCACTCGGCACTTTTTTGATTTTTTTTTGCCCAAAACCCTTAAAAACATGTATATAACATGTGTAAATTTAAAAAAAAATCGGGAGGTTAGAGTTTTCCAAGTTTTCTAAATTATAAGGGTTTTCTATATATATTTCCATTATATATATATATATATAGGAAGGCTATAGAGAAAACACACTTGAGTTGTGTAAACTCAAGAAACCTTTCTAAAAAAATAGGAAATGTAATATACATATATTTGAACATTTTTAAAAAAGAAACACAAAAAAACACCGAGTAGTTTTTTTTAAATGTTACAAATTTTCAAGATGAATCGGTATTGAACGGAATAACAAATCGGAAACTAATAGAACTTGGCTAAGCACCCAAATTTTATTAATGTCAAGAAACTATCACAAAACTTGACTCATACAATCCCTAATACCCAAAGCATGGTATTTATAATCTAAACACACCTATTAGATTATAACTAGGATTGCTAAAAATCTATCTATTTTAGGACATGATAATTATAATTATCCACTCCTTGATTAGTTTCCTTGCCTTGCACGCAAAGGAACCTTTAAGTCGAAATTTCCAACAATCACCCCCGGAATTTCGAACTTGTATCTGACAAGTCTTCAACTCCAAGCTTTTCAATCATCTCCTTGAACTTGATCTTCCCAAGAGCCTTCGTCAAAATATCCGCCTTTTGATCAATGCCACTAACATGCTCGACCACGATATCTTCACGATCAACACATTCCCGAATGTAGTGAAACCAGGATTTTATGTGTTTGCTTCTTCCATGGAAAACCGGGTTCCTCGCGAGAGCTATCGCCGATGTATTATCAACACGTAACACCGCCGCTTGAATTTTCTTGTCGAGTAATTCACCAATCAATTCTTTTAGCCAAACCTCCTGACACGCGGCTGCACTAGCCGCCATATACTCCGCCTCACATGATGAAAATGAAATTGTACTTTGCTTTTGAGAACACCAAGTAATTGGGGAATACCCAAAATAAAACACGTGTCCCGTAGTACTTCTTCCATCGTCCGGATTTATGTTGTGACTACTATCGCTGTAACCGACTAACATATTTTCTCCTCGAGTATAGGTAATACCATAACTAAAAGTACCTTTTAAATAACAAAGAAGTTGCTTGATGAGAGCTGCATGAGATTGCTTCGGGCATTGCATGTACCGACTGGCTACTCCGACCGAAAACTCCAAATCTGATCGAGTCTGTAAAAGGTACCGGAGACACCCGACAATCTTTCGATATCTCGTTGCATCAAAATCTTCTTCGTCTTCAAATTTAGAAACTTCCACGTTCGGGTCTATGGGAACACTAGTAGGATTGCAGTTAATCATACCGGCTTCCGTCAGTATTTTCTTTGCATACGCCTCTTGCTTAATTTTTATCCCGTTCTTGCTCTGCGACACTTCAATTCCAAGATAATAAGTAAGCTTTCCCAAATCCGACATTTCAAAGTTTTTAGCCATCCCACGCTTAAACTCCATAATAAGTTTCAAATTTGAACCCGTCACAATTAAATCGTCCACGTACACGCCGATTAATAAGACGTCCGTTCCAACGGTTCTTCGGTATACGGCTTGTTCTTGCGAGCACCGGTGAAATTTCATATCTAATAAAATATTATTTAATTTCGTATTCCACTCGTGTGGAGCTTGCCTTAACCCGTATAACGCTTTCGATAATTTATAGACTTTATGCTCTTCGCCTGTTTTAACGAACCCTTCCGGTTGAACGACATAAACTTCTTCTTTTAATTCGCCATGTAGGAACGCGGATTTAACATCCAGATGATGTAATTCCTACCCTTCATTCGCTGCGAGAGATAAAAGTAACCGAACTGTTTCAAGTCGAGCAACTGGCGCGAACACTTCGTCAAAATCGACTCAGGGTTGTTGAACATAACCCTTTGCCACGAGTCTAGCCTTGTGTTTATTTAGTGAGCCATCTGCATTTCTTTTAACCTTGTAAACCCACTTCAAACCAATCGCTTTTGCACCACGCGGTAACTCGGTTAACGACCACGTATTGTTTTTATTTATTGATTTGATTTCTGCGCGCATTGCTTTCATCCACTCTGGTTTATTTTTGGCATCATTAAAATAAGCCGGTTCGTCATCCGCAAGAAATAAAAATTCTTCATCAATAGAACTCGAATTTAAAACATAATCGTTAAAACGTACTGGTGTAACCGTTGCGCGATTAGATCTACGAACAACCGGCTCGGGTGTCGCAAAATTATTTGATCCGGAATTATTATTACCACACATGCTAATGTTACTGTTGCTTGCGGGATTATTACTGTTCAGCTGGGTCACCTCACGCCCAGATGGGCCTTGTTGATTATGACTAATTGAAACAGGAGCTTCTTCACAATGTATTGGGCTATGCGAACCCACATCCTCCATATTAGCTGGGTATATAGAATTCACTAAAGTGTTGTTGACTTTCCTATCTTTTTCTTTCAACAATGGATTAGGTGGGCCACCCATGTAATTTGATGATGTTGAATTTAAATGGCTTTGACTAGATTTATTAGATGGACCTGTTGAATTTTTACTCATTGAATTTGTTGAATAAGCTCCACCATCATCATACGAACCTGACGATCTCGATCCAGAATTCGTTCCAACAATTTCGGTATTAACAGTTCCATCTCCGGTGTCAATCACGCCCTTAAAATCTACCTAAAACATACCCGGTTCGCGAGACTCTTTGTCATTAAAAACAATATTTTTCCCCAATTCCAACCACGCGTTTCATCAAACTCCGTATCCCAGTCTCGACCCACAACAATTCTTCGAGTCGTTGGATTATATAAACGATACGCCCCCGAACCTTTTTCGCTTCCAAGATAAACTAGATGAGTCGAACGATCGTCTAATTTTGGAAGATGCCCGCCAACAATTTGCAAATAAGCGGCACATCCGAAAACCTTAAGAAATTGAAGATCCATTTTCTTTCCTTTTAACATCTCGTACTGTGTTTTGTCTTCGTGTAACGCTCGTGTTGGAGTTTTATTTATTAAATTGGTTGAGTGCCTCACCGCCCCCCCCCCCCCCACATAAAATTAGGAACTTGTCGCGCTTTTAATATACTTCGAGTCATCTCCATTAAGGTACGGTTTCGCCTCTCCACAACCCCGTTTTGTTGAGGTGAATATGAAGCGGTTAAGTGTCGAATAATCCCTTCGTTTTCACAGAACCGATTGAACTCAGGAGACGTAAATTCTCCCCCTCGATCGGTTCGAAACGTCTTGATTTTTCTACTAACTTCCACTTCAACCATGACTTTAAACTTTTTGAAGGTTTCAAACGCGTCACTTTTTTCCTTCAAAAGAAAAGTCCACATGAAACGTGAAAAATCATCGATTAAGACAAATACATACCTATTTCCCGCTATTGTGCTCGGAGAAATTGGACCGCATAAGTCTCCATGAATAAGTTCCAAGGCACGCGTTGCCCGGAACGACGCCGTCTTCGGAAAAGATTGTCTCGTATGCTTCCCGACTAAGCACGAATCACATATTTGATTTTCATGATTGATTTTTGGCATCCCCATGACCATATCTTTATTCACCATTTGTTTCATGAATTCGAAATTTAGATGACCAAGTCTCGCGTGCCATAACCAATTTTCATTATCAATCCGAGCTTTCAAACAAACGGGTTTCCCAACTTTTGATTTAATCGTATAAAGACGATTTTTAGATCGAGTAACATTCATTAATACCTTACCTTGAGCATCACACATTAATAAATAATCGTCTTTCATACGAATATCACATCCACACTCCGTTGCTTGACCGAGACTAATTATATTACTACGTAAACTAGGGATATAATAAATATCGGTCATTAACCTTTGCTCCCCCGTTTTACCCAATAGTAATATAGACCCGTTCCCGCATATTTCGACTTGAGAACCATCCCCGAATTTAACTTTGCCACCAACACGCTTATTTAATTCAGAGAAAAGAGATATATTACCCGTCATATGGTTACCCGCCCCATTATCCAAATACCACAAGTCTGTTTCTTCCAAACCATTCTTGTAATTTTTTGGAATGACCTTTTCTTCATTCAAGTAAACGATTTCTTGAACATCTTGCACCATAAACAAAGACGGGTCAATTTCTTCCGCATCGATCAAGTTTGCTTATTTCTCTTTCGTTCGCTCTGGACATCTCGAAACAAAGTGACCGAACTTGTCGCATCGAAAGCATTAAACCTTCGAATAATCCTTCTTTCCTTGTTGTTTATCCCCTTCGTTGGACCCATTTTATGACCCGTGATTTTGACCAAATTGGTTTCGACCGCGTCCACCACCACCACGTCCACGGTTCGAGCCTTTCCCGCGTCCCTTACTCGAATTGCGTGAAGTTTGTCTAGAACTTGAAAAGGCATTAGAATTATTAAACATTAGTTTCGTTTTAGTACCTTGATTATCCGACAACAATTCTTCATCTTTTATGCGTTCTTCATACGCCTTTATTCGACCAACAACATCGTCGAATGCAACTGTTTTTAGATCCACAAGTTGCTCAACTGAGGCTACCATATGGATGAACCGCCTTGGTAAACCACTGAGAAACTTTTTCACGATCCTTTGTTCCTCTAATATAGAACCGAGAGACGCCGCTTTTGAAGACATTCCTGTTAACTGGCTAGAAAACTCATCAACTGTACTAGAATCCTTCATCTTTAATGCCTCAAATTCTGACATGAGTGTTTGTAGTCTTGCTTCACGTACCCGATCGGCTCCCAGATGGCGCGCTTTCAGTGCATCCCACATCTCTTTTGCCGTCTTCATATTACCAACTTGCAGGATCTGTTCTTCCGGTATGGATTGAAACAACAAAGCAATCGCCATATTGTTTTTCTTCACATCGGTTTCAGTTCCGGGTTCAATGGCCTCCCACACGCCATGAACATTAAAAATCAGGCGGATACACAACGCCCAAATTGTATAATTAACCTTATTCAACATCGGGCATTGAAGCGCTGTTGAATTTGGAACCGATTTCTCGGTATTCGAGCCGCTACCGCCATCGCTTCAAACCATATTTTTCTTTCGTCGACTATACGTAAGATTAAACGAACCCGGTGTAACTGGTTCAGTTTCATCCAGTCTGTGCGTTTAATTCCCGAGTTCCACTTCAAACACGAACCCGAAAAAACAAAGCTATATTTGTCTTGAACTTAAAAAAATCCAAAACAAAAAAAAAACTTTTGTTTTCTCTACTGTTGTCGAATAAAACAACAACACCACAAAAGGCTAATTGGAATTAAATTGGACTTTTATGTTTTCGATTTGTGCCTTTTAACAACTGACCCAAAAAAAACTAATCCAATGAAAACCAACTGTTTCGCTGCTGACGTCTAAAAGAAAACACCACCAGATCACGTGTTGTTCTCTTAGCAATTTTCTTGTCGACCCTTCTTCACTCCGATCGAACACCAGCAACCTTTCTCACGATTGCCTCCTGTCTTCGATTTTAAAGAGCTTTGCACGGTGACTGGCTTACCGATTCTGAACAGATTCTTGGTCGGCTTCCTTCTCGTTATCAAGCTGCGTCCAACCTGCTACTACTTGATGATTAATCCGATGAAGAAATTACCGTTTGGATAACCACGATTCTGAGCTCAATCGCAGGTTATAACTTCTGTTATTTAAATCCCAGTTTCGCTCTGATACCAATTCAAGATGAATCGGTATTGAACGGAATAACAAATCGGAAACTAATAGAACTTGGCTAAACACCCAAATTTTATTAATGTCAAGAAACTATCACAAAACTTGACTCATACAATCCCTAATACCCAAAGCATGGTATTTATAATCTAAACACACCTATTAGATTATAATTAGGATTGCTAAAAATCTATCTATTTTAGGACATGATAATTATAATTATAATTATAATTATCCACTCCTTGATTAGTTTCCTTGCCTTGCACGCAAAGGAACCTTTAATTCAAAATTTCCAACAAATTTCAGGTTAAATAATATATATGTCCAAAAAAATGTAACATGCAAATTTTCAACAATTTAAAAAAAAAAAACTAGTAAGCGTTTTTTTCATTTTTTTAATAAATAGGTCCTTGTACATTTATATTACATTCCCTATTTTTTTAGAAAAAAATAAAAATGTTACATAGGGTTTATTTAGGTTTTCTCAACTCACATGGGTTTTCAATTTATCTTTCCCACATATATATATATATTGGGTTGGGCTCTATAGAAAACTCTATCTTTTTAAGAAAACTATGAAAACCCAATGTCATCCATTGATTATCTTTCATCACACTTGATCAAGGGCTCTCTTAATTTTGGTAAAAATTATATTTAAAAGAAATCTTATAATACACATTAGTACAACTGGAAGGACATTTTCGGTAGAAGAAAAACACTTTTTGGCATTAGAAATGACATAACCCACTTGTGTAGTACTAGTATCATAATCTCTCTTCTCTTTCTTCTAGTCAAATCTTTCAATACACTATTATCTCTCTCCTCTTTCTTTATCATGTGAAAGAGAAAAGCTTCATGGTCTTCAATGGTGATTCTTCAATGGTGATCTTCATTTGAAGATAATTTCAGCATCATGTGGTCTGAAAAAATCACAAAGACACACGCACGAGTGTGTGTGTGAGAAGAACGATGACAAGATGAATGTTTTTAGGGAGAGAAAGTTGATGTTTTAGATAGAGAAACACCAATGTTTATCACAAAGACACACGCACGAGTGTGTGTGTGAAAAGAAGGTTTGAAGATCTTCTCCGTGTTCATCGGACGGGTATAGATCTGGTAAGTGTTCTTGAAATATCATTTCACACTTGATTTTTTGTTGAAATGGTTGTTAATATGTTTTTGTGTGCTAAAAGTGTTTTAGTAATAGTTAATGGGGTATCCATGGTTATTGATCATGTATTTTAAATAAATCAAAAACTTTAGGATGAGATTTTGAATGAGTTTTTTGTTGGTTTGGTTGCTTGTTAGGGGCTTTTGATCTTAACAGTAGCTGTTTTTTTGTTGGTTTGGGATGCTTGTTTGGGTTTTTGATCTGAACAGTAAGTGTTTTTTTTGTTGCTTGATTCACAGACTTAGGCCCATAACATGTGTTAAGCCCCCTGTTAGAATGTTATATAACGTGTGTTGATTTACAGAAACAAACCCATAAAGATATTCAATTGACAAGCTGGATGGATGTAGGCGAAGTTAATGCGTGTTCTAGTAATGGTTAATGTTCATGTATTTTAAATAAATCCAAAACTTTAGGATGAGATTTTGAACTGGTTTTTTTGTTGGTTTGGTTGCTTGTTTGGGGCTTTTGATCTTAACAATAATTGTTTTTTTTGTTGGGTTGCTTGATTTACAGAGACAGACCCATAACATGTGTTAAGCACCTGTTAGAATGATATATAACGTGTGTTGATTTACAGAAACAGATCCATAAAAGAAATTGAATTGACAAGCTGGATGGATGAAGGCGACGTTAATGCGGGGACATTGAATAAGTCACAGCCTTTGGGAAAGAAGTCTTCGTTCATTTATAACATGTGTTGGTGGTTCATGCTGTAACAGAACACCATGATGTAACCTGACATGTGTTCATGTATAACATGTGTTAAGCCCCTGTTAGAATGATATATAACGTGTGTTAACCTTTTGTTAATTAAAAAAAAACAAGTAATATCTATTTTAATTTTGTTGATGTTTAAAATATCCGATAATGTGGATACTGAGCGTAAAACTTGTACAAGTAATAAATGTACAAGTTAGTATGTAACGTGTAATATGAAACGGGCCATTTATGGTAACACATGTACCGGTAATTTTGGAATATATAATATGAAACGGGTCATTTGTTTTGCACATTTTGGAATGCATAACATGTGTTAAGCCACTGTTATAATCTTTTTGTAACCTGACATGTATTCATGTATAAGCTAGTGGTTTACAAAACACCATGATGTGTATATACTGATCTAACATGTGTTACAATTTGTCTGTTCGGAACATGTAATTTCTTTACATGTGACAAGGGTGAAAACAGTTGACGGGGGCGATGAGTTTAATGGTGAGCTTAGTTAATATCGTAATCTTGTTGTAACCCCACTTGTATACATATGATAACATGTAAGCATCCATTATAACCCGACTTGTATTCATGTATATGAAAGTGGTTTGCAAAACACCATGATGTAGGATAACACTCCTTTATAACACATGTTAGAGGTTCATGTTGTAGGATAGCACTCTGTGTTAAGCCACTGTTATAATCTTTTTGTAACCTGACATGTATTCATGTATAAGCTAGTGGTTTACAAAACACCATGATGTGTATATACTGATCTAACATGTGTTACAATTTGTCTGTTCGAAACATGTAATTTCTTAACATGTGACAAGGGTGAAAACAGTCGACGGGGGCGATGAGTTTAATGGTGAGCTTAGTTAATATCGTAATCTTGTTGTAACCCCACTTGTATACATATGATAACATGTAAGCATCCATTATAACCCGACTTGTATTCATGTATATGAAAGTGGTTTGCAAAACGCCATGATGTGCATATACTGATCGTAACACGTGTACAAGTTAATATGGAATTATAATCTTGGTTTAACCCAACATGGTGTCATGTATAAGCTAGTAGTTTCCAAAACACCATGATTTGTATATACATACTGTAACATGTGTTACGCGCCTGACATGTATAACGTGTGTTAAGCCTCTATTATAACGTGTGTTAAGACTTCCAGAATGGATGCATAAACTCCAATAGTAACTTAATAACAACATACTATACCTGATATAACGTGTGTTAAGACTTCCAGAATATGTTAAGTCCATACCATTTTAACATCATGTACTAGACAAAACAAAATAAGAGTCTCACATTACATATTACTAGTAAACGAAAATACATAGCACTAAGAAAATGGTGGAGCTTCCTTTTACAGTCTGTCTTAGCTTTTCAGGGGCTACCTTTGCTGCCTTAGCTTTTCAGCGGCTATAAACGTGTTAGTTGTGTTGTGCTGTAACATAAACATGGTCATGATCCTTAAGCATCTGATCCACGTTTGACGAAACCAACGGTCCCGAGAATTGGATCTTGTTTCCCTTGAATCCATCACCATCCTAATAACTAAAAGATAAGATAACCGTTAAGTCGTTAACCAGAGATAACTATTAACTATTATACTTGGTGTTCGTGTTTCAAAACCCATATTCTATAATCGGCTGAAAAGAAAAAAAAGGTGAAATGGGTAAAATGAAATTGAACGATTCAAACTATTCAAGCATGTAAGGTATAATATGAAACCGGCCATTTATGTACTTGAAATTTCCAAAAAGTTACATTTATGCGCTCCTTTATAACACATGTTAGAGGTTATTGATGTAGGATAACACTCTGATGTAACCTGATAGGTTTTGCAGGCCTAACATGTGTTAAGCTTTCCGTTCGAATGATATATAACACGTGTGATCTCTTTGAAACCCTTTGTTACACATCTCACACACAAATCTGTTTGTTGCCATTAATGTCTTGGGTGATAAGAATATCACTTCTGCTTCTGGATCTACAATTTTTACAATTTATTTTTAAGTTTATTAAAGACAGAAACTGTCTCAATTGTCATTTCATAATTTATTATTACTTTTTTTATAAATATGTTTTTGATTTAAGAGTTACAAAGTACAAATATCCACCGGCAAAACCCATGAAAAAAGATTAAAGATTTAACCATTTTCAACCTAGGGTCAACTGCTAGTACATTCATGGTAGACTTTCTTTGAAAAAAACATATTTTTCATTTAGAAATAATGAAAAATAATGAAAAATTGAAAACCCACCATTTTTTCGTCTTTTTTTTTTGAAAATTGTGAAAAAGCCAAGAAACAAGATTAAATATTTCAGAGATTTAAACCTGGGTTGCCTGGAACACTTCTTTTTTTCTTGATTAGTGGTTGACTTTGACTTGGAGGAGGAGGAGGATGAGCAAAGTAATTTTGATGACTTAGATTATAACTGCTTCCATTTTCTTGACCTATATTCTCAGAGCAAGAATTAACAGTAGTTGCATGAAGATCAGATGCAGAACTCAAATCATCTTCCAGAATCACATTCTGTTGTTTCATCATCTTCTTATCTCACTAGGGTATTTTGGAGGGGCAGTGGTGGGGGTTGTGCAGCGGGGGTCGGCCGACGGTGGTAAAGGTGCACGGTGGTGGGGGTTGAGCAACAGGGTTGGAGGTGTTTACGGTGGTGCCGGAGGTACAATATTGATGGTGGTGCGGTGGTAATGATGGTGGTGGTGCGGTGGTGATGGTGGTGTGGTGGAAAAAAAAAGATAACGATGAGAGAGAGATTTGATGAAGAGAGAGAGAGAGAAACTAATCAGATTAAGGAAGAGAGAGAGAGATGTGTACAGATCTGGATATGAATGTGAATAAGTGTGTGTGAGAGAGAAATGTGTACTGACATTGGGTATTGGTATAAAAAAGAAAGAGAAGCTGGTATAACATGTCAGGAAGAGAGAGAAAGAGCAATGTAAAAAGACCAAAATACCCTCCGTCACTACAAGAAATTTGGTGCTTTACCAACACAAAGTATGTGTGGGAAATAACATATAGTGTGTTGGTAGTTGTCTTTACCTACACATAAATTAAGTGTAATGATGTGTATACTCGTGACTGTGGATATAGGCTATTACCCACACATATGTTATGGGTAGGTATATAGCAAGCTATACCTACACATATATGTGTGGCTAAAAGGTATTTATATGTGTGGTTAAAAGTACAACAGTTTGTTTAGAAGACATTTGACATGGCAGGTGATGTGGCAAGTGACGTGGCAGGTGACATGGCATCCGACATGGCAAGTGACATGGCATCCGACGTGGCGAATGACATGTCATGAATATGTGTAGGTAAAAGTAATCTTATATGTAGGTAAAAGTAATATTATGTGTAGGTAAATGTTGAAGATGTGTTGGTATTGATCTTAATATGTGTTGAAAAAAATGTAAACTAAAAGGCAATAAAATCATACATAATGTCACAAACGTCACCATTGATTAATACATGAAACAAAGTGCCAATTTGATTAATACATGAAACAAATGTAAACTAAAAGGCAGTAAAATCATAAATAATCAAAAGGCATGTCAACTTAACAAGAGAATCAAGAGTTGGATCTTGACCATCGATATAACCATGAAGAACAATCTTGAAACATAAGATGCTCATTTAAACTATCATTAATTAATGTATGATCAACCATTTTGGCCAAGGAGTCGATGTCGTGGAGTTGAGGGGTAGCCCATCTTACAAGTGATTGTTCTGACCGCGGTCTTGAAGTGTATACATATCACGAAGAGAAGATGCAAGAAACTGATGTCAAATAAAAAAAAATTGAAAAAAGTATATCTTTATATCGTTAATTGAGGATTTACCTTTCCAGTGGTTTCCTGACCGGTCAATATCTCCAACATCACCACTCCAAAGCTATAAACGTCACTTTTTACGGTGTATATGCCGGACAATGCGAATTCATGGGCGATATAACCAAACAAATCAACTAACTGTGCTGCCACCTGTACAAATTTGAGCAAACTTGTTCAAATACCTATTGAAGATACATATGCCAGATTTATTAAATTTACCTCTCGCTCTGTGTTGGGTGTAAGGGCGGCGGCTAAACCACAGTCTGATAAATGAGGATTCAGCTCTTAATCGAGTAAAATGTTTATAAGTAGGAATGAAGGGCATTTTGATCCTTATAAATAGGAGTGAAAATGACATGTGACACCCCTTTTGTTTTTTTTAAATACAACAAAAAAATCTAGTACAAAAAAATCTAACACAAAAAATTTAGTACAAAAAATCTAGTACAAAAAAATATAGCACAAAAAATGTAGTACAACAAAATATAGCACAAAAAAATCTAGTACAAAAAAATATAGCACGAAAAAATTCAGCAAAAAAATGTAGTACAAAAAATACAGCACAAAAAATTGAGAAAAAAAAAAATTTAAGACAAAAAAATTTAGCACAAAAAAGTTAGCACAAAAATATAATACAAAAATCCAGCACAAAAAATTGTTATATAACATAGAAATACAACACATTTTAGTGGGTTTTTTTAGTCTTCATATTTTATATAGCAATATGGTACTTAAATTAAAGATAAAAAGATGTTCGATTTTACGGTGAAATTTTTATGAAAAAATAAGGTCGTATAAAAAAGTTATAAACGTTTAAAAAATGAGGGTGGAATGTGCATGTGCCTTGCATGTGGAGAGTGAAAGTCAATAAATAGGATTTTCTTAAGATCCCTTTGCACTCCTCCTTTCTTCTACACTTTCATCTTAACCATTGATTTGAAAAATGAATGGTTAAGGTTCTTTCTTATCCTACTTAGGCAAAATAAACTTTTTATTTGATCTTACCCATATATATATATATATAGGAATAAGTTAAAATGAGAACCACCTCGAGTTGTAAGAACCAGCGAGAACCACCCCCGCGGGGGGCCGTTGACCACGATTTTTTTTTTACAACTAGATGTGTATATTTTAACACCCTACGCAAAGTTTGGGTTCAAACGGCGCGCCCGAGGGGGTAGTTTTTTACGCCCAAAGTTTGGTTAAAAAAAAAGAAAAATTAAAAGAAATTAAAAAAACCCAAACTTTTGGCGTAAAAAACTACCCCCTCGGGCGCGCCGTTTGAACCCAAACTTTGCGTAGGGTGTTAAAATATACACATCTAGTTGTAAAAAAAAATCGTGGTCAACGGCCCCCCGCGGGGGTGGTTCTCGCTGGTTCTTACAACTCGAGGTGGTTCTCATTTTAACTATCCCCTATATATATATATATATATATATATATATATATATATATATATAGGGCAAGGATAAATCGAAAACCCACTCCAGTTGACTAAACCCTGAAAACCCTATATCTGCCATTGATTCAATGTGATCAATGGTTATCATTAATTTGGTTATATAATTACCATACTTTTAATTTAATATTAAGAAAAAGTACATAGAGGGGTATTATGGGCATGAATTATATTTTTGACTTTGACATCTATCAAGCTTGGGTACATCTACAAAGAAACTTCTGACAATTCAAAAATTCTTCAAACGAGAAAGTCTCTCACTTCAAAAGTTCATCTCATTTTTGACAATTCAAAAATTCATTTGCACTTCTCCAAGAAACTTACATAAAACTTTCGGATTTCTACCATAATCTTATAAACAATGAAGCTTTCAAGTGTTTATCGTATCATAAAACTGGTCTTCTACTTATCCGTCTGGTTACATTGAAGGATGATCCAAAAAGATTCAAAAATTCATTTGCACTTCTCCAGACCCAGAAAGATGATTCAGATCCAAAAGATGGTCCGAAAAGATGCTACCAGATCCAAAAGATGCTCCAGTTCCGGTTGAAGAAGGTTGATGTTGAAGATGATGTTTTAGATGACGGTTCGATGTTATAGATGATCCAAAAGATGTTCGATGTTGAACATGATGTTCCAGATCTAAAAGATCTCCACATCCATAAGTATGTTTGTTTTTCAGTTTTTTTTTTCAGATTTACAATTTTTTGTGTTTTGTATATCTTCATTTTTTTGTGTTGTTTTTTATTACTGATTTTAACAATTTTTCGTGTAAAATTTGTTTTCAGTTCTGAACAAATGGAAACAATTTTCTTGTTTATTGTTATCATGATTGAATTAAAAACTCTGTTGTTGTTGGATTCTTGTTAATGAAGTTATATTTTTTATATACATTTTGTAACATTGCTAGTTACATTACTTATGTTGGATTATTGTTAATGAAGTTTATTTTTGATGTAACAATTCTTTGTAGCACTATGTAACCGGGTGTTAGAAATGTAATAATTGAAGAAAAATGCATGTTACATTTTTTCGTGTTACATAAATAATGTCCGTTACAGAAAAAGGTGCATTGTTACATTTTTTTAGATTATTGTAAAAATAAAGTGCGTTGGTATCATTTTTTATTTGTTGTTGTTTTAAAGGTGCTACAAAGAAAGGATTTTATGTGGTTTTGACAATGCTACAAGAAAGTTTTTAGGGTTTTAACATTTCTACAAGACATTTTGTTGAAAAAAAACACTGATGTGGCTTTTGTTCATAAGGGTTTTGATTTGATAAAACAAAAAAAATAAAACTTTTTAATTAAGGTGTGGATTTCTCAATACACCGACCAATGTAAAAACAAACGGGCATTTCGGTTTGAATAAAAAAAAACTTTTTTTCATGTTTTTTAAAAGTTGTTACAAAAAAATGTTCTATCGGGAAGAAAATGTTACTTTGGCGGTGCATATTTTAAAAAAATATACAAATAAAAAGTTACATTTAAAGGTAAAAAAATCTAAAAAAGAAAATTAGAAGTAGAATTTGAAATAAAACAACAGTTAAGTTTTTTTGAATATTACATAAAGATTGTCTAATTTCACAAAGAAAAAGTACATAGAGCTTAGAGCTAAAATGTAAAAAAAAAGTCAAAACCTATATAGAACCTATAAAGTACACCTACAATAAAATATGAGTGACTATTATATAAATAAAAAATAATGTTGTACTACTTTAAGAAATGGTTGTACTACTTTACACATCTGACACGTATGTTCCATTTTCTTAAACACATCTTTGACATTTTATCTAACTCCCATTTAATGAATGCACCATTTCCCAATGTTCCATGCCTTAATAAGGAATTTTTTTTATATTTTTAATGACTATATGAAAAATCGTTTTACATATTCTATGTAAAAAAAACAAAAAGAAATGAATTAATTCTTGTTGTTATAGTTTAAATATTTGTAGAAATTTTGTTTCTTATTACTGATAATAAATATAAAAATCTAATAGTTTTAATGTAACTACAAAAAATGTAACTACCAAAAATGATACGTCTAACTGATAAAAAAATATACATGTATTGCAAAAAGATGTGGGTCATCCGAATCACAACTGGGTCATCCGAATCACAACTACAAATCTCTACAAGTTGAGCTAGCACTATCAAAAAAATGCATATAACATAAAAGTAAAAGATGTACGATTTCTAATACATGGGGTAGAAGTCATTATAGCAAATAAACACATAAATCTTACAAAGATCTAATACATGTACATTTTCTAAGATAAATAAAAAAATGAAATTATGAACCTTCAACATCTTCAAAATCTTCAATATCCGGTTATCAAACTCTCATGTCAGACTTATTGCCAAGATCCGGTCACTCTAATACTTCAAAATTAAACTCTCAGATCCGGTCATCCTTAAAAAATGAAGTTATGAACCTCCAAACCGGACTTCTCTCAAAAACCCACCTCACTTTCCGGAAAAAAAAGTGTTGATGTGTGGATTAACAAAACGTTTAAAATAAAAAAAAGAGTGTGATATGATTCTAACCTTGTTTACATTTTCGGGGGATGTATTTAATCTATAACACGCATGGATATAATGCAAAAAATATAATACAAATCCAGATCCATTACATCTTCGTTGCACAATTATTCTTGAACCACAATGTATCTAGATCAGTTGCACAATTATTCTTGAACCACAATGTATCCAGATCAGTTGTATCCAAACCTTACTTGTTAGTGTGATAAGTCGCATCAAAAGCTACCACATCACCAAACACCTCATAATTTATCTTAGAAATTTCGTCTGCCCAAAAAATTGACCTCAATTGCCCTTTCTCAACCACAAAGTCATAGTAAAAGTCTGGTAAGCTCTCCGATCTTTCTTTCAAATGATCTATAACAAATTGCACATCACGGTCACCAATATAAAGCCTAACCGACTGGCTCCAGTCCTTAAAATCAGTTGGCGTGCCACGTACAATAGGAACATTAGGACACCACATTCCAGTGCCATTGGGTGTGTGGTGAACATAAAATTCCTCATCCGCCTGAATACCTACAAAAAAAATAGTTATAACAATAGGAACATTAGGACACCACATTCTATGCTTGCATATCTATATCATAAAAGTGAAACTTTAAAAAGGTCACAAGTCTTTTACAAAACATTGCATTGTTACTAAATTTTAACAAGTATGAGTTAAAAAAAATTACTTGTAACATGAAACCTAACAAATGATGCATTTTTTAAATGTGGCCAAATGTGTAACCTCAAATATTTTTAACTGAGCCATTTTTAACTTCCAGGAAAATATAAAAACTTATCTCTTAAAAAAAATCGGGACAGAATAAAAAAATTGTATTGTCAACACATTTTGGTACAATGGAAAGAAACATGGTGGTGCATTTTTTTAATGTCACCAAAAAGTGTAGATGCTGATGCATTTTTTTTAGGTGGCCCAAAAGTGTAACTTCGAATGTTTTTCCCTTCCAAAAAATATAAAAACTTAATTCATAAAACAAACTTTTTGGAATAGAATAAAATAAATAACATTGTCAATACAAGTGTAACCACACATGTTTTTACCTTCTAAAAAATATAAAAACTTGTTTCATAAAAAATACCCCTAAAGAAAAAAATACATGCTTTCAGATAAAAACTGACCTGTGGATAGCAACTCTATGAAAGTACAATTCTGAACACCATCCTCATCATCATTGGTGCCATTTGGATGCAGATCTGAGGCTTACACATGAAAAAAAAAAAAAAAAAAAACGAAAAAAAATCAAGAAGAATCCGATCAAAATCTAAACTAGAAAACCTTAATATGCACATGTACTCGTATGCATCTGGACTCACCAGAATCGCCCATATTCTCGTTTTCAGACTGGAAAACTTCATCTGCTGAATAAAACATACTTGATCTTCATTTTTTATAACAATCTTCTTTAAACAAAATGCATACTTTTTTTTTCCATGGATGAGCACATAGACCATAGTGATGATGGTGGTTGTTCGATCCTGATCCGACGGTGGTTGTTCAACTTCAAAACTGGGTGGTTGAACCAAAATAACCACCACTACACCCTTCGTAAACCAAAATCGCACCATCGAATCGCATTTGATCTTCATTTTTTATAACAATCATCTTCTTTAAACAGAATGCATACTTTTTCCATGGATGAGCACGTCGACCATAGTGATGACGGTGGTGGTTCAATTCAGATCCGATGGTGGTTGTTCAACTTCAGATCTTGGTGGTTGAACCAAAAATCATCACCGCTACACCCTTCTTCAACCAAAACCGCACCATCGAATCCCCTCACCTCACCTGAAAAACACCATACCTTCATCTCCTTGAAGAAGTGAGATTCAGAGAAAAAATGAGATTTGGATATGAAAAATATTTTCTTAAAGAAGTGAGAGAAAGAAAGAGGGAGAGGGAGAAATAAAGAGTGTGTTGTGTGATGGGCTATAAAGAAAAAGTCAAGATATAATAAATGTAAATTCTCAAAAGCACATGGTGACAACAAACTGGCAACATAGAAAAGGGGAGGTGATGGTTGGGATGGCTGACATGCAGCTGATACACTTTCTGGACCTATGTAAAATGACGCATATAACCTTCTCATCATCTTTGTGTAGACAACCATCCATGTGATGTGGCTGAATCCTAGCCACACATGTGGGTTTCTTGGGTTTTCTCAACTGGAGTGGGGTTTCTCATTATAATTAGCCTATATATATATATATATATAGGGTAAGGATAGTGTAAAAAAGGCCTAAAGTGTGAGAAGTGTATTATAACAATATATATAATACTATATAACACCATATAAACACCGTATAACAATATGTAACACCATATAATACCATATAACACTATGTAACACTATATATCATTATATAACAAATATAACACTATACATCTATCATAGACATGCTATCAGACAACTTATAGTGTTATATTTGTTAAATAATGATATATAGTGTTACAAAGTGTTATATGGTATTTTATGGTGTTACATATTGTTATACGGTGTTTATATGGTGTTATATGGTATTATATATAGTGTTATAATACACTTCTCACACTTTGAGCACTTTTTACAGGATACTCTACCTATATATATATATATATATATATATTAGTGTGTGTGTGTTTCTTACTTATAGATTGTTTTTATCGTGTTACTTCCGTATTGCAACTCCATCTTAAACATGAGAAACTAAATCCTGTCAACACGACTACAAGGCCTTGCCCCCAAAACTAGATGTAGTAACACCGGTAATAATATTTATTTCGTAGAAGAGGACAAAGCCTCACACAAAATGATAACTACGAATATCAAAGGATTTGTTCGCATTGGCAGACTTACAACCAAGGTTAGGGGGCAATCGTCCCCCGTAAAATAATTAGTGTATTGTTTAAGTAAAAAAATCGATCGCTCCTCTTAAAAGTATGGTTAAGCCTTTCGATCAGCCTTTAGGAATCCTGACTTCGCCACTGTTTGTTCATATTTATCCTTTCTGGCCCTTGAAATATGCAAAAATATATGACCTCTTTGAGTTTTTATCAAGCATTTATGTGTGTATAACATGTTAATATCTTAAAATCAATTATCACTTTGTGTAAACATAAAAATTATTTCACTCTCAAAGGAAGAAGAAATACAAAACTAGTTCACAATAAGAAGCATGAAACATGTATAAATTAGTTTGCGTTTCTAAACGTGTAAAATATTGATTTAATTACTTTTAAATGCAAATAAATATAAAATTAGTCCCCACTCTAAATCATAAAGATATATAAAAATTTGGAAAGTGAAGAAGGAAATTATTATGGCAAACCATACCTAACAGTATTAATGTATTATCTAGGTGAAGTATTTTTGCAGATATAAACTAATTCGTCCCATGAGGTGAACCAAATGTCCAAAACGCAATTACCTTATTCAGTTATCCAGATTAAAAAAAAACAAACTAATTTAATCTATGGCAACATATCGTCACCAAAGTGTAAACCAACACGACATCGTTTACCATATTCAATTATCCAGAATAAAAGAAATGGAAAAACGAATTAGTTTGTTCTATAGCGACGACACGTCGTCACCACAGGGTTTCTTCATTGGAGGGAAGTTTATTCACTGTGAACATCCTATTCAAGCGCGCCCAAGCTATGTTGTCACCATAGGTCACAAAAACCCTAAAAGCTTTAAAAGCCTATAGTGACGACTTGCGTTGCCACAGATGGACCGGTGTCGAGGACTGGTGTCGTCACTATAGATCTCGTTGCTAAAAGCCTTCTTTCTTGTAGTGACGAAATATTTTAATACTCTAGTTTTGAACGTTGCCTAAACTTGTCTTCGTTTATAGATGTGCTTACATCAAAACATTAGGTTGCACGGTAAGGGGTGGCACCCCCTCCACCTCAGCCAAAAACCACTCAATAGCACCCTCCTTCCATTTCCGTGACGCCATTAGGGGGCGCGGTGCTACTAATCCTTCGTGAGCAAATAATGAGCAGGAACAAGGCAGATTAGTGGGGCCATGTTGAATATGACCGTAGTGAACTGTCATATTTAAAAAAAAATTAAAATTATTTTTATATTTCATATACATATATATATAACACGCTTATTTTTTACCCATCTCACTCTCCATTCTTTACTCTCAAAATCTTCTCTATTGAATTTTAAAATGACACGACTTTGGACCGAGCAAGAGAATATTGGTTTGGCCACGAGTTGGGTAGATGCCATCGAGCTAGGGATGCCTTTAGATTCGCGACAGTTTTAGAAAACGGTTATGTCTACATTCCATCAACATGTGGGTGAAAACCAATAAACCATCGTAATATTAATAGAAATATTAGGAAGTTTTTGCTTCTAACAAAGCGTACAAGATTTAGGATGTGTTTTATCAATGCGCTGAGCTGCGAGGAGGGTTTGCTTGAGGATGAAGCGATTGTCGCGGCTTAGACAAAAACCAAAGAAATATTTTAGGTTCTAAGATTAGTAGATATAATTTTTTATCGTATTAATATAAAATCAAATACGTTAGTATTTAGCTATGGGCAATGACTGCAGACAAAATACTAGTTACACTTTAAAATGATATAAATAAATATCATATGCATGGAAATAAGTATGTTTTATATTATGATTTTTCCACATTATAATAATCTTAAAAAAAACATCCCGCGTTTTGTTTGAATGAAGATGGCTTTACTTTATTCATTGAACCTAAATACGTGTGAAACCGGAGCATCCCTACTCGAATCTTTATGGAATATATGTTTATTTGGAATCAACAAACATATTTATTCATATATACTTACTTGGGTGCTATCATTTGTTCATCAATCTTCATAACACCGCGTTTAAATTTTCTGCAATATTTAACATTCCTTGACGGTGTGCGATCGTTGCGGTAATACGCTCCTTCTTCTGTTGATTTTCTGTTTTATATTTCATTTGTTGTTTATGTTTCGCCAGATCGAATGAAATCCTAGCTATATATTGTTCATGTCTGATGATGAATAAGTTGTTAATATTGAAATATCATTAGTTGCTATAGGTAAAGGAATTTTGTTTGAGTATTAGGATAGTTATTGACGTTTTTTGTTATTGTTATCTGGTTAGCTTTATCGCTATTCTTTCCTTGTAATACATAAATAAAATATATAGGTTAGAAACCAAAGTATTACAAGAATTGAATAATGAAAATATTAAATAGTTCATAATGATCGAGGCCTAATAACTAGACTTCCAATGCGGGTGTCTTTTTACTACTATATTTTGGTACTTTTTTTTTTTCCATGATGTTAAATCGTGTAGCAAATTTTTTTTTTTTTTTTTACAAAGCAGTGGCAGGTAGTCGGGCAACAAGTTGCGCCGCCACCCCCTTTTGAATAGAAAAACCAATTCTACTAAATACAAAGTTTGAAACCTTTAGCGACGAAGAATTACTATTAACGACTTTTTGAACCCGATTCAAAAGTCGCACAGCGTCAGGAGCGAGACCACCAAAGGTATCAAACGCAAACGGGACAAACACATGTTGATTCTCCAGGCAGGCTTTCTCATGTTTTGCGACTTTGCTCGCCTCTGCCTTGAGCACCGCTTGCCCTACGACAAAGCCCTTGTCCTTGAGCCCGACAAGGGGAGACTCCAGTTATAACGATATTTTGAGATAAGAGAATAATTCTAAATATGAAAGGGGGTGAAATAAGAGAAGGGGTAGAAAAAACAAAGGGTTTATGGAATTATGACACTTGACGCAACCAGTTTCTAATAAATATTACGTATAAATTATACAAAAAATATTGATCATCTTTATAGCTTTTCAGTTCTTTTGAGTGTTTTTAATTCAAATATCCATAAATTGCAATGTAACTGAATTCCATTTTAGAAAACTAAAGTGTGGTGGTTAACAATTTTTTTGCAGAAACTAGAGAATTGAGGGATTGTTATAAGATCTGAAGGTTTCTAGAGTATATCAAAAGTGTAATAAGATGGTGAAAGATGGAGAAGCCGTTATTGACATCGAGAGCAGCCAAAGTGAATGCCGAGAGGACCAGAGAAACGAGCAGGTGACAGATGACAAAAGTGTCAAGAACATGCTTAGATCACTGGGTTTAACCTTGAGTTTCAACGGGCTGGATGATGGTGAAAACAGCAACGACATAGAATCGTCAGTTAACAATAAACTCGAAGGTGAAAAGAGGGAAAATAGGCCACTTATAGGGAAAACACACTCAAAAGAAAAACAAAAGGTTAAAAACTCAAAAAGGGCTTCCAAACCGCCCCGGCCCCGTAAAGGTCCATCATTGAGTACAAGTGATTTGCGATTGGTTAAAGAGATTTCCGAGATGGTTATGAAGAAACGTTCAAGGATTGAACGGATGAAATCTTTGAAGAAAGCGAGATCAGCTCGACTACAAACAGCACCTCCGCCAGCATCATCATACATGAGCATTTTTGCTATGATGATCACTGTTCTCTTTCTCATTGTGATAATCCTCCAAGGTAAAATCAAAGATTTGCTACTTCATACGCGTACATAATATCGTTCATGTGAACATGGTTAATGATTGTGACAACGGTTGCAGGTTTTGGTTTTGGTTCTGGATCTGGTTCAAGAACTGGTCTAGGCTCAGGCCAGTTTGACTCCAAGCTCCCTAAGTAGAACAAACATATGGCCATGAGCCTAAGACCATTATTTTAGTTTATTTATTTTTTGTACGCTTAACACATACCCTTTAATCCTACTCCTAAATCTACACAGTTGTCCATCATGCGACTAGATCCCTTAACCTCACAGGCAGGGGCACCTTCCAACACGTACCTTGATACTGCTAGGCTACAAACTCTTTGCTACCATGGTTAATGACCCGTCGAACATCTGGCTCTACACATGCTAGTCATTTTATTTGCTAACTGTTGGTGCATATAAATTTGTAGGATTGTATTCATTGTTTACTAATTAAAACTGATTATATCTTTATTAAATTTACATTCATATTGTACCTTTGTTTATACGGATTTATGGTTCATTCCTCTTTCAGCTACTCAAATGATCATGGTCAACAGTAAATAAAAAAAGATAAGAGTAAATTGCAGTTTTACCCCCTGTGGTTAGGGGGCATTGGCAGGTCCCCCCCCCCCCCCCTAAGGAAGTAATTGCAGTTTTACCCCCACTGTTTGGGGTTATGTCGCACGTTTACCCCCCTGACCATTTCAACGTTAGATGCTACCGTTAGTTAGGTTGAAATGTCCAAACTACCCTTCTTCTTCTCCATTAATAAGCCCTAGCCCTAATTCATCTGTGTTCTTCAACTGCTCTTCAATCGATCCCTCAATCCCTCATCTTCGTATTCGTCGTCTGTGCCTTGAAAATGCCATCATCTTCGTCGTCTGGGCTTCGATTCAAGGGCAAGAGTCAACATTCAGACATCATATGTCCATGTGGTGCGAAAACAGTGGTGAAACAATCAGCATCAACAGCTAATCCTGGTCGTTGGTATATTCGATGTGTAAGTTTCTTCTGTTTTATGCTTATTGAATCTTAACTTTGTTGGATAGTGTTGCTTATGATGTCCGATAATAGGTTGGAGGATGTGGATTCCTAAGATGGGCTGACAAAGGTGAAGGACAGGGTTGTCCGGTTTGTGGAGAGGTAATGCCTGGTTTAATCATTGACTTGGCTAACTGCAAAGAACAGTTGGGTCGGTACAAGAATGGAGATGTGTTGAAACTGAAGATGTACTTTGTGATTACTTGGGTGTTGATTGTTCTACTGTTTTTGGTTAAGTAGCATAATGTAGACAAATTGGATTTGGTTGTGTATCTTGACTGCTTGTAATTATACTTTGTAGTTGCTTACTTTTTGATGCAATGGTCTTTTTCAAGTTCTTATTATATGTTTGTGTTGGTAGCCTTCTTATATGTTTGTATTGGTAGCTTTCTTGTAATTCTGTAGGTAAGGATGTTGAGAATGAGAAAGATGTTGGTAAGGATGAAGAAAAAGAGGTTGGTAAGGATGAAGAAACAGAGGTTGGTAAGGATGAAGACGTCGTTGCAGCTGAACAACCAGACAGTTATGTCTACTTTGAGGATCAAGAGTCTGAGATACTCAGACGTTACATGGAGCAAGAAACAGATTATGAAAAGTTATTCGGAGATCCGACAAAGGATTATGACCCTGAAGTGCTTGAACATGCATGGGATTACACATATTGGGATGAAGATGATGATTCGTACTTTGACCCATATGAAGGGGAGCATGGTTCTGATTCGGATTGGTCTTGTTTGGATGATTGTCACTGGAAATAGGCTAGATTTTGTTTGGTTTTAAGTTTGTATGTTGGACAAACCTTTTGTACTAAATGTTGCAATGTAATGTAATCGAATCACTTTCCGCCTCTTAATTGTACCAATTATCCAAACATGTTGCAAACCAATATAATGAACTCAAATGGATCATATGGTCAAAAGTTGCTGCAAATTGATATGGGCTGCAAATGGATCATATGGTCAAAAGCTGCTGCAGTTATAATGAACTCAAAACATGCTGCAATGGAGCATATGGTCATTTTGACCATATAAACTAGTCAAAACATGCTGCAATGGAGCATATGGTCATTTTGACCATATAAACAAGTCAAAACAGCTGCTAATGTATAATATGGTCATTTTGACCTTATAAACTACTCAAACCTGCTGGTAATGTATAATATGGTTATTTTGACCTTATAAACAAGTCAAACCTGCTGCAATTGAGCAAAATGGTCATTTTAATAAAAACATAACATTGTATTGACCAAACCAAACATAAAGGTACAAACCAAACCAAACATTGTCTTGACCAAACATAAAGTTACACACCAACCAAACATTGTCTTGAACAAAGTCGACAAACCTAACAAACATTGACAAACCTAACAAACATTGTCTAAACTTACAAACCATCCATCACTCATCAAGATTGTAAACTGGTGCACCTTGAGTGGCAGTGTGTGATTCCTGTGAAGCAATGGATTGTTCAGCCCCTTGTCCTTTGCAGCTCCTGACATTGTGACCCATATTCCCACATTTACCACACCTGATGCTACTACCCTTTCTGGTCATTTTACCTCCTTTGTCGAAATCTTTCTCAAGTTCTTTTTCACCATATGCCTTCTTTCTTTTCTTCTTTGGCCTTCCAACTTGTGTATGATGCTTAGGTGGGATGAGTGTTGTTGGACACCCTGAAGGAGTCCACATCTCCGGCCCGTTGATTGGCTCTATGACATTGCAATAAACTTTCTTCCATGTTGACAGCCATTACACTTCATCCACCCACTCTTCTGGTATGCCAACATCAATGCTATTCCTTGACATATCCCATATGGCTGCAACTGCATGTTTGCAAGGCATCCCGGTCAAATCCCACTTCCTGCATGCACATGTTTTATGTTTAACATTCACAACACACTGTGATCTCGGACCTGTGACTTGATACTTGTCCGAATCAACCATTAAAACAGACATTTCAGCAGCCTGTTTCTTGATCTGATCGAAGACCTCAGTGGCATGAGGAGTCAGTGGCCCCATACACTTTGCTTGTAATTTCTTGACATTCACTATCCTCTTGGTCATGTACTCCCGAATGAATTCTAGGCATGTGATAATCGGCTTGTCCCTTGCTCCTATGATTTGTCTGTTAAAAACCTCACATATGTTGTTCAGCAACATATCACATTTAGCTCTTCCAGAAAAATATGCTCTTGACCAAGCGGTGAATGGGATCTCATTTAGCCAGTCATACATGGCTCGTTCTGTTGTCTTAATTTCTTCCATTGCTTGGTTAAAGTATGGAATAGATGTCTTCCTTCCGGCTGACCAAAGCAAATTCTTGTAAACATCTCCACGCCACTTGGATTTCATATTCTCATGAATGTGCCTCAAACAAAATCTGTGCTCAGCATTAGGGAAAACAGCTAGCATAGCAGGAATCAGACCCTGTGATACAAAATGAAATTAATGACACTATTTTGCAAGGTTTTAATTAACAATTAAGAACATTTTACCTTTTGTCTGTCACTGATGAAGGTGAAACAAGAGTCTGCCGTACACTCTAGGTCATCTCTCAAAAGTTGCAAAAACCATTTCCAGGTTTGTGTTGTTTCTGCCTCAACAAGGGCATAACAAACGGGATATATGCTATTGTTCCCATCAATACCAACAGCACTCAAGATCTGTCCTGGAAATGGACCTTTCATGAAACAACCATCCACACCCAGCAATGGTCTCCCAATCATCTTAAATCCTCTCATCATAGAGGCAAAACCAAAATAAACCCTTCGAAACTGCCTTGTAGGAGTAGCTGGGTTCCCATATGGCTCCACATCAATTTTAATTGTACTACCTGGGTTGGCTTTTAGAAGTTCATCACAGTATGACCTTAGCAGACCATACTGTTCTTGGTAATCACCATAGATCTTTGTAGTTGCTATCCTCTTAGCTCTGAATACCTTATGTAGTGATACATCAAGTTGATGCTTCCGAAGCAGTTGACTTTGGATTGCTTGAATTGGCATGTCTGGATTGCTTTCAATCATGGGTTGGATCTCTTTGGCAATCGAACTCATTGTGTACAAAGAAACGGCCCTTGTTTTCAAACAATTGTGTTGATTATGAATGGTCTTCACACACCACCGGTCCTTGTCTGTGTTCCTTGAGATGTGAACTGCCCAAGGACATGTGGGCTTGGTATGCCTTTTGAGGTGCTTATATTGTTGGTGCAGTCATCTGTCGTCTTCGTCTAATGTCGAGTCCCAGCTTCGTTGCGGATCTGATCAGGCATGATGTCATCATATATAATGATGACATCATATCAATGACATCATCATTGCATCATATAACAACATGACAAAGCAATCTACGAAAATTCAAGTCTTTCATATAAGACAAAATCATGTGAAGGTCCAATAGAAAGCCATCTTGTGAAGGTCCAATAGAAAGCCATCGTTTGAAGATCAAATATGAAGACTTCCGTTTGAATAAGTTAGTCGTTTGAATGGTAGTTCTGTCGTTTGAATTGTTGACCGTTTGAAAAGGTTCAAACGGTTAGGGTGTTAGTATAAATAGGTGTTATGTCATTGTCATTTGTAACGGTCAGGTCAAGTGTTACCGAGGTGCTGCCGGTATTTTCTCTCACTGTAAACGTTGTCAATCGTATATAAAAGAGGATTATAGTATATTTCAAGCTGTGTACACGTCCGTTTCTTAGTTTCCGCCTCTGAAACGTACAAGAGCTCTTCCGAACGACTCGTTTGGGTCGAAAACGATCCTACATATATTTTTGCCCTACTTTGGTGCATTTACTACTTTGCCCCTCTTCTCCTTTATTTTTTACATAACCAAGTAGTGGTGGATTGCTTCCAAAACATACTACCCTATACCTTAACAATTCATTTTTTTGAATAAAAACATCCCTCCTTGCCTTAAGAGCATATTCTTTCACCATCCGATTCATCTTTTTCTTGTCATCAATAAGCTGACCAATGTAGAATGACAGATCATTTGGACCTTTTGAAGCACTCTTGTTTCTCCTCCTTATCTTCCTAGCAACCTTATCTCTAAGGGTTGAATTGTCATCCGATCCACTTTCAAAATCCTCCAAGTCAACAGGCTGATGACCTTCATCAGTTCTGTCATCATCATGATCCTCATCACCTGAACCATCCAACTCTTCCCTAGTAAAATCAACATTAGCCCTTAACATCTGCATATCCACCTCTATTTCATAAACCAAATTATCTTCTTCAACATACTCATAATCAGGATCACTACCTTTACTCTCTTCTTCATCACTTCCTTTACTCTCTTCTTCATCTTCATTCATACTATAATCCTGATTATTTATTGTAAATGATGCTGGAACAATTGCTTTACCTGCCCCTACAGGACCTTCACTTGTATTTTCCAATATTGTTGACATCCGGTGTTCAACATACATGTCTATGGTGTGGACTCCTTGACGCACATGATCGAAGATAGGCTCTAAGTCAACATCACATTTTAATGTCCTAAGACCAAAATCCAACGAACAATACGGTTCCTTGTAATGAATGCAGAAAAACAAACCATCATTATATCCTAATTTCTTAACAATCTCCTCTAAAACATCAGTATTCAACACTCTAAAATCTACATGATCAATGTAGCTCATTTTCCCACCAACGTATTTCCTATTTGGGTTTTCTACAAAATTACCTCCATGGTGAAATTTAATGGTAAATTGAGATTGGGTTTCTCCTGTAAACACACATCAACAACAAATTAATACCGAAAAAAGTTAACATCTTACCAAATTCAGACCCTTTGAACTTGCATGTCACTTACGGTACATTTCACCCGGTTCGAAATACTGATCTTCAGCTCGTATCTTCCACATTCGAACATCCATGCTCGTAACAGACTTCAAATCTGCTGTATCTGTTGAAGAATGGCTGGTTTCGCCGTGCAGAGGTCTTCAATTTCGACTTAGGTTAACTTCAGGGTTTCAATGTGGTGAATGGTTGATTAATTGAGGTTGCAGGTCAACATGAAAGCCAAATTACCTAACTGCCCTTTGACCATTAACAGTTAACGGTAGCATCTAACGTTGAAATGGTCAGGGGGGTAAACGTGCGACATAACCCCAAACAGTGGGGGGTAAAACTGCAATTACTTCCTTAGGGGGGGAGACCTGCCAATGCCCCCTAACCACAGGGGGTAAAACTGCAATTTACTCAAAAGATAAATTATAAACGGAATAAAAAACAGTAAACAAAAAAAGATATAGTTGTCTGTCAGACAACCATGTAACCATGCCAGGTCCCAAGAAATGGGCTAACAACGATCCTCTACTGAACTATGGTCAAGACCATGAGCTTTGTTAATCACGCTCTGGTTACATGGTCACGGCTCATCAACCAGACATGGGTTTCTGTCTTCTTAGGAAACAAGAATACAGATGTACGAGCCTATAGAACAGATCCTGTTCAAGTAAGGTCATGCCTGTTCTCTTGGTTGGTCACCTTATATACCAAACTTGGTTTGTACTTTATACCGATGTGGGATGATAGTGTATGGCCCTTTTTCAACATTTAACTCTAGAAAATTTTATAAATCTATGAGGTTGAGATTTGCAACTCAATAAAAAATCATTTGATTAACAAAACTGAGTTAGAATAATAGTAAAAAATGTACAAATTGGTAATTTCTGGACTACAGTAACTAACCTTTTAAATAAGAAGATGTTAAAGAAGTCATAGTCAAGCTTTTGACATCACTGCATGTTGAAACACGGAATCACCGCCGGGATGATTGGACCGCTTTCTCCATGAGGGTGAAGAATCACACCTTGTTCCTCCTCTTAAACCTAGATCTGCAATGGAGAAGACAAGAAAGTGGAGCTTGTAGAGATGACCGGTAGGGGAAAGAATCCCCTGTTTCCAGTAACAAAAGTGTGGCGGCTCCATCTTGTCTAACCCTAATAATGAGGTGAACACCTCCTTATATAGGGGGCATAGGCCTCCCCTAACCTCAATGGGCCAGGCCCAGTTAGGGGTTATCTCTACAAGTCCCTAGCCCAATGTAGTATATACTACAACGCGTTGGGCCTCGCGGGTGGGTTAGTCAGCACAATAATAAATAATTAATATAAAATCAATAAGTAACGGGAAAGTCTGACCGCTCAGGTCGGGTCCAATACCGTACCTCTACAAGTCCCCCAGTCTAGTGTTGCTCACGAGTGCAAGCGCTGGGAGGAGCACTAGACTTATTAGGAGTGTTGGGAAGTGAGGATTATTTATTCTATGTTTACCTGTCACCGAGGCGCGAGAGCTTTGCTGGCCATGTTTATTGTGTCTGTCTTTCGTTGTGAGTAAAGATAATGGAGCGGTGAAATGTGCACGATAGTTCATCATGGTAATTGGCTAGGCAAAGGCTGGTTGCTGCCTTTTGTACTGGCTCACTCTCATGAGCTGCCAAGGTTGCACGTATGCGTATATGTCCCGCGCATGGACTTTGGAACTGGTGGGTGTTTTTTGGCTGTTGAGTGTGGGTATGGCCCGTACACGCATATAACTTACGTAGCATCTGGGACCATACCCCTTCATGTCCCCCCAGTCCAGTGTACCTTTGGGGTGGGTTTATCAGCCGGAAGGGATTCTGGACTCACAAGAATTGAGGTAATGTTGACTTTGTTGTATATAGATTTGGTGTGTATGTTTGAATCGTATTGCTAATTGTGCAGAATTTTGAATCAAAACGCCCCATTAGTGCATGGAGATGGCGCACCGAAGTGAGCCAAAACGGCGCATGGAGCATGGAGGTGGCGTACAGATGTAAGCCAAAACGGCGTGTGAGTCACTATAAAATATTCAACCTTTGGTATGACTATGTTGGTTAGCGCATGGTGTGCGTGTCTTTAGCTTTGAGGAATACGTATAACTAGTGCTTGGATCTTTGTAAACTGCTGTCTACAATATTTGCACGTGTTAATCCACTTTGTATAGGTTATCGCGAATGAGAATTGGCGTAAAGTTGCGTCAGGGTAATAAAGTGGAAACCCTAGCCTTGAAGACTGTAGGTGTAAATGAAATTTGTTTTAGCCAATGTGTTTTTGCGTATACCCAAAGTGGTGCGTGCATTTGTAGTACATTTTGCATTTTGTAAACGTGTTTGTATGTAACTAAGTATGCGCGTGAGTTTTTTTTAAATGCTCATAAGTATAGGAGCATGCGCGCGTGCGCGACTTACGTGCTCGAAGTAAAGGAGCAAGCGTGCAAAACGCATGTGTGCTCGTAGTAAAGGAGCATGCGCGCATGGGCGGCTTACGTGCTCGTAAGTAGAGGAGCATGCGTGCAAAACGCATGTGTGCTCGTAGTAAAGGAGCATGCGCGCGTGGGCGGCTTACGTGCTCGTACGTAGAGGAGCATGCGTGCAAAACGCATGTGTGCTCGCTCGTATGTAGAAGGAGCAGCAGGCTCGCATGGAGACTGAGATGCCCGTATGTAAAGGGAGCATGCGCGTATAGCGGCTTACGTGCTCATAGTAAAGGAGCATGCGCGCAAAACGCATGTGTGCTCGTAGTAAAGGAGCATGCGCGTGGGCGGCTTACGTGCTCGTAAGTAGAGGAGCATACGCGCGTGGGCGGCTTACGTGCTCGTAAGTAGAGGAGCATGCATGCAAAACGCATGTGTGCTCGTAGTAAATGAGCATGCACGCGTGGGCGAGTTACGTGCTCGTAGTAAAAGAGCATGCGCGCGTGGGCGACTTACGTGCTCGTAGTAAACGAGCATGCGCGCGTGGGCGACTTACGTGCTCGTAGTAAACGAGCATGCGCGCGTGGGCGACTTACGTGCTCGTAGTAAAGGAGCATGCGCGCGTGGGCGGCTTTCGTGCTCGTAGTAAAGGAGCATGTGCGCGTGGGCGGCTTTCGTGCTCGTAAGTAGAGGAGCATGCGTGCAAAACGCTTGTGTGTTCATATGTAGAGGAGCATGCGCGCTAGCGCATGTGTGCTCGCTCGTAAGTAAAGGAGCATGCGCGTGTGGCGACTTACGTGCTCGCTCGTATGAAGTAAGGGAGCATGCGCGCTTGGCGACTTACGTGCTCGTATGTAGAGGAGCATGCGTGCAAAACGCATGTGTGCTCGCTCGTATGTAGAAGGAGCAGGCGCGTATGGCGACTTACATGCTCATAAATATAGTAGCATGCGTGCAAAACGCATGTGTGCTCGCTCGTATGTAGAAGGAGCAGGCGCGTATGGCGACTTACGTGCTCATAAATAGAGGAGCAGGCGCGTATGGAGACTTACGTGCTCATAAATAGAGGAGCATGTGTGCAAAACGCATGTGTGCTCGCTCGTATGTAGAAGGAGCAGGCGCGTATGGCGACTTACGTGCTCATAAATAGAGGAGCATGCGTGCAAAACGCATGTGTGCTCGCTCGTATGTAGAGGGAGCAGGCGCGTATGGCGACTTACGTGCTCATAAATAGAGGAGCATGCGTGCAAAACGCATGTGTGCTCGCTCGTATGTAGAAGGAACAGGCGCGTATGGCGACTTACGTGCTCATAAATAGAGGAGCATGCGTGCAAAACGCATGTGTGCTCGCTCGTATGTAGAAGGAGCAGGCGCGTATGGCGACTTACGTGCTCGTAAATAGAGGAACATGCGCATATGGCGACTTACGTGCTCGTATGTATAGCATCAGGTTCGCATGGAGACCGGCGTGCTCTTATGTAAATGAGCATGCGCGTAAGGCGACTTACGTGCTCGTATATTGTTTGTCCTGCAAACAAGTCAACAAGGTAGATTATAACAAAGGATTTGATATATGAAAGCATTGTACCGAAACCTTGTTCTTAGGAGGAGTTCGTTCTATGCATCCAAACTCCGTAATATGTGAAAGCAACTTCGAACTTCGGAATGGTGTTGGACTATGCTAGTCCTTTTGTTTATTGCAGCTGCTAAAAAAATGTCTGTAGCATTGAACTTGAATAATAATAAGCAACGATGCTAGTGTGCGCCGGAAATATCGCAAGGTTAATACTCATTAAAACGATGAACTACTAGTCATGTCGTTAAATACGTTCATTTGCTAGACATTAGGCGGTTTGTGTTATCGGGGGAAAGCGTGTAGCAATGCCTTACTAAATAATTCAGGTGCTCACAGCCGATTACATATGGACATTGCCCATATATTAGCTAAAATGATATGTGCCCAAAAGCATTTTTAAAAGTCGTACACCGACTCTTGTAGCACGCAATAATGTGTTTGAGCCATAAATTGAAAGTTATGGTGCAAGATTATAAAGTAGACATGTGAACTAACATTTTAGTTGTAGATAAGTAACAAATGTATAAATGTGCCATGTGTAATGCGTCTGTCACATGATTGCTTAAACAAAAACGGACTCATGACGGTATAGTGATGATAAAATATCACTTCTATGCTTTTACTTGCAACGGATCAAAACATTAATGTTATTTGAAAACGACCGAATGTTGATATCTTGTTTGAAAACGTGAACATCGTAACTAGGGCTATTACCTTGGTTTGGCTTTGTATGGGATTTATTTATTTATGTGAAATGTCCTGAGTTGAAGCTCAACTTTCGAGAACATGCCATAAGTAACGAGTATGTGGCATGTTTATTCAAACATGCCATAAGTAACGAGTGTGTGGCATGTTTCGAAATTCATTTAAATATAGAAGCAAATGTTTCCGATTATCAAGAGATAGCCACCCACAAGGTTGCACCGACGGGGTATTGTTAAAATATTGTATCAGTTTAAAACTTATCAGTTTTATACTTTGTTTAAATCAGTTTTAATTTGCTAACTTTGGTTATGTTGATGCTGAATGTTGACTGGGCTTTTTGGGCTGCTGGGCTGGCTGCTACTTATTTTCGGTGTACTAAAGACCCAAATATAGATCTGCTTAACAACCGGATATAAGAGAATACCCACCAAACTTTGTTAATCAATCAGTTGAGATATTTTTCCAGAAGTTTCTTTCTCTCGTTTCTTTCGAAAGTCACTTAGGGTTTTTACCTTTTGATCAGATTCAGAGCATATGTTAAAGATCTTGTGTTAAAGATCTTGTTTAGCTTGTATAGATCTGTTCGTGAGTGTTAACAGTTCGTTGTGTCTTGTTGGTGAAGCTTGTGCACGCCATGCGCCGCTGCGCGTTTGTGCTTATCCGACGGAGATTGCTCGATGCGCACGGCGTGTCGGAGCTGGTGCACACCATGCGCCACCGCGCGTTTGAGCTTATCGGATGGATGGCGCACGGCGTGTCGGAGCTGGTGCACACCATGCGCCGCCTCGCGTTTGAGCTTATCGGACGGATGGCGCACGGCGTGTCGGAGCTGGTGCACACCATGCGCCGCCGCGCGTTTGAGCTTATCGGACGGATGGCGCACGGCGTGTCGGAGCTGGTGCACACCATGCGCCGCCGCGCGTTTGATCTTATCGGACGGATGGCGCACGGCGTGTCGAAGTAGAGGCCTGCTATGCACAGTGGTTTTTTCACTGAAACCTTGTTTTTAAGGTGAAGTATGAACGTGATTGCAGACTTTGTAAAAAGACAACCATTTTTCTTTTGAAAACTAAAAGGAGTGAAGCTCTATTAGGACAACGTTTAGCTGTTAGCAGCTGTAAATGACTGAATGTCTGTCCCTTTATATATATAGAAGAAAGAGATCTGTGTGTGGTATTTAATGCAAAACTGTGCCTGACACCTTATTAGGTGTTTACAGCTGTAAAGCTTTGTTTCAAAAAGGGGATTGGTTCCTTTTATTAATAATTTAATAATAAAAATAATTGTGGTTAATGTTCTCGATTCTTCCTTTTGTCAAGACAGAAGTGAAAGATGCCATTAACAAAATATTCCCTAACCTTTTAAATGTCGATTAGAAAATATTAAATGACCATCATGAGCTTTTCGAACTTTTGAAGTGACGTAAGGGAAAACTTCACAATTTGTTTTCTTTTGTAAAATCGCTTTGCCAGCTAGGAAAACTTTTTCTCATGACTATTTTCAATTTTTGTTTTAACAAGAGCTTTCATCAAAGAAAAGGAGGGGAATAAGTTACCTATTTCATGAATAAATGACGGCTAACCTTTATGACGAGGCATTGGACCCCTCAAAACAGGAATCTCTTAATTATATTTTGAGAAAGTCTTGTACGACAACAGATCTGAGCTCCCTTGTACATGAGGTTGTGAACCCCATTTGGAACAAATGTAGATCTGGAGATTTTGAAGCACTGAAATAAGTGAAATACCGCAGATCTAGAAGTTTTTGAAAACATAACACAGATCTGTGGGGTTTTTCCATTCAAAGATCAAGAGTGTGGCTCTAAGAACATAGATCTAGAGATCTGAGGATAAAACAAGATGTGATCAACAAATGTATAACATAAACTCGGTGGGCGCCAATGTTGAAACACGGAATCACCACCGGGATGATTGGACCGCTTTCTCCATGAGGGTGAAGAATCACACCTTGTTCCTCCTCTTGAACCTAGATCTGCAATGGAGAAGACAAGAAAGTGGAGCTTGTAGAGATGACCGGTAGGGGAAAGAATCCCCTGTTTCCAATAACAAAAGTGTGGCGGCTCCATCTTGTCTAACCCTAATAATGAGGTGAACACCTCCTTATATAGGGGACATAGGCCTCCCCTAACCTCAATGGGCCAGGCCCAGTTAGGGGTTATCTCTACAAGTCCCTAGCCCAATGTAGTATATACTACAACGCGTTGGGCCTCGCGGGTGGGTTAGTCAGCACAATAATAAATAATTAATATAAAATCAATAAGTAACGGCAAAGTCTGACCGCTCAGGTCGGGTCCAATACCGTACCTCTACACTGCATTTTGATGCTTCTTAGCTTTGTCCTCTGATATGCTTTCAAATGAAAACTACTTCTACATGTTAAGTGACTAGTTCTCAAAACATTCAACTGAGATGGAGATTAGTAAATAAAAACTTCAGTTGTGTTGTTTTCTTTGACCCAAATTACACCCCACCCCCCGCTAGCGCCGTTAAATTATTGGATTAACCTATGCCAGACATAATCTTGAAGCTAATATACAATGTTAACAAGATGAAGTCAAATAAGAAGGTATGAAGAAAACTATAAACATCAAAGTTAATGACTTGACTTATGTTCCAAAGGAGAAGAAAAAAACAATAATATAAACTGTGCTTACTAGATTCAAATAAGTATTTTGGTGTAATCAAGTTCATTTGTGTTTAGTGGCTATATATCACCACTTTAAAGTAGTAAAACAACAACATATCAATTTTAAGAAAAAGTTTGTATTCTGTGTGTATTCTAAATATTCAAATTTAGAGTTGAATATAGTTGCCGAAGATTAGGGGCGCAGGTTAGAAGCGCCCGACCCATCGAACTTTTCACTTAGTACTCAGTAGTGTTATGTATGTAGCTTTCATATAGAAATTTTTTGGTATATACGTTTTGGACCCCAATCGGAAATCTTAAGCTCTGCCACTGCCGAAGTTTATTTGCGTCTGAAACCTGCCACTTAGTCTATATTATAGTTGAAAGAAGACTCATGATATGAGCTGACAACAATCCTCAACTGAGCCATGGTCAAGACCAAGGGCTCTATTAATCAGTGTTTTAAAAACCGGTAAATACCGGCCGGTTATACCGGTATTACCGTTTTTGGATGTAAATCCGGTCCGAAACACCCCGGTAAGTAGGAGAAACGGCATAGACTTTGTACCGCCGGTAAAATCCGGTATACCGGTTTGAACCGTTATACCGGTACCGTCTCAAGTCTGTTTTTGGGTTAGGATTTTACTTTTTATCGTCCCATCTCCATGTTTACTCGCTTTAACCTAACAACTTTTAAAATTTTATCTCCATCGATCAAAATTCAAAACTTGCTTCATCACTCCATTATTCGTGACTTGTTCCAGACTTCCATCACCCCATCGTTCGTTCCAGATTTCCATTTTAATCCAATTTTGGATTATTTTTTTGAGTGAATGTTGTAATTTATGAAATTATACAATTAACTAGTCAACCCGGTTGAACCGTCCGGCACAACCCGGTTCAACCGGTTAAACCATTTTTGTGCCTAATCCGATATGATTAAAAAACCGGGTTTTAAAACATTGCTTTCATCTTAACCATTGATTTGAAAAATGAATGATTAAGGTTCTTTCTTATCCTACTTAGGCAAAATAAACTTTTTATTTGATCTTACCCCTATATATATATATATATATATATAGGGTAAGGATAGTGTAAAAAGGGCCTAAAGTGTGAGAAGTGTATTATAACACTATATATAATACTATATAACACCATATAAACACCGTATAACAATATGTAACACCATATAATACCATATAACACTATGTAACACTATATATCATTATATAACAAATATAACACTATACATCTATCATAGACATGCTATCAGACAACTTATAGTGTTATATTTGTTATATAATGATATATAGTGTTACAAAGTGTTATATGGTGTTACATATTGTTATACGGTGTTTATATGGTGTTATATAGTATTATATATAGTGTTATAATACACTTTGAGCACTTTTTACAGGATACTCTACCTATATATATATATATATATATATATATATATATATATATATATATATATATATAGTGTGTGTGTGTGTGTGTTTCTTACTTATAGATTGTTTTTATCGTGTTACTTCCGTATTGCAACTCCATCTTAAACATGAGAAACTAAATCCTGTCAACACGACTACAAGGCCTTGCCCCCAAAACTAGATGTAGTAACACCGGTAATAATATTTATTTCGTAGAAGAGGACAAAGCCTCTCACAAAATGATCACTACGAATATCAAAGGATTTGTTCGCATTGGCAGACCTACAGCCAAGGTTAGGGGGCAATCGTCCCCCGTAAAATAATTAGTGTATTGTTTAAGTAAAAATATCGATCGCTCCTCTTAAATGTATGGTTAAGCCTTTCGATCAGCCTTTAGGAATCCTGACTTCGCCACTGTTTGTTCATATTTATCCTTTCTGGCCCTTGAAATATGCAAAAATATATGACCTCTTTGAGTGTTTTATCAAGCATTTATGTGTGTATAACATGTTAATATCTTAAAATCAATTATCACTTTGTGTAAACATAAAAATTATTTCACTCTCAAAGGAAGAAGAAATACAAAACTAGTTCACAATAAGAAGCATGAAACATGTATAAATTAGTTTGCGTTTCTAAACGTGTAAAATATTGATTTAATTACTTTTAAATGCAAATAAATATAAAATTAGTCCCCACTCTAAATCATAAGGATATATAAAAATTTGGAAGGTGAAGAAGGAAATTATTATGGCAAACCATACCTAACAGTATTAATGTATTATCTAGGTGAAGTATTTTTGCAGATATAAACTAATTCGTCCCATAAGGTGAACCAAATGTCCAAAACGCAATTACCTTATTCAGTTATCTAGATTAAAAAAAAACAAACTAATTTAATCTATGGCAACATATCGTCACCAAAGTGTAAACCAACACGACATCGTTTACCATATTCAATTATCCAGAATAAAAGAAATGGAAAAAAGAATTAGTTTGTTCTATAGCGACGACACGTCGTCGCCACAGGGTTTCTTCATTGGAGGGAAGTTTATTCACTGTGAACATCCTATTCAAGCGCGCCCAAGCTATGTTGTCACCATAGGTCACAAAAACCCTAAAAGCTTTAAAAGCCTATAGTGACGATTTGCGTTGCCACAGATGGACCGGTGTCGAGGACTGGTGTCGTCACTATAGATCTCGTTGCTAAAAGCCTTCTTTCTTGTAGTGACGAAATATTTTAATACTCTAGTTTTGAGCATTGCCTAAACTTGTCTTCGTTTATAGATGTGCTTACATCAAAACATTAGGTTGCATGGTAAGGGGTGGCGCCCCCTCCACCTCAGCCAAAAACCACTCAATAGCATGAAACAATGGCTCCTTTCTCCCCATTAAAATCTCGGGGCTTGCACGAAACAAAGTATTTATAAGAGCAACCCTTCTCACGGGGTCCGTGGTTCAGTACAACCTGCTGAGATGGAGCACTGTGGTTCGAGGAGCGTCGATCATCATCTTTCTTCGGGCCGTCCTTCTTGGACGGTGGCTTTGAAGGCTGTGTAGATAGGGTCCTACTACGAGTCCCACTATACTCTTCGTACTGCCTTTCCAAGGCTTGTGTAACTGCGCCGTCTATTATTGCTTTCAATTCAGCACCCGTTAAATTAATTCGGGCATTCTGGTTATTCTCCACTGGATGACTATTACCCTCGTCCGAGTTAGCCATTTTAATTGAACTGTTGCAGAAAACAAGGACAATAGTTTATTTGGGAGTTTATTATGGAATTGTCTTTTATGGCAATTCATTAACCATGGTAACAAAGACCATATTTGGTTAATTTATAAATCATATTTATTTAGGATTTCTATTATAATTTATCCTAATTATAAAACATTAACAGTTTTATTTGTGGCACAAAAGGCCTAGTCACATGGACACTTTTAATTTAATCTATGATTTCAGAGAATCAAAACATTAAGGTATACTGGCACAATAGGCCTAGTCACAAGGACGTTTATAAATTATAAGCTACGATTTCAGAGAATCAACACATGAAGGTTTGAACCTAGTTCATTACCTTTATTTGACAGGGAGTTATCGCTACCACTGTCTTTTGGCTCATATAGAAATGAGCAAGGCCCGTAGGCACTATATTACCACGTATGGTAAAAATATGATCATCTTAATTGATGATCTAAACCCATGATTCAGAGATCATAAAATTTGGGTTTGGAATCTTTAGAAAGATCCTTTTATATATAAAATGACGTGGGTGATTTTAACGAACCACTTCTGCCAGGAGTGTTAACATGTATACAGATGTTAACAGGGATTTGAATCTTTTGAACAGGTCTTACCATCTTGGCCCGGCCTTAAAATGACCCGAAGGCTAGGTTTCACTCTTTAAGATCCTTATTTAATAATTACATGGGCAGATTATTTCAAAAGGAATGATTTTAATTTATTTATTTCATTTATAATTTACATATGCACATAATGGCAAACATGAAATTTATAAAACAACATTCCATTAATTTATTATAATATTACACGATGCCCTAAACGGGTCTGTTCAACAAACAATTACCCACGCAGGGGTCAATCAACATGCTCGTCCACGCAGGGACTTTAAACTAACATAATAGTCCACGCAGGGACCTTAAACAAACAAACTAGTCCACGCAGGGACTTTAAGCAATCATCATACCCTCGTAGGGGTTAACGGAAGATAGACCCACGCAGGGGTCAAAACAAACACACATACACACCCACGTAGGGGCTTAAACAAATACAGTAAATACAGGCCCACGTAGGGGCTCAACAACAATGGGAAGGATTTAGTGGTCCTTCTTGTTCTTCCCTTTGATCAAGCTTGCCAATCCTTGGAAGAAGCTCTGTCTCTCCCTACGGTCACGGTGGAAGCCTCGCTCTACTTCATCCAACCTTTGTAGGATTTCCTCCCTTTCTAGGGGAGAAAACCGTGGCGGCTGCGATTGCGTCCGAATAATAGGCCTAGGAGGTATCTGGTACCCCTGTGTTGGGTACCCTACTCCCCACGGATTCCCATAGGGTCCTTGGGTGTTGTAGTTCGCCGCTACCATGTAAGAGTGTTGGATCTGAGTTTGTTTCTGATTGTATTTTCGTTTGAAATTAAGATGGAAATGAAAGAGTTGTGCAGCGGAATTAAGATGAAAACAAACTTTGCATACAATCAAACGAGAGTAATACTTTAATCAAACATCTTTACACAAAGAATCGAAAGATTGAATTTGTTTCAACAACGATTACAATGATTGATGAATGAATGCAAACTCCCCCTTAGCCAGAGCTCAGTAGTTTGTTCATGCAAAGAAGACGATGTTGCAAAAGAGCTAATAGAACAGTACAAAGTACTGAACTATTTATAGGCACTTGCAAACCACTGAGCATCTTAGCTGACGTCACCATGAAAGTGACATCTAACCTCCTAACAAACTCTAACCTCTGATCTATACAAACACTGATGTACTAACTACTGCTATTACATTTCTTTACATAAAAGACACTTAAACAGCTGTTGCATCCTTCCACTGCTGTGAACCCAGCAGTGCTTGTCCGGATCAGCAGTACTTGACTCAAGGCAGTTGATTAAGTCAGCAGAGCTTTGGTCTTCCATCAGTCTTTGACATTGGTCAGTAGATGCAAAGCAGCAGTTGTAGGTTAGCACTTAGTAAAATCAGCAGATAGGAGGTCAGTAGATATGAAACCACTTTCAAGGGGAGAGATTTGTATAAACCAACTGTAATCGTCTGCTTATTCTGGATCCACTGCTCTGATCCAGTTTTGGCTTTAATTATCTGTTACTCTGATAGGGTTCAATCCCAACAATCTCCCCCTGGAACAGATAATGCCAAAACTCTTCATTATTTGTGGAAGACTTTATTGCCTCATCAACAGTTCCCTTATCTGACCTTTAAATTGTAATTCGAAGTCTAGGGCATCTGTATCTTCATCATCCCTGCTAAGTGGAAGATCAAGGAGATCCTGCAAATCTTCAAGACTCAGGCCAAGAGCTTATTCCCTTGATATTTTCTCCACTTCTCCACCAGACCTGAGCAAAGTCAATACGCAGGTCTGTTTGTCAGTTTCCCACTTTTGTATTTTTGATCCTGGTGGGTTTCTTGGGAGATGTTTATTTGCAGAAGTATTTGGTGAGGCTGGCCTGTTCATGACTGGCTTAGCAGCACTTGCAGATTGTTCCAATTCAAGATCTTCTTTTATCATTACTTTCGTACCTGCTTTTACAATGGCATCTCCAGCTAAAAGATCTTGAATTGTTTCCATACTAAACTGGTTTTTGCTCCTTCTTTTGTAGATGGCAGCACCAGCTGGAGTAGTGGTTCTTTTGACTTGCAGCTTTGGTGGTCTTTTAGAAACCTCTGCTTTAGAATAGTCAGGCTTTTGAGGAACATTTGGGTCTTTCTTTCTTAGTTCCTCCAACCTTTTGTAGGTGGCCCTGACTACATCTTCTTTCCATCTGGCAATTTGTCTTTTGTTTCCATATTCAGCAGCAACCAGTTCCTCTTTCATTCTTTGCAGTTCTACCTGTTTGTCAGGTATATTCTTTCTAAACTTTGCCCAGTCAGGAGGAGTGTGAGTGACCTTCCTTTTTATCATGTCTTGAATTCTTGCAGCTTCATCTTCAAGCTTAGGAACAGTCCACTCTTTGTACATGTATCTCTCTCCTTTATACTTTTTGTGATCCATGATGCTTTCAATGTAGTCTTTCTTCAAAGTTTCAGCTGCTCTTTCTGAAATTTGTTGACTGACATTTTTTGCAAATTGTTCCAGGGATCTGACTTGTGTGAGCAGATATTGATAATTTCTTGAAATTTCTTTGTCAGATTTCCCTTGTGTGTTTCTTTTTGAGATATCCTCTGCTTGCTTGGCCTTGATTTCCAAATATTCATCAACATTTTTAGGCCATGGATATCCCTTTATTGATGGCAAACTCCTTTTGGCAGGGTCATCCTCATAGTAAAAGGATTTTATTTCATCTCTAACAGCTGCTAGTTCAAGAGGAAATTGAACACCTGAAGGAGGTAAGGGCTTGTACATTGGAACTGAAGAGAGAGGAACAGGTTTTGGTATTGTGACAAGAGCTGAAGTTTTTGAAGATGTTTGTGGTGGTGAAGTGTCATCATCTTTGAGAATTAGCCTTCTCCTTTTTGTTTGAGGAGGGGCTGATGATGTTTTGGATGGAACAGTGGTGATGGATGTAGTGGCAGTGGTTTGTGATTGACTAACAGTTGTTGAAACAACTGGTGTTCCAACCATTGTTGTCATTACAGCAGATGTTGTAACAACCACTGTCTTCTGCTTTTTGGCAGGAGGTGATTTTGTTTTTGGTGGTAATGGTGGTAAAGCAGTGGATTTGGTGTATTTTGAAGAGGTGTGTGTTGAAGTGTGGACAGATGTTGAAACTACTGAGGTACCAGCAGTAGTTGATACAGCAGGAGTTACAACAGCTGTTTGGGTGGAGGTTTGATGCTGATGGCTTTTGGATGGTGGTTTTGGAATATGCTTTGGAATTCTAGATGAGGTGGACTTAGGTTTCCTTTTTGTCTTAGGATTTTTAGTATCCTTTGAACCAGAACAACCCTGCTCATACAGCTCCATGAAAGCTCTTTTCTCCTCATTCCACCTTGAAATATCCTTTGCCATTCTATCTCTTTTTACACTTGCTACTCCTTCATCAAGTGCTTCTTGAGTAGCATCAACCTTTTTACTACCATCTGGCACAGGAATTTTTCTGGTCATAGCATTCTTTTCAGGTTCAATGTAGAGACCATCATCTATTCCTTTCTTCTTCCACTCCTGAATTTTCTCCCCCTTTTTGGCATTATCGTCTGGGAGTTGATCAATGAAAAGTACTGTTGGAGGAGCAGTGCCAGTGGTTTGCAGGATCTGAGTTTTGAGAGCCTTCAGATCAGCCTGAGTGTTCTTGAACCTTGACTCCATTGCATTTCGCAGTTGTTGAACATGTTTTTCATGTTGCTGATCTTCTAGTTTTGCTTGTTGATGGAGAAAAGGTTGAAATAAATCCCAGAGCTCATATGTAGCAGGTGCCCTTTGTGGAGCAGGTGCTTGAGGTGGAATAGCAGTTGATTGTACCTTTTGTACTTGTAACACCTGTTGTAGCATATCTTTGAGTTCTGCAACAGAGTTATCAAGTTTTTCAATGCGATCCGTCAATTTCTAGTACTTTAAATCATCACCCAAGTGAATGAGATCATCTGATTTCCCACTAGCAGTGGTTTTATCAGTGGTAGATGTAGGGAGTATACTCCAAACATTAACCACTGATGCCCCTTTTTCTTGGTACTGGGGTCTTCTTCCTTCAACACTTGACAACCTTTTGATGTTGCCAGTAGGATAAATAAATCCACTGGTGGTTGACAGAGGTGCTATAAAAGGAATTGCCTCCAAGGAAGTCTTATTAATGTAACCACTGTCCAAATGTAACCCAGTGGGTGTAACAATTGTAGTGGCTGCTTCACTTGGATTACCACCAAGAGTTACTTGTAACTCAAGGGGTCTAACCTCCTCAGGTTGTGTTGGTGGGTTAGCAAAGATTGATACAGCAGACCCAGTCAGTGGTTGAGGCATATTCTCATTGATAGGTGATTGAGAAGGACTGGTTAATGCCTGGTTTAAATCAATTGCATCCAACAGCAGTTTCGTTGGTGGGGGAATTGTGGATGTGAAGGGTGGTGTAGAAAGTGGATTTGCCCCGGGTATTGAGCTGTGGATGATAGAAACGAGTGTTTTCAGAGCATCATGATGTGGAGACCCGATTTGTACAACCTGTTCTTTTTGTGAAGAAGCAGGAGGAGTTTCGGTTATGGGTTGAGATATGTGTACCAACTGCTGTGAGGAAGTAGCAGCAGTGGTTTCTTGTGACTTTTGTGTTGTCACTGGCAGAAGCTCTGGTATCTCATCCTCCAGAGATGCCTTTTTGATGGTTTTGGGGGGTTTTTGTGTTTTTCTTTTTGTTGGCTTTTTGGTGATTTTAGGTGTGGGTTTCAAAACAGTTGTGCTGCTGCTTTGATCACCTTGAGCAGTGGGCTCAGCAGCAGATACCTGAGGAGCAGTTGTAACTGCTAAAATCTGCTCAGGCACCTCTGCTTGTGTTTTGCAAGGTTCTAACATTCTTGAAAAAGTTTCAGTTGTTAAACTGTTTATTTGAGTAGAATCACCTTGGTTTATTACAGCTAAATCATCCTTACTGAATTTCTTTGAAAAATAGTAACTTAAAAACCTTGGAAACAGTAAGAATGATTTTGTTTCAACATTATTAACCAAATCTTTAAAAATTTCCCGAGGATAGTTAAAATTTTCTCCTTGAAGAATAGCATATCCCAGATTTTGAATCTTTAAAGGGATTTCATTGAAAGAAGTGGTTTTGTTTGAAACACATAGTAGGAGGGTATGAAATAAAAATCTGGTTGCCAACGGAAAGTAACCTTTTTCTAAGGTAATTTTCTTCATCATTGTGGCTTCATACCCTCTCTCAATGAAGTCAGTTTGTAACTCGTTTTTAGTGAAAGAAATTTTACCTTCCTGATCACCGAGTTGAAAGACCTCTGAAATGGATTGTGGCGTGATTTGGACAGCTTTACCCTTTATAGAAGAGTTTATGGTGGTTGCAGTGTCTCCTTGTTTTTCAAGGGTTGCATTCTTCCAGAACTCCCTTTGGGTCGCCAAATAGATTGGTGCATCGGCGGTGAACAAAGTTTTGTACTTTGATTTTGCCATGATATCAATGATGGAATCGAAAACATTTGTGGTTCCTGGTTTTGTGAGAAGACCCAGGAGATTGTGAGATGGTTTATGTGGAATTTCAGTGGAGATTGCCTTTTGAGAGGCTGTTTTCGAAGATGATTTGGAGGAGGGTTTTGAAGATGACTTCGATTTTGTCATTTTGAAGATGAATGATCGAAGAAATTTGTGAGAGATGAGAAGAAAAACTGCTTTGAGAAGAGAATTTTTAAGAATTCAATTCGACAGTAAAACCCTATTTTGGTGGTGAGTGGGGGATTTTATAGGGAAGAAAGTGAATGCTGAGGTGGCAGCCGTTACAAAAGGTCTGACCACTATGTACTGCCCACGTGACAACCCCTGGTGAAAGTGAAGGACAGTACTTTTGTGAAAGTGACTGATGAAGGCAGTGGTATGAAAGCAGTGGATGATTTTCACTATCAGTGGATAGCATATCAGTGGATAAGACACTGCTTTTGAACAACAGAGTTTATCAAAGGAATGAGAGAGCAGGGGTTGACTTTCAGCAGTGGACAGACTTTTGAAGTAGAGCAGACTTTTGAACAATCAGTAGTTAATGGCAGACTTTTAAGGATTTTAATGAAAAATATCATTTTTAGCTATTTTTAAGGATGGAGTTTTGATTTTCTGAAAACATTTTGTTGCTTTTATTTATAGAAAAAACAAGATGTTGCTTTTTATTCCATGTTCAGCATCCCAATTCTAGAGACCAAGCTTTCAAAAGTGGATGTATCAAGTGCTTTTGTGAGCACATCTGCCAGCTGATCTTTAGTTGGGACATGATGCAGAGAAATCAAACCTTTTTCATAGCAATCCCTCACAAAGTGATGTCTGATGTCGATGTGTTTGGTGGTTGAATGGGAAACTGGATTTTTGATGATATTTTCTGCTGCCTGGCTATCCAACATGAGTGGTGTCTTTAAGGCAGTGATATCAAAATCCAGTAACTGATTTTGAAGCCACATGAGTTGGGCTGTACAACTTGCAGCAGCAATGTATTCAGCTTCAGCAGTGGATGTTGAAACAACTGCTTGCTTTTTGCTTTGCCATGAAACTAAGCAATCACCTAGAAACTGGCACCCTCCTGATGTGGACTTCCTTGTGGTGTGACATCCAGCAAAGTCACTGTCTGAGAAACCTGAAAGCTTGATGTTCCCATTAGTTGGATACCAGATACCAAGTGTGGGAGCACCTTTTATGTATCTGAAGATCCTTTTTACAGCAATGAGATTTGATTTTCTGGGAGCTGATTGACTTCTTGCACAGACACATGTTGCAAACATGATGTCTGGTCTAGATGCAGTTAGGTACAATAAAGACCCAATCATGCTTCTATAAAGTGTTTGGTCAATCAGCTCATCCTTTTCATCAGACATGACCAGCTTATTTGTTGCCATGGGTGTGCTGCATGGTTTACAATCATTCATATCAAATTTGGTTAAAAGTTCTTTAGCATATTTGCTTTGATGAATGAAAGTTCCATTTTGCAATTGCTGGACTTGGAGACCAAGAAAGCATTGCAGCTCACCCATTGCACTCATTTCAAACTCTGCTGTCATGAGTTCTCTAAACTCTTCACACATTGAGTTACATGTGCTTCCAAAAATAATGTCATCCACATAAATCTGGACAATCATTAAATCCTTCCCTCTCCATTTTAAAAACAGTGTTTTATCAATGGTACCTCTTTTGAAACCATTTGAGAGTAGGAAGTTGGAAAGAGTTTCATACCAGGCCCTTGGTGCTTGTTTCAAGCCATACAAGGCTTTGTTTAGCCTGTAGACATGATCTGGATAAAATGGATCCTCAAAACCTGGAGGTTAACAAACATACACCTCTTCTTGAATTATACCATAGAGAAAAGCACTTTTGATATCCATTTGAAACACCTTCATCTTGTGGTTGACAGCAAAGGCCAGGAACAGTCTAATTGCTTCTAATCTTGCAACAGGGGAAAATGTTTCATCATACTCAATCCCCTCTTCCTGTCTGTAACCTTGAACCACAAGCCTGGCTTTATTCTTGACAACAATACCCCTTTCATCAGTTTTGTTCTTGAAGACCCACTTTGTGCCAATGGGACTAACCTCTTCTGGCAGTGGTACAAGCTCCCATACTTGTTGTCTTTTAAACTGTTGGAGCTCCTCTTGCATGGCTTCTACCCAGCTGTTGTCTTTCAGTGCCTCTTGGTACTTGACTGGCTGATGGAGTGATAGAAAACCAGCAAAAAGACAAATGTTTTGGGTTTGGCTTCTTGTGAGCACCCCTTCATTTATGTTGCCAATAATTTGATCAGGTGGATGAGATCGCAAGAAGATTAAATCTCCTTGGTATGGTATGATGGCATTGGTTGGTGAAGGCTGCAAATGTGTATCATCTGAGCTAACCACTGTTGGGGACTTTGATGATCCAGCAGTGGCTTCAAAAGGTGGTGGAATAGGAGGTAATGAAGTGGACAACTGTTGACTTTTATCCACTGTTTGAGGACTTTTGTCAGCAGTGTTTGAGGATGTGGAAGCAGTGGATGATGGGCTACTTTGGTCAACAACTGTTGAGGTCGCAGTGGTTGAGCTTTGACAACTGTTTTGAACAGCTGGTGCTTTTCCCTTTGTGGCAGACCTTTGAGGAATGATGATTTCATACCCATAGTCTGGTGTTGTATCCTCTGATGGACCTGCACTGTTAGTCTTGATAGCAGTATTTTCAAAAGTAAATTTTTCAAGATCAAACAGATCTGCAGGGTTTGCTGGGATTTTCATTGATGAAAGTTCATTGAACTTAACATTCAAAGTCTCCTCCACTGCCTTGGTCCATGTATTGAACACTTTGTAGGCCTTGGCAGTGGTTGAGTATCCCAGATGATAACCACAATCAATTTTGGCTGCAAATTTTGTAATGGAATCTTTTAAGTTCAAAATGAAGCATGGACAGCCAAACACCTTGAAGTATGAAATCAGTGGTTTAATTTTATACAGAATTTCATAGGCAGTCTTTTTGTGCCTGGGGTTTATTAAAACTCTGTTCTGAACATTAGCAAGCAGTGTTTACTGCCTCTGCCCAGAAAGTTAATGGCAAACCTGAATCTGCAAGCATGGTTCTGGCAGCCTCAATCAGAGTTCTGTTCTTCCTTTCCACTACCCCATTCTGCTATGGTGTTCTAGGGATGTTGTACTGCCTTACAATCCCTTTCTTCACACAGAAGGCATCCAACTCCCTATTTTTGAATTCTGTGCCATTGTCACTCCTGAAGCTTTTCACTGGAAGGTCAAATTGCTTTTCAACCTGTGTTACAAAGTCTTGCAAAATGCCTGCAGTCTCATCTTTTGAGTGTAAAAAGAAAGTCCATGTAAACCTAGAAAAGTCATCAACAATAACCAAACAATATCTTTTCTTTTTGATGCTCATGACTTGAACTGGGCCAAACAAATCCATGTGTAGCATTTGCAAACACTGGGTTATTTTGGACTCTTCAATGGACTTGAAAGAACTTTTATGCTGTTTTCCTTTTAAACAGGAAATGCAATGTTCAGGGCATGAAAACAATTTTTGTGGTAGGCCTCTCACCAAACCATTTTTTGAAATTTCTGTGATTGTCTTAAGATTTGTGTGCCCCAGCCTTCTGTGCCAAAGTTCTGTCTCTTTGTTAGAGGCAGCTGAGAACAGACAGGCATCAGCTCTAGGACACTCTTTTGACATGTCAACAACATAAACATTGCCACTTCTTTGAGCAACAAGTTTAGTTTGACCAGTTTTGATTATTGCTTCAATCTTTTTGACCATTTCTGGTCCAACAATCCTACAACAGTCTTTTGTGAAGAATGACCCAAATCCCTTGTCACTCATTTGGGACACACTCAGAAGGTTGAATTTTAGATTGTCTATTAGATTGACATTTTCAAATTTTATATTTCCAGATTGCACTGTTCCAGACCCCAGAACTTTCCCTTTACTATTATTCCCAAAGGATATATCACCCCCTCCATGGATTTTAAAGTCTTTGAGGAGGGCTTTACATCCTGTCATGTGCCTGGAGCCTCCACTATCTACATACCAAAGACTATCAAAGCATGCAGAAGCTCCCTGCACATGTAGTAAAAGGATTAGTTCATTAAGGTCTCCAAAGCCAACAAGGCTTTGGATGGGGTCTCAACAGTGTCTGGGATGGATGCAGAGTGATGGACAATGGTTAGGTCGGGGATTTGGACTGCTTTAGGACAGTGTTTCTTTAACCACTGTTGTGGGTCCTGACCAATCACCTGCTGGTAACCAAAAGGATGCCTGTTCACTTTGGGTTTAGAGGGCTTTTTGTAGGCCTCATAAACGTGTGGAATCCTTTGGTAAGACTGTTTTTCCTTGCCTTTTCTGAATTGATTAGCAGGGGGTGCATCAGTAACCTGAACATCTCTTTTGACAGATGTTTGGTTCAGCTGTTTTGTAAAAGCTGTTTGAACTGGCACAAACAGTGGTTGTTTCTTGGTGAATTTGACATATGTTGATGATGATGATGATGGACTCAAGGATGTTTTAGCAATGTACTCATTCTTTTTCACATCAAAGTTTTTGAGATACACACATGCTTGAGTTTTGTGATTTGTTTTACCACAGACAATGCAACCTTCAGCTGAAACAATGACACTTGTTCTGTTTAAATCATAAGCTTTTAAGTGGAAACAATCTTTTGTTAGATGATTCCTTTTCTCACAGAATTCACAAAACAAGTAATCAATTTTTTCTTTCTTCTTTCTCTTTTCAGACTCCTTTGCAGCAGAGGTTTTAACCACTGCTGGGATGTCCTTGAGAGGTATGACTTTAGCTTTTGGAGCCTTGACACCATCAGTTGATGTAAAGTCCATTGGCTTGAAATTCTCAAGAATGTCACACTCATCAGACCATTTTGGTTTAAACTGGTATTCTTCAAGCTCCTCAAAAGTAGAGGATCCCATTGGTCTGTCAAGTGTGATTTTGTTACCAAGTTTGTCAGTGATTTTCACTTCTTGGCCATTCTTGTTTGTGGGGATGAACTCAGTGGTTACATCAGTGGTTTGACCAGATTTTTCAAAAGCAGTGTTTTCATCATCATGTTTTCTATAGCCAACCCCAAATTTCACATTGCTTTTTCTCTGTTTTTCAAGCATAACCTCATATCCTCTGCAGGATTCCACCCATCTTTCACAAGTAATCCGGGTGGATTCCAACTCCTTTTTGCAAACTTGGTATTTTTCTACCATAGTTTGAAGTTGGGTTTTGGTTATGCTTTGCTCTTCTTTTAGACAACTGATCTCTTTTTCCTTTTCAGTCAATTTGTTTTTAAGTTCTTTTAAAGACTTTTCAAATTTAACCTCATCAGTCAAGATTTTATCCCGAAGGTTTTCATTCACCTCTTTAATGTTAGCAAAAGCAATTATGCAATTGTCAGAACACAGTTTTTCAAGAACTTGAGGAGATACCTTGGCAGCTGCCATCATTGCACAATCACATTGATGATCCTCTTCATCAACAACTTTCACTTTCTTTTCACCAGCCTTTTCTTCTTTCTCTTCTTCTTTGTCCTCTTTGGACCATGGGTCTGTCAATGGTTCAATCAGGGTACCTGAACTTTCTCCCAACAATAGTTCACCAGCCACAGCAGTAACCACTGCTTCAGTCACCTCTTCCACTGTTTCAAAGCTCTGCTGTTCCTCCTCAGTTTCAACCCCCTCCTGTATTGACTCTAATGTCATCAAACAAAACTCATCATGTGAAGAATCATTAGAAGCATAGAGTGCAAAATTTTCATCACTAAGATCTTCAGGCATACTGCTCCAGTCAACAAATCCTTGAGTGAAAAAACTTTGTTGATCTGGTTGTGCTGCTGCTAGAGTAGTGGTTTGAGGTGCAACAGGTTGCACTTGTACCTGGGGAGCAGGGGTTTGAACATATTGGATTTGTGGAACAGTAGTTTGGACATAGTGTACTGGCACAGGGGCAGCAGCATAGTGAGTAGTGTTCACTTGAGCTGCTGGGGTATACTGGGCATAGTGCACAGTGCTTTGGTTTTGAGGTCTAGGATTTGAGCTAGGATGAGTAATTATGGGACCAGTAGTTTGACTCCTACATTCCCTAGCGAAATGTCCCAACCTATTACACTTCTAGCACTTGATTTTCGATTTATCCAACCCAACCCTTAGATTCCCATGCAACCCTGGGAATTTTCGCCCTGTTCTTTTGTAAAATTTGCTAGTTCTAACACTTAGCAAGGCCAGTTGGTGCAGGATGTCCATTTCCTCTAAGTCAGTGGGATCGAAATGTTGTAAATCATTGAGTTCAAAGCTTAGATTATCTGACATCTGGTTTTCGTTTGCAGTGAATGCATAACTTGCAGAGTGAGGATCAGGGTTGTTGAAATTTGCACCAGCAGTTATGTCAATGAAGTGATCATAACCCTGATCCTTACCACTGCTCCCAGATTCTTCTTGACCCAGAAGAGCGGTATTACCGAAAGTGTAATCATCGGTAACTTTTCCTGACTCTTGTAACCTCCTTTTCTGGTTCAACTCCCTTACGTAGGTCAGGAGTCGACCGTGGAGTTGGGTCAAGGTCAGATCCTTGAATTCAGGTGAGTTTCGAGTGACAAAAGCTATGGTGTCCCATTTTTCTGGCAGTGACCTGAGGAACCTGCTATTTTGAGTTGAGTTTGTAAAAGTGGTGTTAACAAGCCTCAGTTCACTGATGAGACAACTGAAACGCTCAAATTGTTGCGTTAGTGATTCACCTTTAACGTAGCAAAATGTTTCATACTGTTGGTTCAGGATTTCCCTGTTGTTTTTTCTATGACTTCTTCAGTCCCCCCAAACTGTTCCTTAAGTGCGTCCCATAATTCTTTGGCACTGTTACAGTGTAACAGTCCAGCATATATCTCATTGGGCAGCGCTGATGCTATGATGCTAAAAGCTTTAGCATCTAGTTCGATCTTTTGAAAGTCGGTTTCGGTATAATTTTCAACTGGTTTTGGAACGAACTTTTTAGCATCTTCAGCGCTTGGCACTGAAGGAACATGGGGACCATAAATGACAGACCTCCAACAACATGTGCTTTGTTGAGCAAGGATGTGACCCACCCTTCTCTGCCAGATGTTGTACTCATTTCTTTTTAACATAGGTGGTTTAAAAAGTGAGCCGATGTTGTTTTTATCATCCTGAGATTGTGACGTCATTCTTGTTGTTTTACAGACACTGAGAAATCAACTTTAATGGTGATTAATCCTTGCTCTGTTTTTCAACTGACCAACAAACGATCAGTATCAACTGTTATGAGCTGAACTATTTACGTCAAAATGATTGTTAAATCAAATTTGACAGTCCAAGCTCTGATACCAATTGTTGGATCTGAGTTTGTTTCTGATTGTATTTTCGTTTGAAATTAAGATGGAAATGAAAGAGTTGTGCAACGGAATTAAGATGAAAACAAACTTTGCATACAATCAAACGAGAGTAATACTTTAATCAAACATCTTTACACAAAGAATCGAAAGATTGAATTTGTTTCAACAACGATTACAATGATTGATGAATGAATGCAAACTCCCCCTCAGCCAGAGCTCAGTAGTTTGTTCGTGCAAAGAAGACGATGTTGCAAAAGAGCTAATAGAATAGTACAGAGTACTGAACTATTTATAGGCACTTGCAAACCACTGAGCATCTTAGCTGACGTCACCATGAAAGTGACATCTAACCTCCTAACAAACTCTAACCTCTGATCTATACAAACCACTGAGCATCTTAGCTGACGTCACCATGAAAGTGACATCCTTCCACTGCTGTGAACCCAGCAGTGCTTGTCCGGATCAGCAGTACTTGACTCAAGGCAGTAGATTAAGTCAGCAGAGCTTTGGTCTTCCATTAGTCTTTGACATTGGTCAGTAGATGCAAAGCAGCAGTTGTAGGTCAGCACTTAGTAAAATCAGCAGATAGGAGGTCAGTAGATATGAAACCACTTTCAAGGGGAGAGATTTGTATGAACCAACTGTAATCGTCTGCTTATTCTGGATCCACTGCTCTGATGCAGCTTTGGCTTTAATTATCTGTTCCTCTGATATGGTTCAATCCCAACAAAGGGTCGGCCTCCGCGTAACCATAGTTGTTGTGAACTGCTGGCTCAAACGGGTTGTATGCCATGGAACACGTATCTGCCGGAATTGGGTTGTCAAAACCCATTGGCGGTGGCTGTGGTACAGCTGGGTTGGAGGGTCCACCCATTTGTGGGTCCTCCTGATGTGGTGGATAGTGGCTGCCACTGGATTGACGTGGGGAACTGAAATGGAAATCCCCTGCTCGTGACGACATGCGCGCACCGGTTCTCCTTTGCCTCGGCGGTTGCGGAGGTTCCGGTTGCACTGGCGGCGGTGGAGGCGGTGGCGTGACTACCATGAATCTGGAATCCACAGAAGGATCCTGTTGTTGTTGCGGCTGCTGCTGCTGAGGAGGCGACGAATGGTGAGGAGGTGTATAGTACCATTCGTGCCGAGTGAACATAGCTTGAAAGCTATCTGGACCAATATAGGGTGATCCGTGGAAAGACGATCCGTCGGAGATCTCGATCGGGTGGTTTGGTGTACCACTGGCTGGCTCGACGGGGACCGTATCCTCGTCCATGTCGTCTGCATGATCGCCAGAGAAATGATCATCTGGCCCTAGTGGGGTAAAACCCACGGATTCTTGAATGAAATTGGTCGGGTTAAACCGGCCCCTGAAAACTGGTGTGGGATCCCCGAAAGAATGATGCGATAGGGATCGCTGCAATGGTATATATAACAGTTGAGGGTTGTTGGGCTCATATTCCGGCTGAGGCCCATAAGGGTTAGGAGGTGTTGAACTATGTGAGACCGACCGTCTAGCCGGCTCAAATAGGTTTCTCCGGTTCTGCCGGGGATCGTCACACTCCGTTGTAGATGGATCTCGAACATTCGAAGGTCCAGCTTCATTATCGTTGGGGGCGATGATTGGCCCCTTGCCTCTTCCCCTTCTCCGGAAGAATCTTGGCGGCATTTTCAATCCTGTTATTATAATATGAGATAACAAACAAAATATATGCAAAATAAAGGACAACACAAACAAAGTGGAATTTGTCCTATGTTATATGTCTAGACTCGAAAGTTTAGAATTGTGCAATTGTGTAACTGAGATTAAACACTAAAGGCTAGTGTTTAATTCACTCAGTGTTGGCTCTGATACCAACCTGTCATGCCCCGATTTCCACGTGTCACCGGTGGGCCCGGTGGGGAGTATCGTGACGTGGTTGGCAACATAATAGTCAAACAACACAATAATCAATATGCACAGCGGAAGCAAATTTTAAAAATATGATACAACCGAATTTAATATTGTAATATCAAATGTCACAATATTCGGAAGTTTATCCACAGATGGATCGAAATAAAAATAATATTAATGGTTCAACAGACTTCAGGCATCTTAAGCTTGCGAGACTTCTAATGATGCTTAGGAGAAATCCCCGCCAATTTCGCTTAGTACCTGCATTTAATCTTTTTGGGAAAATACGCCAGTTTACACTGGTAAATACATTCAACTGACTCATTTTGGAAAATGATTGAAAATTGGTTTGGATGCACATGGCATAAACATTTTATTTAACTTGGGAGAATTATTTAATATTATAATCTTGTGAACGAATTACATGTTCCTTGTGCGTTCAGTAGCCCGGATCTTGTCCGGGTTAAAGATCAATAGACACACCACAATATACTTTTGTGCACTGACGGGTGTACGCCTACACCCCGCGCTTAAGTCGTGGCCATTTCATAAAATGATGCCAAGGATATCCGGGACATGGTCATTAACCCCCCAAAGGCTTTAAGTAACAAGACTGTTTAAACGAGCCGATCAAATTATTCAATTACCCACTCAATGGTGGAGGATTTGATGCCCGATCAAGCGGTATGCTATATACCGTAACCCAAGCCCGTATAGGGAAAATAAGTTATAAGTATTTACCTGAGCAAAGTATAATTCACAATTAGCAAAATGCACATAGCTTTTACTGGTCCTCCTAACCTGGAACGAAGGTTTTATCATAACATATTAGAATCCTAACGGGTCTTTAATTAAGCTTAAGCTTAGACCGGTTAGTTTCAAAGATACGGTTCGTATGCACGATTAAGCGAAGACCGGATAGAAGGTGATTTAGACCCGAAAAGTTTGAAGACTTGTTTAATATGGGTTTATTATTCACATTCTGGATTTTGAGATAAAACCGTTAAGGTTTGACCCGTTTCGGTTAATTTATGTAAACTTGTTACATAAACCAAACCGTACGCGTAATAAGCGTGACGGGTATTCATGAGAGCTATATACAGGTTTCCTAAGTTAATTATGCCTCAAATATGTTGTGACATCAGTAAGATGTCTTTCATTATGCCCGAAACGTGTTTAAACACAAACTAGGCCCCGTATGGGTAGTTTGGTCATTTAAAAGTTTATAAAAGAGTTTAAGTAACAACCTGAGTTACAGGTCTGATGTAATCAGAAAATATACTCAATTTGCTAAGTTATATCAGTAGGTTAAAGCATATATGTGAAATTTATCATTTTTAACCAAACTATGCCCCACAGGGGTATTTTGGTAATTTCACATAAGCCGAAAAGCTCAAAACTGAAGTATGAGTTTATCAACCTTTGCTTACTGTTAAAATATTATAATTTGCCTCATATATCAGTAGGTATCAACCCAGGTATGTCCAATATAATTTTAATACATACTTTGCGTTAAAAACGCTTAATAAGGCGATTAAAGGCCATTTCCGGGTTCGATACTTAAATCTGATATTTTTATATTTTCAGAAGGCTTTAAATAATTTATTTATCATATGTGATCAGTAGCAAAAGGTTTGGAGTCGTTTAGATATGTAAAACTCATTTTATGGCCCGTAAGGGCAAAACCGACAATTACCGGATTAAGCCTACGACTACTAGTTATGCTCAGCCTAAAATTAATTAAAAATCTTTAAAAATCCCAAAATAATATATTGCATCAGTGGCTAAAAGATTTGATATCAAAAAGTAGGCTTAACTAGGCTATACGCTAATTACGCCGTTTTATTAACATAAAGCTTTAATTTTTGCGATATTGAGCATAACTCTAAATATACAATTCAAAATGATGTCAAACTTTGCATACAAGTTTATATATCAGTAATTAAAGTTTCTACTCTTTTACATTTCCAAAAACCACGTTTTAAGGTAATAAGGGCATAACGGTCAACATATGAGCAATTAACGGAAACATGCATATTAATTGGATAACTAATGAACCAAGGTGTAACATCACAGAGGGTTATACTAACATGTAACCTAGTCCAATTAAAGCTCTGAGGCATTTCTAAAACATGCCTTAACGGGTCAGAACTGAAAGTCAAAGTGAAAGTCAAACTATGTGACTTTCGGTTCCGAACCGGGTCTAAACAGGAAATTGTCGGGTTGAACATGTTTAGACATGTTCTTACACTTATTACCAAGTTATAACAATGATCCAACAGGTTGTATATGATTTATAATGTTAATTATGCATAAATGGCATTTTAAGTATCCTGTTGACTTTTTATAAACTAGTTTGACCCTACTTTTGACCTGGTTAGAGTGGGAATCAGGGGGAACCCTTTTGAGGGTTTATTACCCACATAATTACCAACTTATAACTACTTTTGATTCGACTAATCACTGGACCATTTGTGATTAATCTTAAAGTCAACCATTAATTACGACGGTTTGACTTTTAAGATAAAACTAAGCTAAAACTTAATTAAGAAGGGATTAGTAGACTTACTGAAGTCCTATGCACGAAATGTGATCAGTTGAGAGAAGGCTTGAGCTCCAGAATTGATCAGAAGTGCAGGAATGAAGGTGTGATCAAAGTGGTAAAGCATGAGGCCTTTTATAGTAAAGTTTTCACCACAAATCTTTGACACACAACTCTATTACTGACCACAATCCTCCAACATGTGTCCCTAGTGCTCTAGAACAGTTTAGGGGTCGCCCATGTTGCATTAATATCGATTAAAGGCCGGTTCCCCGCGTTTACAGGCTGTTGTCTTGTTTTTCTGCATCTGATGTCCTGACGCGGCCCGCATAAGGTTCTCTTAACCTTCACGCGGCCCGCATGGATCCTGTTATCAGATTTTTCATTTTTTTGTTATTTGTAACTTGTCCCTTGGCTTCGCGAAAGGTCAATTAAGCCTATTCTTTGCATTTTGACCCCTTCATATTTACCCACAAGGGCTTTAGGACTTATACCCACTTTGCCAAGTCCCTGGACACTTCCGGTTAACCCGAAAAGTCATAACTTTCAACGTTTATGCTTTAACCCCTCGCACGCGAATTTGATCATAACTTTCTCATACGATAACGAAACTTTATGAAATTTATATCGCGCATTCTAGTGAGCATAATTATCAGTTACAAAGCTTCGGGTTTGTCAAAAGGTCACTCAGAGGTATAATTTAAACATGTTGACACATTTAGCCCCTGTAGTTTGTAATTCCTCACTTTTAGCTTTGTATGATCCATGATTTATTCGTTCGATGCTATAAACATCATGTAGGGTTATTATGAAGTATATTTATTCACTGTTGACATTCAGAATCCGTATAATCACATACTTTCCATGTTTGTCAACTTTAGTCCTTTTATAACGTTCTTTCACACGTTCAAACTTTATGACACGTGTCAACACATTATAGGACGTGAATTTTCGAGGTGCTACATCCTCACCCCCTTAAAATAAATATCGACCCGAGATTTACTGAAATAAGTAAGCGTACTTTTCTTTCATCGTGGATTCAACTTCCCACGTGTATTCGGGACCTCTTCGGGCATCCCATTTGACCTTTACAATAGGTACGTGCTTCCTTCGAAGCTTCTTTACCTGTCTATCTTCAATCGACAAAGGTTTTTCCACAAACTTTAAGCTCTCATCTATATGCACATCTGTATGCGGTATAACCAGTGATTCATCAGCGAAGCACTTCTTCAGATTGCAGGTGTGGAACACATTGTGAATTCCACTGAGCTCTTCTGGTAAGTTTAACTTATAGGCAACCGACCCGACACGTTCGATAACCTCGAAAGGTCCTATGTATCTCGGGCTTAGCTTGCCTTTCTTACCAAACCGCATCACTCCTTTCCAGGGTGACACTTTAAGTAGGACTTTGTCACCTACTTCGAAGTGAAAATCCTTACGCTTTGGATCAGCTTAACTTTTATGCCTATCTCGGGAAGCTTTGAGACGGTCACGAATCTGGACAATCTTATCCGTCGTTTCGAACACGATCTCTGGTCCTGATAATTGGACATTTCCAACTTCCGCCCAACAAACGGGCGATCTACACTTTCTACCGTATAATGCCTCGAAGGGCGCAGCCTTAATGCTGGTATGGTAGCGATTGTTGTAGGAGAATTCGATTAATGGCAGGTTCTTATCCCAACTACCACCCAAATCGATCACACATGCACGTAGCATGTCTTCCAACGTTTGAATAGTATGCTCACTCTGACCGTCAGTCTGAGGATGATAAGTCGTACTAAAATTCAAACGTGTGCCCAAAGATTGTTGGAAACTCTTCCAAAAATGTGACGTGTATCTAGTATCTCGGTCAGAGATAATGGACACAGGTATGCCATGTAAGGCTACAATCTTATCAACGTATAACTGGGCTAACATGTCGGAGCTATAAGTCTCCTTGATGGGTAAGAAATGTGCTGACTTAGTCAGTCTGTCAACTATAACCCATATTGTATCATTGCCTTTCCTTGTCTTTGGCAACTTGGTGATAAAATCCATCGTCACCATTTCCCACTTCCACGTAGGAAGTTCAGGTTGTTGTAGCAAACCTGACGGTTTCTGATGCTCGGCTTTGACTTGCGCACATGTCAAGCATTTAGCTACATGAGTGGCTACAGACTTCTTCAAGCCTATCCACCAATAATTTGCCTTTAGATCCTGGTACATCTTATCAGCTCCAGGATGAACGGAGTATTTGAAACTATGGGCTTCCTGGAGGATGACATCTCGAAGACCTCCATAAATTGGAACCCATATCCGTCCATTTAACCGTAAAATTCCGTCCTTGCTAAGAGTTAACTGCTCCTCAGTTACTCCTAGCTTTTCATTAGGATAGTTAGCTTCCAACACTGCTTCCTTCTGTGCAGCTAACAACCTTTCAATCAAATTATTCTTTATCTCCATGCGCTTGGCATTGATTCGGATGGGTTTCACCCTTTCCTTCCGACTCAAGGCATCGGCGACTACATTCGCCTTGCCGGGATGGTATCTGATTTCACAATCATAATCATTTAAAGTCTCCATCCAGCGGCGTTGCCTCATATTTAATTCCTTCTGATTAAACAGATGTTGGAGGCTCTTGTGATCAGAATAAATCACACACTTGACACCATATAGATAGTGCCTCCAAAGCTTCAGTGCGAATACAACGGCACCCAGCTCCAAGTCATGGGTGGTGTAATTCTTTTCATGCACTTTCAATTGTCGTGAAGCGTAGGCAATAACTTTGCCTTTCTGCATAAGCACACACCCCATGCCAGTGTGCGAAGCATCACAATAAACCACAAATTCTTCTATTCCATCTGGCAATGTTAGTACTGGGGCGTTGCTCAGCTTTTGCTTCAGAATCTCAAAGGATTCTTGCTGCTTAGGGCCCCAAACAAACTTAACCTTCTTCTTAGTTAAGGAGGTTAGGGGTGCAGCAATCCTTGAAAAATTTTCAATGAAACGCCTGTAATATCCTGTCAATCCCAGGAAGCTACGAATCTCTGTAGGCGTCTTTGGCTCTTGCCAGTTCATTATGGCTTCAACCTTAGCGGGATCCACCTGGATACCACGCTCACTGACCACGTGTCCAAGGAATTGGACTTCTCGTAGCCAAAATTCACACTTGGAGAATTTGGCATAGAGCTTCTCCTGATGCAGGAGCTTGAGAATACAGCGAAGGTGTTTCTCATGGTCAGCTTGATTCTTCGAATAGATAAGAATGTCGTCGATGAAAACGATGACGAATTTATCTAAGTACGGTTTGCAAACCCGATTCATGAGATCCATGAACGCGGCCGGTGCATTAGTGAGCCCAAAAGGCATCACTAGGAACTCGTAATGACCATAACGAGTCCTAAATGCAGTTTTGTGTACGTCTTCATCTCTAACCTTCAGTTGATGGTAGCCGGACGTCAAATCAATCTTCGAAAAATAACTTGCTCCTTGCAATTGATCGAACAAATCGTCGATCCTAGGTAAAGGATACCTATTCTTTATTGTGACCTTATTAAGTTCACGATAATCGATGCACAGCTGCATCGATCCATCCTTCTTCTTGACAAACAGGACTGGCGCTCCCCAAGGAGACGAACTAGGTTTTATGAAACCCTTGGCTAGCAATTCGTCTAGCTGTGTCCTCAATTCTTTCATCTCCGTTGGAGCCAACCTATAGGGTGCTCTGGCAACTGGTGCCGCTCCGGGGATGATATCAATCCTGAATTCCACTTGCCTATCTGGTGGCAAACCAGGTAGTTCTTCCGGAAAAACTTCTGGGAATTCAGAGATGACAGGGATGTCTTCTATCTTCGGTTTGGGCTCGTCAATAATCACTTGTGCCATGTAGATGACACAACTTTTCTTTAAGCATTTTGAAGCCTTGAGCATAGTCGCTTGCTCAGGTAGCCCATACTGGGTATCTCCCCGAATGGTAAGTGATTCACCAGACGGAGTCCTTATCACCACTTGTTTTCTATTGCAGACAATTTGGGCCTAGTTATGAGATAACCAGTCCATTCCCAGAACTATGTCAAAACCCGCTAACTTAAATGGAAGTAGAGACAGAGGAAAAGAATGGTTCTTAATGGATATAACACATCCATCTAACACAGTTGAGACGGTTTCTAGTGTACCATCTATTAACTCCACCTCATAATTCACATTTAAGGTTTTGACAGGTAATTTCAGCAATTTGCAAAATTTATGATCTACAAACGACTTATCAGCGCCTGAATCGAAAAGTACTCTAGCAAAGACGTCATTTACAAGGAAAGTACCTGTAATAATGTTGTCGTCTAGAATTGCTTCCTTTGCGTCCATTCTGAAGACTCTAGCATTAGTCTTCTTGGCCTCTTCAGGCTTCTTGGTGTACTTAGGGCAGTTGGTTTTAATGTGGCCCTTTTCATTGCAACGGTAGCACGTTGCGTCTTTCATTTTCTTGCAATCCAAGGTTTTATGATCCGTGGACTTGCATATACCACAAGCATAGGTTTTTGATTGAGTCTGTGAGTTCGACTCAAGTCTGCACTTTCCAAAGTGCTGCTTCTTGCAAATTTTGCATTTGGGCTTCTCACCAGAATTATGCCCATCTTTTCTTGACTCCGATCCTTTCTTGTGGTCACCGTTCCCACGGTGCTTCTTATTCAATCTACGTGAACCATCATCTTCACGTTTTCACTTCTCAGCCTCTTTGTTTCTCAGCGACCTTTGCCGGACCGCATCCAAAGTAAGTGACAAAGATATGTCAGCTACAGACCTGAAGGTAGCTGGCCGAGAAGCTTTTACGCTTGCCTTGATTTCCGGGGCTAAACCACCGATAAAACGAGCGATTCTTTTTGGCTCCGGGGTTACCAAATATGGAACCAACCGGGACATCGTGTTGAAGCTCGTTAGGTAAGCTTGACAGTCAAGGTTTGTCATCACCAATGATAGAAAATTAGATTCTATCTTCTCCACCTCATGCTGAGGGCAGTAATTTTCCCTGATAAGAGCAACAAATTGATCCCACGACATGTTGTACAATGGGATTTTTCCGGTGGCTTGAATCAGAGATCTCCACCATGCTAAAGCTTCACCCTTAAAAGACTGCGACACAAACTTGACCACATCTCTCTCAGCGCATCCGCTGATGTCTACAACCGTATCCATCTCATACAGCCACGTCATACAGTCAATGGCTCCTTTCTCCCCATTAAAATCCCGGGGCTTGCACGAAACAAAGTATTTATAAGAGCAACCCTTCTCACGGGGTCCGTGGTTCAGTACATCCTGCTGAGATGGAGCACTGTGGTTCGAGGAGCATCGATCATCATCTTTCTTCGGGTCGTCCTTCTTGGACGGTGGCTTTGAAGGCTGTGTAGATAGGGTCCTACTACGAGTCCCACTATACTCTTCGTACTGCCTTTCCAAGGCTTGTGTAACTGCGCCATCTATTATTGCTTTCAATTCAGCACCCGTTAAATTAATTCGGGCGTTCTGGTTATTCTCCACTGGATGACTATTACCCTCGTCCGAGTTAGCCATTTTAATTGAACTGTTGCAGAAAACAAGGACAATAGTCTATTTGGGAGTTTATTATGGAATTGTCTTTTATGGCAATTCATTAACCATGGTAACAAAGACCATATTTGGTTAATTTATAAATCATATTTATTTAGGATTTCTATTATAATTTATCCTAATTATAAAACATTAACAGTTTTATTTGTGGCACAAAAGGCCTAGTCACATGGACACTTTTAATTTAATCTATGATTTCAGAGAATCAAAACATTAAGGTATACTGGCACAATAGGCCTAGTCACAAGGACGTTTATAAATTATAAGCTACGATTTTAGAGAATCAACGCAGGAAGGTTTGAACCTAGTTCATTACCTTTATTTGACAGGGAGTTATCGCTACCACTGTCTTTTGGCTCATATAGAAATGAGCAAGACCCGTAGGCACTATATTACCACGTATGGTAAAAATATGATCATCTTAATTGATGATCTAAACCCATGATTCAGAGATCATAAAATTTGGGTTAGGAATCTTTAGAAAGATCCTTTTATATATAAAATGATGTGGGTGATTTTAACGAACCACTTCTGCCAGGAGTGTTAACATGTATACAGATGTTAACAGGGATTTGAATCTTTTGAACAGGTCTTACCATCTTGGCCCGGCCTTAAAATGACCCGAAGGCTAGGTTTCACTCTTTAAGATCCTTATTTAATAATTACATGGGTAGATTATTTCAAAAGGAATGATTTTAATTTATTTATTTCATTTATAATTTACATATGCACATAATGGCAAACATGAAATTTATAAAACAACATTCCATTAATTTATTATAATATTACACGCTGCCCGAAACGGGTCTTTTCAACAAACAATTACCCACGCAGGGGTCAATCAACATGCTCGTCCACGCAGGGACTATAAACTAACATAATAGTCCACGCAGGGACCTTAAACAAACAAACTAGTCCACGCAGGGACTTTAAGCAATCATCATACCCTCGTAGGGGTTAACGGAAGATAGACCCACGCAGGGGTCAAAACAAACACACATACATACCCACGCAGGGGCTTAAACAAATACAGTAAATACAGGCCCACGCAGGGGCTCAACAACAATGGGAAGGATTTAGTGGTCCTTCTTGTTCTTCCCTTTGATCAAGCTTGCCAATCCTTGGAAGAAGCTCTGTCTCTCCCTACGGTCACGGTGGAAGCCTCGCTCTACTTCATCCAACCTTTGTAGGATTTCCTCCCTTTCTGGGGGAGAAAACCGTGGCGGCTGCGATTGCGTCCGAATAATAGGCCTAGGAGGTATCTGGTACCCCTGTGTTGGGTACCCTACTCCCCACGGATCCCCATAGGGTCCTTGGGTGTTGTAGTTCGCCGCTACCATGTAAGGGTCGGCCTCCGCGTAACCATAGTTGTTGTGAAGTGGTGGCTCAAACGGGTTGTATGCCATGGAACCCGTATATGCCGGAATTGGGTTGTCAAAACCCATTGGCGGTGGTTGTGGTACAGCTGGGTTGGAGGGTCCACCCATTTGTGGGTCCTCCTGATGTGGCGGATAGTGGCTGCCACTGGATTGACGTGGGGAACTGAAATGGAAATCCCCTGCTCGTGACGACATGCGGGCACCAGTTCTCCTTCGCCTCGGCGGTTGCGGAGGTGCCGGTTGCACTGGCGGCGGTGGAGGCGGTGGCGTGACTGCCACGAATCTGGAATCCACATAGGGATCCTGTTGTTGTTGCGGCTGCTGCTGATGAGGAGGCGACGAATGGTGAGGAGGTGTATAGTACCATTCGTGCCGAGTGAACATAGCTTGAAAGCTATCTGGACCAACATAGGGTGATCCGTGGAAAGACGATCCGTCGGAGATCTCGATCGGGTGGTTTGGTGTACCACTGGCTGGCTCGACGGGGACCGTATCCTCGTCCATGTCGTCTGCGTGATCGCCAGAGAAATGATCATCTGGCCCTAGTGGGTTAAAACCCACGGATTCTTGAATGAAATTGGCCGGGTTAAAACGGCCCCTGAAAACTGGTGTGGGATCCCCGAAAGAATGATGCGATAGGGATCGCTGCAATGGTATATATGACAGTTGAGGGTTGTTGGGCTCATATTCCGGCTGAGGCCCATAAGGGTTAGGAGGTGTTGAACTATGTGAGACCGACCGTCTAGCCGGCTCAAAAAGGTTTCTCCGGTTCTGCCAGGGATCGTCACTCTCCGTTGTAGATGGAGCTCGAACATTCGAAGGTCCAGCTTCATTATCGTTGGGGGCGGTGACTGGCCCCTTGCCTCTTCCCCTTCTCCGGAAGAATCTTGGCGGCATTTTCAATCCTGTCATTATAATATGAGATAACAAACAAAATATATGCAAAATAAAGGACAACACAAACAAAGTGGAATTTGTCCTATGTTATATGTCTAGACTCGAAAGTTTAGAATTGTGCAATTGTGTAACTGAGATTAAACACTAAAGGCTAGTGTTTAATTCACTCAGTGTTGGCTCTGATACCAACCTGTCACACCCCGATTTCCACGTGTCACCGGTGGGCCCGGTGGGGAGTATCGTGACGTGGTTGGCAACATAATAGTCAAACAACACAATAATCAATATGCACAGTGGAAGCAAAATTTAAAAATATGATACAACCGAATTTAATATTGTAATATCAAATGTCACAATATTCGGAAGTTTATCCACAGATGGATCGAAATAAAAATAATATTAATGGTTCAACAGACTTCAGGCATCTTAAGCATGCGAGACTTCTAATGATGCTAAGGAGAAATCCCCGCCAATTTCGCTTAGTACCTGCATTTAATCTTTTTGGGAAAATACGTCAGTTTACACTGGTAAATACATTCAACTGACTCATTTTGGAAAATGATTGAAAATTGGTTTGGATGCACATGGCATAAACATTTTATTTAACTTGGGAGAATTATTTAATATTATAATCTTGTGAACGAATTACATGTTCCTTGTGCGTTCAGTAGCCCGGATCTTGTCCGGGTTAAAGATCAATAGACACACCACAATATACTTTTGTGCACTGACGGGTGTACGCCTACACCCCGCGCTTAAGTCGTGGCCATTTCGTAAAATGATGCCAAGGATATCCGGGACATGGTCATTAACCCCCCAAAGGCTTTAAGTAACAAGACTGTTTAAACGAGCCGATCAAATTATTCAATTACCCACTCAATGGTGGAGGATTTGATGCCCGATCAAGCGGTATGCTATATAACGTAACCCAAGCCCGTATAGGGAAAATAAGTTAAAAGTATTTACTTGAGCAAAGTATGATTCACAATTAGCAAAATTCACGTAGCTTTTACTGGTCCTCCTAATCTGGAACGATAGTTTTATCATAACCTATTAGAATCCTAACGGGTCTTTAATTAAGTTTAAGCTTAGACCGGTTAGTTTCAAAGATACGGTTCGTACGCACGATTAAGCGAAGACCGGATAGAAGGTGATTTAGACCCGACAAGTTTGAAGACTTGTTTAATATGGGTTTATTATTCACATTCTGGATTTTGAGATAAAACCATTAAGGTTTGACCCGTTTCGGTTAATTTATGTAAACTTGTTACATAAACCGAACCGTACGCGTAATAAGCGTGACGGGTATTCATGAGAGCTATATACAGGTTTCCTAAGTTAATTATGCCTCAAATATGTTGTGAGATCAGTAAGATGTCTTTCATTATGCCCGAAACGTGTTTAAACACAAACTAGGCCCCGTATGGGTAGTTTGGTCATTTAAAAGTTTATAAAAGAGTTAAGTAACAACCTGAGTTACAGGTCTGATGTAATCAGCAAATATACTCAATTTGCTAAGTTATATCAGTAGGTTAAAGCATATATGTGAAATTTATCATTTTTAACCAAACTATGCCCCGCAGGGGTATTTTGGTAATTTCACATAAGCCGAAAAGCTCAAAACTGAAGTCTGAGTTTATCAACCTTTGCTTACTGTTAAAATATTATAATTTGCCTCATATATCAGTAGGTATCAACCCAGGTATGTCCAATATAATTTTAATACATACTTTGCGTTAAAAACGCTTAATAAGGCGATTAAAGGCCATTTCCGGGTTCGATACTTAAATCTGATATTTTTATATTTTCAGAAGGCTTTAAATAATTTATTTATCATATGTGATCAGTAGCAAAAGGTTTGGAGTCGTTTAGATATGTAAAACTCATTTTATGGCCCGTAAGGGCAAAACCGACAATTACCGGATTAAGCCTACGACTACTAGTTATGCTCAGCCTAAAATTAATTAAAAATCTTTAAAAATCCCAAAATAATATATTGCATCAGTGGGTAAAAGATTTGATATCAAAAAGTAGGCTTAACTAGGCTATACGCTAATTACGCCGTTTTATTAACATAAAGCTTTAATTTTTGCGATATTGAGCATAACTCTAAATATACAATTCAAAATGATGTCAAACTTTGCATACAAGTTTATATATCAGTAATTAAAGTTTCTACTCTTTTACATTTCCAAAAACCACGTTTTAAGGTAATAAGGGCATAACGGTCAACATATGAGCAATTAACGGAAACATGCATATTAATTGGATAACTAATGAACCAAGGTGTAACATCACAGAGGGTTATACTAACATGTAACCTAGTCCAATTAAAGCTCTGAGGCATTTCTAAAACATGCCTTAACGGGTCAGAACTGAAAGTCAAAGTGAAAGTCAAACTATGTGACTTTCGGTTCCGAACCGGGTCTAAACAGGAAATTGTCGGGTTGAACATGTTTAGACATGTTCTTACACTTATTACCAAGTTATAACAATGATCCAACAGGTTGTATATGATTTATAATGTTAATTATGCATAAATGGCATTTTAAGTATCCTGTTGACTTTTTATAAACTAGTTTGACCCTACTTTTGACCTGGTTAGAGTGGGAATCAGGGGGAACCCTTTTGAGGGTTTATTACCCACATAATTACCAACTTATAACTACTTTTGATTTGACTAATCACTGGACCATTTGTGATTAATCTTAAAGTCAACCATTAATTACGACGGTTTGACTTTTAAGATAAAACTAAGCTAAAACTTAATTAAGAAGGGATTAGTAGACTTACTGAAGTCCTATGCACGAAATGTGATCAGTTGAGAGAAGGCTTGAGCTCCAGAATTGATCAGAAGTGCAGGAATGAAGGTGTGATCAAAGTGGTAAAGCATGAGGCCTTTTATAGTAAAGTTTTCACCACAAATCTTTGACACACAACTCTATTACTGACCACAATCCTCCAACATGTGTCCCTAGTGCTCTAGAACAGTTTAGGGGTCGCCCATGTTGCATTAATATCGATTAAAGGCCGGTTCCCCGCGTTTACAGGCTGTTGTCTTGTTTTTCTGCATCTGATGTCCTGACGCGGCCCGCATAAGGTTCTCTTAACCTTCACGCGGCCCGCATGGATCCTGTTATCAGATTTTTCATTTTTTTGTTATTTGTAACTTGTCCCTTGGCTTCGCGAAAGGTCAATTAAGCCTATTCTTTGCATTTTGACCCCTTCATATTTACCCACAAGGGCTTTAGGACTTATACCCACTTTGCCAAGTCCCTGGACACTTCCGGTTGACCCGAAAAGTCATAACTTTCAACGTTTATGCTTTAACCCCTCGCACGCGAATTTGATCATAACTTTCTCATACGATAACGAAACTTTATGAAATTTATATCGCGCATTCTAGTGAGCATAATTATCAGTTACAAAGCTTCGGGTTTGTCAAAAGGTCACTCAGAGGTATAATTTAAACATGTTGACACATTTAGCCCCTGTAGTTTGTAATTCCTCACTTTTAGCTTTGTATGATCCATGATTTATTCGTTCGATGCTATAAACATCATGTAGGGTTATTATGAAGTATATTTATTCACTGTTGACATTCAGAATCCGTATAATCACATACTTTCCATGTTTGTCAACTTTAGTCCTTTTATAACGTTCTTTCACACGTTCAAACTTTATGACACGTGTCAACACATTATAGGACGTGAATTTTCGAGGTGCTACATCCTCACCCCCTTAAAATAAATATCGACCCGAGATTTACTGAAATAAGTAAGCGTACTTTTCTTTCATCGTGGATTCAACTTCCCACGTGTATTCGGGACCTCTTCGGGCATCCCATTTGACCTTTACAATAGGTACGTGCTTCCTTCGAAGCTTCTTTACCTGTCTATCTTCAATCGACAAAGGTTTTTCCACAAACTTTAAGCTCTCATCTATATGCACATCTGTATGCGGTATAACCAGTGATTCATCAGCGAAGCACTTCTTCAGATTGCAGGTGTGGAACACATTGTGAATTCCACTGAGCTCTTCTGGTAAGTTTAACTTATAGGCAACCGACCCGACACGTTCGATAACCTCGAAAGGTCCTATGTATCTCGGGCTTAGCTTGCCTTTCTTACCAAACCGCATCACTCCTTTCCAGGGTGACACTTTAAGTAGGACTTTGTCACCTACTTCGAAGTGAAAATCCTTACGCTTTGGATCAGCGTAACTTTTATGCCTATCTCGGGAAGCTTTGAGACGGTCACGAATCTGGACAATCTTATCCGTCGTTTCGAACACGATCTCTGGTCCTGATAATTGGACATTTCCAACTTCCGCCCAACAAACGGGCGATCTACACTTTCTACCGTATAATGCCTCGAAGGGCGCAGCCTTAATGCTGGTATGGTAGCGATTGTTGTAGGAGAATTCGATTAATGGCAGGTTCTTATCCCAACTACCACCCAAATCGATCACACATGCACGTAGCATGTCTTCCAACGTTTGAATAGTATGCTCACTCTGACCGTCAGTCTGAGGATGATAAGTCGTACTAAAATTCAAACGTGTGCCCAAAGATTGTTGGAAACTCTTCCAAAAATGTGACGTGTATCTAGTATCTCGGTCAGAGATAATGGACACAGGTATGCCATGTAAGGCTACAATCTTATCAACGTATAACTGGGCTAACATGTCGGAGCTATAAGTCTCCTTGATGGGTAAGAAATGTGCTGACTTAGTCAGTCTGTCAACTATAACCCATATTGTATCATTGCCTTTCCTTGTCTTTGGCAACTTGGTGATAAAATCCATCGTCACCATTTCCCACTTCCACGTAGGAAGTTCAGGTTGTTGTAGCAAACCTGACGGTTTCTGATGCTCGGCTTTGACTTGCGCACATGTCAAGCATTTAGCTACATGAGTGGCTACAGACTTCTTCAAGCCTATCCACCAATAATTTGCCTTTAGATCCTGGTACATCTTATCAGCTCCAGGATGAACGGAGTATTTGAAACTATGGGCTTCCTGGAGGATGACATCTCGAAGACCTCCATAAATTGGAACCCATATCCGTCCATTTAACCGTAAAATTCCGTCCTTGCTAAGAGTTAACTGCTCCTCAGTTACTCCTAGCTTTTCATTAGGATAGTTAGCTTCCAACACTGCTTCCTTCTGTGCAGCTAACAACCTTTCAATCAAATTATTCTTTATCTCCATGCGCTTGGCATTGATTCGGATGGGTTTCACCCTTTCCTTCCGACTCAAGGCATCGGCGACTACATTCGCCTTGCCGGGATGGTATCTGATTTCACAATCATAATCATTTAAAGTCTCCATCCAGCGGCGTTGCCTCATATTTAATTCCTTCTGATTAAACAGATGTTGGAGGCTCTTGTGATCAGAATAAATCACACACTTGACACCATATAGATAGTGCCTCCAAAGCTTCAGTGCGAATACAACGGCACCCAGCTCCAAGTCATGGGTGGTGTAATTCTTTTCATGCACTTTCAATTGTCGTGAAGCGTAGGCAATAACTTTGCCTTTCTGCATAAGCACACACCCCATGCCAGTGTGCGAAGCATCACAATAAACCACAAATTCTTCTATTCCATCTGGCAATGTTAGTACTGGGGCGTTGCTCAGCTTTTGCTTCAGAATCTCAAAGGATTCTTGCTGCTTAGGGCCCCAAACAAACTTAACCTTCTTCTTAGTTAAGGAGGTTAGGGGTGCAGCAATCCTTGAAAAATTTTCAATGAAACGCCTGTAATATCCTGTCAATCCCAGGAAGCTACGAATCTCTGTAGGCGTCTTTGGCTCTTGCCAGTTCATTATGGCTTCAACCTTAGCGGGATCCACCTGGATACCACGCTCACTGACCACGTGTCCAAGGAATTGGACTTCTCGTAGCCAAAATTCACACTTGGAGAATTTGGCATAGAGCTTCTCCTGATGCAGGAGCTTGAGAATACAGCGAAGGTGTTTCTCATGGTCAGCTTGATTCTTCGAATAGATAAGAATATCGTCGATGAAAACGATGACGAATTTATCTAAGTACGGTTTGCAAACGCGATTCATGAGATCCATGAACGCGGCCGGTGCATTAGTGAGCCCAAAAGGCATCACTAGGAACTCGTAATGACCATAACGAGTCCTAAATGCAGTTTTGTGTACGTCTTCATCTCTAACCTTCAGTTGATGGTAGCCGGACCTCAAATCAATCTTCGAAAAATAACTTGCTCCTTGCAATTGATCGAACAAATCGTCGATCCTAGGTAAAGGATACCTATTCTTTATTGTGACCTTATTAAGTTCACGATAATCGATGCACAGCCGCATCGATCCATCCTTCTTCTTGACAAACAGGACTGGCGCTCCCCAAGGAGACGAACTAGGTTTTATGAAACCCTTGGCTAGCAATTCGTCTAGCTGTGTCCTCAATTCTTTCATCTCCGTTGGAGCCAACCTATAGGGTGCTCTGGCAACTGGTGCCGCTCCGGGGATGATATCAATCCTGAATTCCACTTGCCTATCTGGTGGCAAACCAGGTAGTTCTTCCGGAAAAACTTCTGGGAATTCAGAGATGACAGGGATGTCTTCTATCTTCGGTTTGGGCTCGTCAATAATCACTTGTGCCATGTAGATGACACAACTTTTCTTTAAACATTTTGAAGCCTTGAGCATAGTCGCTTGCTCAGGTAGCCCATACTGGGTATCTCCCCGAATGGTAAGTGATTCACCAGACGGAGTCCTTATCACCACTTGTTTTCTATTGCAGACAATTTGGGCCTAGTTATGAGATAACCAGTCCATTCCCAGAACTATGTCAAAACCCGCTAACTTAAATGGAAGTAGAGACAGAGGAAAAGAATGGTTCTTAATGGATATAACACATCCATCTAACACAGTTGAGACGGTTTCTAGTGTACCATCTATTAACTCCACCTCATAATTCACATTTAAGGTTTTGACAGGTAATTTCAGCAATTTGCAAAATTTATGATCTACAAACGACTTATCAGCGCCTGAATCGAAAAGTACTCTAGCAAAGACGTCATTTACAAGGAAAGTACCTGTAATAATGTTGTCGTCTAGAATTGCTTCCTTTGCGTCCATTCTGAAGACTCTAGCATTAGTCTTCTTGGCCTCTTCAGGCTTCTTGGTGTACTTAGGGCAGTTGGTTTTAATGTGGCCCTTTTCATTGCAACGGTAGCACGTTGCGTCTTTCATTTTCTTGCAATCCAAGGTTTTATGATCCGTGGACTTGCATATACCACAAGCATAGGTTTTTGATTGAGTCTGTGAGTTCGACTCAAGTCTGCACTTTCCAAAGTGCTGCTTCTTGCAAATTTTGCATTTGGGCTTCTCACCAGAATTATGCCCATCTTTTCTTGACTCCGATCCTTTCTTGTGGTCACCGTTCCCACGGTGCTTCTTATTCAATCTACGTGAACCATCATCTTCACGTTTTCACTTCTCAGCCTCTTTGTTTCTCAGCGACCTTTGCCGGACCGCATCCAAAGTAAGTGACAAAGATATGTCAGCTACAGACCTGAAGGTAGCTGGCCGAGAAGCTTTTACGCTTGCCTTGATTTCCGGGGCTAAACCACCGATAAAACGAGCGATTCTTTTTGGCTCCGGGGTTACCAAATATGGAACCAACCGGGACATCGTGTTGAAGCTCGTTAGGTAAGCTTGACAGTCAAGGTTTGTCATCACCAATGATAGAAAATTAGATTCTATCTTCTCCACCTCATGCTGAGGGCAGTAATTTTCCCTGATAAGAGCAACAAATTGATCCCACGACATGTTGTACAATGGGATTTTTCCGGTGGCTTGAATCAGAGATCTCCACCATGCTAAAGCTTCACCCTTAAAAGACTGCGACACAAACTTGACCACATCTCTCTCAGCGCATCCGCTGATGTCTACAACCGTATCCATCTCATACAGCCACGTCATACAGTCAATGGCTCCTTTCTCCCCATTAAAATCCCGGGGCTTGCACGAAACAAAGTATTTATAAGAGCAACCCTTCTCACGGGGTCCGTGGTTCAGTACATCCTGCTGAGATGGAGCACTGTGGTTCGAGGAGCATCGATCATCATCTTTCTTCGGGTCGTCCTTCTTGGACGGTGGCTTTGAAGGCTGTGTAGATAGGGTCCTACTACGAGTCCCACTATACTCTTCGTACTGCCTTTCCAAGGCTTGTGTAACTGCGCCATCTATTATTGCTTTCAATTCAGCACCCGTTAAATTAATTCGGGCGTTCTGGTTATTCTCCACTGGATGACTATTACCCTCGTCCGAGTTAGCCATTTTAATTGAACTGTTGCAGAAAACAAGGACAATAGTCTATTTGGGAGTTTATTATGGAATTGTCTTTTATGGCAATTCATTAACCATGGTAACAAAGACCATATTTGGTTAATTTATAAATCATATTTATTTAGGATTTCTATTATAATTTATCCTAATTATAAAACATTAACAGTTTTATTTGTGGCACAAAAGGCCTAGTCACATGGACACTTTTAATTTAATCTATGATTTCAGAGAATCAAAACATTAAGGTATACTGGCACAATAGGCCTAGTCACAAGGACGTTTATAAATTATAAGCTACGATTTTAGAGAATCAACGCAGGAAGGTTTGAACCTAGTTCATTACCTTTATTTGACAGGGAGTTATCGCTACCACTGTCTTTTGGCTCATATAGAAATGAGCAAGACCCGTAGGCACTATATTACCACGTATGGTAAAAATATGATCATCTTAATTGATGATCTAAACCCATGATTCAGAGATCATAAAATTTGGGTTAGGAATCTTTAGAAAGATCCTTTTATATATAAAATGATGTGGGTGATTTTAACGAACCACTTCTGCCAGGAGTGTTAACATGTATACAGATGTTAACAGGGATTTGAATCTTTTGAACAGGTCTTACCATCTTGGCCCGGCCTTAAAATGACCCGAAGGCTAGGTTTCACTCTTTAAGATCCTTATTTAATAATTACATGGGTAGATTATTTCAAAAGGAATGATTTTAATTTATTTATTTCATTTATAATTTACATATGCACATAATGGCAAACATGAAATTTATAAAACAACATTCCATTAATTTATTATAATATTACACGCTGCCCGAAACGGGTCTTTTCAACAAACAATTACCCACGCAGGGGTCAATCAACATGCTCGTCCACGCAGGGACTATAAACTAACATAATAGTCCACGCAGGGACCTTAAACAAACAAACTAGTCCACGCAGGGACTTTAAGCAATCATCATACCCTCGTAGGGGTTAACGGAAGATAGACCCACGCAGGGGTCAAAACAAACACACATACATACCCACGCAGGGGCTTAAACAAATACAGTAAATACAGGCCCACGCAGGGGCTCAACAACAATGGGAAGGATTTAGTGGTCCTTCTTGTTCTTCCCTTTGATCAAGCTTGCCAATCCTTGGAAGAAGCTCTGTCTCTCCCTACGGTCACGGTGGAAGCCTCGCTCTACTTCATCCAACCTTTGTAGGATTTCCTCCCTTTCTGGGGGAGAAAACCGTGGCGGCTGCGATTGCGTCCGAATAATAGGCCTAGGAGGTATCTGGTACCCCTGTGTTGGGTACCCTACTCCCCACGGATCCCCATAGGGTCCTTGGGTGTTGTAGTTCGCCGCTACCATGTAAGGGTCGGCCTCCGCGTAACCATAGTTGTTGTGAAGTGGTGGCTCAAACGGGTTGTATGCCATGGAACCCGTATATGCCGGAATTGGGTTGTCAAAACCCATTGGCGGTGGTTGTGGTACAGCTGGGTTGGAGGGTCCACCCATTTGTGGGTCCTCCTGATGTGGCGGATAGTGGCTGCCACTGGATTGACGTGGGGAACTGAAATGGAAATCCCCTGCTCGTGACGACATGCGGGCACCGGTTCTCCTTCGCCTCGGCGGTTGCGGAGGTGCCGGTTGCACTGGCGGCGGTGGAGGCGGTGGCGTGACTGCCACGAATCTGGAATCCACATAGGGATCCTGTTGTTGTTGCGGCTGCTGCTGATGAGGAGGCGACGAATGGTGAGGAGGTGTATAGTACCATTCGTGCCGAGTGAACATAGCTTGAAAGCTATCTGGACCAACATAGGGTGATCCGTGGAAAGACGATCCGTCGGAGATCTCGATCGGGTGGTTTGGTGTACCACTGGCTGGCTCGACGGGGACCGTATCCTCGTCCATGTCGTCTGCGTGATCGCCAGAGAAATGATCATCTGGCCCTAGTGGGTTAAAACCCACGGATTCTTGAATGAAATTGGCCGGGTTAAAACGGCCCCTGAAAACTGGTGTGGGATCCCCGAAAGAATGATGCGATAGGGATCGCTGCAATGGTATATATGACAGTTGAGGGTTGTTGGGCTCATATTCCGGCTGAGGCCCATAAGGGTTAGGAGGTGTTGAACTATGTGAGACCGACCGTCTAGCCGGCTCAAAAAGGTTTCTCCGGTTCTGCCAGGGATCGTCACTCTCCGTTGTAGATGGAGCTCGAACATTCGAAGGTCCAGCTTCATTATCGTTGGGGGCGGTGACTGGCCCCTTGCCTCTTCCCCTTCTCCGGAAGAATCTTGGCGGCATTTTCAATCCTGTCATTATAATATGAGATAACAAACAAAATATATGCAAAATAAAGGACAACACAAACAAAGTGGAATTTGTCCTATGTTATATGTCTAGACTCGAAAGTTTAGAATTGTGCAATTGTGTAACTGAGATTAAACACTAAAGGCTAGTGTTTAATTCACTCAGTGTTGGCTCTGATACCAACCTGTCACACCCCGATTTCCACGTGTCACCGGTGGGCCCGGTGGGGAGTATCGTGACGTGGTTGGCAACATAATAGTCAAACAACACAATAATCAATATGCACAGTGGAAGCAAAATTTAAAAATATGATACAACCGAATTTAATATTGTAATATCAAATGTCACAATATTCGGAAGTTTATCCACAGATGGATCGAAATAAAAATAATATTAATGGTTCAACAGACTTCAGGCATCTTAAGCATGCGAGACTTCTAATGATGCTAAGGAGAAATCCCCGCCAATTTCGCTTAGTACCTGCATTTAATCTTTTTGGGAAAATACGTCAGTTTACACTGGTAAATACATTCAACTGACTCATTTTGGAAAATGATTGAAAATTGGTTTGGATGCACATGGCATAAACATTTTATTTAACTTGGGAGAATTATTTAATATTATAATCTTGTGAACGAATTACATGTTCCTTGTGCGTTCAGTAGCCCGGATCTTGTCCGCGTTAAAGATCAATAGACACACCACAATATACTTTTGTGCACTGACGGGTGTACGCCTACACCCCGCGCTTAAGTCGTGGCCATTTCGTAAAATGATGCCAAGGATATCCGGGACATGGTCATTAACCCCCCAAAGGCTTTAAGTAACAAGACTGTTTAAACGAGCCGATCAAATTATTCAATTACCCACTCAATGGTGGAGGATTTGATGCCCGATCAAGCGGTATGCTATATAACGTAACCCAAGCCCGTATAGGGAAAATAAGTTAAAAGTATTTACTTGAGCAAAGTATGATTCACAATTAGCAAAATGCACGTAGCTTTTACTGGTCCTCCTAATCTGGAACGATAGTTTTATCATAACCTATTAGAATCCTAACGGGTCTTTAATTAAGTTTAAGCTTAGACCGGTTAGTTTCAAAGATACGGTTCGTACGCACGATTAAGCGAAGACCGGATAGAAGGTGATTTAGACCCGACAAGTTTGAAGACTTGTTTAATATGGGTTTATTATTCACATTCTGGATTTTGAGATAAAACCATTAAGGTTTGACCCGTTTCGGTTAATTTATGTAAACTTGTTACATAAACCGAACCGTACGCGTAATAAGCGTGACGGGTATTCATGAGAGCTATATACAGGTTTCCTAAGTTAATTATGCCTCAAATATGTTGTGAGATCAGTAAGATGTCTTTCATTATGCCCGAAACGTGTTTAAACACAAACTAGGCCCCGTAGGGGTAGTTTGGTCATTTAAAAGTTTATAAAAGAGTTAAGTAACAACCTGAGTTACAGGTCTGATGTAATCAGCAAATATACTCAATTTGCTAAGTTATATCAGTAGGTTAAAGCATATATGTGAAATTTATCATTTTTAACCAAACTATGCCCCGCAGGGGTATTTTGGTAATTTCACATAAGCCGAAAAGCTCAAAACTGAAGTCTGAGTTTATCAACCTTTGCTTACTGTTAAAATATTATAATTTGCCTCATATATCAGTAGGTATCAACCCAGGTATGTCCAATATAATTTTAATACATACTTTGCGTTAAAAACGCTTAATAAGGCGATTAAATGCCATTTCCGGGTTCGATACTTAAATCTGATATTTTTATATTTCCAGAAGGCTTTACATAATTTATTTATCATATGTGATCAGTATCAAAAGGTTTGGAGTCGTTTAGATATGTAAAACTCATTTTATGGCCCGTAAGGGCAAAACCGACAATTACCGGATTAAGCCTACGACTACTAGTTATGCTCAACCTAAAATTTATTAAAAATCTTTAAAAATCCCAAAATAATATATTGCATCAGTGGGTAAAAGATTTGATATCAAAAAGTAGGCTTAACTAGGCTATAGGCTAATTACGCCGTTTTATTAACATAAAGCTTTAATTTTTGCGATATTGAGCATAACTCTAAATCTACAATTCAAACTGATGTCAAACTTTGCATTCAAGTTTATATATCAGTAATTAAAGTTTCTACTCTTTTACATTTTCAAAAATCACGTTTTAAGGTAATAAGGGCATTACGGTCAACATATGAGCAATTAACGGAAACATGCATATTAATTGGATAACTAATGAACCAAGGTGTAACATCACAGAGGGTTATACTAACATGTAACCTAGTCCAATTAAAGCTCTGAGGCATTTCTAAAACATGCCTTAACGGGTCAAAACTGAAAGTCAAAGTGAAAGTCAAACTATGTGACTTTCGGTTCCGAACCGGGTCTAAACAGGAAATTGTCGGGTTGAACATGTTTAGACATGTTCTTACACTTATTACCAAGTTATAAAAATGATCCAACAGGTTGTATATGATCTATAATGTTAATTATGAATAAATGGCATTTTAAGTATCATGTTGACTTTTTATAAACTAGTTTGACCCGACTTTTGACCTGGTTAGAGTGGGAATCAGGGGGAACCCTTTTGAGGGTTTATTACCCACATAATTACCAACTTATAACTACTTTTGATTCGACTAATCACTGGACCATTTGTGATTAATCTTAAAGTCAACCGTTAATTACGACGGTTTGACTTTTAAGCTAAAACTTAATTAAGAAGGGATTAGTAGACTTACTGAAGTCCTATGCACGAAATGTGATCAGTTGAGAGAAGGATTGAGCCCCAGAATTGATCAGAAGTGCAGGAATGAAGGTGTGATCAAAGTGGTAAAGCATGAGACCTTTTATAGTAAAGTTTTCACCACAAATCTTTGACACACAACTCTATTACTCTATTACTGACCACAATCCTCCAACATGTGTCCCTAGTGCTCTAGAACAGTTTAGGGGTCGCCCATGTTGCATTAATATCGATTAAAGGCCGGTTCCCCGCGTTTACAGGCTGCTGTCTTGTTTTTCTGCATCTGATGTCCTGACGCGGCCCGCATAAGGTTCTCTTAACCTTCACGCGGCCCGCATGGATCCTGTTATCAGACTTTTCATTTTTTTGTTATTTGTAACTTGCCCCTTGGCTTCGCGAAAGGTCAATCAAGCCTATTCTTTGCATTTTGACCCCTTCATATTTACCCACAAGGGCTTTAGGACTTATACCCACTTTGCCAAGTCCCTGGACACTTCCGGTTAACCCGAAAAGTCATAACTTTCAACGTTTACGCTTTAACCCCTCGCACGCGAATTTGATCATAACTTTCTCATACGATAACGAAACTTTATGAAATTTATATCGCGCATTCTAGTGAGCATAATTATCAGTTACAAAGCTTCGGGTTTGTTAAAAGGTCACTCAGAGGTATAATTTAAACATGTTGACACATTTAGCCCCTGTAGTTTGTAATTCATCACTTTTAGCTTCGTATGATCCATGATTTATTCGTTCGATGCTATAAACATCATGTAGGGTTATTATGAAGTATATTTATTCACTGTTGACATTCAGAATCCGTATAATCACATACTTTCCATGTTTGTCAACTTTAGTCCTTTTATAACGTTCTTTCACACGTTCAAACTTTATGACACGTGTCAACACATTATAGGACGTGAATTTTCGAGGTGTTACAAGTCAAGTGTGCTAATCAAAACCGAATCATGTTTTCCTCAGACATAACCGATATCATCAACGAACAAGGATCAACATATGATCATTCATTATTATACTCGTCCCAAACTACATTCTGTTTGTGAAATTCTGACCGGCGAACCTTAGGGCGACGAACCGTCATCAAGTTTCATCGATAAGATGGCCGACGAAACATCATGGTTCGTCGAGAGACAATGCCGACGAAACTTCATTGTTCGTCGAAGGAACTTTTACTTTCGTCGTTGCTCTATTAACTGTTAATCGTGCAGAAAACCCTAACTGCAACTGTTCCTTTCATGAAAATACAATCATTTGAAAACATCACTTAATCATGGACTCTATATAATCAGATCATCGTCACGTATGTATCCGAATCACACATTCTTTTAATATTCATAAACAACGGACAACACGTAACACAAACATCAAACACAAACATCAACTCTGAGCAGTGGGCATGAATGAATACAATCATAAAGTTCTCATCCTGAACGATCTAGTCCAATAGATTAGCAACAGAACATTAAAACCCTAATTGATAACACATGAGAGCACAACCTCTAACATCACACAAAATAATCAAACAATATAACAAGCAGGTCTAATCGGATAATCGCATACTAACCGGTTACGAGATAAAACTAGCAAGAATTCGAGAGGGATGGTGATTGTCGTCGAGTGCAAGAGAGAACTAGGGTTTGATAACTGATGTTTTACATCCAAATGTGCAAATATAAAAAGGATTTGACTTAGTCGATGTTGGGCCTCACCTGGGCCGAAAGCCCATCCCGGCGAAACATCAATGGGGCGACGAAACTCCCTAAGTTTCGTCGAGTAGAGGTGATGACGAAACACTAATGTTTCGTCGAGTTCGAGTTTGCAACGGGGGTCCAATGTTTCGTCAAATGTGAGAGTGCAAGGGTTAAGTCTATCAAACAGTTATCAAGCAGTTAATGAGTTTACAAAGTCTTAATCCAATTCATTAATCATAAGACCAAATAATAACAAAATAATTATATAACAAACGTGCATCCGTTACAACGCAACGAATTATAAAACACAGTTGTGAAAACAAGCAACGTGTCGGGAAGGACCTTGAAAACTTGGGTTGTCACATAAGATACCCCAAGCTTCTTGTGGTAGATCTTAGTTTTTTTTATATAATTCTCGTCAAGCTTGTATATAGGGATCTAAGGTAGTGTTTGTTATGCAGGAATGGGAGGTGGAATGGAATGAACTATTGCGAGGGAATGAAAAAAAGTGTGTTTGGTTGGTCAACGTAATGGAATCACCCATTACATAAGTCATTCCATTCCCTCAAATTCATTACATCCACTCCCCCTGTTTTTTTTCCATTCCATTCTCTCTCTCAGCCTACGTCACCTTCACCGCCCATCACCTCCACCATCTACCATCACCACCTGCCGTCGTCACCACCCTCCACCAACCTCCGCCGACCACCACCACCGTCCTCCGCCGCCCGCCGCCACCGGCATCGACTACCATCGCTACCATCCGCTATCGCAAACCACCACCATCCTCCGCTGCCATCACCCGCTATCGTCGACCACCACCACCCATCGTCGTTGCCGCCACCACCACCCGTCGCCACCACCATCGACCACCGTCGTCGCTACCCGCCGCCACCGTCGTCGCTACCCGCCACCACCGACCACCGCCACCGCCACCCGACCACTACCGCCACCCTCCTTCGGCCATCACCACCATCCTCCGCGGCCACCTCCTGCTACCGTCGACCACCACCACCCACCGTCGTCGTCCCCACCACCATCGCCGGCACCCGCAACCACCGACAACCACCACCCCGACCTTTACCGCCACCCTCCGCTGACCACCACCACCATCCTCCGTGGCCACCACCCGCTACTGTCAACCACCACCACCCATCGTCGTCTCCACCACCATCGCCGCCACCTGCCACCGCAGACCACCGCCAACCCCGACCATCGCCACCGCTAACAACCGTCACCCACCGACCACCGCCACCCATCGCTGCCACGACCACTAGTCGCCACCGATCACCGCCACCACCCATCGCCGATTTGATTCATTCATCTTTTCTTACCTACCAAACAACACAATGTAATGATTTATTCCTTTCCTGCATGGTAACCAAACAAGACTATGGAATGTAATGATCCATTTCATTCCTTTGTCAATTCCATTACATCGTCCATTCCATTCCCTCATCTATTCCATTACGCCATACCAAACAGACCCTAAAGCTTCTTCACCTTTTTCGGTGCTTATTTCTACAAACAGATATCAAGTTGGAAGAATTGAAACAATGAACAATATGATATCGGAGAATAATTATTTTCCATGTTTGAATAATGAAAACCAAAAGGTAATGATAAATCTAACAAAATAATTATAAACCTAACGTCCTAACCGACTAATCATGATGACAAAGCTTAAAAACTCGTAAGCAGATTCAAACTAGGGATAAAAGAATAAATAACACACAAAATTAAAGATAAATGATAAATCAATTAATGATTACTAGAGTAGATTGTAAACTTATGTAAACACAAGTTTCTCCAGCTAATGCAAGCATGAGGGTATTTTAAGTAAACAAATATTGACTTGAGATATTCTTTTACCTTTGAAATAAGTTTTTTAAGTGTATACCGACGCAGTGTAATTTCCATAACATTGTCTACTCTATCATATATCTATTTTGTTACTACTTACTATCAAGAGTTGTTTATGCAAAATCTATTTTGTTACTACTTACCATCAAGAGCTGTGTATGCAAATGTATGTCCGTTTTACAAAATATATCATCGTTAAACAATTTATTAACTAACACACATACCAACTGCCGTAGTAGCGAACCCAAGAATTATTTTCTGGGAGTGTAAGCGAGAGATTTAACCAAATTTTCAAGGGGTGCGGTCAGAATTTTTGCCTGTCAAGTACACTAAAAATTTCTTTTTAAGGGAGGCGTCCGCCCACCCACCGATACACCTAGGTCCTCCCATGCCAATGGGGTGATGATCAATTGAAAAAGACAAAACTTTTAATACAACGGTTTGAGAGGGGGAGATCATGAGTTCAAGTCCCAAAGAGAGTAAAAAAATTGTCGTTAAGAAAAAAGAACTAAGAGTGAAGAGGGTGCACCCCTCAGGAGATGGGGGAAATTTCCACCCACCCACAAAACACAACGATAAAGCTACATAAGCTCTTGTTGGAATTGATGGTGGGCTTGGGTTACTCTCGGAGTACTCTGTTTAGTCCAGTCGGTGCCCCGAAATCAAATTTTTCCAAGCCTTCAAAAACATCATGATGTGTCATGTCAATTCCCCTCTCATACACCACTTTTGCCCAAAAAAATATAAGGGGTGGTTTCACCCAAACCATTTAAAAAAATGCATGATTGGTTGAAAGAGAGTGAGCTCACCATTACCCCTTCTCCCTCCTCTTCCCCGCATGCGGCAACAACTCCCCGCAAAAAAACTTTCACCGCGCAACAATTAGGGGACGGCGGCGGAATCCTCTCGCGGCAAACTCCTTCCCCGCATGCACCCCTCTTACCCTAAACACACATCTTGGGAGCATGAACGTCTAGGGGGTAGGGATGGCAAAAAAGCCCAAGCCCGACGGGTATACCCGAAACATACGGGCTGGGTATACCCGAAGCCCAATGGGTATGGGCTTAAAAAAAGAAAAAATCGGGTCCGGGTACGGGTATGGGATTTAGTATCACCCGCCCGATGCCCATTTACCCGAATAATACCCGAAAGTATCATATTATAGATTTACATATATATAAACTTAGTACATGTACTTATTACCTTTTCTATAGTCATATGTGGATATATATTTAGCAGGTGATTAGTGAACAAATAACTTATTTTTGAGCATGTATATTGGATATGGAAGCTACACCCTTTATTATGTTGATGTTTATGCAATTAGGTGGTCCTGATACAATTACTTAATTAAGTAATCGTTTTGATTTAGTTTGGTATATGTGGTCTGAATTTGATATGTAAGTTATTAATCATATTTTCAGTTGTTATAGTCATTAAAATAGTAAATATATAAACATCAAAGTAAAAATTGCACATTTGTCCCAACGGGTATTTTTATGAAATTAACGGGTATACCCGATACCCGCGGGTATGCCCGATACCCGACGGTTAATTACCCGACAAATGCCCGACGGGTAACGAGCCGGGTATGGGACAAAGAATTACAACCGGGAACGGGCCTGGGATTACCAATACCCGGCCCAAGCCCGACCCATTGCCATTCCGACTAGGGTGTTGTGTACTTTGTTATTTTTGTATAATAAAGATGAAATGCAATGAACTCATATTTATTTACTGAAGGGGTATGGTTCCTAATCTCGCGCTGATTACACGAGTCAACATCAGGTCACGCGTAGGGCCATACACAAAATGGATCGATTCTAACACTTAGTTCTTTCTATAAAAGATTTTGCATTCCTGACCTTGCGCCGACTACATGAATTAACCTCAGCCGCGCGCGAGGTTGTGTCCAAAATAGATCAGATCTAACACTTAGTTCAATTTACAAGCGAATTTGAGCAAGCCAAGAAGGGCAAGACAACGTTGGACAGTACAGAAAGTGCGATTAACAGAGGAGTAGACCAATGACCACACGACAGATTGTACTCTATCATGCACGAGACAAGAAGTACACAAGGACACGTAGGGCACCAATCAGCGTGCGCTGACCACTGCTCCATGATCTCCACTTAACTGCTGATGCCAGACCAGACAATAAGGACAATCGCCAAGACATGTGGATCCATTCAACGTGCGCCAACTAGGCCCTCGCCTGTAAACACTAATGGTTGTGACAGGGGAGGCAAAACGAATATTCCTTGTTATTGGCATCAGGCCCAAGGCCCATCGGCCCACCTCCATCACTACTCACTTCGGCTATAAGTAGAGAACTTCGGCTAAATGTCTAAGGATCGCTCTCTTGTTCTCCCACTTCATACACACACTTTTATCATCCAAGCAAGTTCTTATTCTCACGTCGGAGGGTGATTACAAGGAGAACCCCTATTCTTCTCCTTGTCACGAGCTTCACGGTGTGTTGATTGTTTTACAGGATCATCGCAACTGTTTGTCGAGAACGAAAGAAAATTAAACTTTATTTAGACGAGCCACAAACCACAAGCTAATCTCCGAATTAACTTAGTGTTTCTTCGTTTACTTAACTTCCATTTCATGATTGGTGTAAGTGTATCTTTTCTTGTTCCATCTTGGAATGGAATGAAAACTTACAATGTTACTCATATATGTTTACCTACTCTCTAATAGTTTTTTAAACAATTGCAAAACATAATTGTGTTTTATTTATTATATAAAAACTAGAAAATATACTTCTTTTTCATTTTATCATAGGTGAGTTATAGTTATCATTATTAGAAAATCAACAATTTATTACCATAAAAATTTTACGGCTAGTACAAAAATAATCAACATATAATGATAATGTAATATTATCAGAGGTGGTCTTAAGAATTCAGGTGTTCCGTCCGAGTCAGAAAATATATGCCCCTTACCATCGTATTTAGATATTTTCATTTTTATTACTTGTATTTTTCATTTATATGCCATAGTAATTAATCAAGAATCAACCTATCATATTTTTGTATTTCTTTTTTACTTTGAACAACTTAGATACAAAATAAAATTGTCTAAGTTTTATTAGACGATCATTCGCATCTATATATAACTGAGAATTTTTAAATTTTTTGTGCCTCCGAAAAGAAACGTTCCCCGACCTAACGTCCACATTCCCCTCCTTAAAGCCACCCCTGAATATTGTATTAAACCTAACAAGAAGCATAAGACATCTAACATGACAAATCCATTATCTTTATTGTATGATTTTAAATGATGGCTACCAATTATAACTAGGAAAAAGGTTGATTTTCCTTTTTGAGATAAATCTCCTAGAGATCCCATTAAAAAGTATAAATCCTACCAAAAAGAATTTTAATAACTAGTGTTTTTCAATATACGCGCGTTGCGCGAAAGGCATTGGGGCTTTCGAAATTTTGTCAAGAGCGATTCTAGCATGATAGCTCCCAAAAAACCAAGCAGAAGAACACTTTAAACAGAAAATTACCAGAAGAAAGCTAAGCGTGAACAACTTCAAAACCCTGCAATTCGTCAAAGTTCATCCATGGGTTGACCCAACCATTCGCCTCACACGTCTTCTTCTTCTCACCTCCATCATTGGCTTCCAGTGTGATATAGTAGTACATTGTCACTACAACCAAGAATGGCCCACAAATAAAAAGAAATCCTTAAGAATACACAAAATACTTTTATGTACATACACATTGTACTTAAATCAGATATTGCAAAGTAGATTTCATTTGTAATAGGTTGTTGTATTGTAACTGACATATTGTAATGTAATCATTCATTAACTTATATAATGAAAACATCATATTTGATGAATTTATATTTCACACAAAATTGTTAATTTTATATTATAGTTTTATTATTACAGAACATCCAAACACCCCCTAAATCATAAAATAAATAAAACAGGGAACAAATAACCTAAACCAGCAACAACGGAGGAACCTAAGGTACTTACCTTACCGAAGGTATCATGGGAGTAACCAATGGCAGTAATGACACATATGTTCAGATCTTAAACCAACAGTTTTGTCACAAGAACATCCTCAAATACTCTATCATCATTCTTAAAATTAAACATGTGTAAGTGTACCCTTTTATTTCACCAATCAAAAATCACAAAGGATTCAAAACAACATATGCTACATCTATATCATATAAACAGTTCATACAAGAATAATCATATCATCATCATCAACGAACATCAGTTAACATAAACAACTTTCAAATCTTGAATATCTAAACAAACAGACATTTAACAATTACACAAGATCAGAAGCCACAAGGGTACGAACAATAGCCAAGTACTAACCGACGGGTTAAGCACGCTTCCGTTGTCCCTTCTGCTGCCGTCGCCTCGTCGGAACCGATCTGCAGCCACCACCGCAGCACCACAGCTGCGGCTGATGTGGTTCCAATGCTGCTATTTATTTATCCAGCTAACACAAAGTAGATCAAGTTTCCACGTTTGTTCCCCTAAACCTGAAAGCCAAACACACCCACATACATTTTCTCACAATTCAAAGAAATACAAAAAAATGGATATTTATTACTATTTAGTAAAGTTACAAAAAAAAAAAAAAAAAAAAACTGATCAAAATCTACCTGAGTTGGACGCATGGCTGATTCAAGGGCAGATAAACGGTGATCAAAAGAACCCAAAATGGAAACCATGTTATCAGTGATTGATTGAGTCTTGTGCAGTGATTCTCTCATCATGGCTGCTTGCCACTGCCGAGACCCGCATCCAAACATCCACCACCAAATCTCGGACCCGACACCGTCGCACCGTCACCGTCCAGCTTCATCATCATTATCGGAAAACGGCCGGAACAGGGTATCACCGGGCGGCCGCCGGAGAAGTCAGTTGGCAGAAAAAACGACGCCGCTCTCTTTCTCTCCCGTCTCCCTTTCTCTGTTCCCTCTCTGTTCTCGTCGCTGCGCCGCCGCCGTGTGCGGCGGCTCTCTCTTTCTGGTCCATAATTCATGCGGGTGTGAGAAGAATTCGAGGAAATGAGGGCTGAGTTGTGGATATAAGATGAAGTGGGGGCTGGGGGTGCTTGTCGGAGAAGAAGGGCGCCGGGCTGCCGGCCGATACCCGGTTCCGGTCGCCGGTGAAGTGAGGAAGAAGACAGAGGGGTGTGTATAACCATCAAATTATACATACATTCCACTAAAAAAAACTCCTATATCAATATATTTTCACTAAAAACAAATATTTTTTCTCTCTCCTTTTCAATTAAATAATATTATCATCACATTTTTCTCTCTCCTTCACTCACAACCACTTTCAATATATATTAAAAAAATTATACTGGGTGAACAGTGTCCCCTCAAATATACAGATGAACAGTAACATTTTCTCTCACAACCACTTTTTATACCCTTTATAATATAAAAACTCTCCCTCACATATTTTGATGGATAGAATGTGAATGCTCTAACAAAGGGATAAACTCAATGTGATTGTGGAGGACTGGCGGCAAACAAAGATAGTCACCGGCAGATGTAGGTGTGTAAAACCGGGGAACCTGAACTGTTGCACTGTTCATTAGAATGGTATGAATTAATACATATATATGAATTACTATCAAATCTTTAAGCACCAACTTTTAATTTCCTCACCCCTCCTAATTATTTGACACCCACAACGACTAAGTACACATACTGCCCCATAACTACGTGTTTAATTTTGAAGTACAAAATTTCATATTTAATTTAGGCAAATTGGAAAATAATAATCTCATCTTTCTGAAATTGGCCGATAATAATCACAAGTCAGTTATTAGCCAATAATAATCCGACCTCGTCTATTTTTTTTTTTTTTTTTGTAAAATAGACCGCCGTTAAAATAAGCTTAACGGAGTTAAGTTTTTTTCCGAATTACAAACCGATGTTTTAGGGCTTTTGATCAGAACGAGGATACGAGTCGATTGATGTAAAACTTACCTCGAAATTGTGTTTGAAATGGCTTGAATTTTGTTAATTGGAAGTTAAACACCCGAATTGAAGCACCGTTTTCGTGGGTTGGGGGGCAGTATTTTGAGGTAAGTTTTACATCAATCGACTCGTATCATCGTTCTGATCAAAAACCCTAAAACATCGGTTTGTAATTCAAAAAAAAACTTAACTCCGTTAAGCTATTTTAACGGCGGACTATTTTACAAAAAAAATTGGACGAGGTCGGATTATTATTGGTTAATAACTGACTTGGGATTATTATCGGCCAATTTCAGAAAGATGGGATTATTATTTTCCAATTTGCCTTTAATTTATGACAATTAAATAACTTTATCTCTAACTTTATGATTCATAAAACTTAATTAATCTACTACTACCAAATAAATAACTTTATCTCTAACTTTATGATTCATAAAACTTAATTAATCTACTTCTACCGAAAATTAATGAGCATACTGAATCCTACAGATATTTTGGGGTATAAAGAATTAAGATGAAACAAAGATGGGAGTTCAATTCTTAAAGAGTATGAACTAAAAAGCTAGGAATTATGGTTTAAGAAACAAAAATGAAAAACTTCAATAAAAAAATTAGAAGTCGTTTATAAAACTGACAACACATGTGTGATTTCTAACTATAAAAGAAGTTTAATATTAAATCTGTAAATAAACCAAACAAGCATGAATGAAGATTTTTCATGTTTGTTCACTTAATGTTAACTGAACGAATATAAACACTAAAATGAACAAAGTTTCTTGTTCATTACGAAAATAATATGCGTTCGTGTTCGTTTATGTCCGTTCATTAATATTTTAAATGAACAGTTTACAAACAAAAACAAATTAATGCAAATAAGCATAAACGAATGAACATAAACAAATACAAACAAACACTGATTAAAAGTAAAAGTGAAAGTTTAAATCAAAATAAAAAAAATATTATTAAGCTTGCATCCAAATGGTTGGTCTGAAATTAAATTGGGCTCAACGGTTTTAATATGAAAATAAATTGATTTTATAATAATAATAATAATAATAATAATAATAGTAATAAATAATTTGCATGAACATTTAATAATAAACATGTGTTATTTTTGTTTGTTTAATTGAATTAACAAAAGTTTATGTTTATAATGGTTCATTTAATAAATAAACGAACATAAACGAAATTTCGTCAAACACTTAACGTATGGTTCCCTGAATATTCGATTCGTTTGCATACCTATTTTATACAAGTTTATTTATTTTTAAACTGGATCTAAGATTTCTTTTTTTTATAAGTTATTAACTTATTTTTAGGTTAAAATAAATAAAACACACACACATATATATATAGGGAAAGGATATATAGAAAACCACTTTTAGCTAGAAAACCCAGGAAACTCTAAGCTCCCGACAATTTTTTTTTTTTTTTTGAAAAAAATAACATATGTAATATACATGTTTTTAAGACTTTTGGGCCAAAAAAAAAACAAAAAAGCGCCGAATGTCTTAAAAACATGTATATTACATATGTTATTTTTTTCAAAAAAAAAATGTCGGGAGCTTAGAGTTTCCCGGGTTTTCTCAATAAAAGTGGTTTTCTCCATATACTTACACTATATATATATATATATATATATATATTGTGTTTCATTTGTTTTTAGCGTGTTACTTCCATATTGCAACTCCATTTCAAACTAGAGAAACTAAATCCAGTCAACATGACTACAAGGCTGTTAGCGGTAATTCCCGACTCATCACAAGTCGGTGATGTAAAAGGGTGACAAAGGAGTTCAAGACACAAGTCGGTAAACTTGAGGGATCAATGTTGACAAGTTGGTCATAATTGGTTAAGTTTCCTAATTACATTATAATTATATTTGGTAATGTCTTGGTAACCAAGTTAGGATTATATGGTAATGTCTTGGTCACCAAGTTAGGGGTAGCCTATATAAACCAAGGTAGGGTTAGACATTATTAAGAGAAAAGAGAAGATAAACCGAGTTATGGTTTATGAGTTATTGTAATCAAGTTTTTTGAGTTATATTTTCTTGGTTATAATAAAAGTTCTTGGAGAGTTATTCTATTCGTTATTGTTCTTGTGTTTGATTATTCGATTGGGCCTTGAATTGGTATCAGAGCCAAGTTCAATCGTCGAAATCGAACCGGACAAGTACTCGTGATTGGATTGCAAGTTCGTATTGGCGGTAACGGAGTTGTCATTCCCGGTGATAAAAGGCTATCGATCTTCACAATGAACAACAGTGGGTTGTAGTTGTTCGAGTAGTTGTTGATCGACCGGATATTGACATATCACGAATTGATCGTTTATGTGATTTATTTTTCCTACTACTTTTGAAGGAAAAAGAAGGCATAAAGGAATTCTTGAACACTGGTGCAATTTAGTATTTATTTATTCTTGATTAAAAACAAAGTCTTCTTTCAAAGTTTTGATTGAACGAAAGTGAACAGTATTGAAAATTTTTGTTATTGGCTCGAAACTCCAAAAGATAAAATTAAGTTGGTTTAATTTTGTTTTTTTTTTTTTTGATGTCATCGAAATTCAAAGAAAAAGAAAAGACAAAGTTGTTTTTTTCTTGGATTTTAATTTTGGGTTGGACAACTTGGTTCGATTCAAGATTTATTTTTATTTGGGTTTTAGAGAGGTATTCGTGACCGGGTTTCTGCGAGCAAACACGTTCGGTTCTGAAAAGTTGTTCAGAAATCAATGACGGACGGGAACAGGCCACCACCGGTTGTGGTTAAGGATCAGAGTACCACAACTTTACAATGTCCAATGTTAACCGAAACAAATTACAACATCTGGGCGATTCGTATCAAGGTAGTATTCAAGGTTCATGGAATACAGCAAGCTTTAGAACCAGGCGAAAAGGAGGTAGAGACAAAAAAGGATGACATGGCAGTTGCACTTTTACTTCAGGCAATACCCGAAGAGCTCGTGTTTCAAGTAGCTCAGTTTCAGACTGCAAAGGAAATTTGGGAAGCGTTGAAGACACGGTATGTTGGGGTTGAACGTGTTCGAGAGGCAAAGCTTGAGCAACTGGAAAATGAGTTCGAATCCTTGAAGATGAAAGAAACAGAGACAGTTGATTCTTTCGCGGGCAGAATAAGTCAGTTGGTTACCAAGGCAGCCAGTTTGGGAACCACCTATGAAAACAAAAAGCTTACCAGAAAATTGTTAGGTTTCGTTCCAGGGAAGTATGTTCCAATTGTAGCTTCAATTGAACAATTCGCAGATTTGAAGGCCATGACGTTTCAAGAAGCAATCGGTAGACTGAAGACGTTCGAAGACAGGATTAAGGGTATCGAGTCTTTAGCAGAAAATCAAGGTAATCTAATGTTTGCCAACGGTGAGTCATCCTCGAAATCCAAATCCTATGAAAATAGGCGTGGGCGTGGGTGAGGCGGTTCAAGTTACCGAGGCAGACGTCAAGACCGGGATGATGAGGACCAAGATGGAAGTCAAAGCTGAGATGGTCAAGATCATAGGTCAAAACAAACGGGTCAAAGAAGAACCAATGAACGTCAAACGGGAAGGAAAGATAGATCAGAGATTCAGTGTTACCGTTGTGATAAATTTGGTCACTTCGCGTCAGGATGTCCGGATCGTATGAAGAAACAAGATGAAGCTAACTTAGCTAAAAACGATGATTTTGATCCATCATTATTCATGATGAGATGTGATCAAGAGACGGTTTTTCTAAATGAAGAATGGGTGAATCCAAAGCGTTTCGAGACTGAGCCAATGGAGAAAGACACTTGGTATCTCGACAACGGAGCATCGAATCACATGGCGGGTAATCGAGCTTATTTCTTTGAACTTAATGAGCGTGTCACGGGAAAGGTGAAGTTTGGAGATGGATCTTCTATTGATATACGGGAAAAGGGATCGGTATTACTTGAAGGGAAAACGGGGGAGAAGCGCTTGTTAAGCGATGTTTACTACATACCGAGTTTGCAAAGCAATATCATAAGTCTTGGTCAAGCAACGGAAGGTGGATGCGACATTCACATGAAACTTGATTTGCTAACCATTCATGATGATACAGGAAAACTTATGATGAAGATGACAAGGACCAAGAACCGTTTGTACAAGATCAACCTCAAGATAGCAAGTTCTGTTACACAAGATAACATGACTGGAATAAAGAATTTTGCGGGTAGGGATTTACAAAGAGGTGAACTGAAAGATGGTACGACAAGTACGAGTCAGAATCTTCTCAAAGATCCAAGTTTAATGAAGAAACCCAAAATTCAAAGTCCAAAGAAAAATGTTCAAGAATTCAAAGAAAAGGATAAGCAAGGGATTCAAACCCAATGAGGTACATTTAATGATCCAAGAAAGCGGGTGTTTGCTCAAGATCGCAGCCGAGTCAATGGTGGTGCGAGTTCTTATGACCAAAGGACGAGTCGTGTTCAAAGGACTAGTCGAGTACAAGGTCGCAAGAATGTTCGAGCTAGGAAGGAGCCGAAAAACACAGCTAGAGATCAAGATGTGTTCTATGAGAATCAAGACAAAGAAGACATGTTGGAGCCTACCTATTTCAAGTCGGAAATTAAGGGGGTGATTGTTAGCGGTAATTCCCGACTCATCACAAGTCGGTGATGTAAAAGGGTGACAAAGGAGTTCAAGTCACAAGTCGGTGAACTTGAGGGATCAATGTTGACAAGTTGGTCATAATTGGTTAAGTTTCCTAATTACATTATAATTATATTTGGTAATTGAAGAAACACTAACTAAATGGTCGGAACCGAGATAGTTAGGGGGTTTGAATCCGCATAAAAGGTTAGCTCTCTCTCGGTTGATTCAGCTGTAATGGAATTACTTCTCCGGTAGCTCTGCAAAAAAGAACACCGTTAGCCTCGCCAAGGGGAGAAGAGGGTTCTCTCCTTGACCCGACTCCGGCGTGAGAATAAGTATTGATATCGGAGAAGATAAGTATTTGAAGAGTGAGAATAGTCTGAGTTTATACCTGAACAGTTCTCTTATTTATAACCGGGAGTTTGGGAGGGAAAACCTGTTATTGAAAAGATAACGGAAAATGCCTAACGCCGTAGCGGTTATTTTCCTTCCGTTTGAATTCTTTGATCTGACGTTAATTAACCTCGATCCGATGTAAATGCACACGGATCGTGGTTTGATCGATGGCTGGGGGATTGCCACGTGGAAAATGACTAAGTGGAGATTACTCTCCAATTGCATGCCTTCGTTGTGACTTCAGGGTTGTCTATGGTGATGACACGTGTCCAGACGGTTATAACCGTCTGGGTAGTGCATGATTGTATTTCTTTCTAGAAGATTTCTGTTGTAATCTGGTGTGGCACCTTGCTGTGTGGGTGCAGACGAATAAATCCCAAGTCTGGGTAAAATAATATCCAAGTCTGGACTTTGTGGCAAAAGTATTGGACAAAGGTTTTTTAATCCTTTGTTGTATGGGAGAAAGCGCAAGGACTTATGTTATCCTTTGGGCGTGCGGCTGTAATTTACTGATTTCTTTATTCCTTTGGTAGGACCAGTGCGCGGCCGCGCAAGGTCTAAAGGCTAGAAATGTTAGTTTGTGGTATGGTCCAAATCCTTTTTTATGAGGTTTTTGGGACCTTACCCCTTCAGTAATCTCTTGGTCACCAAGTTAGGATTATATGGTAATGTCTTGGTCACCAAGTTAGGGGTAGCCTATATAAACCAATGTAGGGTTAGACATTATTAAGAGAAAAGAGAAGATAAACCGAGTTATGGTTTGTGAGTTATTGTAATCAAGTTTTTTGAGTTATATTTTCTTGGTTATAATAAAAGTTCTTGGAGAGTTATTCCATTCGTTATTGTTCTTGTGTTTGATTATTCGATTGGGACTTGAAAGGCTCAGCCCTCCAAACCAGATGTATGTACATATTTGTTTCTTACATATGGATTGTGGATCATATGTTTTTAACGTGTTACTTCTGTATTACAACTCCATCTCAAACTTGAGAAACTAGATCCTGTCAACACGACTACAAGGCCCTGCCTTCCAAACCAGATGTAGTAACGCTGACGATAATATTTATTTGGTAGAAGAGGACAAAGCCTCAGACAAACTGATCACTGCAATAATCATAGGATTTGCTCACATTTGCGGACCTACAACCAAGGTTAGGGGGCATCTTTACCCGTAAAAAATAGTGTATTATTTATGTAAAGATCTTGTGTCACACCCTGGCTTTGCGGAAGCGTGGTTAATTTTGGTGTGACTTCTTAATACCATAGCGTAATCATAACAAAGCTATATGAATTTAAAAACCATGCAAGTCATCATTAAGTTTAGAAATCAACATACATTACCATTGTTTAACGCGGACATACTCTAGTATCCATAACCTTGTTCAATAACATTACAACTTAAAATAAAACATAAACGTGATTTAGGGATTATGCCTTGTCCAGGAAAGAGGCACAACCCTAAACCCAGATGACTTCATGAAAGGTTGCAGCGGAAAACGTTCATACCGTGCCAGAATCCGTTAATTTCCTGAAATACATGTGAGTTGAAAAATCAACAATAATGTTGAGCGAGTTCATGTGCAAGTGAGTAAGTAAAACACTTGTAAGTATAAAAGTTTCCTGGTATGTAGCAGTGTAAGAGGACTTGTGATCACCAATGGTTTGCAAGGCCATTAGCATGTCGTGAAATGCAAGTAAGTAAGACACAACCTAGCCGATTTTTGCGTTGGGCAACCAAGTCACTCCAGGTCCGTTGTGGTTAGCCTCCGAGAGGTCCGTTTGGCCTAGAGCTGGGCTCGCTACACCCAGATAGATCTACCGCTTAAGTCCCTCGGTGTTCTAACTACCCATTCACATGATCTAAACCTCCTTACGTTATTCATACCGTGTATAAAGTACTTGTAAACAAAGTAACATGTATTTCACCCCCGCAGTTAAGAAAACTGAAAACAGTTAGAGAAAAGGGGGACATGAACTCACAGTGGATGCGTAAACTCTATCAAGCGTCTCTGAAGCAGTAAGCTGTGCAACGACCTACAAGTGCTAATTCTATCAGACGGATGGCCGTGCTTTAGCTTTACAGTTTATGTTTGCGGGAAATAGTTAGACAACTATTTCGTGTTACATTTTGTATATGCTTGATAGTTATTTTCCTTCCCAAGGATGGGGGATTTAATACATGTGCGTAATATTTTCCATCATTAAGTCTCACTTAACCTTCATATATATTCAACTCCAAAATATAAGTATTTACCCAAAATACGTTGTAAAAGTACGCGTTCATAAATATTCCGTAATTGTGTAAGTTACGTTTTAACATACGGGTGGTAATATAATTACCGGTGTAACTTATATATTTATGGCGAAGGCGTTGTATTACTTTTGGAGTCGTTAACGTTTGTAAACATTATTTTTACTCTAAAAATAATATTTATGCGTTTCACAAAATAATCATAAACAGTGTGTGAAAATATATATTTATCACGTTAATATTTTGTGAAAATCCCACCTCCGAATATTTAGTAAAATATAGTACTGGCGAAATTTTATGTTTCAAAAGTATGTCCAAAAATAGTTGTAACACTTGTTGTGTAAAAAGTCTAAGTGTTAGGTTTTTAGAAAATTTCGCCAGAGTTTCCTCTGTAACTGGAGGTGGCCACGCTTTCAAGCGTATCATTTTCTTTTAACAATCAATTCAACAATCTTCTTTATTTCAATCAAACAATTTCCGACACATCAAACTAGTCAATAAATATGTAAAGTTGCATAATCGCATGAACTTGTAGTTTTTCCGAATCTATATTATAAATCCCATTTATATACGTAGATCTTTATATAAAGTACTTTCAATCTTGTAAAAACCTCGTTTTTAGAGAAGTCCGACTCTACAACTTCTAGTTATTTTTCCCAAAAATAGTCATTTTGTCGAAATGTGCGTTACACAAGTGTTTACACACTCGTGTGTTCTAAATATCATTCTTAACATTGTAAGATCCGTTTCGTTAAAACATGATTTCTTTAAAGTGTGGTCCTTTGAAGATACCACTTGCGGATACGTAGATCCGCTAGTTTTAAACACCATTTTACCGGTTAAACCACTTTTACACAAGTAAAATATTTCTTTACAAGTTCATGCTTCTAAAATGTGGTAGTGTTCACCTTTAACCCTTGTATCTTCCAAAAACAAGCTTATGTGAAGATACATGATTTTACAAAGTCGGGTTAAACGAAGTTTCGAGCTACCACATTATAGATCGGGTCACAATAAGCACAAATTTCAAGTCCTACGACTTTTACACAAGCTATATGCTATTAACCACCATTTTTATGATTTTACTAGACTTTAAAGTTCCATCTTTCAATATAACGAGATTTAACCGACAAATATCCTTTTAACCACTTTAGATGAGTGTAAAAACAAGTTTTAAAGGTTATACCTCTAGCTCGGGGCTAGGGAAGAATCGTGACGAAAAACCGCGTGGATAAAAGCCAACGAGAGTGGTCCTTCGCGTTCCGCTTGCACCAAAGCTCCTTATACGTGTCTTGTGATGTTTGAATGGTCTTGGAATGATGAGGATGAATGTCGAAAGTGGGTGTAGGGGGCTGGGGTGTTTCGGCCGAGAGTGGGAGAGACAAGAGAGTGAAAGTGTGTTGGTGAAAATGTTAAGTGATAATCTCATGTGTTAGTGATGTGTATTTATAGAAAGATTAGGGTGCTATTGTCCATTGGATAGTGTGTCTACAAGATACTAGACATGGCAAGATTATGGCAAGATCTTAAGTACATGTTGGTGCTCCCAAGGTAACCGATCGGTTGGGGGGGGGGGGTCCATGGTTCGATTTTAATTAGATGGTTAGTGATTAGTTTAGGTTAAGTAAGGTTAACTAAGTATCTAACTTAGTTAGTGTTATGTTATGTGTCATGATGGGTGTTAGGGTAATCAGGGACCCTAACTGGCTCAGAAAAATAGTAACATTAAAAATAGTAAAGTTTTCATGTGCCGGGTAAAGTCCGGGTGTTCGGTTGGATAGTAATCCGTTAAAGTGTTACAAAAGACTTTAAAGTGTCGTTATTACATTTTAGTGACACATTTTGTTTTCCCGACACTTTAGAAAGTGTCTAGTGATATTTTCTCATTTTTGGCACTTTACTAGTCAGCTAGAAGCTGGTTAAATTATTAAAGTGCTGTGTTTGGTACTTAAAGTACGTTTTAGGCACATCCGAATCAGTGTATCTTATCCCTAGAGACGCGGTAATACAACCCTTATATCCTACACTCACTACCGGTGTAGTTAAAATATATGAGGCTCTTAACAGGCCTTGAGGCAGTATTTGCCTGATGCTGGTTATATCAGCATGTTCACTGTGTATCCGTTTAGTGCTACTGTGCTTTTTGTGCATCAAGTTTGTCACTAGGGTTCAGTATGTAAATAATGTAGTGACAGCAAGCAAGTATGATGCAAGTAAGTGCATGTATTAGTATGCAGGTAGCAGTTTATCAGCTAGTTTCAATCAAGCACAGTAATTAAGCAGTAATCAATCATTAATTAAGTTGTACGGATACCTGGTTTTGTGCGGGTTGTCACATACTCCCCCCGTTAAATAAATTTCGTCCCGAAATTTTAAGTTCTGCTTGTAGAAGCAGGGTTCTTGGGAAATAAGTGGGGGTACTTTTCTTTCATCCGGTCCTCACGCTCCCAGGTGTATTCAGGACCATGTCTGGCATTCCAGCGAACCTTGACGAGTTTGACACTGCTCCGGCGGGTCCTGTTAACTTTCCAATCTGTGACCTCGACGGGTTCTTCTATGAAGTGGAGCGTGTCGTCGACATGAATTTCGTCAATAGGAATGGCAATGTCAACTTGAGTTGGACTTTTCTTTAAATTGGATACATGAAATGTATCGTGAACGCCATTTAGTTCAGCAGGTAGGTCCAACTTGTATGCTACTGTCCCAATTCTTTCCAGAATTCTGAAAGGACCAATGTAGCGCGGATTTAACTTTCCTCGCTTCCCAAAGCGTGCTACCCCTTTCCAGGGTGAAACCTTCAATAATACCATCTCTCCGACTTGGAAGTCTACGTGTTTACGGTTTGGATCCGCGTAGGCCTTTTGTCTGTGGCGAGCGGCTTCGATGTTTTTAAGTATTTGCGCGATCTTATCCGTCGTCTCTTGGACGATTTCGGGACCGGCAAGTTGCCTATCACCTGCGTCAGCCCAACATAGGGGTGATCGGCACTTGCGTCCGTATAGGGCTTCAAAAGGCGCGACACCAATACTGGTGTGGTAGCTGTTGTTGTAAGAAAATTCGACCAAAGGTAAGTGTTTATCCCAGCTACCGCCCAAATCCATAACGCATGCTCTCAGCATGTCTTCCAAGGTTTGTATCGTTCGCTCGCTCTGGCCATCAGTTTGCGGATGAAACGCAGTGCTCAGATTCAATTGAGAGCCAAAAGCTTCTTGGAAGGATTGCCATATTCTTGACACAAACCTTCCGTCTCTATCAGAAATGATTGAGAGAGGCACTCCATGCCGTGCGACGATCTCTCTCATGTAAATTTCAGCCAATTTGCTTGTGTTATCCTTTTCTCTGATAGGTAAGAAGTGTGCTGTCTTTGTTAGGCGGTCAACTATTACCCAAATCATATCATGGCCTTTTGGCGTTTTTGGCAGTTTTGTAACAAAATCCATTGAGATTTGTTCCCACTTCCACTTGGGGATCTCAGGTTGCTGCAGCAGCCCCGAAGGCTTCTGGTATTCAGCTTTAACTTTAGCGCACGTTAAACATTCGCTCACGTAGACAGCAACATCGCCTTTCATCCTAGGCCACCAATAGTAATCTTTGAGATCGTGGTACATCTTATCCGCCCCGGGATGTATAGAGTACCGTGACTTGTGCGCTTCGTCGAAAATAACATTCCTTAAACCTCCAAACAAAGGAACCCAAAGTCTTTTCTCGAAACATAATGTTCCTTCTTTGTTTGGTGCCAATAACTTCTCCATCCCACGGAGATATTCATCCTCAAGATTTCCTTCTTTAAGGGCTTCTTTTTGTGCAGCGCGAATGCGCGAGGGAAGATCGGTTCGTACGATCATTTCTAGAGCCCTAACCCTTATGGGCTTGATTCTTTCCTTACGACTTAGGGCATCGGCAACTACATTCGCCTTCCCCGGGTGATACTTGATCTCGCAGTCGTAATCGTTTAACAATTCAACCCATCGTCTCTGTCTCATATTCAGCTCTTTCTGGTTGAATATGTGTTGCAAGCTCTTGTGATCTGTGAAGATTGTGCACTTCGTACCATACAGGTAGTGTCTCCAGATCTTTAAAGCGAAAACCACTGCGCCAAGCTCTAAATCGTGGGTGGTATAGTTCTTTTCGTGCACTTTCAGTTGGCGCGATGCATAAGCAATAACTTTTTGGCGTTGCATCAACACGCAACCCAATCCTTGACGCGATGCGTCGCAGTATACCACAAAATCGTCGGTACCTTCCGGTAGAGCTAAAATTGGCGCGTTGCAGAGCTTATCTTTCAATATTTGGAATGCTTCGTCCTGTTTGATTCCCCAATCAAACGTCTTATCCTTCTGTGTGAGCGCGGTAAGGGGTTGAGCGATCTTTGAAAAGCCTTCTATGAATCTTCTATAGTAGCCAGCCAAACCCAAGAATTGTCGAATCTCGGTTGGCGTTGTAGGCGTCTCCCAATTCTTGATTGCCTCGATCTTTGTGGGATCAACATGAATTCCATCTCCATTAACCACATGTCCAAGAAACTGGACTTCGCGTAGCCAAAACTCGCACTTGGAGAATTTGGCGTACAGTTGTTCCTTCTTTAGCAGTTCTAGTATGGTTCTAAGATGTTGTTCGTGTTCAGCCTTCGTCCTTGAGTAAATTAGGATGTCATCGATGAATACAATCACGAACTTGTCTAAGTATGGCTTGCAAACTCTATTCATTAGATCCATGAATACTGCAGGCGCGTTTGTTAAACCAAATGGCATTACGAGGAACTCGTAGTGCCCGTATCGAGTTCTGAAAGCCGTCTTCGGGATACTTTCTTCTTGAATCCTCAGCTGATGGTATCCAGATCGAAGATCGATCTTGGAGTAAACGCTTGAGCCTTGAAGTTGGTCGAACAGATCATCAATTCTTGGTAGAGGGTATCTATTCTTGATCGTCAGCTTGTTTAACTCTCTGTAATCAATGCACATCCGAAAACTACCGTCCTTCTTCTTAACAAACAGGACTGGAGCTCCCCAAGGCGAGAAGCTTGGTCGAATAAAGCCCTTGTCTAACAACTCTTGAAGTTGTGTCGACAGTTCCTGCATCTCAGATGGAGCAAGTCTGTAAGGTGCCTTAGCCACAGGCGCGGCGCCTGGAACTAAGTCGATGTGAAACTCGACTTGTCTCTGAGGTGGCAGTCCGGGTAAGTCCTCTGGAAAGACTTCTGGATACTCCCTCACGACAGGGATGTCTTCGATTGTTGGCTCAGCAGCCTTCTTATCTACGATGTGTGCCAGAAAAGCAACACATCCCTTCTGTAAACACTTCCTTGCCTTCAAGCAGCTGATAAATCTCAATGGCGTCTCACGCTTTTCTCCATGCACCACAATGGTCTCACCATTATCAGTTGGAATACGAATCACTTTTTCGTGGCAAACAATCTCCGCTTTGTTGCCAGATAACCAATCCATTCCTACTACCACGTCGAAGCTTCCCAATGGGACCGGTAGTAGATCAAGAGTAAACTCGCGTTCTCCCAATTCTATCACACAACCTCTGATTACTTCGTCGGCTCCAACTAACTTTCCATCAGCTAATTCGATCGAGTAGGGTATGTCTAACTTATTAGTAGCTAACCCAAGCATATTCTTAAATTCTAGTGATACGAAGCTATAGTCGGCACCAGTATCAAATAAAACAGATGCATAGCGTTGATTTACAGGGAACGTACCGGTAACAACGTTGGGATCCTGGCGCGCTTCCCGTGCACCGATCTGGAACACCCTTCCACGGGCTTGGTTCAGTTCTGGGCAATCCTTCTTAAAATGCCCAGCATCACCGCAATTGAAGCATCCAAGCCTTTTACCACTTCCCGCACCATCCATAACTGGCGGGTTGTTCTGGTTAGCATTTCCCGCTTGGTTGGCATTGTTGTTTCGATTATTCCCCTGCTGGCGACCTCCAAAACCTCCCCGGTTGTTATTCCTACTCATATATCCTCCCTGGCCTCCCCGGCCAGTACCAACCCAACAGGTGTCCTTCAAATGACCATGTTTCCCACATGCTTCGCATACTTTTAGCCTACATTGACCCGAATGGTGGCGTTGACAGGTATTGCATCTGGGTTGGGTGCCCATGTATCCTCTTCCTCTCCTTCCACTGCCAGTCGTACCCTGAGCTGGCGTGTTTAGTGCTCCTCTCTTACCATCACTGCTAACACTTTGTTTGAAGTTTGAAAACTTTCTTTTGTTACTTCCGGACGACTCAACATGAGTCTCTTTCTCCTTTGCCTTTACATCACCAAACTTGTTCAGACGAATCGCCTCTTCTGTGAGAGCCACGCTCAAATCAATGGCTTCTGTGATAGTCGCTGGTTTGGAGGAGGTTACCATGCTTATTATTTGGGGAGCCAAACCCCAAATGAAGCGCTCGATTCGCTTGTATTCTGGCGTAACCATGTAAGGAACCACTTGAGATAAGTCATGGAACCTTTGGACGTACTCTGCTACTTTCGGACCATCCATCTTTAAGTGCCAAAATTCAGTCTCCAACCTCTGAATTTCTGCGCGTGAACAGTACTTTCGGCGCATCAGTTCTTTCAATTCGGCCCAAGTCAGGGCGTAGGCGGCAGCTTCGCCTAAGGTTTGGACTTGTAAGTTCCACCAAGATAGGGCTCCGTCGAGAAATAGCCCTGAAATGTACGTAACTTGTTGATCCTCAGCACACTTGCTCATGCGTAAGACAGAGTCGGTTTTCTCAGCCCAGCGGGTAAAGGCAACTGCACCTCCCATGCCATCGAAGTTAACTGGTTTGCAGTCTAAGAACTGCTTGTAGGTGCATCCTGCACGTATGTTAAAACATGTGTTTGGCATTAGCATCATCGCTAAAATCTCCAACTAGTTCATGGTAGGTTCGAATGGCGTGGTATTACCGTGAGGTGGATTGCTATTGCCTTGGTTAACACTCCCGCTCCCTCCTGGCTGAGAAGCTGCGTACTGCGCTATGGCAGCAGCAATGATTTGTTGTAGCTCTTCCTGTGTGGTAGGCATAGGCTGTTGTTGACGTCTTGGCGGCATCTTTCTAAAAGATGGTTTACGTTGGTCAGGTCGTATATAATGATAGTATTAGTACATAACATCTCATGTTATAATCACATTAATCACACGACATCTCATGTCACAAATACCAATCACACAACATCTCATGTTATCACACATCACGAATATCAATCACACAACATCCCATGTCATAAAATATAAACAAGTAATCATGCGAATCCAAAATATGGTGAGAAAACTGCGATTGCCATATAAATGAGACCACATCGTAAGTGTATACATACAATCATCAATCACTAGGGGCTACATCACCCCTGTCAAAAGCCACATCAGTATCAATACAACATCAAGTACATAACAAAAGTCAAATCATAACGTAGTCTCCCCAAAATGCTGTGCAAGTAAAAGCAATCGCCGACTTCTCACCTCGCCTACCCTGTGGCACTGATGAGCTCAAGCAGATGGTGGTGGAGGAGGGGGAAAACGGGTATAAAACAAACGGCGCATCTCTAACCAATCTGCCTCCATCGCCTGCTGTGTGCGAATAACGGAGGCAATCTGCTGCTCCAAAGTAGTAAGACGAGCAGCATAATCAGGGGGTAATGATCGAAACGGCTGTAACGGAGAGGGTGCCTGACCATGGCACTGACATGGCCGAGCTCTCTCGAGTTCCTGTAGTCGCTGCTCGTGCGACTCATGCTGGTAAACAAAAGACATCAGTACATCCTCAATGGTGTGGCCCACATGGAACCTGTGGTATGGATCAGTGGGTGGCATAGGGGAAAACGGAGACCAAAGCAGTGGATCTCGTGTGGGATCGAAGGGTGCTACGCCAAAAGGAGCAGTAATAGGTGGAACAAAAGGCATTTGTGGTAAGAAAGGCATGGGCATCGGTACATGCCCTGATGGGTGGGCTGAAGAGCCCTCTCCAGGCCCCGCTGGAGGTATGTATGTGGGAATCTGAAACGAAAAGTCAGTGTGTCTAGCGTCTGGAATCTGTGGGGGTAGTGGTGGGACGTCCTCATCAGCCGGGATCCACCCGTGCTGTGCGGCCTCGTCCGGTGGATCCATCTGTGCCGCGAACGGTGCATGTCCGGGCTCTATGGGAACGGGATCAAATAAAGGGGCTACAACAGGGTCAACGGGTGCCAAGTGCTCAAATGGTGGGTCAACAGGTACAGCATCAAGGGGTAGAGGATCAATGGGATCAATAGGGGCATGATCGTCTGCAATCAAGGGAATACCTAGGTGGTGATCAACAGCCATAGGCTCAAGAGGTACATCAGCATGCATAGGATCATGCTCTGGTAACGGATCAAGAGCAGCTGCCTGCTCAGGGGCAATGGCAGGCTCCCAGTCATCAAACGCCATATCAAAGTCAAAGTCAGGATCGATCGGATCCTCCATCATCTCGTCCATAGGGACAAACTCCAAATCTCGGTCAGGATCATAGCCTGGGGGAAACATAGGGTCTGAATCCCCCTCGTCGTCAGTATCATAAACAAGTCCCGGTACGGGAGCAACAGAAAGAGCCTGGTCCGAATCAGACTCGTGCGAAAAGTGCTGCGCACTAAGGGTATGTGTCGGTGCAGAAGCCACAGACTCAGAGGAGTCCTTGGCTGGGGAATGTGCAGGTGCCTCCGCAGCCGGAGCATCTGCAATCAGTAGAGGGGCAACAGCGGGTAGGGCCTCGCCCTGGACGTCCTCCATAGGCTCCACCTCAAACAAGTCGACGTCGTCCTCGTCGTCGTCGAACGGTAAATCATGAGCAGGGTAAGCAGCGAGGGGTATGGGAGCAGGGATCACCGCTAGTGGCAAATCCCCGGCCGGAATATCAACAGGGAGCTCATCGTCGCCATCAGGTAGGGCGAATGGCTGGAAGTCGTCATCGTCGGTACTGGTAAAGTCTGACGTGAACACCTCGTGCTCCGAGGACTCTAAATCATCCGACACTATGGGTCTGGGTCCGGTGGTGCCTGAACCACCTGAATCTGACGAGTCCATGTACCTGTAACACAAACATAAGTATGCACAAACTGTCAATCACAAAATCAGATAATCACATAAATCACCAAGTAAGCATTCAAATTATCCTCCTAGTCCCACTAGTCCGCATTCCTAGTCCCACTAGTCAACACTTCTAGTCCCACTAGTCAACACTCCTAGTCCCACTAGTCAACACTTCTAGTCCCACTAGTCAACACTCCTAGTCCCACTAGTCAACACTTCTAGTCCCACTAGTCAACACTTCTAGTCCCACTAGTCAACACTCCTAGTCCCACTAGACCAACACTCCTAGTCCCACTAGACCAAGCCTCAGCCTCCCGACTGGGCCTAAAATAATGAATAAAATGTGCTCAACATTTGTTTGTAAAAAGTTTTGGATTCTGGACTTAAGTGGTATGCAGTAAAAATGTTTTCGTGAGAGCCCTAGTGATCATAGTCTAGACTCAAGAATGAATCCTAGTTCGCTATGATCAGAGCTCTGATACCAAGCTGTCACACCCTGGCTTTGCGGAAGCGTGGTTAATTTTGGTGTGACTTCTTAATACCATAGCGTAATCATAACAAAGCTATATGAATTTAAAAACCATGCAAGTCATCATTAAGTTTAGAAATCAACATACATTACCATTGTTTAACGCGGACATACTCTAGTATCCATAACCTTGTTCAATAACATTACAACTTAAAATAAAACATAAACGTGATTTAGGGATTATGCCTTGTCCAGGAAAGAGGCACAACCCTAAACCCAGATGACTTCATGAAAGGTTGCAGCGGAAAACGTTCATACCGTGCCAGAATCCGTTAATTTCCTGAAATACATGTGAGTTGAAAAATCAACAATAATGTTGAGCGAGTTCATGTGCAAGTGAGTAAGTAAAACACTTGTAAGTATAAAAGTTTCCTGGTATGTAGCAGTGTAAGAGGACTTGTGATCACCAATGGTTTGCAAGGCCATTAGCATGTCGTGAAATGCAAGTAAGTAAGACACAACCTAGCCGATTTTTGCGTTGGGCAACCAAGTCACTCCAGGTCCGTTGTGGTTAGCCTCCGAGAGGTCCGTTTGGCCTAGAGCTGGGCTCGCTACACCCAGATAGATCTACCGCTTAAGTCCCTCGGTGTTCTAACTACCCATTCACATGATCTAAACCTCCTTACGTTATTCATACCGTGTATAAAGTACTTGTAAACAAAGTAACATGTATTTCACCCCCGCAGTTAAGAAAACTGAAAACAGTTAGAGAAAAGGGGGACATGAACTCACAGTGGATGCGTAAACTCTATCAAGCGTCTCTGAAGCAGTAAGCTGTGCAACGACCTACAAGTGCTAATTCTATCAGACGGATGGCCGTGCTTTAGCTTTACAGTTTATGTTTGCGGGAAATAGTTAGACAACTATTTCGTGTTACATTTTGTATATGCTTGATAGTTATTTTCCTTCCCAAGGATGGGGGATTTAATACATGTGCGTAATATTTTCCATCATTAAGTCTCACTTAACCTTCATATATATTCAACTCCAAAATATAAGTATTTACCCAAAATACGTTGTAAAAGTACGCGTTCATAAATATTCCGTAATTGTGTAAGTTACGTTTTAACATACGGGTGGTAATATAATTACCGGTGTAACTTATATATTTATGGCGAAGGCGTTGTATTACTTTTGGAGTCGTTAACGTTTGTAAACATTATTTTTACTCTAAAAATAATATTTATGCGTTTCACAAAATAATCATAAACAGTGTGTGAAAATATATATTTATCACGTTAATATTTTGTGAAAATCCCACCTCCGAATATTTAGTAAAATATAGTACTGGCGAAATTTTATGTTTCAAAAGTATGTCCAAAAATAGTTGTAACACTTGTTGTGTAAAAAGTCTAAGTGTTAGGTTTTTAGAAAATTTCGCCAGAGTTTCCTCTGTAACTGGAGGTGGCCACGCTTTCAAGCGTATCATTTTCTTTTAACAATCAATTCAACAATCTTCTTTATTTCAATCAAACAATTTCCGACACATCAAACTAGTCAATAAATATGTAAAGTTGCATAATCGCATGAACTTGTAGTTTTTCCGAATCTATATTATAAATCCCATTTATATACGTAGATCTTTATATAAAGTACTTTCAATCTTGTAAAAACCTCGTTTTTAGAGAAGTCCGACTCTACAACTTCTAGTTATTTTTCCCAAAAATAGTCATTTTGTCGAAATGTGCGTTACACAAGTGTTTACACACTCGTGTGTTCTAAATATCATTCTTAACATTGTAAGATCCGTTTCGTTAAAACATGATTTCTTTAAAGTGTGGTCCTTTGAAGATACCACTTGCGGATACGTAGATCCGCTAGTTTTAAACACCATTTTACCGGTTAAACCACTTTTACACAAGTAAAATATTTCTTTACAAGTTCATGCTTCTAAAATGTGGTAGTGTTCACCTTTAACCCTTGTATCTTCCAAAAACAAGCTTATGTGAAGATACATGATTTTACAAAGTCGGGTTAAACGAAGTTTCGAGCTACCACATTATAGATCGGGTCACAATAAGCACAAATTTCAAGTCCTACGACTTTTACACAAGCTATATGCTATTAACCACCATTTTTATGATTTTACTAGACTTTAAAGTTCCATCTTTCAATATAACGAGATTTAACCGACAAATATCCTTTTAACCACTTTAGATGAGTGTAAAAACAAGTTTTAAAGGTTATACCTCTAGCTCGGGGCTAGGGAAGAATCGTGACGAAAAACCGCGTGGATAAAAGCCAACGAGAGTGGTCCTTCGCGTTCCGCTTGCACCAAAGCTCCTTATACGTGTCTTGTGATGTTTGAATGGTCTTGGAATGATGAGGATGAATGTCGAAAGTGGGTGTAGGGGGCTGGGGTGTTTCGGCCGAGAGTGGGAGAGACAAGAGAGTGAAAGTGTGTTGGTGAAAATGTTAAGTGATAATCTCATGTGTTAGTGATGTGTATTTATAGAAAGATTAGGGTGCTATTGTCCATTGGATAGTGTGTCTACAAGATACTAGACATGGCAAGATTATGGCAAGATCTTAAGTACATGTTGGTGCTCCCAAGGTAACCGATCGGTTGGGGGGGGGGGGGTCCATGGTTCGATTTTAATTAGATGGTTAGTGATTAGTTTAGGTTAAGTTAAGTAAGGTTAACTAAGTATCTAACTTAGTTAGTGTTATGTTATGTGTCATGATGGGTGTTAGGGTAATCAGGGACCCTAACTGGCTCAGAAAAATAGTAACATTAAAAATAGTAAAGTTTTCATGTGCCGGGTAAAGTCCGGGTGTTCGGTTGGATAGTAATCCGTTAAAGTGTTACAAAAGACTTTAAAGTGTCGTTATTACATTTTAGTGACACATTTTGTTTTCCCGACACTTTAGAAAGTGTCTAGTGATATTTTCTCATTTTTGGCACTTTACTAGTCAGCTAGAAGCTGGTTAAATTATTAAAGTGCTGTGTTTGGTACTTAAAGTACGTTTTAGGCACATCCGAATCAGTGTATCTTATCCCTAGAGACGCGGTAATACAACCCTTATATCCTACACTCACTACCGGTGTAGTTAAAATATATGAGGCTCTTAACAGGCCTTGAGGCAGTATTTGCCTGATGCTGGTTATATCAGCATGTTCACTGTGTATCCGTTTAGTGCTACTGTGCTTTTTGTGCATCAAGTTTGTCACTAGGGTTCAGTATGTAAATAATGTAGTGACAGCAAGCAAGTATGATGCAAGTAAGTGCATGTATTAGTATGCAGGTAGCAGTTTATCAGCTAGTTTCAATCAAGCACAGTAATTAAGCAGTAATCAATCATTAATTAAGTTGTACGGATACCTGGTTTTGTGCGGGTTGTCACATCTTGATCGCAACCCTTAAAAGTATAGTTAAGCTCTCATATCGGCCTCCATGAAATAAATCCTTACTTCTCAATGTTTGTTCATATTTATCATTCTGGCCCTTGAAAATATGCAAAAATATATGACCTCTTTTGAATGTTTTATCAAGCATTTAAGTGTGTATAACATGTAAATATCTTAAATATTTAGAATTATAGAATGTTAAATCAATCCTCACTTTGTGTAACCATAAAATAAAAAAGTTAATTTTCACTCTCGAAGGAAGAAGAAATACAAAACTAATTCACAATAAGAAGCATGAAACATGTATAAATTAGTTTGCGGTTCTATACGTGTAAAATATTGATTTAGTTACTTTTAAATGCAAATAAATAAAAAATTAGTCCCCACTCTAAATCATAAAGATATATAAAAATTTGGAAAACCAGCGGAGCTAGCTCAGATGGCCACCCCAATGAGGGTTCGGAAACGTGGCCTAAGGTCGCGGGTTCGATCCTGAGGGGGAGAGGGTTTACCCATTCTCTGTGGGGTTCCTGCCCGGGGTTGCCACGGGTTCGAGTCACGTTGATCACGGTAAATCCTACGGGTACACCCACACGCTGTGGGGATCCGGGCTTGAACTCGTGTCGATTGGTAGTGCATCGTTTGGTTCCACCGCTGAGACACTCGCCTTCCAAAAAAAAAAAAAATTGGAAGGTGAAGAAGAAATTACTATGACAAACCATATTAATGTATTATTTAGGTGGAGCATTTTTGCAGATATAAACTAATTCTTCCCATATAGGGTGTACCAATTACCAAGTGTCAAACGAAATTACTTACCTTATTTGGTGATTCAAATTAAAAGAAAAAAGAAAACAAATTAATTTAATATATGACAACATATCGTCGCCAAAGGGTAAATCACACGACATCCTTTACCATTTTCATTTATCCAGAATAGAAGAAAAGGAAAAACGAATTAGTTTGTTCTATGGCGACGACATATCGTCACCACAGGTTTCTTCATTGGAGGGACGTTTTTTCACTATTAACATCCTATTCAAGCGCGTCCAAGCTAGGTTGTCGCCATAGGTCACAAAAGCCGTAAAAGCTTTAAAAGCCTATATCGACGACTTACGTCGTCACAGGTGGACGAGTGTCAATGACTTGTGTTGTCACTATAAACCTAGTTGCTACAAGTCTTCTTTCTTGTAGTGAATCTGCGAGGAGGGTTTACTTGAGGATGAGCGATTGTCGCGGCTTACACAAAAACCAAAGAAATATATATTTTAGGTTCTAAGCTTAGTAGATATAATTTTTTGTCGTATTAATATAAAATCAAATACGTTAATATTTTAGCTATGCGTTACAAATACTAGTTACAATTTAAATTGATATAAATATCATGTGCATGGAAATAAGAATGTTTTATATCATGATTTTTCCACATTATAAATCTTAAATAAATATATATTTTTTTTCACTTGAATTATATCCATAAAGTCCAGAAAACTTGTTAAGTTACATCAAAACAGAAGGTAGACGGGCAACAAGCTGCGCCGCCAATCCTTTCTGAATTGCAAACCCCAACCTCCCGAACACAAACCCCTGCCCCCCCTGGGGTAAAACAATTGCTGTGGATAACCCGTTGAACCCTCATCAAGAAGTTGATAGCTTCTGGCGCTAGGGAGCCAAAAGTATCAAAGGCAAAAGGGATAAAGACATGTTGGTTCTCTGCGCAAGTTTTAGCGTGCTTATCCACTTTCTTTGATTCTGCTTTTCTTGCTGCTAGTCCAGCTACAAACCCGTTTTCCCTTAAACCAACCAAAGGGGAAACCCCCGTGAGGTCTACACAAGCATGTTTCCCCCCAGCCCAGCCAAAGACGAACAGATCCGCTGGTCGCAGAGTAGATCTCCCTTCCATAGGGTCCGTGAGGAAATTCACAGGGGCCTCTTTCTTAGCAGAAATCCCAGCTCTTCTTAAGATGTCCCCCAAAACATCTCGCACCCAGTCATGCCGATATTTAAACCCAGGGAGCTCTTTACAGTGAACTGCGTGCTCCCTATATTTATCCATACAAGCTTTACGACATATCGGGCAGGTTTCATCTTCTGGGTACATAGGGATCATTAGCCGGTATTTGAGAATGGTTCTATATTCTACTGCCGACATGCATTGTCCTAACCCCTCAATCGGGATAACGGTCAAAAATTCCTGAGCGTGGGGACCCTTCAGACACTCAAACACCGCCTTCTGGCGGGGTGACAAATCAAAAGCTTCTCCCAGGCTTTGAGCGATTTTGCTAAAAAGTGCATTCGCCAAAGTTTTTTGCAGCTTCGAGGGGGCGGTGTCCTTGTTAGAGAAACCGCCAATATCCAAGTCTGGGAGAGAGACATTTAAGCGTTCGAGCGCTTGTTGATAGTCTGGGTCAAGCCCGACGACCCCACTATTTCGAAGGATATGATCCTGTAGTTCCCAAGACTGAGCTCTAGACGCCACAAAGGCATAAGCCCCAACATCTCGGGCTGAGAAGAGGCCCAAACCACCTAGACGCATTGGCAAAGATGCTAAACGCCACTGGAGGTCACCAAAGAAGGGGCCGCCACCCACTACTATGTCTTTTATAGCCTTTCTAAGGCCATCATCGAACTAAGATACCGCATCCTCCATCAAATGGGGTTGACAAGTCCGCAGCCCAAAAAGCAACTTAGCAACACCCATGCACGACCTTAGCAGGAGGAGTTCACATTGGGGATCCCTCAGGCAGGGTAAGAGTTTCATAAGGTCAACCGCCCCCGAGGCCCGCCGCCCTGCCAACTCTCCAATAAAGCTAGGATCCCGACTAACAGCTCCACCAAGGAGCTTAACCCCCTTCTCTGGTCTACCGATCCCTCTCAGGAAAAGCCCGTCCTGAACTTTATGGCCGTCGCATGTCGGCCAATAAACCTCTGTTTTCTTAATATTGAGATAAAGCCCTAGAGATGGCCCCTCCTCGTTGATGATGTCTAAGGCCTTAGCAACCTCAGAGGCGTTGCCGATAATCGTCCCATCATCCAAATACCAAGCATGAAACGGGAGTTTACAGCGGTTCTGAACTCGTAGAATAAGGGGGTGTAAGGCGAGGGCAAAGAGAAGGGGCCCCAAAGGATCTCCTTGTTGAACTCCGGTAGTAGCCCCAATACACTCGTTACCAACATACAACCTAGCAGGCTGAGCGTAAAGAAATTGGACCCACCGATAGATTGACGGGCAACGCTGATGAACCTCTTGGAGAAAGGCTATGCGGTCGACCGTGTTAAAAGCATTGGAGAAATCCACAGTAAGCAAGGCTAAGGAACCATCTGCATGAAACGAGTTGAGAAACCTGTTTGCACTGTGAAGTACCGCCTCTGCCCCATTTGGCATCCCCACCCCAAACTGATAGTCACCTAAGTATTGGGCCATTTCTTTCCCGACCTTCTTCATCGCCACCTTGGAAACCAACCTTCGCCAAATACCCCCCACAGCAATAGGCCGAATTCCTTTATCAGGTTTCAATAAGGGGGTGAGGGGGGCCGAGGCAACAAACTCAGCAAGCACCATAGGGCAGGATCCCCCAAGCCATAAATATTAAAAAAAAAAAAAAAAAAAACATCCCCCGTTTGAATGAAGATGGCTTTATTCATTGTACCTAAAGTACGTGTGAAACCATCCCTGCTCGAACCTTCATGGAATATGCCGCTGTCTTTTTCAATCCCACGACAATAATCCGGCGCAAATTGTTTCTTTCATTTTTAAATTTCATTTTCACAAAACTTTATTTGCAAATATGCCGCTGTCATTTTCAATCCTACGACAATAACCTGGGTGGTATCATTTGTTCATCAATCTTCATAACACCGCGTTTAAATTTTCTGCAATATTCAACATTCCTTGACGGTGTGCGATCGCTCCGGTAATACGCTTCTTCTTCTTCTTCTGTTTTATATTTCATTTGTTATTTATGTTTTGCCAGATTGTCCATGTCTGATGATGAATAAGTTGTTAATTTTGAAATATCCATAACTTGCTATTATGATTTATGAAATGTTGCTATAGGTAAAGGAATTTTGTATCATGATTTTTGCAGAAACTAGAGAACTGAGGGATTGTTACAAGATTTCTAGATTTATCAAAACTGTAATAAGATGGCGAAAGATGGAGAAGCCATCGTTGACATCGAGAGCAACCAAAGCGAATGCCGAGAGGACCCGAGAAACGAGCAGGTGACAGATGACAAAAGTGTCAAGAACATGCTTAGATCACTAGGTTTAACCTTGAGTTTCAACCGGTTGGATGATGCTGAAAACAGCAGCGACATAGAATCGTTAGTTAACAATAAACTTGAAGGCGAAAAGAGGGAAAATATGCCACTTATAGGGAAAACACACTCAAAAGAAAAACAAAAGGTTAAAAACTCAAAAAGGGCTTCCAAACCGCCCCGGCCCCGTAAAGGTCCATCATTGAGTACAAGCGATTTGCGATTGGTTAAAGAGATTTCTGAGATGGTTATGAAGAAACGTGCAAGGATTGAACGGCTGAAATCTTTGAAGAAAGCGAGATCAGCTCGACTACAAACAGCACCTCCACCAGCATCATCAGCATCATCATACATGAGTATTTTTGCTATGATGATCACTGTTCTCTTTCTCATTGTGATAATCCTCCAAGGTACAATCAGACATTTGCTACTTCATACACGTATATAATATCGTTCATGTGACCATGGTTAACGATTGTGACAACGGTTGCAGGTTTTGGTTTTGGTTCGGGTACAAGAACTGGTCTAGGTTCAGGCCAGTTTGACTCCAAGATCCCCAAGTAGAACAAATATTTGGCTATGAGCCTAGGATCATTGTTTTATTTTATTTATTTTTTTGAACGGTTAACACACATTCTCCTAAATCTACACAGTTGTCCATCATGGGACTAGATCCCTCAGCCTCACAGGCAGGGACACCTTCCAACACCTTGATACCGTTAGGCTACAAGCCCTTTGGTACCATGGTTAATGACCCGTCAAACATCTGGCTCGACAGAAGATAGTCTTTATTTGTTATCTGTTAGTAGGATTAGTTTTGGAGGAATTGAGCTTTGTACTTTGTAGGATTATATTCATTGTTCACTAATCGAGACAGTTATATTATTAAATTTCCATTCATATATAGTGTACCTTTGTTTATACCGATGTATAGTTGGTTCGTTTTTCAGCTACTCAAATGATCATGATACATTCAACCAGTGAGTTATAAACTGTAAATAGACTGTGCGTGTGTGATCATGAAGTAAAAACCTTTATCTCTTTCAAAGATGTCGTCGAACACTAGCTTTGCGTCTCTAAGTAGGCAGAAAAAAGAAGTGACTGGTTGTCTTCTACAAACATTTAGTCTGGCACCACCTTTGCGTCTGTATATAACTGCATAAAATGGGACCAATTAGGCGGAAAATTAGTAAAAAAAGTATTTGTTGTTTGTCAGACAACCATGTAACCATATCAGGACTCATGAATACAGAGCCATGGTCAAGACTATGAGCTCTGAATACAGAGGTACGAGCCTATATAACAGATCCTGTTCAAGTAAGGTAGTGTATGTTTCTCTCTCTATCGAGGTTATAAACTGGTTTCCATTTGCATTGCTTAACAACAAAAACGACCGGTAAACACATTATATTGAGGTCTTCTCTTGCCTCACGAATCTGTCTTGAACCCACATATTTGTAGGCCCCAAAAGAAAATCTTGCTCGAATCATTAGAACTAGTTGTATACCCGTCTGGTGGATGGGTTTTTTAGTCCCATCAGTATTTGACGCGCCTTCATTGGCCATTTTAGCAATGTAGAGATAAACTGGAGTTAACTCCAAAAGGATGCCATCGACTAAAACCGCAAAACAAAATGGTCCCAAACCTCCCCTTCGGTTGCACCTAAGCTCGCAGTGCAATCATATTTATCACTGGTTTCCCTTGTTGCGTTCAACACGTCTTGATCCTCCTCAAATGTTCCTTTCTCTTGTCAGCAATAATGTGAATTTATGATACAACACTGGCCAATCTAACATAAAATTTTTAGGTTTGGGTTTCGTCTAATTGGGTTAGGTTGAAACGCCAACACGTTTAACTATATGGGTCATGTTTTCGTGGTTTAATCGTTCAGCACATCTATATTTAAAAAATGTGTTCCATCTCACACCTTATTTAGTTATTTTATAACTTCAATTGATTGATATTTCTTTTGTCAAAACTTAAAACCTAACTATTTATAAAGTATTATATTTATGTAAAAAAATTTGAACCTAAGGTGAAACGACAGGGGTTTTTGTGTCTAATAGACTTTTGAGTTGTGTTGAATTGAATTTTCATTTTCGTGTTTGGCAAAACTCGAAGACACGATGGACTTAGCAGGTGGCATCATTTCAGTTTCAATGGGGTCAAAGCGGGTCGACAACATTAAAGAAATGGGTCGATGTGGGTTAGTGTCTTAAATAAACAGGGCAGGTTTCGGATCGGAATGGGTTCAGTTCAAATTGAGTTTTGGGCCGAGACGGTTTCGGCACGACGCAGGTTTTGGATCGGAACGGGGTCGGTTCGGGTCGGGTTTCGGGCCGACACGGGTTTCCGCACGGGACGGGTTTCGGATCGCAACGGGTTTTGGGCCGACACGAATTTCCACGAGACGAGTTTCGGGTCGGGACGAGTATCGTACCGTTTCGACGCGTACCGTTTCGACGCGAACCGTTTCGACGCGAACCATTTCGACCCGTACCCCTAATACATGCAGACCTGTATAAGCGTTATTACAACTGAAACTGATTCACATCTCAGTATTCTATGAGTAACTATTGAAATTATTATACACTGAATCTGATTAACGACTGAAAAGTTAAATTTTGTTGTTGTTGATCGAACTGATAACAGACAAAATTTAAGTCTGAATTGAGCACATAGTGAATTCAGTTTGTTTCGATTAGTTTCTGTTGATTTTAGTGAAATCTGTTTCATTCATGTATGTTTAAATCGGCTGAAAGAATATTTTGAATCTAAATCAGATCGGAATCGGTTTCAGTTTGATGATTAAGATCTGAGTTTGGTTCGAAGAAGGAACTAAATCGAAGAAAATCTAGTTATACACGCACATCACGGCTTATTTTAGTTCTGAATCTGAGTCGTGTTGCTGCTGTTATTTACAAAGTTAATCTGGATTTGATTTGGGTTCATACTCGACATATTATATTGGATTTTACGAGTTTACTGCTGATCTTTCAGCAACTGACTTTTCAATGTTAATGGCGTCTGCGACAGCTAACTCGATTTCTGCAGTCGGGTTTCGAACATAGAAAAAGACTGATTTAGTTTGATAGTTGCAGCTTGCGTCTGTGATTAGAAAACAAAAAGAATTCACGGCTGAATCTGAAATTAACAAGTGAAAAGATTAGTGATTAGGATCGATACAAGTGTTTGCAGCCGGTTATCATTTAGAGTGAAAGGGAGTTATGCGGGACTGTATCTCACAGAAACTTACCACTAATACATGCAGACCTGCTTTAAGGTTAACAGAGATGGTGATGCATTAAGGCTGTGTTTTTGGACAAAGTAGGTACTTATTCGAAGGTTACCAACCCGGACCCGTTTTAACCCGACAAAATTGCCCCTTGATGTACAATCACATAAAAAAAAACAATTTTTTAACCGACCCGACCCGAAACCCGTTCTGACCCGAACCCGTTCCCACCCGAACCCGTTTCGACCCGAACCAAAACAACCCTTTTTTTAATTGACTTGTTTTGACCCGAACCCGTTTCGACCCATGACCCGACCCGTTTTCCAGGTCTAGTTGTCTCTATTTGGCTGTGCATATATACAGATTTAAATACCTAGCTTGCTATAACCCGTTTCGACCCATGACCCGACCCGTTTTCCAGGTCTAGTTGTCTCTATTTGGGTGTGCATATATACAGATTTAAATACCTAGCTTGCTATATTATTAACTTGTGAATGACCATCTCGTTACACAATAAAAAAAGAAGTTGTTGTCTGTCAGACAACCATGTAACCATGTCAGGACTCATGATATGAGCTGACAACGATCCTCTACTGAACCATGTAACCATATCAGGACTCATGAATACAGAGCCATGGTCAAGACTATGAGCTCTGAATACAGAGGTACGAGCCTATATAACAGATCCTGTTCAAGTAAGGTAGTGTATGTTTCTCTCTCTATCGAGGTTATAAACTGGTTTCCATTTGCATTGCTTAACAACAAAAACGACCGGTAAACACATTATATTGAGGTCTTCTCTTGCCTCACGAATCTGTCTTGAACCCACATATTTGTAGGCCCCAAAAGAAAATCTTGCTCGAATCATTAGAACTAGTTGTATACCCGTCTGGTGGATGGGTTTTTTAGCCCCATAAGTATTTGACGCGCCTTCATTGGCCATTTTAGCAATGTAGAGATAAACTGGAGTTAACTCCGAAAGGATGCCATCGACTAAAACCGCAAAACAAAATGGTCCCAAACCTCCCCTTCGGTTGCACCTAAGCTCGCAGTGCAATCATATTTATCACTGGTTTCCCTTGTTGCGTTCAACACGTCTTGATCCTCCTCAAATGTTCCTTTCTCTTGTCAGCAATAATGTGAATTTATGATACAACACTGGCCAATCTAACATAAAATTTTTAGGTTTGGGTTTCGTCTAATTGGGTTAGGTTGAAACGCCAACACGTTTAACTATATAGGTCATGTTTTCGTGGTTTAATCGTTCAGCACATCTATATTTTAAAAATGTGTTCCATCTCACACCTTATTTAGTTATTTTATAACTTCAACTGATTGATATTTCTTTTGTCAAAACTTAAAACCTAACTATTTATAAAGTATTATATTTATGTAAAAAAATTTGAACTTAAGGTGAAACGACAGGGGTTTTTGTGTCTAATAGACTTTTGAGTTGTGTTGAATTGAATTTTCATTTTCGTGTTTGGCAAAACTCGAAGACACGATGGACTTAGCAGGTGGCATCATTTCAGTTTCAATGGGGTCAAAGCGGGTCGACAACATTAAAGAAATGGGTCGATGTGGGTTAGTGTCTTAAATAAACAGGGCAGGTTTCGGATCGGAATGGGTTCAGTTCAAATTGAGTTTTGGGCCGAGACGGTTTCGGCACGACGCAGGTTTTGGATCGGAACGGGGTCGGTTCGGGTCGGGTTTCGGGCCGACACGGGTTTCCGCACGGGACGGGTTTCGGATCGCAACGGGTTTTGGGCCGACACGAGTTTCCACGAGACGAGTTTCGGGTCGGGACGAGTTTCGTACAGTTTCGACGCGTACCATTTCGACGCAAAACGTTTCGTCGCGTACCGTTTCGACGCGAACCGTTTCGACCCGTACCCCTAATACATGCAGACCTGTATAAGCGTTATTACAACAGAAACTGATTCACATCTCAGTATTCTATGAGTAACGATTGAAATTGTTATACACTGAATCTGATTAACGACTGAAAAGTTAAATTTTGTTGTTGTTGATCGAATTGATAACAGACAAAATTTAAGTCTGAATTGAGCACATAGTGAATTCAGTTTGTTTCGATTAGTTTCTGTTGATTTTAGTGAAATCTGTTTCATTCATGTATGTTTAAATCGGCTGAAAGAAGATTTTGAATCTAAATCAGATCGGAATCGGTTTCAGTTTGATGATTAAGATCTGAGTTTGGTTCGAAGAAGGAACTAAATCGAAGAAAATCTAGTTATACACGCACATCACGGCTTATTTTAGTTCTGAATCTGAGTCGTGTTGCTGCTGTTATTTACAAAGTTAATCTGGATTTGATTTGGGTTCATACTCGACATATTATATTGGATTTTACGAGTTTACTGCTGATCTTTCAGCAACTGACTTTTCAATGTTAATGGCGTCTGCGACAGCTAACTCGATTTCTGCAGTCGGGTTTCGAACATAGAAAAAGACTGATTTAGTTTGATAGTTGCAGCTTGCGTCTGTGATTAGAAAACAAAAAGAATTCACGGCTGAATCTGAAATTAACAAGTGAAAAGATTAGTGATTAGGATCGATACAAGTGTTTGCAGCCGGTTATCATTTAGAGTGAAAGGGAGTTATGCGGGACTGTATCTCACAGAAACTTACCACTAATACATGCAGACCTGCTTTAAGGTTAACAGAGATGGTGATGCATTAAGGCTGTGTTTTTGGACAAAGTAGGTACTTATTCGAAGGTTACCAACCCGGACCCGTTTTAACCCGACAAAATTGCCCCTTGATGTACAATCACATAAAAAAAAACAATTTTTTAACCGACCCGACCCGAAACCCGTTCTGACCCGAACCCGTTCCCACCCGAACCCGTTTCGACCCGAACCAAAACAACCCTTTTTTTAATTGACTTGTTTTGACCCGAACCCGTTTCGACCCATGACCCGACCCGTTTTCCAGGTCTAGTTGTCTCTATTTGGCTGTGCATATATACAGATTTAAATACCTAGCTTGCTATAACCCGTTTCGACCCATGACCCGACCCGTTTTCCAGGTCTAGTTGTCTCTATTTGGGTGTGCATATATACAGATTTAAATACCTAGCTTGCTATATTATTAACTTGTGAATGACCATCTCGTTACACAATAAAAAAAGAAGTTGTTGTCTGTCAGACAACCATGTAACCATGTCAGGACTCATGATATGAGCTGACAACGATCCTCTACTGAACCATGGTCAAGACCATGAGCTCTGTTAATCACGCTCTGGTTACATGGTCACGGCTCATCAACCAGACATGGGTTTCTGTCTTCTTAAGAATCAAGAATACAGAGGTACGAGCCTATAGAACAGATCCTGTTCAAGTAAGGTCGTGCTTATTTAACTCTCTATCCAGCTTATATAATGACTTCCATTTTCCTTTAGAGCCGATGTGGGACACAACCGTTTGAAGACTTGGTCAGCAACAAAAACAGCCAGAGAAAATCTTGTTCAAATAACAAGAAATGTAGCATCTTAAAAACATGAGTACAAGTCATATGCATTATTGTCTTTCTAAGCACCAAAACTTGTTGTAGACACTCAATTTTACTACTGGGCCATTGTCTACAAGAACGAAAAAACTGATGAAAACTTGCCCGAAATAGTTATTGATATGCACCTTGTACTGATTTTTGCTTATTGGTTTAATCGTATTAGCTAAAAGAATTTCAACAAGATGAGTGAAATCCAGGTTCACTGGTGTTTGGAACTCAATTAGTAGACATAATGATGTCAATTTTAATGCATCTTCTTGATCTAAAGCTCACTGCAAGAATACGTATACCAATACATGCACATTGCAGGATTTGAACTCTCAACCTTTTGGTTGTGGAGCACACTGTCCTTAACCACCAAGATGTTCCCTATCGTCTATTAATGGATCGGAAAGGATCATCAAGTCTAGGGGCAAAGCTTTAATGGGGCCGGAGATGCCTTGGCCCCCACTGATTTTTCGTTTGTAGTGTTAATTTTACCGAAAATTTCCGATTTTTTTAGCGTAAAAATTTTGATTTTTTAAGAGTCCGACCCCCACCAATTTGGATTTTAGAGACCGGCCCCCACCGAGTTTTGGTTTAAACTCCGCCACTGATCAAGTATATCCCTATCAAGAAAGATTCATCGGGCTTGTGGAATGCATGCATATGTCAATCGATGTGTTTGAGATATTCATGGAACTAGAAAGTTACACATTTTCTATCTGGATATTTAAGAGGGGATCAGTCACTTGTAGGGCTGTAAACGAACCGAACGAACACGAACAAGGCCTTATTCGTGTTCGTTCGTTAAGGAACAAGCTTGTTTATGAACTGTTCACAAACGCTTATCGAACGAGATTTCTTGTTCGTGTTCGTTTATTAAGGAAACGAACATGTTCGTAAACTGTTCACGAACACTTACCACACACAAATGAGCTTTAACAAATGTTCATGTTCATAAACGACGTTTATGAACACAAATGAATACAATATTCATTTTAGAATAAAATTTGCATTTTCATCACAAACATTACGAAGAACACACACAAAAAATAAATAAACACTTAACATAATTATCCGAACACAATTGACATGATTAACAGAAAATTAAGAGTTTGTCAAGCTTTAACACATACTAAAATTGAAATAGTGAAATGAGGGATGTTGTAAGAGTCATATAAGATAACTGGGGTTTCAAAATTTTAAAAACTAGAAACAATATACAACATATAAAAACCTTAAAACGAACGAACACAAATGAACTCATTACCGAACGCTCACGAACACATTACCGGACGTTCACGAACATAAACGAACGAACGCAACTTATGTTCATGTTAACTTAACGAACAAAATTTCTTGTTTGTGTCCGTTCATTTAATAAACGAACAAACATGAACGAACTTCCCGCCGAACGGTTCACGAACTGTTCGCTGAACGTTCGGTTCGTTTACAGCCCTAGTCACTTGGGTCAAATATGGATCGGTCTCATAGCCTTTCGTTTTTTTTTTTAACAGTAAATTTCTTTTATTCCCTGCTGTCACCCAAGACCTTCCCCTCCCAAAGTGTTTAAAGACTTTGCCTTTGCCTTTGCCAATGGACTACCACCCCATTGTTCATAGCCTTTCGTCTTAACCGAAGATATCCGTTTATCTAAATATATATTGTTTGTTGTTAAAAAATATGACATTCAAACCAAGACAATTTGCAAGAAAAACAAACATTTGCCTCTATATAGTTTAACAGAACCAATACAATTAGATTAACAGTTTCAATTCTAAGTGACAGAGAAAAAGAACACCATTGTCAACACACAGCATAACTTAGTAAGAGCACTTGACCACAAAAAATCCCATAACACTCTTATGGAAGTTAACATGATTTAATGCAGAAACTAAGAATTGGGGGCTTGTTACGAGATCTGAAGACAATAATACTAAATATGAAGGGGTGAAATAAGAGAAGGGGTAGAAAAACCTTGGGTTCATAGAATTGTGGGGCTGAAAACGAACCGAACGAACACGAATAAGACCTTGTTCGTTGTTCGTTTGTTAAGAAATGTATGTGTTCGCGAACCGTTCACGAACACTTATCGAATGAGATTTTATGTTCGTGTTCGTTTGTTAAGGAAATGAACTTGTTCGTGTTCGTTTTGTGTTTGTTTGTTAATTTTTGGCAACAAACAAACACAAACGTTGACGAACACAAATGAGCACAAACTAATGTTCATGAGCAGAATATATAATACACTGACACTTATTAGATATTTAATTTATTGGAATTTTAAATACATATAAATACTAAAAACACTAATGAACTATCGAACATGTTACCGAACGTTCACGAACATAAAGGAACGAACACGACCTTTGTTCATGTTTGTTCATTCAACTAAACGAACGAAATTTCTTGTTCGTGTTCGTTTGTTTTATAAACGAACACAAACGAATTTTGCACCGGACGGTTCACAAACTATTCGCCGAACATGGTGCAGCCAGTTCCGAATAAATATTTCATATAAATTATATAAAATGTATTGTTCATCTATATAGCTTTTCAGTTCTTTTGAGTTATTTCAATTGAAACATCCATAAATTGCAATGTACCTGAATTCCATTTGAGAAAACTAAAGTGTGGTGGTTAACATTTTTTGGCAGAAACTAGAGAACTGAGGGATTGTTACAAGATCTGAAGATATCTAAATTATATCAAAACTGTAATAAGATGGCGAAAGATGGAGAAGCCATCGTTGACATCGAGAGCAACCAAAGCGAATGCCGAGAGGACCCGAGAAACGAGCAGGTGACAGATGACAAAAGTGTCAAGAACATGCTTAGATCACTAGGTTTAACCTTGAGTTTCAACGGGTTGGATGATGGTGAAAACAGCAGCGATATAGAATCGTTAGTTAATGATACGATTCAAGTTCTTTTTTTATGTTTATTTTCAGTTTGCATGTAACAAGGACCATAATGGCCTTTTTTATGTTCTGTGGGTTTGTTTTGGAACTTTGTGTTGGATTAGGGTATTAAGTGAATGCATCGCTGGATAACAAATCATCCAGAGATTACATATATTCCCTCTGCCTCCTCTAACTTCTGCCGTAACCTATCAAGGGTATCAGAGCAATCCGATTCCTTCTCGGAACTCTGCCGCCACCATGACGAACACTCGTAATCAAGAGGTCGATACCACCTTGAAGTCCCACGACAAGGCAATCACCGATATCCAGGCCGCTCTATCCACACTGATGAAGCAACAGGAGGAGATCCTGAAGGTTGTTCATGACAAATCGGTTCAGTCATCGGGCAGTTCTTTCGGGTCTTTTTCTGGTCCAGATTCCGATTCACGTGGTTCGAAGCCGTTTCGTATTGGTAAGATCGACTTCCCTAAGTTCTCAGGGGAAGATGTGGAGGGTTGGGTCTACCGTTGCGAGCACTTCTTCGCAATGGATGATACGCCAGACGAGTCCAAGCTTCGTTGTGCAGCGGTTCATTTGGAGGGTGACGCACTCCAATGGCATCGCGCATATCTGAAAACAAGGAACGCCACGGTGGCCGAGGTTGCTTGGCCGGACTATGTTAGATCAATTTATGCGCGCTTTTCTGACGCGTTGTTTGAAGACCCTTTGGAAGAAATGGCGTCATTACAACAGACCGGATCGTTACAGGAGTTGAACACCACCTTTGACTCGCTATTGAACAAGGTTACTTTGAGTGAAACCCAAGCCGTGAGCTTATACATCAAAGCCCTCAAACCAGACATTCGGGGACCGGTAAAAATGTTTAGACCTCGTACGTTGCATGAGGCGTACAGATTGGCTAAAACCCAAGCCCTCAATAACGAAACCTTAGAGGATAAATTTGCACCCGGAAAATGGAGCGGGGGAGCCGCAAAGAACAACAGCAATGCAAAAATCACACCACCTACTAATGCCGCTAAACTGCCAATCTTGCCCACACCGAACCGAGCATCAACTGTAAATTCGCGGCCGGCTAACAACCAACGTTGCTTGACCAGCAAGGAATTAGAACAGAAAAGGGCGAAAGGGGAGTGCTTCTGGTGCACCGAAAAATTCGTACCGGGTCATGTGTGCGCGAAACCCCGTAAGCAACTTTACATCATCGAAGCGGATGAGGAGGAGGAGAAATCTGTAGAGGAAGGGGAATCTGACAAAGAAGATGAGACGGATCATCAGATCTCGATTCATGCCTTAACCGGCATTCCGTCGTACTCGACAATGCGGGTAAATGGGTCGATGGGTACTCACCAACTCCACATACTTGTCGATTCGGGGTCGACACATAATTTTCTTAAAGAACGGCTGTCCAAGAAACTGGGGTGTGAGGTTGCATCGATAGCACCAGTGACTGTAGGGGTGGCGGATGGAAAAAAACTAACTAGTACGTAGGTGTGTAAGGAGTTCCAATGGAACATGCAAGGAAACTGGTTCACAACCGAGGTACTTTTATTGCCGCTTGAAAGTTATGACATGATTCTAGGGGTGCAATGGTTGCTTCCGTTAAACGACATCCTATGGAATTTCCAAAAAATGACGATGAAGTTCGAACTCGCGGGTAAAGGTTATGAGTTAAAAGGACTGCAAAATAATTTGTTCGCGGTGTGTTCTCTGGAGAAAGTGGGTAACCATGCACGAGCCGGGGATTTACAACTGTTTAGTTTACACTTGACCAATGGCGAACAGGGGGATAATTACCACTCTCATGTGGTGAACGTTCCGGGTGGACAGGAGGGAACCGAGAGATGGAAGGAGTTAGTGGCTCGGTTTGCATCCGTTTTCCAAGTGCCCAAGGGGTTACCGCCCACTCGACCGTTTGACCACAGAATAGTTCTAAAGGAGGGCACCACTCCTATTAGTGTTCGGCCGTATCGGTACCCGGCGGTACAGAAGGATATCATTAAAAAAACCACTCGGGAACTGTTGGATTCGGGAATAATCCAGAATAGTCAAAGTTCATTTGCAGCCCCGGTAGTACTGGTAAAAAGAAAGACGGCCAATGGCGAATGTGTATGGATTATAGGCGTCTCAACGAAGCAACGGTAAAAGATAAGTTTCCTATTCCGCTTATTGATGAACTGTTAGATGAGTTAGCGGGAGCCTCTTATTTCTCAAAGTTGGATTTACGGTCCGGGTACCACCAAGTTAGAATGGCAGTCGAAGATGTTCGGAAAACGGCATTTCGTACACATGAGGGCCACTATGAGTTCCTTGTCATGCCTTTCGGCTTGACAAATGCTCCGGCGACGTTTCAGGCTCTTATGAACCACATCTTTAAACCCATGCTTCGGAAAGGAGTGTTGGTTTTTTTTGACGACATCCTTGTTTATAGCCGTAAGGAGGAGGATCATAGGCAACATTTGGAACAAGTCCTCTCGATAATGCAAACTAATAAACTGTTCGCTAAAGAATCGAAGTGTGTATTCGGAGGTCGAGCCATTGAATATTTGGGTCATATTATTGCGAAGGAAGGGGTGAGCACGGACCCGAAAAAAATTGAAGCCGTGCAACAATGGCCAACTCCAAAAACAGTCAAACAACTTAGAGGATTTTTGGGCCTAGCTGGTTACTACCGGCGATTCATACGTTCGTTTGGAATGATTGCAAGGCCACTCACTGATCTATTGAAAAAGGATGCATTCAAGTGGGGAGAGGAATCGCAATATGCTTTCGACAGCCTGAAGAGTGCACTCGTGTCGGCACCGGTGTTAACTTTACCCGATCCCACCAAACAATTTGTAATTGAAACTGATGCTTCAGCAGGAGGAATAGGGGCGGTATTGATGCAAGAACGGCACCCGGTCTATTTTTATCACGGGCTTTATCGGCAAGGCAGAACGCGCTCTCGGTTTACGAAAAGGAGTTATTGGCTAACATGTTGGCAGTGAAACAGTGGCATTATTACCTTATTACCGGGCCGTTTGTCATTCGTACGGATCAGAAAAGTCTCAAGCACTTACTCACTCAAAAGGTAACCACCCCTTTACAACATAAATGGCTAGCGAAACTTATGGGTTACGATTACTCTATTGAGTATAAAAAAGGTCGGGAAAACGTGGTGGCCGATGCGTTGTCACGGGTGCAAGGGTCAGAATTGTTTGTTACAACCGTCTCACAATTGGAGCCGTTATTGTTGAACAGGATAATTGAAAGTCAAAAAAATGACATTGATATGCAACAGTTGATAAGCAAGGTCGAAGCGGGCGACGGTCATGGGAAGTACAAATGGAATGGTCAATGGTTGTCACGCGGAAACCGTATGGTGGTTGGTAACGATGGCACCCTACGTGAGGAAATGGTAAAACTATGCCATGAATCACCGGTAGGGGGGCATTCGGGGGTGCGAGCGACTGTGCAACGGGTCAAAGGGCTGTTTTTTTGGAAGGGTATAAACAAGGTGGTGCGACGGGTTGTGCGAAGTTGTGACGTGTGCATGCGAGCTAAAGGTGAAAATGTGGCATCACCGGGACTGATGCAACCGTTACCGATACCGGAGATGATTTTTTCAGATATTTCAATGGATTTTATAGGTGGATTGCCGAGGGTTAAGGGTAAAGACACTGTTTTTGTGGTAGTGGATCGTCTCACGAAATATGGCCACTTCATGTTATTGGGTCACCCCTACTCGGCTAAGGAGGTTGCACAGGTTTTCTTTGACAATGTGTATAAGTTGCACGGGTGCCCGAACTCTATCGTTTCTGACCGAGATTCAATCTTCTTGAGTTCTTTTTGGACTGAGTTTTTGCAGTTGCAGGGTATCGAGGCAAAGTTGTCAACAGCCTACCACCCTCAAACGGACGGACAGACCGAGGTGGTTAACCGGTGTCTAGAAGGGTATTTACGGTGCATGGTGATGGAGCGTCCGCATACGTGGGTCAAGTGGGTCTCGACGGCTGAATGGTGGTACAATACTTCGTTTCACTCATCCTTGGGCTGTACCCCATTCGAAGCCTTGTACGGGTATCAACCGCCGTTGCATATACCTTACATTCCGAGGGATGTGGTGGATAATGAAGTCGACGAGGTGATGCGGGATCATGAGGCAGCCATCGGGGTACTTAGACAGTCATTGTTGAAGGCACAAAACCGTATGAAACAGCAAGCCGATAAAGGAAGGTCAGAAAGGGAGTTCGAACCGGGTCAGTGGGTATACCTCAAGTTGCAGCCGTACATGCAGAATTCATTGAGAGTACACAAGCACTCGAAGCTCACGCCAAAGTATTTTGGGCCGTTCTTGATCACAGCAAAGGTGGGAATGGTTGCTTATCGGCTCGACTTACCGGAAGAAGCCCATATCCACCCGGTCTTTCATGTTTCGCTGCTTAAAGGACCGTGTGGACCACCAAAGAAGATCATACCCTTGCCTAGTGAAGCTCGGTTTAATTTGCAACAGGTAGCCGTGTTGGACAAGAAGATGGTTAAAAGAGGTAATCGGGCGACTATGAAAGTTTTGGTGCAATGGAAGGATCAAACAACTCAAGACGCTACGTGGGAGTTCTTGGAGGAATTGAAGCTGCGTTTTCCGGATTTCAACGATCTCACTCTTGAGGACAAAAGTGGCTAAGGAGGGAGTCTTGATACGATTCAAGTTCTTTTTTTATGTTTATTTTCAGTTTGCATGTAACAAGGACCATAATGGCCTTTTTTATGTTCTGTGGGTTTGTTTTGGAACTTTGTGTTGGATTAGGGTATTAAGTGAATGCATCGCTGGATAACAAATCATCCAGAGATTACGTATATTCCCTCTGCCTCCTCTAACTTCTGCCGTAACCTATCAGTTAACAATAAACTCGAAGGCGAAAAGAGGGAAAATATGCCACTTATAGGGAAGACACACTCAAAAGAAAAACTAAAGGTTAAAAACTCAAAAAGGGCTTCCAAACCGCCCCAGCCCCGTAAAGGTCCATCATTGAGTACAAGTGATTTGCGATTGGTTAAAGAGATTTCTGAGATGGTTATGAAGAAACGTGCAAGGATTGAACGGCTGAAATCTTTGAAGAAAGCGAGATCAGCTCGACTACAAACAGCACCTCCACCAGCATCATCAGCATCATCATACATGAGCATTTTTGCTATGATGATCACTGTTCTCTTTCTCATTGTGATAATCCTCCAAGGTACAATCAGACATTTGCGACTTCATACACGTATATAATATCGTTCATCATGGTTAACGACTGTGACAACGGTTGCAGGTTTTGGTTTTGGTTCGGGTACAAGAACTGGTCTAGGCTCAGGCCAGTTTGACTCCAAGATCCCCAAGTAGAACAAATATTTGGCTATGAGCCTAGGATCATTGTTTTATTTATTTATTTATTTTTTTTGAACGGTTAACACACATTCTTTAATCCTACTCCTAAATCTACACAGTTGTCCATCATGGAACTAGATCCCTCAACCTCACAGGCAGGGACACCTTCCAACACCTTGATACCGTTAGGCTACAAGCCCTTTGTTACCATGGTTAATGACCCGTCAAACATCTGGCTCGACATAAGATGGTCTTTATTTGCTATAAATGCGGTTTGCAGACATTAGTGTTGGAGGAATTGAGCTTTGTACTTTGTAGGATTATATTCATTGTTCACTACTCGAGACAGTTATGATATCATTTTTATTAAATTTCCATTCATATATAGTGTACCTTTGTTTATACCGATGTATAGTTGGTTCGTTTTTCAGCTACTCAAATGATCATGATACATTCAACCAGTGAGTTATAAACAGTAAATAGACTGTGCGCGTGTGATCATGAAGTAAAAACCGTTATCTCTTTCAAAGATGTCGTCGAACACTAGCTTTGCGTTCAACACATCTTGATCCTCCTCAAATGTTCCTTTCTCTTGTCAGCAATAATGTGAATTTATGATACAACACGGGCCAATCTAACATAAAATTTTTAGGTTTGGGTTTCGTCTAATTGGGTTAGGTTGAAACGCCAACACGTTTAACTATATGGGTCATGTTTTCGTGGTTTAATCGTTCAGCACATCTATATTTAAAAAATGTGTTCCATCTCACACCTTATTTTATAAATTATAACTTAAACTGATTGATGTTTCTTTTGTCAAAACTTAAAACCTAACTATTTATAAAGTAACCGGTGAATAGAAGCTAGTCAGACTATACGCGCAAAGAATAAAAGGAAATACCCACTTGATAACACACAAGAAGCTAGTCGGGTGACCATCTCGTTGAATAAAAAAAGAAATTATTGTCTGTCAGACAACCATGTAACCATGTCAGGACTCATGATATGATCTGACAACGATCCTCTACTGAACCATGGTCAAGACCATGAGCTCTGTTAATCACGCTCTAGTTACATGGTCATGGCTCATCAACCAGACATGGGTTTCTGTCTTCATAGGAATCAAGAATACAGAGGTACGAGCCTATAGAACAGATCCTGTTCAAGTAAGGTCGTGTTTGTTTAACTCTCTATCCAGCTTATATAACGACTTCCATTTTCCTTTACAGCCGATGTGGGACACAACTGTTTGAAGACTTGGTCAGCAACAAAAACAGCCAGAGAAAATCTTGTTCAAATAACAAGAAATGTAGCATCTTAAAAACATGAGTACAAGTCATATGCATTATTGTCTTTCTAAGCACCAAAACTTCTTGTAGACACTCAATTTTACTACTGGGCTATTGTCTACAAGAACGAAAAACTGATGAAAAACTTGCCTAAAATAGTTATTGTTACGCACCTTGTACCGATTTTTGCTTATTGGTTTAATCGTATTAGCTAAAAGAATTTCAACAAGATGAGCGAAATTCAGGTTCACTGGCGTTTGGAACTCAATTAGTAGGCATAATGATGTCAATTTTAATGCATCTTCTTGATCTAAGCTCACTGCAAGAATACGTATACCAATACATGCACATTGCAGGATTTGAACTCTCAACCTTTTGGTTGTAGAACACACTCCTTAACCACCAAGATGTTCCCTATCGTCTTTTAGTGGATCGGAAAGGATCATCAAGTCCAGGGGCCGGAGATGCCTTGGCCCCCACTGATTTTTCGCTTGTAGTGTTAATTTTACCGAAAAATCCTAATTTGTTTAGTGTAAAAAATGATTTTTTAACAGTCTAACCCCCACCAATTTGGATTTTGGAGTCCGGCACCCCACCTAGTTTTCGTTCAAGCTCCGCCACTGATCAAGTATATCCCTATCAAGAAAGATTCATCGGGCTTGAGGAATACATATTGTCAATCGATGTGTTTGAGATAGATTCATGGAACCAGAAAGTTACAAATTTTCTATCTGGATATTTGAGAGGGGATCAAATCACGTGGGTCAAATATGGATCATAACGTAGATCATCGTCGTCTTAACCGGAGATATCCGTTTCATATCCTTATCAATATTAGAGATGTAATTTTGTAACCCTTGGATTTTGAGTTTCATATCCTTAACTGGAAGAGGTAATATTTTTAAGATGTAATTTTTTTATAGTTTCTTCTTGTTAAAAAAGATGACATTCAAACCAACACATTTTGCAAGAAAAACAAACATTTGCCTCTATATAGTTTAACAGAACCAATACAATTAGATTAACAGTTTCAATTCTAAGTGACATAGAAAAAGAACACCATTGTCAACACACATCACAACTTAATAAGAGAGCACTTGACCAAAAAAAATCCCATAACACTGTTATGCACTACAATCACACATTTCTTCATATTCATGCTAAGCCTTGCTGTCTATGCTCATTGGTTCTGCCTCCTTTGCTTTCTGCACAAATTACACAAAATATCAATAACCACACCTTCTAAAAATTACATATATTTAAAGAAAAAACAAAATTGCAGAAAGATGGCTCACATTGGATGATGATTTAGTCATTTTGGCAAACATATTCCCATAAAATTTGGCATCCTTTTTGTTGTATTCTTTTATCTTCTCCTTCAGTACTTTGTATTCAAGTTTCACATCCCTAATTGTCCAACAAGAACAAAAAAGAACACATTAATAATTCGCATATTCACTCAATTTAATAGATATTAAAGCCCATTAAAGAAGGTTCCTACTTGTTATTTGGGTCGATCTCGAGTGCTTTTTTAATATCAAGCTCTGCAAGATCCAGATCCGCGACGTTTATGTACGCTTGAGCCCTCCGGTACAAAGCCTTCACATTCGTACTCTCAAGTTCCAATACCTGTGTAAACAACACAAATATTAGTAATGGTAAGAAAACATTAGACCACTAATCGCCAATAGATGGCGATTTATACTTTGTATCTAACCTTGGTGCAAAGCTTTTCAGCCTGTTTGTACTCTTTGAGTTTCAATTGACATGCTGCATTATTTAGGTTGCAAGTAATCTTCAACGCTTTTGCTTGTTTCTTCTCCTCTTCTTCAAAATTAGTATCGTATTCGATGTACTTAGCAGCCTGCGATTCAAAAGGTAGATTTAGCCGACAACAGAAAAATTATTTGCATGATTAAAATGATTTTTTAGAGTAAAATGTCATTTTCGTTCCTAAAACTTTGGCCAGTTTTGCGACTTCCGTCCAAAGGTTTGTTTTTTCGCATCCGGATCCAAAACGTTTGAAATCTTCTCATTCTCACCCGGCTCGACAACTCCATCTATTTCTCTGTTAAGTCAGGGGTATTTTCGTCTTTTTTGTTAACTTGGCAATTCGGTCTTTTGAATACTTGTACATGCTAAATGCTTGTACCTAAGTGAAAAAAGACCGAATTGCCCTTTAAGTTGACTAAAATGACGAAAATACCCTCGACTTAATGGAGAAAAAATGGATGGAGTTAACGAGCCGGATGAAAATGGCAAGATTTCAAACCTTTTAGATCCAGATACGTAAAAACAAACCTTTGGGCGAAAATCACAAAACTGACCAAACCTCAGGGACATAAATGACATTTTACTCTTTTAGAAAGTTAAACATTGGATCTCACCTTCTCATACCGCTTTACTGCTTTCTTATATTTACCGGCTTTGAAGAACGCGTTTCCTTCTTCTTTCTTTTTGCCGGCAGCCTCGATCTTCTCTTGGGTCGTGGTCATGTCCCATGATTCTTTGTCCTGAACGAAAAGAAAGTTAACGTCATAAAAACAATGAAACCAAATTATAGAGCTGCAAACGAAACGACGAACTCGAAAAGGGCTGTGTTCGTGTTCATTTGTTAAGGAAATATATGGTTCACGAACCGTTTATGAATACTAACCGAACGAGATCTTCTATTCGTGTTCGTTAATTAAGAAAATGAACGTGTAGAACATGTTCATGTTTGTTTGTTAAATTTAGGCGACAAACATGAATGAACATTCATGAACACAAACCAACGTTCATGAACACAAATGAGAACAAATGAACACAAACCAGCGTTCATGAACAGAATATATATTACACTCGTACTTATTAAACATTTTATTTGTCGGAATTTTGAAGTATTTAAATAAAATAAAGAAATTAAGACCACTAACGAACTATCAAACACAAACGAACATGTTACTGAATGTTCACGAACATAAATGAACGAACACGACTTTTGTTCATATTCTTTCATTTAACTAAACGAACGAAAAAAACGAACTTCCCGCTGAACGGTTCACGAACTGTTCGCTGAACATTCAATTTGTTTGCAGCCCTAGTTCTAAATAAATACAGTTAAATTTGGATTCAACCAAATGAGACATACCTTAACGAAAGAGACAAGCTCAATTTCATATGTAACGGTAGCATTAGGGGGAACCACCGCTAATTCTTGCTCGGAACCGGTAGAACCGAAGGCATATTCTGGTGCGACTGTCAGAAGAGCTACTTCCCCTTTCTTCATTGTCAAAACAGCTCGATCCAATCCATCAATCACTTGCTCTGTGTTCAGTGAATACCAAAACGGTCATTTACCAAAAACAAATTACATAACTAAAGAAACAGACTTTAAATAATGTATATACCTTCATCTGCCTTGAACTCGAAAGGCTCGGAATCATCATGACCTTTTTTGATGAACACGGTACCATCCTGTAGCTTACCGATCAATTTCACTGTTCATCATAACAACAAGCAATTTTAGACATCATACGACAAATACGATAAACAGATTATAAACTGAACTGACATAAAGAATCATGTAAATATAAACGGTTGCTGACCTTGAACAACGGCTCCTTCATTCGGTCGTTCGTATCCTTCTCCTTCTTTCAAGATTTTCTTGACAACTTTCTTGTCATCCGTAACATTCGACACCACCTTCCATGATAAAAGTTCGAGCGTAATTTGCAGCATAGCGTTTGCGGGGATTGCAGCTTCGTCTCCAGAAGCCGGTTTTCCCTTCTCCCCAAATCCATCTATAAATCATAGAATTATATGTGAATCACCATTTTCATGTCAAAAAATTCTTCAAAAATCTCGTAACGAAACACTTACATTCTGGTTTGACTGTAAGGATGACTTTTTCCCCTTTCTTCATTGTTTTTACAGCCTTAGACAGCGCAGGACAGAAATGGCCTGATTAAACATAAAAAACATCAGCAACACTCTATGCAGTTGATATCAGTGATATATCGGTTATCGGTCCCAATACCGGTGTAAAATATCGGTCAAAATATTGGTAACGATACTATTTAACCGCTTTTCCCGATACGAGTACCTTTCTTCTTAGTTCTACCATTTTTCTTTCTTTTTATTGCAGCTATTAGCATTTTAAGTCTTCATTGTTAATTGTTAGTGTTAAATGTTAGTGTTTTAAGTCTTAATTGCTTGCTACAATTGTTAGTGTTTTGCAAGTTGCAAAAGGTTAATTGGTTAATGGTAAGAGAGTATACATAATTGTTAGTTTTAAATTGCTATATATAAAATTTTTGTATGATATTAAAATTACCGATATCCCACCAGCATACCAGTATACCACCACAATAACCTATATCTCAAATATCGGTCCTTGACCGATATCCGATATTTTACCGCATTAACTGCTTAAGCAACAATTTAAAATCTTTTCTAAACCCACAAGAAAATGTTCACAGCATAAATTACCATCTTGTACTGCAAACTCTACGCCGTCTGATTTTGCAACTAGAGTCCCATCCTCAAGTCGAACCTCGTAATTCACTGCATTCATTTAAAAAAATATTACATAAATGCATGTTTATAACATGAACATAGATTCAAGAAGCAAAATCATGAAAAGGGATTAAAAAGTACCTAAAACCTCATCGAGGTCCTTAGGGTTCTCCCATTTCTCGCCTTCCTTTACGATCTTTTTGAAAATACCACCATCCTTGCAAATGTCTTTGACGCTAACCCATGAGAGCAATTCAACGTCAAACTGGAGAATGGCTTTGGGAGGGATTGTCGGGGGCGAACCGGCTTCGCCGTAAGCTAGATCAGCGGGAATGGTGAAAAGTGCGTTTTCACCCTTCTTCATGGTCTTGATACCCAGATCCCATCCCTTGATCACTTGCCCTGTTGTCAGCAAACAGAAGTTATAATCAAGATTATTGCTTTAGCTAAGCATTCGATTTCTCATCAACATAATATAGCATTTTCCAGAAACACAATCAACATAAATAAACAAGTGTGAAATTTAGCTGCTTATAAGACTAAAGATAACCTATATGTGGCGCTTAAATCTCATAGAAAGCAACATCAGCAACAACACTACAGATGTTGTGTTCTAACTCCAGAAGAAAAACTTATTTTTTATAAGTAAAATAGTAGTAATAATGATGATAACATTGGCGAGCCGAGCTTTGGAGTGTATAATTGATATTAAAGTGAGCTCGAGCTAGGCTCGACCAGAGCCGAGCTCGAGCTTCATAAAACCATGACGAGGCTCGGCCCGGCTCATTTACACCCCTAGTTCCAATCTAGTAAATATCTTTTACAAATGTTATCTTGGTTTTAAATTGCGTGATGCACTCCAACGCGTTTGGTCCAAAAATCTAACGCGCGATGCGAGCGCATCACGTGCGCACTTTATAAAAAAATATTAAAAAATTATTTATACATAAAAACATACTTTTGGAACGTAATAAGAAGATATGACTTGTGCTTTTTGGTTGTTCAAATCAAGCATACCAATTTATTATTGAAAGAACCACTTTTAGAATTTGCGTGACTAAGAAGGAAACAAAACACATCTTTGTGCTTTAGCGGAACATTTAGAAAACTTAGATTACTTTTTTTTATATGATTCCTAAATTTTCAAGGATAAATACACTACAACCTGCACCGTATAAGATTTGAACTCCCAACCTTTTGATTGCGAAGAACACAGAAAACTTGATTACTCTTTAAGTTTTTTTCTCATAATTATAATCATTTTATATATAAGGTCAAACAAATTACACCAAGATAGACGGTAAGCGGGCAACAAGCTGTATTAGTCACTCACAAACTATCTATCCAATTAGATACAAGCTACTAGACATTGACTAAGCACAATGAATTAACAAGTACAATCACATATTAACAATTAACAATCATAATAAGCAATATTAAACAAGTTCATTACACAATAAACAGCAAAAAAAAAAAAAAAAAAAAAAACCTCACCTTGACCAAGAGTAAACTTAAACGGCTCTCCTCTATCCCTGCTAGAATCAAACTTCGTACCATCAACCAAAGTTCCCGTATAATGAACTGCAAAAAAAAAAACACAAATCAAACTCACAATCTAAACCACAAATCAATAAAAACAAACACTATATATTAAATGTTTACCTTCAACTTCATCACCACTCTCAGGAGTATCCCAACCTTCACCTTCCTTCAACAGCTTCTTCTTCAGCCCTTGATTTCCGATCTCCTTCTCTTCTCCGACTTTTAAAGTCACCGGAGCTTCAATATCGTCCATGAAATCGCCGTTCATCTCGTCGGCTGCTGGAATATCGAAATCTTCATCCATTGTTGGTTGAAATTGGTTGAAAATACGCGAATTGTTAGGAGATTTGTTGGTGGATTGATACGGAATATGATGAATGTGGAGTTATTGAGAAGGTTTTATATGTGAAGAAAGTTTAGGGGTTCTAGAGTGTTCGGAGGGTTTGCAGGTTAAAGCAGAAGTGATGAAGGGTCAGGATTGTTCGAGAGAGATCGCGTTGACGTTAGTCTCGAGATTTTATGATCCGGTGAGAAGCGGGTTTACTGGATTGGGGCGATCCTACGGGTATCCGCATAGCTCAAAATTTCATCAACAAAAACAAAACCTTGGTAATATACACAAAAGAGTTAAATGCTTGGTTTTGCAAAATTTCATACTTGGTCGTAGTGGTTTACTAATTACACGCGTGGTCCTTAAAGTTGTCAAAAATGAACTCGCTTGGTCCCCTGACCTAACCTCTGTTAAATTTCTCTGTTAAATATGTATGAAATGACTATATTACCCTTGAACAATTAAAAACCTAAAACTAAGAATTAAAAAATTAAAAAAACAGTATATAACCTCTGCATCATCTTCATCACCATCATCAACCCACCACCACCACCTCCATCGTCACCTTCAACCCACCACCACCTCCACCGTCACCGTCACCTTCAACCCCCCACCACCACCTCATTTTGAGATTTAATGGAATCAGACACCCTTGGAGAAAAAATGTAACACCCCGAAAATATAAAACTATATCTATTAGAATTATAAAACGTTAAATACACAAGAACAAGACCTTGGGACTTGTCCCAATGGTCATGGCAATGAAGGTTAGGACTTGGGACCTTAAGGTCTCAAGTTCGAATCCGAGCCACCCCGAGTTTTCTATTACAGTGCATTTACTCCAGAGAACCTTGGTTCTTGTGGAGGGTGCAACTCCTGTCATATGGGCAGGGGGCTGGAAATTTTCTCGGGGAACGCCTTAGCCAAACTCTGATGCACCAAGCGTGGGGCCGGTTAAGACAACATAGTCTTGGCTGCCGGAGTGGGGCGGAGGGGCCTGCCCGAGTTATAGGGTTAGGTGCGATCTCTATCGCCTGTTGTAGAAATATCGCCGTTCAAAAAAAAATACACAAGAACAAACTAACTAGGAATAGATAACCCAGTTAGATATGATTCTTGTGATATCAAATAATTGGATGGAAAACTCTTAAATTATAAAGAGTGCAATAATAGAGGGACTAGAATAGTTAAACTTGAAACTTTAATTACTAGTAAATAAAATAAACTCCAAACACACAACTAAGTGTGTGCTTGGATCGATCAGAACACAGGAGCGACCAGGAGCTCCTCTCCAAAACCCTAGTTCACTAAAAATTGATCAATTGGAGGTTCAATTCAGTCCCAAATCGAAATCTGAACATAGATTCGTGATCACCTCGTCAAAGGGATCATAAGGTATGCCAAATTAGGTTGTTTTGATTCAACTCAAATTCCTTGCATGTGATAGAAATCGAATGTTTAGCTTGATTTTGTGATGTATTGACTAAATTAGATGTGATATGATGTCTAAGGACAAACCCTAGATGATTTCTTGACAAAATCTTGCATGATGCTTGTAGGGTTTCATAATCACCATTGTAGGTGATTGATGAGCTTGAAGAAACTTGATAAATGCTAAAATTATAACTCATGTGCTAGCACAATCTGAATTTAAGAAGTAATTTCAGAAATATTGATGTTAAGATATGTGTAAAGTTGACTAATTGAAGTGAAATTAGATGATAATTACAAGTCATGAACTTGGTAATGATTATGTGAAAATCTGACCCGCTAGGTGTTTGTTGAAATGCCTAAGTGGGGATTTATATGTTAAAATCGGATGAAAATGCATAATTGACTACTATGGCAAATTATGTGTTTTAATTACAAAAAGGGTTCTAAATTGAAGTTGAATTGGACTCCTTAGGCAAAGAATCCGGATCGTCGAGCGGACAAGCCGGAGTAGGAGATACGCGCTTGAAGGGTACACTTTGAAGGTACGCGACTTATGGTTTCGTTACATTATGTTTAAACGTTAGTTTTAACTTGTTATATGGAAATTTGGCAAACAAGGAAACCTGTTAAGTCACGGAAGTGACAAAGTACCATAGACAAATAAAATGGGTCAAATCATGTGTTAGAAATAGAGTTTGGAATGTTTGAAATGGTGGTCTCCATTCGGCATCCAAACGAGTCAAAGCAAATTGAATGTATGATTGTCAAATGGTGTTAAAAGCATGTTTAAATCCTTGAAACAAGCATGACGATTTTTGCGTAAGCAACCATTGGGAGGGAAGCGAAACGTCATAATCGGAGAATCCGGGATTGGGTAAATTGATTGTAGACATGAGATGACAAATAAACAAGTTGTTGAACTTGTAGACAAACGGGTCGAATAAGCAAAGAATCGGATTATAAGCCGATTGTCTGTAAACTGAAAATTTTCAGGAATGGTATTGATCAACGCGTCCGTAATTAAATTACGGTCGCGTAGGAAAAAGAATCGGCTAAAACGGACGCTCGAGTCAAAAGTTATGACGATTTAAAGTTTGGAATTTAGAATAAGAGAGTTGGGCTGAGTTTCAGCATCAAACAACAAACATTCTGTCGAAAATCGTTGCTGGCGCGACGCCAGCACCCAGAAACGAGATTTTCTTGTTGTTTTTTATACTTTGAGTATGGAACTTGCTTATACTTGGTGTTTTAAGTGTCAAACTAATAATTTTAAATGGTTTTGACCGTAGGTGAATATGGAACCAAATCCGGATGGTGATCAAGCTATTATCAAGAACCGAACGCACTAAACGAAGCTTCCGCACTTGATCTATTTTGTCTTAGCATTATGTAGATACTTGAACTATGTTTTCAAACGTTATCTAGTAGACGCTTGAAGTTATGTTTTGTATGTTTAATGGATATTTTCCTTTTAACTGAAATCCCAGGATCAAATATGGTCTTTTAATCAAGAAAGTTTTTGTAAACTTGATATTTTAGTATCAATTCCTTGTTTTGTATCATGAATTTTGTTACATTAAGTTGGGTCTTACAAGTTGGTAATCAGAGCTAAGGTTTGTCAATAAAGTGTGTTCGGTTCAAGCTTGATCAAGCATCCGGTAAGTGTTAATTGTTTTAAATAAACTTAGAGAATATAGAAATGAAACATGAATTAATATGCACGGAAAGAGTGTATAAGTTCACTCAAACACGGGAAATGCATGAAACAAGAACGGTTGAATCAAGTTGTGAACTTGATTAAATCAAAACAAGTAAATCATATGTTATAAGTGAAATGTTTAACAGTTAATGTAAACATTTCAGTATTAGAGATGGCGGATGGAGGTAATGATAATGCGGTGCCGAGAGTCACCGAGCAAACAAAAGAAGTGATTGCCGAGGAGGTCGGAAAGGCAATCGAAAATAGTTTGTCTGGTTTCATCGATAAGATCCAGAACACGGTACTATCAGTGGTTGAAGAAAGAATCAAGAAATTGGAGGATAATGCTAATCTAGCAAAAGAAAAGTCCGGAGGACGAAAGCCTTGTACATACAAGGAGTTCATGGCGTGCAAACCGCCAGTCTATAACGGGGAGGTTGACCCAATCGTATGCCAGCGATGGCTAAGCGATATCGAAGGGGTATTCGAGAGGACCCATTGTGATGAAGATGACTACGTAGCCTATGGTACGGGTCAATTAAGGGGTCAAGCGAAAGACTGGTAGGATAACAAAAAGAAAGAGATTGGAAGCGAAGCGGCTAAGGCCATGACATGGGAGGAGTTTAAGACGCCGTTTCTTAAACATCATAGTCCCAAGGCGGTCATTAATAAAATCAAGGAAGAGTTCATGCAACTTAGGCACAAAGGTGAGTCCATAGACAAGATCACGGGTGTCACACCCCAACCGATGGCGGAATCATCGGGGCGCGGCACTAGGCGAATCAGATTGCTCAAGAGAATCCATAACAACTATATTGCGATAATATTTAATACATTCGTTATCCCATACTAACAAACAATGCAATCACATAAGTTATCACATATTTCTTATCCTCTCGAACAATACAAATCCGACAACCTAGATTTTAGTTGAGTTCCTAGACTTCCTAGCTTGATTGGACATAGTCTGCGATCTAACCTGCAACATACGTTAAAATATTTGTCAATACAAAAGTATTGGCGAGTATACAGGTTTGATATGTAGCATAATAGATTAAAACGTGTAGCGAATTTCCGCATGCATAAACGTAACACACGACATATATACTCACAAAGCTGATACTACCAACTAAGTCCTCGATGCTCGAATATGCGATGGCAAACTAGACCCCGTCGGGCGTAATAGTACTATACTAGTCATGATGGGACGTCGTGAGTATAAGCCCTAGCACATATGCAACTAGCATCACGTATATCTATGCATAACAGTCATTCGCAAGTGATAATTCAATTGATTGAATATTTCATTTGATAAGTTCGATTTGTTAGAAACGTATGTTACACCCAAAATGCGATTAAAAAGGGGTTCAAGTATACTCACATTGCGTATTTAGCGAGAATACAACTTGATTGAGTCTGTTGCGAGTACGTCTGTGTTAATCATTGAAGGATATAGTAAACGATGCACGGTTAAGCGAGAATAACATTGAAAAGTCAGTTATCCGGTCGGATGGTGCTCATCCGTTCGGATGGGCTCATCCGATCGGATGACCATATGGATCGGATGGGCTGGTCCGGTCGGATGGCAGTGGTCCGATCGGATGGCCTCCTGTCCGATCGGATGGCCTGCTGTCCGATCGGATGGCAGCCTGTCCGATCGGCTGTGCTGCTGTCCAATCGACTGGCAGCCTGTCCGATCGGCTAGGCTGCTGTCCGATCGGCTGGCAACCTATCCAGCTGATATTCGACTAATTTTGACGGTTTTTCAGCGGTTCTGGTTGGGACGGTGTTCCTTCATGCTAAACAACCGAAATTCCATCAAGTCTGACCCGTTCTAACGGCCGGGAACCACCCCATTCCATCAGATCTGGGCGTTCTTGATGGCTTTTCTCAAGTTTAACCCGAATTCTCACACGCAATGGCTAGGCAACTTAGGTTTGGTGAGATTTGTTATAAAACAGGTGAAATTACTTAGATCCGAGCTGTTTATGGTAAGAATGAGGTCACCCTTTGAAGTTCATGTGAACTTAGGGTGACATCATCTTCAAGGCACCTCGAATCCTTAAGAGTCACACCACTTCTTGATTAGAAAATATAGATTTAGGCTTGATTTATGTAAGAGTCACACCACTTCTTGATCAGATCTGAGTCGTTCTTGCCTGGGATGACATCACCCTTGAAGTTCATAAGAACTTCATGGTGACAACACCCTAGAATGCCCAAAATCCAGAGATTCCATGGTTAAAAGTGGAGATTTAGCAGGTAGAAAGGTGTAGAATTGGTTATAGATCAAGGAAGTACAAGATTTGAGTTAAAAACTTACAAGAATCGCGAGGAATCGAGAGATAAAGGGGTTGGAACTTCTGGTCGAGCAGCAACAGTGAAAACAAGTGTGTTTGGGGTGATTGAGGGGTATTTATAGGCAAGGAGGAAGGAAAGGAGGGCAGGTTGGCCTGGATCGGACGGCCTATTCGATCGGCCGGCATGTCCGTCCGATCGGTTGGCATGCCAGTCCGATCGGTTGGACTTGTCCTGTCCGATCGGTTGGACTTGTCCTATCCGATCGGTTGGACATGTCAGTCCATCCGGATGGCCACTCTGGCGCGATGTATTTCTCCGTTTTTGATTGTTTCGATAGCTTTCGAAGTACACGCTTTTCGTAGTTAATTTATATTATTATTATTATTATTATATATGTATATATATCACTAAGGGTCGTATTTACGTATCCATATTCCAAAGTTTCGATATAACAATCGGTTTTCGTTTGAGTATGCGATTATTAGCGACGTTTCACAGCCATCAAGGAGGGTAGCATAGGTCCTTTCTTGATGTCATCGTGAACGTTATAGTGAATTGTGCCACAATGACTGACGGGGTACCATTCACTCGTATTGTCATCATCGTCACGACGACTGGAGTTATAGCACTCACCCGAGAGTCTTCGTTAGCGTTAGTTGTCTGCATTTCGACACATCACGGCCACCGAGGAGGGTAGAATAGGTCCTCACTCAGTGCCATCGTGAGTGTTAGTGTCTGTGATTGGTGTAGTATAGTGATAATGTATTTCGAAAATATGCGATTTTCCTTTGAATAGCGATGCATGCGATATAGTTACATTATGATCCGAATCTCTGGTGCTAGGCGTAACGAGTACATCGAGTAGTAACAACGCACGAAAGTGCGGGTTGTTACAGTCTCCCCTGCTTTAGGAAATTTCGTCCCGAAATTAATCCAACAGGTAGACTTTTGAGAGTTGATCCTGCGTAAGTAGCGATACAGCGAGTGATTTGACCGAGAGTTGACAAGCGAGAGCGTTTCGAATAAGAGAGATCGATTGTGATAGCGGGATGGCGATGTAAAGACAAAAGTAATATTCCACAAGTTGGCGTTCCAAAGTACCTCGTGTCACGGGGATTTGTTAGTTTGATGCGATTGAAATTTTAAAGTACTTGCAAGGTTTCTCATGATGTAGGGTTAACCGAGTCGGTCGTTAACCAATCGTTACAAGAGATGTTCGTTTTTAGATATTCTAAAAGGAATTTTGGATGCAATTCTTGAAAAAATTCCTTTTTAACGTAAGGTCAACTGAGTCGATGTCACCCAACGTTGCACGGAAGTTTAGGTTTTACACACATTTTAAGGAGTTCGAAAATGAGAACTGTGGTTACGAGAACTCTATTGCGACATAGGTTCAACTGAACTCGATGTTGAACCAACGTCTCAGGAAAGTCTTGTTTTTTTTTTTTTTTTTTTGATATTGCAAAAGGTTTTAGGAAAAATTGGGCTCCTGGAAGTTCCCCTTGGGCATGGAGTTAAGTTGGTTCGATGTTACCTCCACGTTGTGAGGAGTTTCACTTGTCCCATGGTTTTAATAAAAGTTTAATAAAAATTAGTTTTAACCGTTTGAAGAGGACAATTTAGCATCGAGCCCCACTTGGCACCTTCCCACGGAAGTTCGTTAATATGATTAAAACATTTATATATAGGAAGTACCAGCAGCGTATCCACCATGTTTTCCCATATTACTTCTGTTCCGTGAGGCGGTGTCATGTGCGCCGATACGACACGGATAGAATTGCGCTCACTCGGTCCAATCGATAGAAAGTCAGACCGAGTATAAGGTAGAATCGAATAGGTTAAGCCGGCGAGTTGTATTGCGAACGTAGCTACGACAGCGTGCGCGAGTAGCCTGATGACACGAAACGCTTATGTATCGTGTCTGGGTAAGCGTCGAGCGGTAGACGATAAGGGATTAGCGCGATGTCGATTTAGATTCCACATTGAACCTGCATGGCACGTTTCCACGAGGGTTTACTAACATGGTGAAACACCACGTTTAACCAGATTAGTTTTGCCTCGTGAAGCGATGTCATGCGTACTAATTACCACACAGACTGTAACGAACACCAACGAGCGAATAAGCGGTAGTCTATACACGATAAGCGATAAGCGATTAGGTGATTAAGCGAATAAACACAAAACACTAGTGATGACGGCGATGATAAACGAATTACGATAAATGGCAGTTGTTGTGTTGCAAGCGATGGAGGTATGCGGCTCGATTTATGCGGTTCGATTTGATTGAATAACACTACAGATGTTACTAACATCGGGCCCCACATGGCCTTTTTCCACGAAAGTCCGCTGATATGACTAAAACACCTTGCTTTAACCATATGAGTTTCATTTCGTGAAGCGAGGTCATGCGTGCTAACTGAACACAAATATCACAGATAACGGTATAGCGATAGATTGATACACATCAAACGATATAGGTTCACGTGATAAGCGATAGAGGTTGCGAGATACACATGATAAGCGATTGCGATTAGTCGAGTTCGAGTCTTATTTCGAATAAGCTTAACGTTACGTTACGACGCATCACGGTTATCGAGGAGGGTAGAATAGGTCCTCACTCAACAATATCGTGAGCGTTTATGTACTTGATGAGATTCATTGCAATAGACTTACGACCAGTCTTGCGTTGATGCAATTGCCCTGCGAGGTAGACTCCCCAGAGTCCATCGATGAGGTGATTACATTGCGTTTGCAGACTTACGACAAGTCTTGCGATGATGCGATTCAGTTGTTACGCCTTGCGATTGAGTGTAGTGTGTTGAAAATAATCTCAATAGTATAATAGGTCTAATAACGTTCAACTCCACACGACACTTTCTGCACGAAACTTCGGTAGGATGGTAAAGCACACCTTGCTTTACCCCTATTACTTAAATCTCGTGTTTTGGTGTCATATTTTGTTCAAACGCTTATGGCACCTTAGAATTCACTACGATCTCCGTGCACTGACCCAAGTAATCCCGTGTGCACCCGTGATTAATCGTTCCTTGCACGTTTATCGTACCTCGTTCTAAGAGTGTAGTGAGGGTAAAACACATTATTTCGTGATATAGTATATAGTATGTGTGTGAATCTAGTCTAAGTGCGACGAATAGAGTGTGATAGAGAGAACGTAAACGAGAGTTAATGTTACGCATAGTGGCAACATCGAGTAATAGAGTAGGTTCAAAACGTAGAAATTAACGTCGAAAATTGTATCATTACAACTTTATCCTACGCTTGCTAGGTGTTTGATGTTGAAGACTTTTGCTGGAGCTGTTGTTGTTGTACTCAGGTTCACGGTTCGATGCGGCAGTTGCGGGTGAAGTGACCGTAATGGTTGCAGTTACTGCAATAGCGATAGTCAGCCCCAACTGGATGATGGTAGGTGCATGAGTAACACTGGGGATGAGTTCCAGTGTAAGCTCGTTTTGGAAACATCGGAACTGTTCGAAGAGGTTTCGGTTGCAGCAGTTCCATTGTTGATGAGCTCGGGCTTGAAGTCTTTCGTTTGCGGCTGGGTTCGTCGGTGTCTTGCGAAGAGGTGTCGTCGTTGAAGGATTCGTCTGAGGACTCACTTGCAGAGTCTTTGGCCGATTTGTCGTTGGAAGAACTGTCGGCAGATTTGCCAGAAGAATCGGCAGCAGATTCGTCAGATGAATCCTCAGCAGATTCATCAGAAGAATCGTTAGCAGATCCGTCAGATGAATCGTCAGTAGATTCATCAGGAGAATCGTTAGCAGATTCGTCAGGAGAATCGTTGACGGGATCGTCTGAGGGATTAATGTCGATCGCTTGATAAGCTTGCTTGACAGGATTGTTGGAGAAAAATCCTTCCATGAGTCGTTTGTTGTTGATTTCTGCAGCTAAGCGATAGGCTTCTTCGATGGTAGCAGGTCTTGCAGCTTCGACGAAATCACCCACACACTCAGGCAAGCCACAAATGTACTTCGCGATGGCCTTTTCTGAAGTGTTGACCTGACCTGGGCAGATTATGCTAAGTTGTTTGAACCTTGCGGTGTAGCCAGCATTATCACCTTTGGTTTGCTTGATTTTCCAAAATTCGTCCTCCAATTTTTGAATCTTGTGGGGAGGGCAATATTCCTTCCTCATGAGCTCTTTCAGCTCATCCCAGGAGAGAGCATATGCCGTAGAGATCCCACGTCTGTTGCGTTCGGCGGTCTACCAGTCGAGTGCTCGTGATTGAAATACTCCGGTAGCGCAAGTAGTACGAAAACTATCGGGACACCCACTTTGACGAAGGGTAACTTCGATAGAATCGAACCACTGGAGTTGTTGAGTCACACCTCCTTAACCCGTGAATTCCATCGGGTCACAGGCTTTGAAGTGTTTGTATAGAAAAGCAGGTTGCGGCGCTTCCGTCTTGGAGTCTTCCGAGGCTCGAGAGTTGCTGAGGGAGTGCACTTGAGCGGCAATTCGAGGAATAAGCTTTACCACTTCTTTGGTCACAAGTGATGCAATCCTCTTATTGGCACTTCGTTTGGCTTTCCTCCTAGCTACTCGTCTCGAGGTAGAGTTGTTGGAAGGCATCTAGACAGGAAGAGACTTGGAGTGAGATTCGATCATAATGATTTTTGAGTTTTGCGATGCGATTGAGCGCGTTCAAAACTTGATGCGATAGTATAGTAGTAATACGAATCACATAGGAGCCACATAGGAAACACGAAACTCCTAAGTTCTCGCACAATGACTTGTTTGTTTATACATATATATATATATATATTTATATGGATGTAATTTGTAATCATACACATACAGGTCGATTTAGAATATGCGAGGGCGCATTGAAGTGAGAAAACGAGAGCGAATGCGATAGATTATGCATTAGTTTTGTTGCGAACATTCGGGTTACGTTTTAGATTGCGATGGCTGTGCGAATTGTGCATTTATAAAACAGGGAGTGAAAATCGTTAAATCGAGAAATCGATAAAGCGTAAAGTTTCAAAACGTAAATAAGTTCTAACCATTGGTAAGATTGGCGATTTGTATGATAGAGTGCCTTGGGTGTTTAGGCGTCGACTACCCAAGGTAACCCAACTATATTTAACAAGTTCGTGCGCGCGCGTTGACTTAGAAGACTCTATGCTTCCCCTGGGATGCAGCTCATGGCATTCGTCTTCCTAGTCATCACGTGGCTCGAGTTATCATGATAGTCGAGTCCTTGGTGAGAGCTTTTGAAAACCAATTTAGAGAGTGGGACGGCTTATTAAGGTACGGGTTTCACCCCTGACTTAATAGTTTCGTTCCTAATTGTGGTTATGCTCTTCGAATAAATTCGTGAGTTCCACTAGATTTCGAAATGGAGACTTTCGTCGAGATGTGGATGTCACTCCTAACTCGATGAAAGGTTCTCGTGCTAGAAAAATGCGCTGAGTGAGCGATCTTGTTGAGAGCTCTTGGTTTTCACACTTGATCTCGACTGGATCACTCGGTTTTGTTATGCGAGTATTTTCGAAACACGTGTATTGTGTCAGCCTTAGGAAAGGCTAAGTAGTATTGCGGCCCTAGGAAGGGCTCATTCGTGTGAAGCTGTGGTACGCGGTGTTCACACAAAGTTGTAACTTTTAGCAATTTCGATTGAGAGTATCAAGTAAGCCCGATACAAACCCCACTGGGTTCGTACGAGTCGGCCTGTTGGTACTTAGACTATAGACTAGGTCAATTTCTAAGACGTCGACCCGGACTAGGTCGAGTCTGGCCTAATTCCCTATAGTTATGGCTCTGATACCAATCTGTCACACCCCAACCAATGGCGGAATCATCGGGGCGCGGCACTAGGCGAATCAGATTGCTCAAGAAAATCCATAACAACTATATTGCGATAATATTTAATACATTCGTTATCCCATACTAACAAACAATGCAATCACATAAGTTATCACAGATTTCTTATCCTCTCGAACAATACAAATCCGACAACCTAGATTTTAGTTGAGTTCCTAGACTTCCTAGCTTGATTGGACATAGTCTGCGATCTAACCTGCAACATACGTTAAAATATTTGTCAATACAAAAGTATTGGCGAGTATACAGGTTTGATATGTAGCATAATAGATTAAAACGTGTAGCGAATTTCCACATGCATAAACGTAACACACGACATATATACTCACAAAGCTGATACTACCAACTAAGTCCTCGATGCTCGAATATGCGATGGCAAACTAGACCCCGTCGGGCGCAATAGTACTATACTAGTCATGGTGGGACGTCGTGAGTATAAGCCCTAGCACATATGCAACTAGCATCACGTATATCTATGCATAACAGTCATTCGCAAGTGATAATTCAATTGATTGAATATTTCGTTTGATAAGTTCGATTTGTTAGAAACATATGTTACACCCAAAATGCGATTAAAAAGGGGTTCAAGTATACTCACAATGCGTATTTAGCGAGAATACAACTTGATTGAGTCTGTTGCGAGTACGTCTGTGTTAATCATTGAAGGATATAGTAAACGATGCACGGTTAAGCGAGAATAGCATTGAAAAGTCAGTTATCCGTTCGGATGGTGCCCATCCGTTCGGATGGGCTCATCCGATCGGATGACCATATGGATCAGATGGGCTGGTCCGGTCGGATGGCAGTGGTCCGATCAGATGGCCTCCTGTCCGATCGGATGGCCTGCTGTCCGATCGGATGGCAGCCTGTCCGATCGGCTGGGCTGCTGTCCGATCGACTGGCACCCTGTCCGATCGACTGGGCTGCGGTCCGATCGGCTGACAACCTATCCAGCTGATATTCGACTAATTTTGATGGTTTTTCAGCGGTTCTGGTTGGGACGGTGTTCCTTCATGCTAAACAACCGAAATTCCATCAAGTCTGACCCGTTCTAACGGCCGGGAACCACCCCGTTCCATCAGATCTGGCCGTTCTTGATGGCTTTTCTCAAGTTTAACCCGAATTCTCACACACAATGGCTAGGCAACTTAGGTTTGGTGAGATTTGTTATAAAACAGGTGAAATTACTTAGATCCGAGCTGTTTATGGTAAGAATGAGGTCACCCTTTGAAGTTCATGTGAACTTAGGGTTACATCATCTTCAAGGCACCTCGAATCCTTAAGAGTCACACCACTTCTTGATTAGAAAACATAGATTTAGGCTTGATTTATGTAAAAACGCATGGAAATCACTCAGATCTGAGTCGTTCTTGCCTGGGATGACATCACCCTTGAAGTTCATAAGAACTTCATGTCATAAGAACTTCATGGTGACAACACCCTAGAATGCCCAAAATCCAGAGATTCCATGGTTAAAAGTGGAGATTTAGCAGGTAGAAAGGTGTAGAATTGGTTATAGATCAAGGAAGTACAAGATTTGAGTTAAAAACTTACAAGAATCGCGAGGAATCGAGAGATAAAGGGGTTGGAACTTCTGGTCGAGCAACAACAGTGAAAACAAGTGTGTTTGGGGTGAATGAGGGGTATTTATAGGCAAGGAGGAAGGAAAGGAGGGCAGGTTGGCCTGGATCGGACGGCCCGTTCGATCGGCCGGCATGTCCGTCCGATCGGTTGGCATGCCAGTCCGATCGGTTGGACTTGTCTGTCTGATCGGTTGGACTTGTCCTGTCCGATCGGTTGGACTTGTCCTGTCCGATCGGTTGGACATGTCAGTCCATCCGGATGGCCACTCTGGCGCGATGGATTTCTCCGTTTGTGATTGTTTCGATAGCTTTCGAAGTACACGCTTTTCGTAGTTAATTTATATTATTATTATATATGTATATATATCACTAAGGGTCGTATTTACGTATCCATATTCCAAAGTTTCGATATAACAATCGGTTTTCATTTGAGTATGCGATTATTAGCGACGTTTCACATCCATCAAGGAGGGTAGCATAGGTCCTTTCTCGATGTCATCGTGATCGTTATAGTGAATTGTGCCACAATGACTGACGAGGTACCATTCACTCGTATTGTCATCATCGTCACGACGACTGGAGTTATAGCACTCACCCGAGAGTCTTCGTTAGCGTTAGTTGTCTGCATTTCGACACATCACGGCCACCAAGGAGGGTAGAATAGGTCCTCACTCAGTGCCATCGTGAGTGTTAGTGTTTGTGATTGGTGTAGTATAGTGATAATGTATTTCGAAAATATGCGATTTTCCTTTGAATAGCGATGCATGCGATATAGTTACGTTATGATCCGAATCTCTGGTGCTAGGCGTAACGAGTACATCGAGTAGTAACAACGCACGAAAGTGCGGGTTGTTACAACGGGAATGTTTATGGATAAGTTGAAGTTTTGTGACGAATTGGTGACGAATGAAGAACAGAAGATATACTATTACTATAACATGTTGAGCGCCGAATATAGGGAGTTTATGACTCCTTCAAAATACAAAACCCTTATCGAGATCATAAACGTTGCTCGGGAACGGGATATTGAATTGAAAAAGCAGTTGGAACGGGGTGAACGAAGGGCATATGTTGTTAATCCAAGCCCTACCAAGAAGGCACGAACGAATGAAACCGAGAAGAAATCTGATGTAAAAGGCGGGTCGCCTAGTTGTAAGATTTGTGGAAAGGGTCATAAGGGCGAGTGTCGCTTCAAGGATAAACCTTGCCCCATATGTCGGAAGACGGGACATATGGCTACATCATGCCCGGAAAAAGTAACGGTCTGCTACAATTGCTATCGGCCAGGTCACAAGAAGTCGAAATGCCCGGAGCTAATTGGAAAGAAAGACAGGCAAGACATGAAAGGCGAAGCCCCAAAAGCAAAGGCAAGATCTTTCCACTTGACTGCCGCAGAAGCAAAAGTTGAACCCGAAGTGTTTTCAGGTATATTTGCTGTAAACTCGATTCCTGCGCGTATATTATTTGATACGGGTGCGAATAAATCCTTTATTTTTATATGGGTTTATTCGACATCCTTCATTTGTTCTAACAAAATTACCTATGCCTTTAGAAGTAGAGATAGGTAATAACAAGAGTTTTATCGTTTGTGATGTATGTGAAAACTGTAAATTAAGCATCGACGACGAAGAATATACAGTAGACTTGATCCCAATATCAATGGGAGAATTTCAAGTGATCGTGGTTATGGATTGGTTGTCCCAATACCACGCAAAGGTGGTATGTTTCCAAAAGGAAATAAAACTGACATCTCCTAGCGGAAAACACGTTACAATATACGGCGAAAAAGGGGGTAACTCGGTGATATGCACGATGCTAGAAGCTCACAAACTCATGAAACATGGATGCAAGGCATATATGGTATACACAAATGAATCGGAGAAAGAATCCCTCAAAATCAAAGATGTGCCAGTTGTAAGTGATTATGAAGATGTGTTCCCGGAAGACTTACCGGGAATACCACCAGAAAGGGAGGTAGAGTTCGGAATCGAATTGATTATGGGCGCAAAACATGTGGCCAAGGCACCGTATCGGCTCGCGCCATCGGAGCTACAAGAATTGATGTCTCAAATCCAAAAATTGCTCGACAATGGGTTTATCCGACCGAGTGTATCCCCGTGGGGCGCACCAGTTCTATTCGTGAAAAAGAAGGACGGCAGTATGCGCATGTGTATCGATTACCGAGAGTTAAACAAACTCACGGTAAAGAATCGATACCCACTTCCAAGAATTGATGACTTGTTTGACCAGCTACAAGGAGCGAGTTGGTTCTCAAAGATTGATCTCAGATCAGGTTATCACCAGTTGAAAGTCAAGGAGGAAGACGTGCCGAAGACGGTCTTTCGTACGCGGTATGGGCATTATGAGTTCCTTGTGATGCCCTTTGGTTTACTAATGCACCCGCGGCTTTCATGGATCTCATGAACCGGGTTAGCAAACCTATGCTGGATAAGTCGGTAATCGTATTTATCGATGACATTTTAGTGTATTCGAAGAATGAAGACGAGCATGCTTACCATTTGAAAGAAGTGTTTGAGACACTCAGACGAGAAAAGTTGTATGCAAAATTTTCAAAGTGCGCCTTCTGGCTACGAGAGGTGCATTTTCTCGGGCATATCATTAGTGCCGTCGGGGTACTAGTGGATTCGTCAAAAGTAGAAACCGTGTCAAAATGGAACACTCCAAGGAATCCCTCGGAAATCCGAAGCTTTTTAGGGCTCGCGGGATATTATAGGAGATTCATACAAGATTTCTCCAAAATTGCTTTACCATTGACCAAATTAACTCGCAAGGAGGAAAAGTTTGTATGGGGCATCGAACAGGAGGAAGCCTTCCAAACGCTCAAGGAAAAGTTAACTCACGCTCCGGTGCTAACGTTACCGGAAGGAGTTGATGACATGGTGGTTTACTCAGATGCGTCGCATTCGGGGCTCGGATGTGTTTTAATGCAATGAGGCAAGGTCATAGCCTACGCCTCGAGACAACTGAAGATCCATGAAAAGAAATACCCAACTCACGACTTGGAACTGGCGACAGTGGTGTTTGCCTTAAAAATATGGAGACATTACTTGTATGGGGTAAAATGTACAATCTTTACCGACCATAAAAGTTTGAAATATTTCTTCGATCAGAAGGAATTAAACATGAGACAAAGGCGGTGGTTGGAAACGGTCAAGGATTACGATTGTGACATACACTACCACCCCGGGAAAGCCAATGTAGTGGCCGATGCGTTGAGCAGAAAGGCAGATTATGCCCCGATACGAGTACAATCATTGCAGCTTATTGTGACCTCGGGCTTACTTGAACGAATCCAAGGAGCACAAGATGAAGCAGTAAAGACGGAAAACTGGAGAAAGGAAAGAATTGTTGGCCAAGTTAAGGATCTCGAAGAAGGCAACCACGGTTTGAAAAGACGTTTTAATAGAATTTGGGTTCCTAACACATGTGGAATTAAAAATCTTCTACTCGATGAAGCTCACAAATCCCGTTATTCCATTCATCCGGGAGCGACCAAGATGTATAACGACTTAAAACAAAACTATTGGTGGCCCGGAATGAAAAGAGATGTTGTGAAATACGTGGAGAAATGTTTGACATGTCTACAAGTCAAGGCAGAGCACCAAAAACCATACGGTAAACTCCAACCGTTAGAAATCCTGGTTTGGAAATGGGAACATATTACGATGGACCTATTAACTAAACTACCAAAGACGAACCGCGGTTTCGATGCTATATGGGTAGTTGTTGACAGATTAACCAAGAGTGCTCATTTTATCCTGATACGTGAAACGTATACGTCCGAAAAGATGTCTGAAGTTTACACTAATGAGATAGTAGCACGCCATGGAGTACCGGTATCCATCATGTCTGATAGGGATACTCGGTTCACTTCAAATTTCTAGCGAGATTTCCAAGAGCAAATGGGAACCAAATTGTTCATCAGCACTGCATACCATCCTCAGATGGATGGACAGAGTGAAAGAACAATACAAAAATTGGAAGACATGCTACGGGCATATATAATCGACTTTGGAGGCAGTTGGGATGTCTATCTACCATTAGTCGAGTTTTCGTATAATAACAACTACCATGCTAGTATTGGAATGGCACCGTACGAAATGCTCTATGGTAGGAAATGTCGGACGCCGGTATGTTGGGTGAAGTGGGTCCACGTGAACTCGCCCACCAAGATATAGTTCGAGCCACTAATGAAAAGATTGATGTGGTTCGGGCACACTTGAAAGCAACGCAAGATAGACAAAGGTCGTATGCAGATAAAAGGAGGAGACCGATCGAGTTCCAGGTTGGTGACAAAGTCATGCTTAAAGTATCCCCGTGGAAGGGGGTTATTCGGTTTAGAAAGAGAGGAGAGTTAAGCCCGAGATTTATTGGACCATTCAAGATTTCCGAACGAGTTGGTAAAGTGGCGTACCGCCTCGAATTACCCGAAGAGTTGGGTGGAATACATAGCACATTCCACGTATCACATCTCCGGAAATGTTTAGCTGACGAGACCGCTTAAATCCACTATGATGACATTGAAGTGGATAATAGCCTTAATTATGCGGTGAAGCCGATTACGATTTTAGATCGTAAAGTGAAAACTTTAAGGAACAAGGAGATCAACCAAGTAAAGGTAAATGGGAACATAGAAAGGGTTCGGATACCACATGGGAGTCCGAAGAAGAGATGCAACGGCTCTACCCTACTTTATTTGGTACATATTTTGGTTTCGGGGACGAAACCCTTTTAAGGGGGTGGACTTGTAACACCCCGAAAATATAAAACTATACATATTAGAATTATAAAACGTTAAATACACAAGAACAAACTAACTAGGAATAGATAACCCAGTTAGATATGATTCTTGTGATTTCAAATAATTGGATGGAAAACTCTTAAATTATAAAGAGGGCAATAATAGAGGGACAAGAATAGTTAAACTTGAAACTTTAATTACTAGTAAATAAAATAAACTCCAAACACACAACTAAGTGTGTGCTTGGATCGATCAGAACACAGGAGCGACCAGGAGCTCCTCTCCAAAACCCTAGTTCACTAAAAATTGATCAATTGGAGGTTCAATTCAGTCCCAAATCGAAATCTAAACATAGATTCGTGATCACCTCATCAAAGGGATCATAAGGTATGCCAAATTAGGTTGTTTTGATTCAACTCAAATTCCTTGCATGTGATAGAAATCGAATGTTTAGCTTGATTTTGTGATGTATTGACTAAATTAGATGTGATACGATGTCTAAGGACAAACCCTAGATGATTTCTTGACAAAATCTTGCATGATGCTTGTAGGGTTTCATAATCACCATTGTAGGTGATTGATGAGCTTGAAGAAACTTGATAAATGCTAAAATTATAACTCATGTGCTAGCACAATCTGAATTTAAGAAGTAATTTCAGAAATATTGATGTTAAGATATGTGTAAAGTTGACTAATTGAAGTGAAATTAGATGATAATTACAAGTCATGAACTTGGTAATGATCATGGGAAAATCTGACCCGCTAGGTGTTTGTTGAAATGCCTAAGTGGGGATTTATATGTTAAAAATTGGATGAAAATGCATAATTGACTACTATGGCAAATTATGTGTTTTAATTACAAAAAGGGTTCTAAATTGAAGTTGAATTTAACTCCTTAGGAAAAGAATCTGGATCGTCGAGCGGACAAGCCGGAGGAGGAGATACGCGCTTGAAGGGTACACTTTGAAGGTACGCGACTTATGGTTTCGTTACATTATGTTTAAACGTTAGTTTTAACTTGTTATATGGAAATTTGGCAAACAAGGAAACCTGTTAAGTCACGGAAGTGACGAAGTACCACAGACAAATAAGATGGGTCAAATCATGTGTTAGAAATAGAGTTTGGAATGTTTGAAATGGTGGTCTCCATTCGGCATCCAAATGAGTCAAAGAAAATTGAATGTATGCTTGTCAAATGGTGTTAAAAGCATGTTTCAATCCTTGTAACAAGCATGACGATTTTTGCGTAAGCAACCCTTGGGAGGGAAGCGAAACGTCATAATCGGAGAATCCGGGATTGGGTAAATTGATTGTAGAGATGAGATGACAAATAAACAAGTTGTTGAACTTGTAGACAAACAGGTCGAATAAGCAAGGAATCGGATTATAAGCCGATTGTCTGTAAACTGAAAATTTTCAGGAATGGTATTGATAAACGCGTCCGTAATTAAATTACGGTCGCGTAGGAAAAAGAATCGGCTAAAATGGACGCCCGAGTCAAAAGTTATGACGATTTAAAGTTTGGAATTTAGAATAAGAGAGCTGGGCTGAGTTTCAACATCATACAACAAACATTCTGTCGAAAATCATTGCTGGCGCGACGCCAGCACCCAGAAACGAGATTTTCTTGTTTTTTTATACTTTGAGTATGGAACTTACTTATACTTGGTGTTTTAAGTGTCAAACTAATAATTTTAAATGGTTTTGACCGTAGGTGAATATGGAACCAAATCCGGATGGTGATCAAGCTATTATCAAGAACCGAACGCACTAAACGAAGCTTTCGCACTTGATCTATTTTGTCTTAGCATTATGTAGATACTTGAACTATGTTTTCAAACGTTACCTAGTAGACGCTTGAAGTTATGTTTTGTATGTTTAATGGATATTTTCCTTTTAACTGAAACCCCAGGATCAAATATGGTCTTTTAATCAAGAAAGTTTTTGTAAACTTGATATTTTAGTATCAATTCCTTGTTTTGTATCATTAATTTTGTTACATTAAGTTGGGTCTTACAAAAAACCGACCACCAAGCTTACAGTTTAAACGGCTCCGCTAATGTCGAACACATCGTTGCTTCAGTACAGCTGCTGTTGATGAATCAGAAGTCGAATTGGAAACTACCTGAATCGAATCGATGTCTCCGTCACGGTCGGAAGTCGAAACAAAAGCTCCCTGAATCGAATCGGTGTCTCCGTCACAATCGCTAGATCTGAACATATTTGATCTGAATCGAATCGGTGTACAATCGTTGATCTGAGAGGCTGTGATTCAGGTGAGGTTTATTGGACAATTGTAACATACTTCTGCTTTTGTACGGATTTTAAGGTTGTTGTATGGAGAAACGGAACGGGTAACGGTGGATTAGTGTTTGAATTACACGGGTGGTGTTTCAGTTAGTGGGTTTTCGAGAGAGAGGGGGAGAGATGGGGAGAGAGAGAAAGTGATAGAGAAAGGATGAAGAAGATGAAGATGATGCAGAGGTTTCATATATATACTATTTTTTAATTTTTTAATTCTTAGTTTTAGGTTTTTAATTGTTCAAGGGTAATATAGTCATTTCACACATAGTTAACTGAGAAATTTAACAGAGGTTAGCTTAAGGGACCAACCGAGTTCATTTTTGACAACTTTTGGGACCACGCGTGTAATTAGTAAACCACTAGGATCAAGTATGAAATTTTTGCAAACCACAGGGACCAACCAAGCATTTAAACTAGATTTATCATTCGTCATAATACGACAGGGCATAAGACCATGCCATGCCACATTGCCATCAGCGACAACCAATATTAAAGTTACGTTGTGTTAATGCAAGGAAAATTAGACTGTAAAACATAGAAAATAATAATTAAGTCGATTTAGCACCCCGCGCTTTGTAACGAACCTGTTAAATGGGAAAAAAATAGACGACGTAAAAGCGTTGTACCACACACGTACGTTGAGCTGTGTTAACACGCAAAATCTAGTACGAAGCGTAAACGAAACGTTAAAACACTGAACCACACACATACGTTACGTTGTGTTAACTTGCAAAATTTAAAACGAAACGTAAAATGAAAAATCAACGGAATATGAAAAGTGTGGGGAAACAAAGTTGAAAGTAAAAAAGTTGTAAGGTTAAATTGCAATAGATGAAAAATTTGTGAGGTCAAATACATTTGGGTTAAATATGTAATATCAACTTTTATTTTGAAAAACTTCCAACGCTTTAAGTACAATACATATATGCCAAATATATTTCTAATTTATAGTTTGTTAATAATTTGCTTTTGAACACTAAAAATGGCAGTTTTATCCTTAAATATTTTTCATAAATAACGTTGTTAAATTTTTATATATAAGGGAGAATCATTTAAGAAAAAATATTAATTGAAAAGAAAAAGAACAAACAATAAAATTATAAAACATTAAATAGTTTTTCTTTTATCTTTTTGATTATATTTTTTACTAGTTAATCTATCTATACTATATAATAAAAGAAACCTGTTTTTAGACACTTGTCATTCTCTCATTTAATTGATTAAAATTATTAATAATACTAATAATAATAATAATATTTAATCTAAATTAATACAAATTCTTATTATTAATAATATTTAATCTAAAAACATCAAACTATATTTACAAGACTAAAAAATAGTTTATTTTGAAAATAACCCGCTTTTCAATCCTATTTTAGGGGAGTAGTAGATGGCTTTAAAATTTCAATATCTCTTCTCTACCTAAAATTCCAGTCAAAGTCAAAAACCCCAATCACTAAATACCCAATAAACTTTGATTTTAGCTTACATTTCGGTTTGTTATCTGTTTGAATTTCATATTCAAATCATTTTTATCTGTATCAAACAACTATTGCGTTATATCCCGTACATAGATCGATTTATAAAGCATATGTGTTACCGATTTGTGTTCACCTTGATGTCGCATTCAAAGATCTTTTCATCATATTTTAGGTCAGATTTCATTGTCTTCATTACTTTCAATTCTTCAAGGTATCATATGCTCATATCATTTACTTCGATTCGTTTTTTTTGTCAGCTACATACTTCCGGTTTGTTTTGATTGTTTCCATTCGATTTCTTTTGGGTTAATTACTACTTATGGTTAGCTAATTATTTTGATTCTGGTTTGGTTTCTAATAGCTTTGTTTTGATTTGCATTTCTGATTTGCCAAATATATTAATTTTGTTTGGTTTGATGGATTGATTGTATTGTTCTGTTACCTCTTAGTAAGAGGTTATATTGTATTTTTTATATTTTCTCTTTTTGGAATGTTTAATGTGGTTCAGATATGCAGGCAGTTGTAATAGAGAAAGCCATACTCGAAATCGAACACTCTGTACGCGGAAGTGTTTATGATTTTATATCTTCGTCAAATGTTGATCATTGCCTTTTGGGTTTACCTTACCCACTGTATAAATAGAGGATTTAAGCTGTGTGATATATTTTTTTTCATTATTTAATATATAAAACCAACTATTTAACTACGTTCTAAAAATAAATTATTTTATTATTTAATATATAAATTACATTTATTCAACCCGTGTAATACACGGGGTTCTAACCTAGTACATCTATATAAAACATTTTCTATGGACATAAATGTAATTTCCCCCTTCAACTTCAAGACGCTCATTCCAAACCTCATGTCTTGTTTCTCCATTTTCATCACACCCTTCCAAATCTACCCTCACTTCAAAAAGTTTAAAACCGGGACGTAAAAAAAGTTTTAAAAAAATTGATTTTTGTAAAAAATCTAATTTTTTTTAATCTGAATTGTATATCTTAATTAAGACAAAAAAAGTTATAAAAAACTATTAATACAATAAGACAAAAAAAGTAATTTTACTAAACTACCTTTATCAAATTAAAATATTAAAAAATTAATAAGATAAAAAGATTTTAAAATGTTTTTTATTCTTTTTTAGTCTCAACCATCCATCACACAAGATTAATGGTTGATAAGTGGTTCCTACAGTTCTCGCAACTGGAGGTGGTTTTCATTATATATATATTAAAAAATAAATCGAGCCAACCGAGCAGAACCGAACTAAGCGGACCTTTGCTCGTGCTCGGTTCATTTACAAACCGAACCGATCTGAACCAGGCATTTTTTCAATCGAGCTGAATCGAACGAGCAAATTTTGAGCATTTTTTTCAAGTGGCCATTAAATGAGCGTCGAGTGCAGAGCAATTTGAACAACCCTACTTTTAGGTCATGCGTAGTGGTCAAGCCCCATAAGGCTCCATAAAGAGGGGGGGATATGTGTCAAGTGGCAAAATGTGTAAGAGAGTGGGGTTATATAACTTGAGTGTAGTGGAAAGGGGGTTATATAACCCCTTCAATTATACATACATATGTATGTAAATATATGTGTGTGAGAGTCCAAATAACATCACACCGTTATAATTTTCACGAGAATTCGATTTGGGCTGCATATAACGCCACCCGTAATGGTGTTTCTAGGCACCATGGGACGCCATGTTCTCCTATGGCGTGATATACCTCCCCACTACGGAGGGTCTTATAGTTGTCAAAGAACCCATCAAATATTACATGGGTCAATCTGAACTAGAGATGAACAAACAGTTTATTTTCCGAACCCAAATCGGTTTTGACTTTGACCGGTTCAAGTCAATCTGGTTTTGGTTTGAAACCGGTTTTGTTCTGTCATGGTTTGGGCACCGTTTTTTGCGAGCAAATTAATAAAAGAAATTAAGCCTAAAGAAATACGACTTTTATTATTTTTAAAGTTTTCGAAACAAGAAAATAGAAAAATGAAATATAAAAACATAATTCTAAAAATAACAATTATTTTTTTTGTTTATTCTTCGTCTGAGCTCGCCTCTCTATCCCTATGGATAGAGGCAAGGTCTGTCTACATCCCACCCTCCCCAGCTTTGCTATTTGTGGGATTTACTGGGTATGGTTGTTGTTGTTGTTGTATTCTTCGTCTGAGCTAATTATGTGATCACTGCATCGTAGGCGAGTTCTTCGTCGAATTGGGACTCACTTAGTCCCTCTTCCCCCTCTTCATCATGTATTCGTTCTTCCATTTCCGTTTCGCCTTTGAAAGTTGTTTGGTGTTGTACACGATCTATTGCGTCCAAGTGATCTTTTAAACATAGGCACATCTCCAACGACGGGGGAGTTAGTCTTGTTCTTCGTATCAATAAAACCCTACCACTAAAAGAAAAATGTTGATTTCAAAGCTATTCAATACAATACAAACCCAACCCTCACCAGAAAACGGTGTATTGTGACCACGCAAAGCAATCTGAATATGAAAAGGTTGTAAAGTTACTTTTTTGTATTAAAGCACTTTCATACATTTTGCATGTCGAATTCCACTTAGTATGTACGTTCCAATTCAGACCTAAAACAGGCGTTTCATATCCTGAAAATATTTTTTGTATTTTCTGTATCATTGTCGACTTGATTTAAAAACATCATGAATATAAATCTTGCCGTTAAAAAAACGTAACGTAAATATAAAATCTTTTATGAAATTTTCAACAATGGGAATGGTGAGATCGTCTTGCACAATTAAACTAATAATATGTGTGACACATTGTGTATGGAAAAAAATTCCATTACAAATTGATTTATATTTTAATTTTTCAACCGCAACATTATTGTTTGACGCATTGTCGAACGACATTGAAAGTATTTTGTTTTCAAACTTATAGGTTTGTATTACATAGTCTAAAACTTGAAATATATTTTCTCTGGTATGTAGATACCCAAACAATTCAAACGCAATCGTACATTTAATCATTTGCCAGTGTGCCATGTGTTGGGATCTACCCAATGAACGGTGACGCAAAGGTACGATTCTAGTAAAGTGTGAGGAGCCGACTAAACATCTCTAGTTAAGTTCACATCCGTTTGTAAGTTTTCAAAAAACACAAATCTCTTTTAGCTTGTTTTCATAATTTCATACAACGGCGTTTTAGAGTAATACGCCTTACGTGTTTGTAACGAGGTTGGAGTGTGTCTCGAATCATTTTTGTCAAGCAAGGGTTGTCAAAGTGGGAAAATAGCAAACCTTCATGAAGCATGGACTACGCCATTCGGTCTTGAATCTTGTTAAAGTCGTAAAGAAAAATCCTACTTTGATTATCAATCAAAGTTTGAACACTTTCCACCAGATTATTTTATATCGTCTTGTAATATTTCGTCATATGATTTCTCAAGGTGGAGTTTGTGTTTGGTTGGAGAAAAGAACCACACCCTCTACAACGTGCACTTTGAGAGCCATTCGACATAAGTCGAACCACCCTTCTTCACCGAAAATTTCTTTGTTTCGACTCGTCTCGAGAATTTGAACAATTGGTTCGTGTGACAAACCAGCAACGGATGGTTGTGATGAAGCCATAAAGTGAAGTAGCAAATAAGCAAAGCGGACAAAAAAAAAACGAATGTATACAAGACCGGGTTTTGCTTTTCGGGTTTGTTTTTGAGTTTTCGAGTATTGTGATCAACCCAAAACATCAAAAACCTATTTAAACTAACCTAGGTTCACAAAATGGTCGATTTTGGTGAAAAAAAGGTAACCTACTACAGCTCTTTGCAATGGTCATTTTTTAAATGTTAAAGACGATTATTTCCAAACCGGTTCGGGATCGGTATGCGCAAAAATCGGTTCAAGATGGTGTGCGCAAATACTGGTTCGGTTCGGGTTGTTCTGCCAGGGAGGGAAACCGGTGCCAAATTGCCGGGTTGAAATACGAATTGACCCGGTTCCGCATATATTGCAAACCGGTTCGGGTCGGGTTTGTTCATCTCTAATCTCAACACCACAACCCTACAAACCGTCATTGGAAGTACAAACCGGGGAACTAAACATCATGTTCAATCTGTAGCGATGTCTTTGACTATAGTGATAATTCTCATCATCATCATCATCATACTCAGTAAATCCCACCAATAGCAAAGCTAAGGTAGGGTCTGAGGAGGGTAAGATGTAGACAGCCTTACCTCTACTCCGTAGGAATAGAGAGGCTGCTTCGAGACTATAGTGATAGTTCTGATGTTATAGTAAATTCGCATGAAGAGAGATAACATGTTAAAACTTTCTAATGATTTGAAAAAAGCATTTAGTCCCAGAAGATATTAGGAATATTCAGGTGGAGTTCAAGATACAAAAAAGAAATATATCAAATATATAATACTCTCCTAATACCGGTTAACCAGCATAACAAATGTTATGATGAGGTTTCTTCATATTACAGCTCGCTGTTAGCGCTCTCTTCTGCACCTGTTCCTTTACCGTTACCGGTTAACCAGAATAACAAATGTTATGATGAGGTTTCTTCATATTACAGCTCGCTGTTAGCGCTCTCTTCTGCACCTGTTCCTTTACCGTTAACTGCAACAAGCTCTGTATCGAATATAAGTGTAGCCCCGCCTGTAATAATAAACACAAGTTCAAAGATAGCTTAGTTTAAAAAAGTTACGTAACGTTTGCATAATAAAAACACTGAAAGCACAAAAAAAGAAGCAAAGATTACCTGGGATGGTAGGCGGTGAACCCTGTTCTCCATAACCCATCTTTGCAGGTATCTTCAACTTACGTTTCTCCCCAACACACATTCCCAATAGTCCCTGATCCCAACCTGAAACATTTATTCCATTAAACCACAGTTATAAATAGATAGACCTTAAGATTATGGTTATACAGAGACAAATTAAAGGCAGATGGTTTCATACCTTTTATCACCTGGCCACTACCAAGCTCGAATTCAATTGGGTCACCCCTCTCAAAGCTAGAATCGAAAACGGTTCCATCTGTAAGTTTTCCCTGAAAAATGGGTGGCAACAAAAATGTTTTCAGCCGAAAGTGAAAAACATATCACATCAAAAAAATGTGTTCCTATGTAAACCATATAACAACATGAGCATACTATTGACCCTGTTGTTTCAATCAAAGTATCGTTCAATAAGCAACTCTCATAATCTTCATACCCTTACATGTTAATCATTGAGACAATTGAGATTATTTAACAGCACGTATCCATATATTTAGACAAAATATGGGTGAACAAAACTGAACATGGGCACACCTTACGATTATACTTACATGGATATCTTATCAGGTATCAATAATGCATTAACATAACAATCAGATAAATTTATTAAAGGGGATGATATCAGATAAATTTACCCGGTAATGAACTTTAATCCTATCACCTTTGTGTGCTTGAATTTCACATGATGCCGGTTTGTGCTGCAACAACATAACCGAGGTTTTAAAGAGTCAGTACCATCCATGTACGACCGATCACACAACTCAAACAAGTTTGTTAAAGTCATATTACCACAAGCAGGAACAATAAAATAGATACTATCAACAGCTTGGCTTAAAAATCAATATCGATATGCCAGCTTCGTTACCCTTTATAGATGCATGCTAACACAACCAAAAGTTGATACCACTATATTTTGACAAGCTATGCTAACAACAGAACAAATTAACCCTCACTTAAAGAAACTACGAAAACATTATATTTTTTTCTTTCACTAGCCAACTCACATCCCCTCTAATCCTACTCCTAAATCTACACCTTTGTCCACTATGAGACAGCTTTCCTTAACACCTTGATACCGCTAGGATACAAGCCCTTTGGTAGAAAACATCAAACAACCCTAAAAATACGGAAGTAAAGCCGCCAAAGGCGCACGCCCAAGCTAGGCAAGGCACAGCAAAACTGCCTTGAGTGCAGCAAGACGCAAAAAACGTACCGAAACTGAGTAAAAACAGCCGAAAGTAATTTCAAACGGTCTGAACCACCCTAGTTTGATCCTTTAACTACCTAGCCTAAAACACAGATCCTTCTACGTCTAAAACATCTAAAACAAACAGCAACACTAACTTAAGCCCAATCCAGATTCCAAAATCTAAAAAAAATATGAAAATCAGGAAAACATAAGCTCATGCGATCAAAAATTATCATAACTAGAGATCAATCAACAACAAATTATGCGCAACTGTTAACTTTCCTACTTATGAATTACAGTAATAATAACAATAAGCCATAAACATATCTACATTTTACCTTAACGCCGATCTGTAACTCCGTCACATCACCAGATTTCTTCGCCGAAACTGTTGAATTTCACAAATAAGATCGAATAGTTAATTACACAATCGAATCATAACAATAGTTGCTAACTTGCTAGTGATTAAAATTTTGAAAATGCATAAGTTGAATCATTTGATAATATCTTACCAATTGTGGCGGCAACTAGCAGAATCAACAGAGAGTATCCTTTCATTGCAGAGTTCGCCATTTTCTGCACGCTCGAGTTTGTGAGAACACTGACTCGGTGACTCGCCTTATAGGTTTTGTTGAGAAGAAGACCGATGACGAGGTTCGTCCAATCAGATGACGCCACGTCATATATATGAACTAATTATTGGCTGAATTTCACACTGTATTTCAGATGTATAACAACTTTAGTCCTTGGACTTTTACGTATCATGTTACTTTTACGTATCATGTTATTTATTTCATTAATAACAATTTATGTAATAACTTTTTTTTACCCTTATTGTTAGTGGAACTTTAAAAAATTACGTGATTATTCATTTTTACTAGTTTATGTGGCTTTCTCATAGTTTTTTTTACGTTTTGCTTGTTAGTTTTCTTTGTTTTTTTTTTTATAATCTAAAACACTAAAATAAACCGCTAAAGTACGTAGATGCATATTTTTCCATAGAATATAAGCAATTTTTGAATAATCGAGAGTTTAATTAGAGTACTACAGACCAAAGAAAAGAATGTAACTTGCTGAAAACGTACTATATTTGACTCGACTTATTTGCAGAAAAAAATTATGTTAAAACGTAGACAACCGAAAACGTACATAATAATAATAGTAATAATGTTAGTGCATATGTCTGTAGCTTCCATCTGCATCGAGTCTTATGTATTTTGTCCTGTTTGTGTGTTTTTGTATATGTATGTATATGTATGTGTGTCTAGACAAAACAGGGAACGGCGCGTAAACTGTTAAGTGAAATCCGTCGGACGACTTGTGGCATCCGAACGGATGGCCATCCGATCGAATGACCATCCGAACGGATGACACCCTCTCCTTCCATGTTTGCCTATAAATAGTAGGTTAGTGCTAGTTGTCTAGGACTTTTGGCTGATTACTGAAGCTCTGTCTGTCTGACTTTCATCTGGAACTTCTGTACTTTCATACTTCATCAATGAAATCAGACATGTTAAGCGTTGAGATTGTTGTATGTGATTCTCAGACGATGTCGAGGGATTCCGCACCTCGCCACTGATCGATTCCGCTACGTTCTTAAACTAGAACAGATCCTGCGCGTGCCCTAACAAGTGGTATCAGAGCCACAGGAAGCCGGATCGGAGATAGCAACAACATTTCACCGAGATTTCAGCCTTTTTCTGCAGATTTCAGTCAAATCTCACCGGAGATTCTGACACTTTCTTCATCTTCTCCTACATTTCAGTTTTTACATTTTCACACCTTAAAACCAGAAAAACTCAAAATTAAGCTAGATTTTACGGACGAAATTCAGTAAATTTGATATCAATCGGACCAGAATTCAACATAGAACAATCCTACAAAGTTTCGTTGAAAATTTCGGACTAAAACATCATCAAATCAAGCAAAAACTATGGACTGTTCTTCACATATGCTGACGTTATTCATCCGATCGGATTGCAATCCGATCGGATTGGACTAGATTAGATTTTATTCTCATATCAGTGCTGACGTCATCACTCATTCGATCGGATTGACATCCGATCGGATTGACATTGTGGTTTAGTATTTAAAAGGTTTAAGTGTCTTTCGATCGAACGACCATCCGATCGGATAGCCATTCGACACTTGTGCCATCCGACACTTGTCACTTGTTTTATTACTCACTTGTGTCATCCGATCGAACTGACATTCGATCGGACGACCATTTGATCCGAGTGCTCAGTTTTTGAAATTTGTGAAATTTTTCTAAGTGTTTGAATTTTTCAGGATTTTCAAGATGGGAGACGAGTTCTTGAACCTGTTCAGTGATGTTTTCACATACAACACTGGAGATGCATCCATAAACACTAACACCAACATAAACCAGAAAAATGCTTCGAAGGCGATTGCTGACACACTCAGTGTTGATAATGCCTATGGCACATACAACAAGCCACCGAAGTTGATGGCAATTGAAGATTACAACCGATGGTCTAACAGGTTTGATGGATGGTTGAAGGCTTTTGCTTACCCGAGCTGGAGGTGCATGAAGAATGGGTATGATATTGCAAGACGAGATTATGAAAACTTGGCTGACAATGAACAAGAGATGTTTATTGCTGAACAAAAGTGTATAGCATTGCTTCATCAATCAGTTCGTGACGATATTATTTCCTTCATTGATTACACTAATTCAAAAGATTTATGGACTAAATTGGAAAAGAAGTGTATTGGGGGAGAGGAGATTGTGAAAAACAAGAAATGACTGTTGAAAAAGGAGTTTGACTTATTCGCTTGTATAAAAATGAAAATGTCAAACAGATGATTGAAAGGTTTTGCCATCTAAAGTTAGAACTAGTCAGATACGGGATCACGATAACCGAAGATGAGTTGGTTGAAAAGTTATTTGAATCCCTACCAGATGAGAGAGATTGGCAATACTATGGTCTGGTGCTGAAAAATACCAAACCAAGGGCAGAAATAACAGTTGATTGGTTGATCGAGAGATTCGAAAGTCATGATTTGGAAATCAAGAAAATGAACAAAGTAAACAGCACTCCATATCAACAGAAAGTTGATCTCTACTATAGGGGTAGTATGATTCCAAAAACCTCGTCACCAAGAACTGCATTTACTGCTGAAAGCTCAAACACTGTAACTCAAGAAAACAAAAGCAACAGTTCGTCGCCAAGCAGTGGTTATCATAGTGGTTCTTCTTCATCTGTTCCAAGTAATCAGCAACAACAAAATGTTCCCAAAAATGTATTTCAATGCAACATCGCTGTAAATTTGAACAACGCTCAAAACTTCAATGGGGAGACAGCGAAACAACAAATGGTGTTCCTTGCTTCTATCTTAGAGTAATATGAAAGTCTGGTACCCGGAAAGATCAGAAATACAAATCTTACAAAAGAGGACTACGACCAGATAGATCCTGAGGAAATGGAGTTGATCGATATACGATGGTGCATGGCGAGCATAGTTCGAAGAGCGCAAAGGTTCATGGAGATCACGGGAAGAAATTCCATTGGAAGTCCATCGACAAAACTGGGTTTCGACAAATCCAAAGTGACCTGCTTCAAGTGTAAGCAGAAGGGGCACTTCAAGCGTGAATGTAGAAACGCTGTAGCCAATGAAACGGAAAATCCTTTTCACGATGATTACTATAAAAAGGCGATTTACCATCAAAATCATGAGGAGCCGCCAAGAATGAAACAAATTGAGGAGACTCCAAAGGAAAAGTCGAGAGCTTTAGCTGTGATTCAAGATGATGAAGGTTTCGATTGGAGTGAGTTCTTGCCGGAAGATGATGTTGTTGGCTTTGCATTCATGGCAGAAATTGAACAAACACCAGAAGAAAGTGCATACAACCGTAGAAAGATGATGGCATTACATATGAAGGATAAGATCTACGCAGCTTGGAAAGAAGCCAAAAGAGCAAGAAGATGGGATCCAGATCGTGAATGCTACTTAGATCCATGGTTGTAAAAGTCGCTAGGCGCTCCCTAGTCGGTCTACCGGGGAGTTGAGAGTACTCGGCCTAGGCGGAGAGTATACGAGGAGTACTCGGAGATGCCAAATTATAAAGAAATTAGTTTTCGGAAATTAAATATATGTTAAATAACATAAATTTACTAATATTTATAACAACATACGTGAAATTGATATTCATTCTTTAATATGATAAGCATAGAAATTATGTTTTATTTTATTTTAAGTCAAACTCGGCCCGAGTTGACCTACTAGATCCGATTTTGGCTAATGTTGATCGCATTTGATCGATTCCGAGTAATTAGTCGGAGTTGAAGAAAGTCGCCTCGGCAGCCTACCTTGTAGCGACTACTCGGGGAGTACTCGGCCTTGGAAACCCTGTTTTACAACCATGCTTAGATCCGAAAGGCAACATGATTGTAGAACCATCATCAGTCGAAGTCGAAACTCTTATAAAATCGATAGCGGCAGATGAAGAACAGGGGGAGATCAATGCTGCAAAGAAAGCCGAAGAAGAAAAGCTAAAGTCAAAGAAGGTAGATGAAGGGATCATTGACACTACAAAGGAAATGACGGCAGAAAACTTGACGGAAATGGCCGACAAAGTTCTTATGGCAAAGGCACTCGAGGTAGATTCCAAATCTGCGTCTGAGTCAACAAGCAAGGTCAGTAGTAGTGGTTCAAACAATGAATCATGTAAGACTGATGGTGCTAACACAGAAAGTGTTTGCAGAAATTGCACGAAAGAGTACAAAGTCTGCAGCAAACATGTGTATCTCTCAAACAAAACGATCCAGGATCTGGTTGAAAAACTCGATATGGTTGAAAAACAAGTTTTAAATCGAGATAAACTGCTTAGAGCTTCAAATGAGAGAATAAAAAAATAAAAAGAAAAGATTGAAAAAGATAAAAGTGATGTTGAACGTTTTAAGAAAGAAAATGAGAAGTTAACTCTTGAAAACAGACAAATTTCTGAAAATTATGAGAAGTTGAAAAGAACAGTAAAAGATTCCGACGAGCGAAATGGTAAAACTTACAAAGAAAATGTTCATTTGTCTGGAGTTCTTCAGGCAAAGGAAAAACAAATCAACCAGCAACTGGATGAGATTGCAAGTCTTAAGCTTCAATTCCAAGAAGCTAAGATTGAAAATGAAAGAATCAATCTGAAATTGACTAGTTACAACTCAGCTAGCTTTGTTCTTCAACATATCGTTCCCAAACCAATTGGGAAGAACAAAACTGGTGAGGATGTCTACTCGGATGGAACGGGGGTGGGTTATCATCAAGTTCCACCGCCTGTGCTAAACAATTTTTCAAAGAAACAGTCCCGGTTGGCTAATGAAGCTGAAACAAGTCAGAAAACAGATGTTGAAAAACTTCCAGAAACAATTGATGTCACATTCACTTCGTCGTCTGATGAAGATAGTGTTCAATCTGAAGTCGTAAAGAATGTTGTTGAAAATGTATTAAAATCAGACAGTGATTCGACTGAAGATGAAGAGTGTTTTCTGAACAACTACATTCCGAAATCAAAATCCCAGAACAACTCAAGTGACGAACCTACTCTTGTCATGTACAAGATATCTGGTTCTGATAAGTTGTACTCGGATATGGAGTTTCCAATTGAGAATGTGAATGTTGACAAACTGAAGAAAGTTTTCAAACTTGTGGAAATTGATGTTTCTGAAATTGAAGGGTTAAAGAGTTCCAAAAGACTTTTGAACTTTGAAAAGGATAAATCTTACTATAAGAAACCTGTTGTGCCACCACGTGTTAACAATAACAACCAAAACAGATGGTCAGGTGGTTATCAGGGTGGTAAGAACAGTCAAAAAAGGAACTTTCAAAACAAAAAGTTTGTCGAAAAGAAAGTGTTTGTTAAAAGCTCAAGCTCACTTTCGGAGCAAGAATCGGAAATCTTTTTGAAAACGAATGTAGAATTCGTTGCGAAAAAGGCCTCACAGCCTCAGACTGAAGGGAAAAGTCGGGTTGTTGACACCTGATGTATTGCAAAATACATCCTTTATTCGTGTATAGTTTGTACAATTTTCCGTTATTTTTAGTTCCGTTTTATTTAGAATTGCGTACTATTGATTAGATTGTGTTTTTCCAGGTCTTGGTACATAATGTTGCTGAAAATGGAGTGAAAACGAGCTACAATGCTGAAACACCAAGTCCCGGAACAAGCTTAAAAGAGTTAGAATTATTTGCGAAGTTTTTGGAGAGTTTATGCTGGAAAAGTTGAACAACATTCTGTGAAAAAAGTGTCGTGGCATCGCGCCACGGCTAAACTGGAGTCTCGTCGCGCCCCACCACCAAATAAACAAAGAATTTATGGAATTTTACATGGTGGCGTCGCGCCACCAGGAATGCTCTCACCCGTCGCGCGACGCGACGGGGATGTCTGACGGCCAAAATTCGTTACATATTAGGGTTTGGTATTTAAACTCAAGATAATCATTCATTAACCCTAAGTTACGAACTCAAGAACCCATAGGTGAATTTGAGAGCAATTTTTATGGTTTTTGGAGTATTTTGCCTTGCGGGAATCATCCGGTTGAAGCTCAGAGCATAGGAAAGAAGATTGTTCGGGTCTTATCTCTCGGTTTTCGTTATTTTCTTGTTTTGATACTTTGATGAAGAATTCTTGTTTTGAACTTATTATGTTGATTTTAGACATCATGTTTTCAGGCTAAAACCTTCGTTACTACCTAGGTTAGATGATAGTTTAATAAAGTTTGGATCTTTAATGGTTTTCTATTGTTTGGTTATGGATTGATCTTTGAAAGTAAATAATTCTAGAACCTTTAATTTGGTGCGTGTGCGTATTTAATTTTGATTGTTGATTATTTGCTGTTTCACATAAATTTTGGTGGTTGTCTTTCACATAATGAATTTGTGTTGATTATTCGTATCTTTGCGGGTTCGGGTGTTCTTTGGGAAAATTGGCCGATAGCCTTAGAAACAGTAATTAAAATTCAATTAGAATTAAGTATTCTGCTTAACTTGTCGTTGAGAGGCTCGAGTTAGTTAGTAGGTCTCGGTGAAATTTATAGCTAAGATAGATTTCGAGAGAAGTCGGTCCTAGTTCCTTAATTGCACATGTGTCTACTAAACCAAGTTAGAATCTAGGATTGCCTTAGACTGTCGCGCTGAGAGGTAGATAGTCGTATTAGGGAACTTTTGAAGACGTTAGAGGACTGAGAGGAAGTGTAACAATCGGTGTTCATAACACCCTTGTAGGGTTTCCTAGGTTTCTTCCTGAGAAGGGTCGGGAGGTCTTAGCATGCGACACCTTAGGGTTTAGTACTTTACGATCCCGGTTCCATACCACAATAGTACCGTTAGAAATCCATCCCTAGTTAAACTGGATTCCAGCCTAGGTAGTCGTTAATCTCATTTGAATTAAACCTTAGTTCTCATTCGTGTCATAGTCTAATTTTATTTTAATTCCAATTTTAGGATTTTAGTAAAACCCCCCTTTAAAACACAACAATAGTTAAGTCGTGTCAGTGTTAGTCTAAATAAAGTCGTTAACGTAATTAATTAGAGTCCTTGTGGGTTCGACATCCGGACTTGCTTTTCTTTGCTAGAGTCGACCGGTTCACTTGCCGGTGAGTAGTTTAGTCAAGTTAGAGACTCTAGATTATTATTACTTGAGTCTAAATTTATGTTTATTTTAGTTTATTTATTTAAACTACTTCAAGCACATCAACACCCGCACATGCTTCAAATGCAACGAAGTTGGACACATTGCACGAAAGTGCACCAACTCAAAACCTAAGTCTGTGGTTGTTGAGAATCCGAGAAAGAAAAATGATGTCAAAGGCAAAGCGCCAATGTTTGTTGAGAAGAAGATTTTGAAAAATGAAAACATCAAAGTTAAAACTGAACCCGTAAAACAGACGGTAAAGAAAACTGATCATTTTTACAAACGGGTTGCTTCTTCACAACAGACATAGAAGCCAAAATCTGAATCAAAGACATCAGTTGAGACAAAAACAAAGGTTTCTGATCCTGCAGCAAAACAATCATCTTCAACCAAACCGGTTAAGATGGATGTACCTTTGAATTTGTACGAAAAACTTGAGAAACAAACTTCTACTTCACCAAAGAAGAAGTATGTTTCAAGGAAAGACCAACCATCTGGTCAACCTCCGAAAAACGAATTCTTTTTGTATAAAGAGGTTGAGGTTGGATCTGAAGAAAGTCTTAAAATGAATGACAAAAATTTCCTACCATTGTGCACTGCAACAACCCACATCAAGCTACCCGAGTCGAAGGAGGCTTAGGTTGCTTCAAAATCTAACTGAATGTTTATGAAATGTACAGGAGCTCCCGAGATCTATCTCAAGGTGGATTATGGATAGTGGAGCATCCCGGCACATGACAGGGAGAAAGGCCCTGTTATACGATGTTAGAGGGTTCAACGGTGGATACGTCGGTTTTGCAGGAAATCAAGGAGGACGTATTATTGGGGAAGGGACGTTATCAAATGGTGGATACAGCCTGTTGGGTCCGCAAACATGATTCTGTTATGGATTGCATATTTGTTCATTTGATTAATTGTAGAATAAGTGGTTAAGGGTTATAACATAAGGTTAACAAAGAAACCCTAGTGCACCTACTTCCTCGACGATCACCCCCTGTTGGAGTCCTTTTGCTCTTAGAGATCCTCTCTTGTGCCTAGATTTATACATCGTCTGGTTAGTACAAAAACATCTCGGTTTTTACTTATGAATATATATATGTGTTGATTATTTGTGCTGAGTATTTGTACATATTGTTTAGTAATAATAATACCCATTTAGAATAAAGAGTTTTGGGTAAATTAAACCATGCCATGACGTCTTATATATTGAGATTAGAATCTGGTCGAATAAGGAAATAAACTAGCATGTTTGCATGATTAAGAAAACCCTGTGTATGTTAATTAATTGGTTATTTAGGTGGTATGCAAACACACGAAGGTAGGGTATGATATGAATATACAATTGATAGAATATGATATGTTGTCATGCCCTCACGAGATTTAGTTCAGTAATCAACACATGGTTTATCGGCCCAAAGTATGTGTCAGCCCACTAATAAATCTATCCAATGAAAATCGTTTGGATGCTTTAACAACGTCGGCCACTATTGTTTGTTTTGTTAATAATTGATATGTTTTCTTTAGATTGGTAATGAATGAATATGGATATGATCTTGGTGGTTGATCGATTGGTATAACAGTGGGTATGATAGGAATCCAAATACACAGCACATTGGTGGGCCAGTTACTTGGGGGGCTTTACTTGTTATTAACTAACACAAACTGGGCCTCACACAAGATCATAATCAGGCCTGTTCTACTAAGCCACTAGATGAAACAGAATCACGTAAGTGTTGTGGGCCGGGACATATTTAGGCTTGGGATTTAGCCTGTCACACACACATTTAGTTGGGTCAGAAACCAGTTGGGCCGCACACAACCAGGAACGCTGTAATGGGCTACCAAGTGGTTGTTAGCTTAGTATACTTGTCATACGAAATTACTTGTGACTCAAATTACTTATTGTGTATTATGTGAACTTGCATGGTTACCTGAATGCAAACCGAACTGTTTGATTGTGGAATTGGGAAATACGAACTTGTGACGTAGGTATACTTATGGCTCGAACACTTGTTATAACAGGAGTGATGATATGTGCCGTGCTTGTTCGCTACTTGTGTAATGTGTATAAAGAATATGTGATTTATGTGTATACGAAACTGACTGGCATTGGTAACCATGCTAGGATTTGATTGATCAACTTGAATACGTAGATAAACATACCGAGCAAACCAAGGTGAGTTCACACTCTTTAAAAAGGCATGGGATTCCCGGTGGTTGGGAATGGGGTTAAAGAACTAAAACGGAACCTACATATCCTCCTTGGGTAGGATATGTACCGCCATCCTCCTTGGGTAGGATGCCAATATTAATCCTGCGTATTCTCCTTGGGTAGAATACGTACGTTCGTCCTCCTTGGGTAGGACAACAACCTTAAACTTACTAGACAAAACTCTATCATGAAGTCCCTCATTTTTATATCGACTTAATCGCCGGGCCAATGGCGAGCGGGTCATTAGTTGATAGGGCTATTAGGGTTGACATGCCTCAGACCGTGCCGGTCGGACGGGCGTGTACTAATGGATCTGGGCACTTAGTCAATGATGATAGACATTGACGTAGGGCACAACTTATGTTCGTCAGTTGTCGATATGGTAACGGTCTAGTGGTTCACATGGGGAAGCCCCCACTGGTTATGGATATGGTTTGGGAAACAAGGAACGAATTAACTACTGGTTTTCGAATGAACTTATGGTTTTTTTTTTGAAACAACTTAAAACTGGACAACCAACTGTGAACTCGCTCAACTTTGTTGTTGATTCGCTGTTACATGCCTTGCAGGCCTATAGGTGCATATTGTTGGAACTCGCTGTCTGGGAGGCTGGAGTGGTCATGGGTCGAGATACATGGAACCGCAACACAAGAGTAATGGTTTACATATTGTTTATAAACACTTAACGAATGAATTATGCTTCTGCTGTTTACTGTGAAATATTTGTAACGTTGTAACACTCAATGTTAATAAATGAAAGTTTTATTTAAATATACCTATGAGTTCAATATGATTGGTGGCTAGATCCTGGTACATCACACGCCTCGCGGGGGTTTCCGCATGTGGTATTTTGGGGGTGTGACAGATTGGTATCAGAGCCATTGGTTATAGTGAACTTGGTTTTAAAAAAAGGGAAAACGTTTTTGTAAAACCATACTATAACCGAACAGTTCTGAAAACTTGAATACGACCATGACACTCAGCTCCAGATTGCAAGGTTCGTCTCTTGTATACTCATTGTACTGCATAACTAGTGAACACTTACATATGATATTGCATGTGATTGCACGTATAGCACAATAGTATGAATTCATGTATTACTTGCATGTGTTACGTGACTGATAGGGTGGTATTTCCCTAAACCTTCATGGCTTACGCTTCGTGATGCTCGTTGTTTGCTACTCGAGTTGAGGAACCATTTGACATGAGTTAAGAGGAGCTGAGATGAGTATGCAAATCACAATATTATTGTGGGTGCACACATAATAATAATGTGGGGTGCATGCGAGTCCCAGTGAGCCTTAACAAGTGGAAAAGGGGTTCCATTCCGTTATTTGATTTATGTGAAACACAACAACCTATAGGAGTCATAGTAGTGATTGTCTCCTACTCGAGTGTGAACTTTTCATTTCCCTCTGAAACCTTTCGAAGCTAGATGCTATCGAGTGTCACCTGAACACCCATCTGAACGCCTAGCAAACTGTGCAGAACGTTAGGCACTTGTACAAACATCCCTGAGTTGGATGTTGCAACGCCGAATGATTGGCCTATACTTCCCTCACTCCTATTCGTTTGCTGGAACTCATGTATTGACGTCTTAAATCCCGAAGTGCGATCACTTCTGCAACACTATCGCAACATACCGTGTATTACTCAAACAACTTTCAACATCGATGAACAAGAGGATGAGCGTAGTACTTTACCAACCTCAGTATTTGGACGACCCTGACTACCGGCAACGAACATCAGCGGATTGATTTCAATTGAGTCTGTAACTCTAGTCATCAATTTATGGGAGTCAACTCTTACGAATCAATTAGGACATAAATGATGATAATTGACCAGGGTGTGGTATGCGTAACTGCCAGCACAGTGAGTAGCGCTTTAGGACGTGGCTCAGAATGTGAAAAGATGGACTTGGATGGTGAAGAATCGTAGGGCTTCATTTCGAACAACAACATTGGGGGCAGCAGTCGCAGCGACATCAAGGTATTCGTAACCCTAGCCTACAGTAAGGAAATAAAGGTGCCTAGAACATGGATTGGCCGTGGTTAAGTTAAGAAGACAACGACCAAAGGAACAACGACAGTACATGAAATCCGTGTAATGAAAGCAACAACATTAGAGATGATGCTCATGGAAGGGCATTTAGAATTGGCATGGGCGACGCCAGGACTTTAGCAGCATGGTAGCTAGTATGAGTAGCTAATCGCTTCGTCTCTGTCCGTTTGACCCTGATGCTCCTTGAATTTGAACATGTTGTGGGATCGGCTGACGGCAAGATGATTGAAATTTCATATGTTAGTTGGGATGCAAACTCGACCTTGTGGGACAAGCATTCGACACCGATCTTCTTTCTGCTATCCTCGATGGTTTAAAGCAGTAGTTAGAATGGAGTGGTAATCCCTACATCGCGCAAATATACCCTTTGAGAAGAAAACTTTGCGTATCCCTCTCCCTAGTAGAAAATCGTCATCTGTTTCAAAGTATCGGAATTGTGCAAGGGTTAGCGTCAATACTGCAATGAAAGCCCGGAAGTGTCCACAGAAGGATTACCCCGCTATGTTAGCACTTATTATTGATGTTAAGGCTAAGGAAAAGAGGATCGATGATCCACCATTTGTTCGTGATTTCTCCCTGAGTGCTACCAGAAGAACTATCAGGTTTACCTTCACATCGTCAGATGGAATATCAGATCGGTATCATGACAGAAGCAGCCCTTGTTACTAGTATTCCTTATTGTCTTACACCAGGAAGGTTGCAGGAACTTTCTAATCAACTTCAGGAACTATTGGACATGAGTCTTATCAGATCTAGTTTTTTCGCTTTGGGGAGCCCAGTTATACCAGTGAAGATAAGACTTTCCGTATGTGTACCGATTATTGAGAGCATAACAAGGTGACGGTTAGGAACCGCTTGTCTCGACCATGTATTGGCCACCTGTCGACCAGCTGCGAAGATCAAGTTTCCATTCGAGTATTGGCTAGCGAACGAACTATCATCAGATGGAACTCCAAGAGGAGAATGCTCTTAGAACAACATGTCAAATGCAATGCAGCCATTTCAACTTTGTACATCATGATCATCGAGTTGATCAACGCACCAGCAACTTCAGGGATCGCATGAATCGACCGTATTTGTTGACGAGGTTCTGAATCCTGACCAGGAGAATGGAACGCCATGGGTGGCATTTGTATCTTATTTTAGAACTTCTGAGGGAGGAGCCGAGCCACTCTGCGCAAAGTCTTGATAAATGTAACTTCTGGGTTCGAGAGGTACCTTTTAGGCATATAATCAGCGAAGTGGGAATGTACGTGGATCTCGCTAAGATCCGTCTTGGTTGGAAACTGATCAACACCAAAGAGTCCTTCGAGGATACAACAATTTCTTGGTCTCGCTTAATTCTATCGCAGATAAATCGCAGGATTTTCGAAGGTCGCGCAGCTTCTAGAACAGCAGGGTGCTGTGTTCGTGAAAGACAGAATAGGAGGACGTCTTTTCAGCTTTCAAATCCCAACTCTTCAATGCACTGAGCATCGTCTTTACCAGAGGGTGTGGGTGATTTAGTGGTATATCCTTGTGGTTCGAATCAGAGTCCCAGTTACACGTCGATGCAACACAAGAGAGTGATGACTTACGTAATAGAGTTACCAGAGGAACTGCACGACACAACCGGCGGTGGAAACCGTGGTATTTGGATTTACTTGGAGGCATTACTTGGACGGTACCGAATGCGTTACCTAGACCGATCACAAGGGTCTCCCGTGAATCGATATTCGAAAGAGCTAAAGGAAGAGGATTTTCAAGTTGGACCCATGAGGGGCATGGAGAAGCAACCTCGGGCAGGGCAGATGATATTCGCCACCTCAAGAACGGGTGTGGACCTCATTATACGACAACTGGAGGGAACTCGTGTTGAGCAAAGCGCACCGGCTTCGATATTCTAGTCGTCTGGGTTTTGGTGAGAGACATTAGGATTTATAAACCTTGTACTGGTATTCGGGCATGAAGGCCCACCTAGCTAGGTATGGGAATGATGTTTGACTTGTGGGAAAGTCAAGACGAAGTGTTAGCAACTAGTAACATCTATATGGAAAGTGAAAATAGACAGCTATGGATTTGGTCGCTAGTCTACTTACAACTCGAAACGGAAACAATATCACCTGGATGATCGTTGATTGCCACACGTAACCAACACACTTTCTAGCCATCAAAGAAACGGATAAGTTTTCTACACTCGCAGTCATCTACCTGAAAGAAGCGGTTGCTAGGCACGGGGTGCCAACCTCCATTATCTCTGATCGCGACCCACGATCTACATCTGATTTGTGCCAAGCAATGCACAAATCCTTTGGCTCACGTCTAGACATGAGCACAGTATATCAACCACAGACGAATGGGCAGACTGAATGCACCAACCAAACTCTTGAAGACATACTTCGAGCATGTGTAATTGACTTTGGAAACGGCTGGGAAAGACACCTCCCTTTAGTGGAGTTTTCTTATAACAACAGTTACCGCACCAGCATCTAGGCTGCTTCGTTTGAGGCATTATACGGACGGAAGTGATGATCACCTCTTTGTTGGGCAGAAGTTGGAAACAGCCAAATCACAGGCCCAGAACTCGTCGTAGACACAATAGAGAAGATTGCTCAGATACGACAACAAATGTCGGCAGCTCGTGACCATCAGAAAAGCTAAGCTGATAAGCTCAGGAAACCACTCGAGTTCCAGGTTGAGGATCGAGTACTACTTAAAGTCTCACTTTGGCATACGAGACAGACTCAACCCGTGATATGTTGGACCTTTCGAAATCACGGAGAGAATTGGCAAGAGGCCTACAGATTGAACCTACCCGAAGAACTCAGTGGAGTTCACAACGTATTCCATGTGTCAAATCTGAAGAAGTGTCTGTCAGATGAAACCCTCATAGTTCCTTTCAAGGAGCTCACCATCAACGATCAGTTGCGATTTGTCGAGGAACCAGTGGAAATCTTGGACCAGGAGGTCAAGATTCTCAAACGCACCAGGATACCTATTGTTCGAGTTCGTTGGAACTCCCGTCGTGGCCCAGAGTTCACCTGGGAACGAGAGGACCAAATGAAACACAAGTATCCCCAATTGTTCGAGAAAAGTAAAACCACTACTGAGGCTGAAGCTACTGCGGAATTTCGGGACGAAATTCCAAACAACGGGGGGATGATGTGACACCCCGAGAAAACCAAGAAAACCACGCAACCTAACTAGCTTCCTCAGTAACTACGTGCTAAATTTCGGGACGAAATTTCTTTCAAGTTGGGGATGATGTGACAACCCGAACATCTATGATTAGCACTACTTAAATCCCACAACCTTCGGCGCATGTCTTTACGTTTAATTTCCCTATTTTGTGCAATCATGTGAGACTTGTAAAATTACATTCGTGCTTCATAAAAATGTTCTTAAGTGTATATTGGTTATTCCTAAATGAAAGCGTTAAGTGTTGTCATGTGTGGATTAATGTGTATACGTGTTAGTTAATTCATCTAGGAATCGATTACTATTTCCTTGGGCCCGAGTCTGTTTAACACTTACCCACATTCACATGGGCAGGAGGCCACACCTCTCTTGTATCATTCCCCACATCACTCGGAGCCCATTCAGAGCATATATACACACCCAATTACATCAGACTTATGTTTGGAACTAGTGGAGCCTAGAGGAAGCCTAGAGTTGGGCCGGTTGTTAATATTAGTGTATAATGAGCCCACTCCTCGTAGACTTTGAATGTGTTTAACTAGGATCTTGTAACCCATTGTAACCCACTTTAAATCTTGGTTTCTAAACTCTCGGCCCACCTTGTACTTAGCCCAGCCCACAGCCTGTTGGGTCCGCAAACATGATTCTGTTATGGATTGCATATTTGTTCATTTGATTAATTGTAGAATAAGTGGTTAAGGGTTATAACATAAGGTTAACAAAGAAACCCTAGTGCACCTACTTCCTCGACGATCACCCCCCTGTTGAGTCCTCTTGCTCTTAGAGATCCTCTCTTGTGCCTAGATTTATACATCGTCTGGTTAGTACAAAAACATCTCGGTTTTTACTTATGAATATATATATATATATATATATGTGTGTTGATTATTTGTGCTGAGTATTTGTACATATTGTTTAGTAATAATAATACCCATTTAGAATAAAGAGTTTTGGGTAAATTAAACCATGCCATGACGTCTTATATATTGAGATTAGAATCTGGTCGAATAAGGAAATAAAATAGCATGTTTGCATGATTAAGAAAACCCTGTGTATGTTAATTAATTGGTTATTTAGGTGGTATGCAAACACACGAAGGTAGGGTATGATATGAATATACAATTGATAGAACATGATATGTTGTCAGGCCCTCATGAGATTTAGTTCAGTAATCAACACATGGTTTATCGGCCCAAAGTATGTGTCAGCCCACTAATAAATCGGTCCAATGAAAATCGTTTGGATGCTTTAACAATGTCGGCCACTATTGTTTGTTTTGTTAATAATTGATGTGTTTTCTTTAGATTGGTAATGAATGAATATGGATATGATCTTGGTGGTTGATCGATTGGTATAAAAGTGGGTATGATAGGAGTCCAAATACACAACACATTGGTGGACCGGTTACATGGGGGGCTTTACTTGTTATTAACTAACACAAACTGGGCCTCACACAAGATCATAATCAGGCCGGTTCTACTGAGCCACTAGATGAAACAGAATCACGTAAGTGTTGTGGGCCGGGACATATTTGGGCTTGGGATTTAGCCTGTCACACACACATTTAGTTGGGTCGGAAACCAGTTGGGCCGCACACAACCAGGAACGCTGTAATGGGCTACCAAGTGGTTGTTAGCTTAGTATACTTGTCATACGAAATTACTTGTGACTCAAATTACTTATTGTGTATTATGTGAACTTGCATGGTTACCTGAATGCAAACCGAATTGTTTGATTGTGGCATTGGGAAATACGAACTTATGACGTAGGTATACTTATGGCTCGAACACTTGTTATAATAGGAGTGATGATATGTGCCATGCTTGTTCGCTACTTGTGTAATGTGTATAAAGAATATGTGATTTATGTGTATATGAAACTGACTGGCATTGGTAACCATGCTAGGATTTGATTGATCAACTTGAATATGTAGATAAACATACCGAGCAAACCAAGGTGAGTTCACACTATTTAAAAAGGCATGGGATTCCCGGTGGTTGGGAATAGGGTTAAAAAACTAAAACGGAACCTACATATCCTCCTTGGGTAGGATATGTACCGCCATCCTCCTTGGGTTGGATGCCAATATTAATCCTGTGTATTCTCCTTGGGTAGAATACGTACGTTCGTCCTCCTTGGGTAGGACAACAACCTTAAACTTACTAGACAAAACTCTATCATGAAGTCCCTCATTTTTATATCGACTTAATCGTCGGGCCAATGGCGAGCGGGTCATTAGTTGATAGCGCTATTAGGGTTGACAAGCCTCACACCGTGTCAGTCGGACGGGCGTGTACTAATGGATCTGGGCACTTAGTCAATGATGATAGACATTGACGTAGGGCACAACTTATGTTCATCAGTTGTCGATATGGTAACGGTCTAGTGGTTCACATGGGGAAGCCCCCACTGGTTATGGATATGGTTTGGGAAACAAGGAACGGATTAACTACTGGTTTTCGAATGAACTTATGGTTTTTTTTAAACAACTTAAAACTGGACAACCAACTGTGAACTCGCTCAACTTTGTTGTTGATTCGTTGTTACATGCCTTGCAGGCCTATAGGTGCATATTGTTGGAACTCGCTGTCTGGGAGGCTGGAGTGGTCATGGGTGGAGATACATGGAACCGCAACACAAGACTAATGGTTTACATATTGTTTATAAACACTTAACGAATGAATTATGCTTCCGTTGTTTACTGTGAAATATTTGTAATGTTGTAACACTCAATGTTAATAAATGAAAGTTTTATTTAAATATACCTATGAGTTCATTATGATTGGTGGCTAGATCCTGGTACGTCACACGCCTCGCGGGGGTTTCCGCATGTGGTATTTTGGGGGTGTGACACTTATAGTCCTTGTATGGACTTATAGTTTCATTTCAATCCCTGCATGGACTAGTATTACCTTAAAGTCCCTATAAGGGCTTATCTTCCTGTGTAGTCCATGCGTGGACGTTTGTTATTCTAATTCTCTAATGAACTTATTTTTCGTTTTAAGTCCTTGTGAGGAAGTTTGTTCAGCAAAGCCCTTTTTGTGCGTATGTGGGACCAATATAGTCCTTTTATGGACGTGTTATTTCATTAAATCCCTATGGGGATGTGTTATTTCTATATAGTCCTCCCGCCATCACGAGATTTAATTATAGTCCCCTAGTGGACATGATATTCCATTATAACCTCTTTGTAGACATGACTTTCTTTATAGCCCCTTCATGGGCAAACTGTTTTAATATAGTCCCTATACGGACTTATAATTTCCTTTTGGTCCCCTGTGGGCAAATATGATACTAAAAGTCCTGTTTAAGGCACCATGGTAAATTTCCTAATGATTTATTGGAAGTTTTAAAAATTTTATATAGGTACTCATATCGTCCTTTATCAATCATTAGTATGAATTTTCTTCGAACTTTATCAATCAGCTAAGTAATTTCAAAAGATCTTCTTAATGGTTTACCCCTGCCAAGTGGCAAGTCCACGTTAATTGGCCAAAACTTTCGGTAGTTAAGGGTAATTATTCCTTCTACTATGATAGTTAAGGGAAATACCCCTTCTATCCAGAGGCGGTGAACTATGTTCAAGCCTCCAAACCTATATGATCAATGCGATCATGGTAATATCGTGTGACCATTAAGACAAATTAATCCTTGTTAACATCTAAGAACATGTTAACACTCCTGGCAGTGTGACTTGAGAAACCACACCAGCCGTCAAGGTATTTTGGACTATGTCCAAGCCTTAAAGCCTATATGATCAAATTTGATCTTGGCAAGTATCATCAATGCGATGATCAAAATATAAACATCCGTTAGTGATGAAGTGCCTACGGGCTAAACTTGTTGTCCAATAAGGCAACGACAGTTGTGGTCTATGACCCCCTGTCTAAAAATATTGGACTATGTCCAAACCTAATAGTCTATATGATTAATGCGATCATGACTAATATCGTATAACATCCTAGTGATGTTTTGCCTACGGATATAACATATTGTCCATTTGAGACATTGACATTGTGATCTTTATGATCCCCTGTCCGAGGTAGTGAGCTATGCTCAAGCCTAATAGTCTATATGATCAATGTGATCATGACTAATATCAGCTAATACAATGATCATATTATTGTATAATATATTTGATGTGCAGTCTTAGGTCTTCTTATCTTCATAATGAGATTTTTAAGAAGTACATTACGACTCGATAGTTATGGCTTACGTATTGATTTTCAGTGATTTAGATAACGAAACTAGAGTAATACAAGAAACACATGGTGGATACGCCGCTGGTACTTCATATATATAAGTGTGTTTATTGTATTACCCTTCGTGGCGTTATCCCAAATCACCATTAGGATTTATGTCGCCTACGGGTTATATACCATACTGTCCATTAGAGACATTGTCAAGTGTGACCGTTATGGTTCATCGTCAAAGGTGATGGGCAATGCCCAAGCCTTATAGTCTATAAGATCGATAAGATCATGACTAATATACTCAATTTCGATAATTATATAGATATATACATATATTATATATATGTAAACATCCATTAGTAATGTCCTATGATTTGCCTATGTGCCAAAATGAATCGTCGTTCAAGAGGATGACAGTTGTAGTCTATGACTCCCTGTCCAACGGTGAAGAACTAGGTTCAAATCTTAAAGCCCCTGATCTAATAAGATTGCGGCTTATAAATTAATGTCCTCCGTGACAGGCTTTTGTTGACATATCTTATAACGTCCTTTGCGACAAGGCCTTCGTGCCATATGATTATTTATGACCTTCCTGATGGACTCATGTTTCATATTGTAAAAGCCATTGTGGCAAGCCTTCGAGCTATCTAAAATCGTCAATATGACAAAGACAGTTGTGACCTTGTGATCTCCTGTCAAAAGGGTAATGGACTCGGTCCAAACCTTAATTTCCATTGATGGACCTTTTGCGACCTAGGCTAAATATTGATATACATTCAAATGACATTCATTAGAGATGTTCATACCCTATTAGCCGGTATGATTTAAGGATACCATGGCTAATGTATGTTGGTCGTCAGGACGATGACAAGCTATAGAAATGCAATTAAGCAATTGTTTAATTTTGGTGTTTAGTGCCAAGCGTCAAGTATGGCAAACTTGAATGAGACAAATAACAGTCGTGATACTGATGATGCGACAAATACTAATGATGCAACAAATGGGAACCTCAAGGTTAACGGAGTTAATCTCCAAGCTGTGATTGACGCAACTGATAGAAAGGCTATGAGAAAGGTCATGAAAAGGTTCGAAAAGCCGAATGCTACTTGCTCTAAATCATATTTCCCTGCTCATGAGAAGATTTTTGCTCACACTTCGAATGCGAAGGACAAGCCAAATAAGATGACATATAGTGAGGATTCCCGTTCCTCTAAAGGATGTACTTAAAAGTACTTTGTCTCTTGCAAATCAAGAGACTTCAATGGCGAAAAAGGGAGCCATTGATTTCATAAAATTGTTGGATGAAATGGAGACCATTATGGACATCAGCGGTTGTGCTGAGAGAGACATTGTGATATATGTATCACAGTCATTCAAGGGCAGTGCCCTTAATTGGTGGAAGACTTTAATGAAGTTACATGAAGAATACTCTTACACAATTTGGGATGGTTCAAGTTCATGGACTAATCAGAAAAACCGATTGACTGCGACACGGAATGGAAAAGGTGGAATAAGAATTTTCTGACTCTCACCATGCAGAATCTTGGCTGTCGACAGAATGTTACAAATTTTAGTTATTATCTGAGATAGTGCCCTATTCGGTTAACCCAAAATCTAAGCTTAATGCATTAATTATTGGTGGTTTAGCATCGATAATAAGAGGGCACATTAAGGTTTCAAAGCTTGCTTCTTATAAATCCATTATGGATCTATCTCAGCTACTCACGTTATATAGATTAAGAAATAAACCAGTCAAAGCGGAGACTGCCCTAAAACTGTCAAAGATAGTATAGCTAAGTATAGAGAGACTAAGAATGGAGGTGCTTAAACCCTCTTGATGAATGCCAAGAGGCAGTTCATATCAAAGATGACACTAGGTATATCCCTTATTGTGAATCAATTGCTAAGAATTTTGTTTTGATTCAAGTACTACTAAGTCTTTCATAGATCATAAGCTTAGCAAACTCTTATAATTTTTCCATAAGAACTCCAGATATTGAGTATAAGGTAAAACTTACCGACGAAAATCATAGGAACCATTTCTTCTATTCTTGTCGGAAATCTTCATTCATAAAATCTAGAGTACTCTTCCTCCAGACAGAGTACAATAATATATGCTATTTATTTTGTTATCTCATTGATTTCTATCAACTGCGAATGCCAAACTATATTGATAAAGGCGCCATATGAGGATTGGTGTATATTAGTGTGTTCCGTAGATTGCTTCCATGCCTGATCAGTATGGAGGTTTAATGCACGGAACCACTAAGATATCCCAATGGTCATATTGTACTAAAGTCAGCTAATGGTGTTCAAAGAATATATCCAGTATAGAAATGTCCAAGTAAGTGTCACTAATTACGGTATCCTTGCATTCGTAAAGCAAATGTGTCATTTATCTGACACGAGTATCGATAAATGAACTGAAGCCTGAGATTTAGAATACCTCAGTAATCTCAGTGTATCTTGGTTATCTTCTCCAAGGGACCACTCTGTTTATCTCCTGTGAGGCTAGTAGAGTTAAGGAAAACATACTGCTTAGGGCTACATTATTATAAAAGCTCCATATCGGTTAGTACCAACAATAATGGAAGGATTGAAACCCTAATCATATGAGTCTCAAGATAAAGCTTCTCGAAGCCTAATTCATAATTTCGAGAGCTCCGACATTATTATTTCAGAAAGACGGTTCGTTATGCTTATACATTGATTACCGCAACCCTATTTAGGCAACAATTAAGAATCACCATCAGCTGCCCAGGATCTCGATTCATTCGACTGACCGTGAGGTTAGTTATTCTTTATGGTTAGTTTAAGCAATAGTTGGAGTAACCATCTCACCTTAAATAAGCTCTCTTATAACTAATAAGTTAGTATATAAACATCAAGGCTGCTCCTTTGGAGACCTTGTATAGATGGAATGTTAAACATCCGTTTGATGGACAGGACTTTGGTAAGTCCAAACATCAAGATCTGAAAGTTGCCCTGGAAACAATGGATAGGATCATATAAATTTATAATCATCTGGAAGTTGCAAGTAATCGGTGGAAAAATCAATCATTGATGAAAGTCGCAAACCTCTTAAGTTCTTAATAAGGAATAAGATTCAACTGAAAGTATCACCCTAGAAGGGTGTGCTAAATTTTAATTTAACAGGCTAGTTAAGCTCTGGATATATATATTGGACCATTCTAGAAAACCGAGCATGTCAAGATCGGTAGCTAGTAAACTGAAACTTGCCTAAGGAGCTTGATGGAAATCGTAATGTGCTCTACACTGGTGATTTAAGGATATATCTAGCCGTTAAGTCGATAGCATTATGATGTGCAGAGTAATGAAAACTTATGGTTTGTTGAGGAACCAGTATCGATTCAGGATCGACAAGATTAAAAGCTCCAAAAGAAAGCATATACCTATTGTAAAGATTAAACGGGATGCCGTTGGGGCCCCGAATATGTACGAGAGGTCGTAATTACTTTACTACAAAAGAACTCCTATCTTTTTATCAAATCTCGAGGTCGAGATTTCTTTTAAGGGGGTGAGGATGTAACACCTCGTAAAAATCACGTCCAATGATGTATCGACACATGTACTAAACCCTAATAAAGTCAAACGTTGAATTTGAGAGACTAATTTTGCGAAAAATCAAAAATTTTGATTATAGAAGGACTTGAAAATGTTAACATGCATAATATAAGCCTCTGAATAATGTTACATAGTAATCGTATTCACAAATGAGCCACCTGTTGATCGAGAGTAGCCGTTTGCGTAATTAATTGAAAGTTTGTGCGACGAAGGGTTAAAAGTGTCAACATGTTAATTCTTACCTCTGAGTGACCTTTTAACAAGCCGGGAGCTTTATGATGTTTGATTATACTATCAGGAATTCCAAATATTGCCCATCTAAGGCTTTTATGCCTATAAGTAAAGTCTAAATTCAGAGACTTGGAGATAGATGAGTTCTTAAAGAGAGAAAAGCGAGCTAAAAGGTTCAAGGAGATATTTGATAGAGCTGCAAAACTTGGAAGATGGAAGCTGATGAGACCTCCACCAGTAGACCAGACACCAATCGAAAAGGAGGAAAACAAGATCCCAAGATGGGATAGAAAGCGCGATGGTGATCCTGAATATAGAAAATACTGGAATGGAGTTGGTAGGCCTCTAAGGCGAAAGATGCTTCAGGAACGAGATGAAAAGAGAAGGCAGAAAGCTAAGGCTAGGAGACGCAGCAGGAAGACAACTTGAAGACTATGCAGGAAGGAAGACTACAGCTACATCCAAGGGGGAGTCTGTTAGTGCATATGTCTGTAGCTTCTGTCTGCATCGAGTCTTATGTATTTTGTCCTGTTTGTGTGTTTTTGTATATGTATGTATATGTATGTGTGTCTAGACAAAACAGGGAACGACGCGTAAACTGTTAAGTAAAATCCGTCGGACGACATGTGTCATCCGAACGGATGGCCATCCAATTAGATGACCATCCGAACATGTGGCACCCTCTCCTTCCCTGTTTGCCTATAAATAGTAGGTTAGTGCTAGTTGTCTAGGACTTTTGGCTGATTACTGAAGCGAAGCTCTGTCTGTCTGACTTTCATCTGGAACTTCTGTACTTTCATACTTCATCAATGAAATCAGACATGTTAAGGGTTGAGATTGTTGTATGTGATTCTCAGACGGTGTCGAGGGATTCCGCACCTCGCCACTGATCGATTCCGCTACGTTCTTACACTAGAACAGATCCTGCGCGTGGCCTAACAAATAATAATTATAACATATTATATTTGACCTGAATCATTTCTGGGATATATTTACGTCAAAACGTAAATCAACTTCATGTTATACCCACATGTACATAAAAAATGCATAAAACTCGGTTACAAAGCCTTTAGAAAGTTGAGAGGGTTGTAAGTGTCGAAAATTGAGGGGTATAAATAATAAAAAACACAAAAAGACAAAAAATCAAAATCCAAAGGACAAAAAAGAAAATGTTGGTGCATATTGGTGACAACAGCTTAGATTTGGTCTTTGGATATCTTGTAATTAGTTAAACGATAAACGGTTAGCGGGTTTAGCTTTGTATTAGTGAATTAATAGAGTTTGGGCTAAACAAAACCCACATTGGGTCTAGGGGGACGAATTGGGCTTGCCCATGTAGGAAACTCTAGCCCAAGTTGCAAACCTTGTGTTATATAAACAAGGTTATGCTTTAGGGTTTAGGTTAATCAGCCAAAACAGAGTTTGTAAGAGAATTCTAGAGAGAGAAAGTAGAGAGAGTGAGAGATTTCAAAATTGGCTTTGTAGTCAAGATCACAGATAGTGGCTGTGAGGTCTTGAATTGATTGTAAACTGCAAGTTGGATAATCAATAGAAGACCCGTTTGATTGTGAATTCTGTGTTTCTACTCGTTTCTGTGATATTCTGATCAAGAGGATTCCGCACTCTTGATTAGATTGACAATTCTGTGAAAGATCCATACATCAAGGGGACCTACAGAAAAAATAACAAATCATCATTCACCCATGTTGATAGTTATATTATATATATAACTAGTGTTAAGGAACCGTGCTTTGAGGCGGGATTGTAGACGTAAAAATGTTGAATCATGCATGCCCGTTGCAGCGTGTTAACTTGCAAAAAATAACCTCAAACGTAAAACATAGGAAAAAATAACTAAGTCGACTTAAGATCCGCACATTGTGTCACGGTTGTTAAACGTAAATTGCAAAACAAAATAAAGTAAAAACTTTGAACCACACATTCGCGTTGTATGGTTTTAACTCATAAAATTTAAACCGAAACGTAAAATGAAAAATTTGTAAAATATGAAAAATATATGGGACCAAAGTTGAAAGTGGAAAAATATTAAGATAAAGATTAGAAGTAAAAAATGTTTTATGACAAAGTTGTAAAAGACAAATAACTATAGGGCTGAAAATTATAAAAAAAAAATGAATTATAATAAGTACTCTTACTCATAAACTAAAGGTTGGTAAAAGTAGAAACATATCATTCAATGGGTGGGTGGACAAATGAACTAAGAAGGAAGATGTATTGTGCATTACTCAGTACACAAAGCTAGAACAACTTATACAAAGTTGAATAGTAGATTCAACTCAAATAAGTTTTTTGTGAATTAATAGAGGGAAAATATAAAATATATAACTAGTGTCAATTTCTCCGTGCATTGAGGCGGAATTCAGTCGGTAACAGTTTGGTTTATCACGGACATCTTCTTTTGATCCAGTCATCTCTGATATATTCTTCTAAGTCTCAGTTGAAGTTCTTCTACATTGGCTGTATGCTTTTAGAGAACTTCACCTGCGACTGAGTTGTATTCAGATGCTTCATGGTAAAGTTCAGATGACTCGCTGTCATCAGATGCTCCTCAGCTACTTACGTTCTTTTCAACACTTACATAAAAATGGACTAACAAAGATGCACCGTTTGTCTTTTATGAGAGTTATATAAAATCTTTTAACATTCAACAAGAAAAATTGGTTGAGGCCCCAATCTCGCAATCACCGAATTGCTCTTTACCATTCGAAATGATGTGTTAAGCAAGTGACTACGTGGTCAGGGTCGTGTTGGGGAAATGGTTGAGAAAAAAACGATGGCAATTTATTATGCGAGCAAAACTCTTTCAGATGCACAAAATGAAATTACACAACAACTGAAAAGGAGTTACTCATGGTGGTTTATGAATTAGATAAGTTTAGATCTTATATAAGGGGTAGTAAAGTAATCATTTACTTTGATCACAATGCTGTCAGGTACCTTATGGACAACAAAGGAGCAAAGCCCCGATTGATTATGTGCATACTCTTTTTGCAAGAGTTTGATTTGGAGATACGGGATGAGAAATGAAGTAAGAATGTAGTGGCTGAGCACTTGTCCCAGTTGATAGTTGAAGGTGTCTCTCAATCTATGGATATTAATGAAACCTTCCTTGGTAGGCATATATTGTCTATTTCTAGCTTACCATGGTTTGTTAATATTGTTAATTACTTGGTAACAGGTACAATGCCAGAACACTGGGTAAGGAGAAAGAGGATTCATATCCTCTCACAAGTGAAGCATTATAGGTGGGAAGAGCTATATTTGTTTAAAGTGTGTGCGGATCAAATGATAAGAAGATGCATCCCAGATGAGGAGATTTTGAGTGTGTTGTCCCATGTGCATTCTTTCTCATGTGGTGGTAACTTTAGTGGCCAAAAGATGGGACCTAAAGTGCTTACATTGCCAACTTTATTTAAAGGTGCATTTAAATTTTTTAAAAACTGTGTTAATTGTCAACAAATAGGGAGTATTACAAGGAGGGATGAGATGCCCATGTAACCGGTTCTTACAATAGATGTTTTTGACGTTTGGGGAATCGATTTTATGGGCCCATTCACCAATTCTCTTGGCAACTTTTACATTTTGGTGGTCGTGGACTACGCTCATTTGTAATTCTATCCAAACTAACATCTGCTTAAGGTCTGGGATTCCTCAAGTCATCATAAGTGATGGAGGATCTCATTTTGAAAATTTCAAGTTTGGACAGTTACTCAAACGGTATGGTGTTAACCATAGAATTGCAACTCCTTATCTTCCTCAAACGAGCGGTCAGGTAGAGGTGTCAAATAAGCAAATCAAAGAGATTTTGCAAAAGACCGTAAGGGTGGACCAAAAGGATTGGTCGACGAAGTTGAATGATGCCTTATAGGCCTATTGAACGGCTCATAAAAACCCTATTGACACTACACCTTATCACTTGGTTTTTGGTAAGAACTGTCATTTACCAGTTGAACACGTATAAACTGCATTATGGGCTATTAAAGTGGATAACTTGAAATATGATGCAGGTAAAGAGTGGAAGTTGAAGTTGTGCAAGTTGGAAGAGTACATGCTCCCTCAGATGAAGAAGAGGAGGAGGATGATGAACCAGTGTCACACCCCGATTTTCCACGTGTCACCGGTGGGCCCGGTAGGGGAGTATCGTGACGTGGTTGGCAACATAATAGTCAAACAACACAATATTTAAATGCACAGCGGAAGCAAAGTATAGATTTAATTCAACCAACGATATTGTAATATTAAGTATCACAAATAGTCGAATATAAATCCACAGGTAGATCAAGTTTAAAAAGGAAACAAATGTTCAACAGTTATGACATCCAAGCTGGCGAGACTTAATGTGGATGCTAGGAGACAAGCCAGCCTATTTCGCGTAGTACCTGCACTTAACCTTTTAAGAAAATACGTCAGTTTACACTGGTAAATACAATCAACCGACTCATTTTGAAAAGAGTTTAAGAAAATGCATTTAAGGCACAAGGCACAAATAATATTTTATAACTTGGGATAATTATGTAAATATATAAACTTGTAAACGAATTACATGTTTCTTATGCGTTCAGTAGTCCGGTCCTTAAACTGGATTAAAGATCAATAAACACACCACTTTATATAATGAGACACTGACAGGTGTACGCCTACACCTGAGTGCTAAGGTCGTGGCCATCTCGTAAGATGATGCCAGGGATATCCGGGACATGGTCATTAACCCCCCAAAGGCTTTAAGCAACAAAACATTTCAAAACAGAGCATATCAATGATTTAACCTCTATTCGATTAAAGATTCAATGCTGGACCAAGCGGTATTTTATATACCGTACCCCAAGCCCGTATAGGGAAAATAAGTTAAAAGTATTTACCTGAGCAAGTATAGTTCAAAATCAGCAAGTGCAAATATCTTTTACTGGTTCTCCTAATCTGGAACGAAGGTTTATAATAACCTATTAGAATACTAACGGGTCTTTAGTTAAGCTTGCGCTTAGACCGGTTAGTTTTAAAGATACGGTTCGTACGCACGTTTAAGCGAAGACCGGATAGAATGTGATTTAGACCCGACAAGTTTGAAGACTTGTTTAATATGGGTATATGATACACATTCTGGATTTTGAGACAAAACCGATATGGTTTGACCCGTTTCGGCTAATTTATGTAAACTAGTTACATAAACCGAACCGAACGCGCATGAAGCGTAACGGGTATCCGTAATAGTCCTAAACAGGTTTCCTAAGTTAACACGCCTTAAATAAGTTGTGATATCAGCAGGATATCACCCATGATGCCCAAAACGAGTTTAATCTCTTAATAAGCCCCGTAGGGGTATTTTGGTCATTTTAAAGATTATAAAAGTGTTTAATTAGACACCTGTGATCCGGGTCTGAGTTGATCAGTAAAATGGCCTATTTTAACAGGTTATAACATTTGGTAATAAGTCTTATATGTTAAAATCGTTTTACACCCAAACTATGCGTTAAATACGCGTATAAAGTCGTTTTAAGTGACGTACCGTTTAAAATACAATTCTGAGTTTCCAGGTCAGTTTAACAGTCTCAAAATACTATAATTATTATTTAAAATCAGTAGCAATTGGATTGGCGCCTTTTGGATTTGTAAAACTCGTTTTATGGCCTAAAAGGGCATATTCGGTATTTACCGAATTAGGGCGCTAATCCAAGCTTATGATCAGTTTAAAAATAATTAAAAATCTTCAAAAATCCCAAAATATTATATTACATTAGTGGGTAAAAAGGTTTGGTGTCAAAACTGAGTTTAGGTAGGCTTTACGCTAATGGCGCCGTTTAATTAATAAACATGTTTATAAATACGCCATTAAGCATAACTCCTAATCTAGACTTCCGATTGACGTGAAATTTTGTAGACAATGTTCAATAATCAGTACTAAAGATTTTTGCACTTTTACATTTTCTAAAATCTCGTTTGATGGTCATAAGGGCATTACGGTCAATATTTAGGCGATTAACGGAAACATCGGATGATTAGGGATTCGAGTGGTATAAACGCAGAGGCTTATACACACATGTAACTAGGTCCTAATGGAACCTTAAGGCATGTCTAAACCTATAAGAATCGGGTCAGAACTGAGGTCAAAGCAAAAGTCAAACTTTTGCGTATCTCGGCTCCGAATCGGTTCTAAACAATAAGTTGTCGAATCAAACAAGTGTAGACAAGTTATTATACTTATTTTCAAGTTGTATGACTAATAAAACAGGTTACACGCCTTCCGTATCATTAAATATGCGATTAAGGTTTCTGTTGACTTTTTCGGATAACCTTTGACTCGATAAACGACCTAGTTAGGATTCGAATTAGTGAGTGCCCTTTTAGGGGTTTATTAAACATATAAATACCAACTTATAACAACCTTTGATTCGACAAATCTCTGGACCATTTATTTATCATCGAAAAGTCAAACCGTAGTTACGACGGTTTGATTTCTAGGCCATAAACTAAGTATGAATGAATTAGGAAAGATCAAGGGTACTTACACAAGTCTTATGGATGATATGGATTGCTTGTAGGCTGCTTGAATGACTTGGAAATGCTCAGAAGTGAAGATGAATGATGAATGTGGAATGTGTGACTTTTATAAGAATTTTGATCATCATAGATCGATGCCACACGGGTCTAGGGGTGTTACAAGATGCTTGCATGTGTTCCCTAAGGCTAAAAACCAATATAGGCCGCCCATAGAATCAACAACTTGCATCCAAAGTCGGTTAAAGGGCTGAAACAGCCAACTGTCATGTATCTGGTCGCTGTGCAGTCCTAGCGCACCGCTACGCTTCTGGTGTAGCGCCCCGCTAGGCTGGTAGCGCACCGCTACGCTTCTGGTGTAGCGCCCCGCTAGCCTGTCATCAGCCTTGAAAATTTTGCAATTTAGTCCCTGGTCCCCCGAAAGGTCGCTTTCTCATGTTTTCTTGCATTTTGGGACTTTGTTATTAACATATAGGGGATTTAAAACTTATACCCACTTTGTGAAGCCCTCGGGTAACTTTGTGATCACCCGAAAAACCCTAAATTTCAACGTTGACACTTATAACCCTCGTACACGAATTTTATCACAACTTGCTCATACGATATCGAAACTTCATGAAATTTTTGTGGTACATTCTAGTGAGCATAATTAATCGTTACAAAGCTTCGGGTTTGTTAAAAGGTCACTCAGAGGTATAACTTAAACATGTTGGCACATTTAACCCCTGTAGTTTGTAATCTCTCACTTTCTTTCACAATTCGCTTCGTATGATCCATGATCTATTTATGTAAGGTTATAAACATCATGTAGAGTTATTGAAAAGTATAATTATTCATTGTTGACACTTTGAACCCTTCTATTTACACAGTTTCAATGTTTGTCAACTTTGGTCCTTCAAGAACATTCTTTCACACGTTCAAACCTATGACACGTGTCAACACCTTATAGGACGTAAATTTTCGAGGTGTTACATCCTCACCCCCTTAAAATAAATCTCGACCCGAGATTTACTGAAACAAGTAAGGGTACTTTTCTTTCATCGTGGATTCAACTTCCCACGTGAATTCGGGACCTCTTCGGGCATCCCATTTGACCTTTACAAAAGGTATATGCTTCCTTCGAAGCTTCCTTACCTGTCGATCTTCAATCGACATAGGTTTTTCAACAAATTTCAAGCTCTCATCGATATGCACATCTGTATAGGGTATAATCACTGATTCGTCAGCGGAGTCAGCGAAACACTTCTTCAGATTGCAGATGTGGAACACATTGTGTATACTACTGAGCTCTTCCGGTAAGTTTAACTTGTAGGCAACTGACCCGACACGTTCGATAACCTCGAAAGGTCCTATGTATCTCGGGCTTAGTTTGCCTTTCTTACCAAACCGCATCACTCCTTTCCAGGGTGACACTTTAAGTAGGACTTTGTCACCTACTTCGAAGTGAAAATCCTTACGATTTGGATCAGCGTATATCTTCTGCCTATTCCGGGCAGCTTGGAGATTGTTTCGAATCTGGACAATCTTGTCCGTCGTTTCGAACACGATCTCTGGTCCTGATAACTGGACTTCTCCAACTTCCGCCCAACAAACAGGCGATCTACACTTTCTACCGTATAATGCCTCAAAAGGCGCAGCCTTTATGCTGGTATGGTAGCTATTGTTGTAGGAGAATTCGATCAATGGCAGGTTCTTATCCCAGTTACCTCCCAAGTCGATTGCACATGCACGTAGCATGTCTTCTAACGTTTGAATAGTACGCTCACTCTGACCGTCTGTCTGTGGATGGTAGGCCGTACTAAAGTTCAAACGTGTGCCCAAAGATTGTTGGAAGCTTTTCCAAAAGTGCGACGTGTACCTAGTATCTCGGTCAGAGATAATAGCTACAGGTATGCCATGTAAGGCTACAATCTTATCAACGTACAGTTGGGCTAACATATCGGAGCTGTAGGTCTCCTTAATGGGTAGGAAATGTGCTGACTTAGTCAGTCGGTCGACTATCACCCAGATGGTGTCATTTCCTTTCCTTGTCTTGGGTAACTTGGTGATAAAATCCATAGTTACCATTTCCCATTTCCAAGTAGGAAGTTCAGGCTGTTGTAGCAAACCTGACGGTTTTTGATTTTCTGCCTTGACTTGCACACACGTCAAGCATTTAGCTACATAGGTAGCTACAGACTTCTTCAAGCCTATCCACCAATAATTTGCTCTAAGATCCTGATACATTTTATCAGCTCCAGGATGAACAGAATATTTAGAGCTGTGGGCTTCCTGGAGGATAACATCTCGGAGTCCTCCATAAACTGGAACCCATATACGTCCATTCAATCTAAGAATTCCATCCTTACTAAGAGATAGCTGCTCCTCAGTTACTCCGAGCTTTTCGTTAGGATAGTTAGCTTCCAACACAGCTTCCTTCTGTGCAGCTAACAACCTTTCCATCAAGCTGTTCTTTATTTCCATGCTCTTGGCATTGATTCGGATGGGTTTCACCCTCTCCTTCCGACTCAAGGCATCGGCGACTACATTCGCCTTGCCGGGATGGTATCTTATTTCACAATCGTAATCATTAAGAGTTTCCATCCAACGGCGTTGCCTCATGTTCAAGTCCTTCTGGTTGAACAGATGTTGAAGGCTCTTGTGATCAGAATAGATCACACATTTGATTCCATATAAGTAGTGCCTCCACAGTTTTAGTGCGAATACAACGGCACCCAACTCCAAGTCGTGGGTGGTGTAATTCTTTTCGTGCACCTTTAACTGTCGTGAAGCATAGGCAATGACTTTGCCTTTCTGCATGAGCACACATCCCATCCCGGTGTGTGAGGCATCACAATAAACTACAAACTCCTCTATTCCATCAGGCAATGTCAGTACTGGAGCATTGCTCAACTTTTGTTTCAGAATATCGAAGGATTCCTGCTGCTTAGGACCCCAGTCAAACTTAATCTTCTTACGCGTCAGCGAAGTCAGGGGTGCAGCAATCCTTGAAAAGTTTTCTATGAATCGTCTATAGTATCCTGCCAAACCTAGGAAGCTACGAATTTCTGTAGGCGTCTTTGGCTCATGCCAATTCATGACAGATTCAACTTTAGCGGGATCTACTTGGATACCACGCTCACTAACAACATGTCCAAGAAATTGGACTGCTCGGAGCCAGAATTCACACTTTGAGAACTTGGCGTAGAGCTTCTCTTTATGAAGTAGTTCCAGTATGCAGTGAAGATGCTTCTCATGGTCAGCTTGGCTCTTTGAGTAGATGAGAATGTCGTCGATGAAGACGATGACGAATTTGTCTAGGTGCGGCTTGCAAACGCGATTCATGAGATCCATGAATGCGGCCGGTGCATTAGTGAGCCCAAAAGGCATCACTAGGAACTCGTAATGACCATAACGAGTCCTAAATGTTGTTTTGTGCACATCTTCATCTCTAACCTTCAATTGATGGTAGCCTGACCTCAAGTCAATCTTCGAGAAGAAACTTGCCCCTTGCAGTTGATCGAACAGATCGTCGATTCTGGGCAAAGGATACCTATTCTTGATGGTAACCTTATTAAGCTCACGGTAGTCGATGCACAGACGCATCGATCCATCCTTCTTCTTAACAAATAAAACCGGTGCTCCCCAAGGAGACGAACTAGGTTTGATGAAACCTTTGGCTAGCAAATCATCTAGCTGCGTCCTCATTTCCTTCATCTCCGTTGGTGCCAACCTATAAGGCGCCCTTGCAACTGGTGCTGATCCAGGAATAATGTTAATTCTGAATTCCACTTGCCTATCTGGTGGCAAACCAGGTAGTTCTTCAGGAAATACTTCGGGGTATTCAGAAATGACTGGGATCTCTCCAATCTTGGGTTTCGGTTCATCAATAATCACCTGTGCCATGTAGATGACACAGCCCTTCTTCAAACACTTTGAGTCTTTGAGTATAGACATCTTCTCGGGCAGCCCATACTGGGTATCTCCCTGGATAGTAAGTGATTCACCAGACGAAGTCTTGATCCTCACTTGCTTCTTATTGCAGATAATCTGGGTCTGGTTATGCGATAACCAGTCCATACCCAATACTATGTCAAAGCCGGCTAACTTAAAGGGAAGTAAGGACAAAGGAAAAGAGTGATTCCTAATGGATATAAAACATCCATCTAATAAAGTTGAAGCGGTTTCTAAAGTGCCATCTGCTAGTTCCACCTCATACTTCACACTTAAAGTTCTAACAGGTAGTTTCAACAATTCACAAAACTTATTATCTACAAACGACTTATCAGCGCCTGAATCAAATAACACTCTCGCATAAACATCATTTACGAGAAAGGTACCTGTTATCACGTTATCGTCCTTAATGGCTTCCTTAGCATCCATTCTGAAGACCCTCGCATTGGTCTTCTTCCCCTCTTCATTCTTCCTTGTAAATTTTGGGCAGTTGGATTTGATATGCCCCTTTTCATTGCAACTATAACACGTTGCATCCTTTATTTTCTTGCACTCCAGGGTCTTATGTTCCGTGGACTTGCAAATCCCACATGGCCTTGGCTGGTATTGGGATTTTGAGTCAAGTCTGCACTTTCCAAAATGGTACTTTCTGCAAATTTTACATCTGGGTTTTTCACCAGACTGCTGACCATCTTTCTTGAATCCTGACCCCTTCTTAGAGTCATTGTTTCCCTTCTGCTTCTTATCTGATCGTCGTGAGTTGTCATCCTCACGCTTTCTTTTCTCCGTATCAGTTTTCCTCAGTGACCTCAGTCTGACAGCATCTGAGGTCAGAGATAACGATATGTCCGTTACTGACCGAAAAGTGGTTGGTCTGGAAGCTTTTACACTTGCTTTGATCTCCGGTTCCAAACCCCCGATAAAACGAGCTATACGTTTAGGCTCCGGAGTCACCAAATAAGGTACCAACCTTGACAAAGTATTGAAAGTAGTAAGGTAGGCCTGACAGTCCAAGTTTTTCATGACCAGTGCTAGGAAATCAGATTCAATTCTCTCAACCTCGTGTTGAGGGCAGAAATTTTCCTTGATTAGTGCCGTGAACTCTTCCCATGTCATGTTGTATAACGGGACTTTCCCTGTGGCTTGGATCAAAGATCTCCACCAGGCTAAGGCTTCTCCTTTGAAAGACTGCGAGACAAACTTCACTATGTCCCTATTATGACAACCACTAATATCCACCACAGTATCCATTTCATCCATCCACGTCATGCAGTCAACAGCTCCTTTTTCCCCATTGAAGTCTCTGGGTTTGCACGACACGAAGTATTTATAGGTGCAACCCCTATTACGAGGTTCTTGGTTCTGTAGGGCTCTTTGGGATGGATTACTCCTTTGATTCGAGGAGTGGTGAGAATTACTGTTGTGGGCAGTGTGGGTCCTGGAAGGTGTTCTAGTGTGTGATGCAGAATGGGTCCTCGTATGGGTACCACTTGATCCATGGTGCTGTCTACCCATAGCTATATTAACCGCATTATTTATCATAGCTTGCAACTCTGGACCTGCTACGTTAACTTGGGCATTTTCATTCACTATCCCTGGGTGACTGTTGACCTCGTTTGAGTCTGCCATGTATCTAGAACTGTCACATATCGACAACAATTTATTGGTGAGTTTATTATAAAATTGTCTTTTATGGCAATTTGTTAATCGTGGTAAACTTAGACCAAATATGGTTAATTTATTACTCACATAAATTTAGGATTTCTAATATAATTTATCCTAATTATAAAACAATAATAGTTTTATTAGCACATAAGGCCTAGTCACTGGGACAATTTAGATTATAAGCTATGATTTCAGAGAATCAAAGCATAAAGGTTTGAACAAAGTTCATTACCTTTTTCAGACAGGGTCATAGACTAATACTGTCCTTTGTCTCATATGAAAAATGAGAAGGGCCCGTAGGCATTCCATTACCAATGGATGGTAAAAAGAACTTATCATATTTATTAATGATTTAACCCCTGATTCAGAGATCATTTAGTTGGGTTTAGAATCCTTGAAAGGATCCAAATAAAAAAAAAACACGAGTGTTTCTAACGAATCATGTCTGCCAGGAGTGTTAACATGTTTTCAGATGTTAACAGGGATTTGAAATCTATTTAACTAGTTTTACCATCTGGGCCCGGTCTTAAAATGACATGCAGGCTAGGTTATACTTTTAAGATCCTTAATATAAATAACATAGGCAGATAGACTTTTAAAAGAATGGTTTTGATTTATTTATTTCATATATCTTTTAATTATGCATAACATAGCAAAGATGAAATTTATAAACTTACATTCCATTAACTAAAAGTAGTACATTTTTGCCCTAAACGGGACTTTTTACAGAAACAGATGCCCGCGCAGGAGCTATACATATAATACATGTCCTCACAGGGACGGTCTACAAAAGTAAATGTCCACGCAGGGACTACTAGAGACAAGTCCACGCAGGGACTAAGTACAAAGATAGATGTCCACGCAGGGACTACATACACACATAAATAAATGTCCACGTAGGGACTTGATTTAAACCAGGAAATACAACAATATATATATGGGGATTTAACGATCCCGTTTCTTCTTTCCCTTAAGCAAGTTTGCCAAACCACTCATAAATCCCTCATTCTTCTTACGTTCCTTCTGGAAGTCTCGCTCCACTTTGGCCAGTCTTCGGCGGAGTTCCTCCTGCTCAGGTGGAGGAGCCCGTGGTGGCTGGTAATGTGGTGGCGGCTGAACTGGTGCTTGATACCCCTGAGTTGGGTATCCCATTCCCCAAGGAGGTCCGTATGGTCCTTCAGGATTATTATGGGCTTGGTAGCTTGCTGCTACGTTGTAAGGGTCATCAGCATAGTTATAGCCATGGTATGCTGGTGGTCCATATGGGTTGTAAGTTGCCGGAGCAGTATAAGCAGGTATTGGGTGGCCAAAACCCGGTGATGGCGGTACAATAGGTGTGGAATTCACCTCCGAAACTGGGACAGAAGGTCCTTCCATCTGTGGGACTCCATGAGTAGGCGGGTAATGGCTACCGCTAGAGTGTTGAGGGGTGTTGAGACGAAAGTCAACTTCTCGTGCTGAGATCCGTGCACCAGTCCTCCTACGTCTAGGTGGTGCTGGAGGCTCTAAATGAACTGGTGGCGGTGGAGGCGGTGGCGTGACTGCCACAAACCCGTGTTCCCCAGAGGAATCTTGATGAGGCTGCTGCGGTGGCTGCTGGTGAGGTGATGGGTGGTAAGATGGAGTATTGTACCACTCACACCGTTCAAACCGTGCCATGTGACTATCCGGACCCTGGTATGGTGTCCCGTGATATGACGATCCGTCAGAGATCACGAAAGGATGGTTCATGGATCCGGTTGAAGCCTCGACGGGATCCGTGTCCTCGTCCATATCCTGATCACCAGAAAAGTGATCTTCCGGTCCAAGTGGGTTAAAGCCCACTTGCTCTGGCAGATACTCTGTCGGGTTAAACTGACCCTGAAAAACAGGAGTAGGGTCGCCAAAGTAACGTTGCGGGTTGTGGGGTTCATTCTCTGACTGAGGCCCATAAGAGTCATGATATGGAGGTGTTGAGGAGTGCGAAAAAGATCGCCTGGCATCGTCTTCATAGGTCCTCCATAGTTCCCTCGTTTCGTCATTCCTTGTAGAAGAAGTTCGGCGAAATGAAGGCCCTGCCTCATGGTCGTTAGGGGCGCTAGCTGGCTCCTTTCCTCGACCACCTCGTCTAAATCTTGGCGGCATTATTGTACCTGTTAAAACACACAAGATAATAACAAGGAAAAATATAGGGCAAATTTAATTAAATAAAATAAAAATTTGAACAATTTGGATTATTCCTAAGTTCTTTGTCTAGACTCGAAGATTTAGGAATGTGCAATTGTGTAACTGAGATTAAACACAAAAGGCTAGTGTTTAATTCACTCAGAGTTGGCTCTGATACCAACCTGTCACACCCCGATTTTCCACGTGTCACCGGTGGGCCCGGTAGGGGAGTATCGTGACGTGGTTGGCAACATAATAGTCAAACAACACAATATTTAAATGCACAGCGGAAGCAAAGTATAGATTTAATTCAACCAACGATATTGTAATATTAAGTATCACAAATAGTCGAATATAAATCCACAGGTAGATCAAGTTTAAAAAGGAAACAAATGTTCAACAGTTATGACATCCAAGCTGGCGAGACTTAATGTGGATGCTAGGAGACAAGCCAGCCTATTTCGCGTAGTACATGCACTTAACCTTTTAAGAAAATACGTCAGTTTACACTGGTAAATACAATCAACCGACTCATTTTGAAAAGAGTTTAAGAAAATGCATTTAAGGCACAAGGCACAAATAATATTTTATAACTTGGGATAATTATGTAAATATATAAACTTGTAAACGAATTACATGTTTCTTATGCGTTCAGTAGTCCGGTCCTTAAACTGGATTAAAGATCAATAAACACACCACTTTATATAATGAGACACTGACAGGTGTACGCCTACACCTGAGTGCTAAGGTCGTGGCCATCTCGTAAGATGATGCCAGGGATATCCGGGACATGGTCATTAACCCCCCAAAGGCTTTAAGCAACAAAACATTTCAAAACAGAGCATATCAATGATTTAACCTCTATTCGATTAAAGATTCAATGCTGGACCAAGCGGTATTTTATATACCGTACCCCAAGCCCGTATAGGGAAAATAAGTTAAAAGTATTTACCTGAGCAAGTATAGTTCAAAATCAGCAAGTGCAAATATCTTTTACTGGTTCTCCTAATCTGGAACGAAGGTTTATAATAACCTATTAGAATACTAACGGGTCTTTAGTTAAGCTTGCGCTTAGACCGGTTAGTTTTAAAGATACGGTTCGTACGCACGTTTAAGCGAAGACCGGATAGAATGTGATTTAGACCCGACAAGTTTGAAGACTTGTTTAATATGGGTATATGATACACATTCTGGATTTTGAGACAAAACCGATATGGTTTGACCCGTTTCGGCTAATTTATGTAAACTAGTTACATAAACCGAACCGAACGCGCATGAAGCGTAACGGGTATCCGTAATAGTCCTAAACAGGTTTCCTAAGTTAACACGCCTTAAATAAGTTGTGATATCAGCAGGATATCACCCATGATGCCCAAAACGAGTTTAATCTCTTAATAAGCCCCGTAGGGGTATTTTGGTCATTTTAAAGATTATAAAAGTGTTTAATTAGACACCTGTGATCCGGGTCTGAGTTGATCAGTAAAATGGCCTATTTTAACAGGTTATAACATTTGGTAATAAGTCTTATATGTTAAAATCGTTTTACACCCAAACTATGCGTTAAATACGCGTATAAAGTCGTTTTAAGTGACGTACCGTTTAAAATACAATTCTGAGTTTCCAAGTCAGTTTAACAGTCTCAAAATACTATAATTATTATTTAAAATCAGTAGCAATTGGATTGGCGCCTTTTGGATTTGTAAAACTCGTTTTATGGCCTAAAAGGGCATATTCGGTATTTACCGAATTAGGGCGCTAATCCAAGCTTATGATCAGTTTAAAAATAATTAAAAATCTTCAAAAATCCCAAAATATTATATTACATTAGTGGGTAAAAAGGTTTGGTGTCAAAACTGAGTTTAGGTAGGCTTTACGCTAATGGCGCCGTTTAATTAATAAACATGTTTATAAATACGCCATTAAGCATAACTCCTAATCTAGACTTCCGATTGACGTGAAATTTTGTAGACAATGTTCAATAATCAGTACTAAAGATTTTTGCACTTTTACATTTTCTAAAATCTCGTTTGATGGTCATAAGGGCATTACGGTCAATATTTAGGCGATTAACGGAAACATCGGATGATTAGGGATTCGAGTGGTATAAACGCAGAGGCTTATACACACATGTAACTAGGTCCTAATGGAACCTTAAGGCATGTCTAAACCTATAAGAATCGGGTCAGAACTGAGGTCAAAGCAAAAGTCAAACTTTTGCGTATCTCGGCTCCGAATCGGTTCTAAACAATAAGTTGTCGAATCAAACAAGTGTAGACAAGTTATTATACTTATTTTCAAGTTGTATGACTAATAAAACAGGTTACACGCCTTCCGTATCATTAAATATGCGATTAAGGTTTCTGTTGACTTTTTCGGATAACCTTTGACTCGATAAACGACCTAGTTAGGATTCGAATTAGTGAGTGCCCTTTTAGGGGTTTATTAAACATATAAATACCAACTTATAACAACCTTTGATTCGACAAATCTCTGGACCATTTATTTATCATCGAAAAGTCAAACCGTAGTTACGACGGTTTGATTTCTAGGCCATAAACTAAGTATGAATGAATTAGGAAAGATCAAGGGTACTTACACAAGTCTTATGGATGATATGGATTGCTTGTAGGCTGCTTGAATGACTTGGAAATGCTCAGAAGTGAAGATGAATGATGAATGTGGAATGTGTGACTTTTATAAGAATTTTGATCATCATAGATCGATGCCACACGGGTCTAGGGGTGTTACAAGATGCTTGCATGTGTTCCCTAAGGCTAAAAACCAATATAGGCCGCCCATAGAATCAACAACTTGCATCCAAAGTCGGTTAAAGGGCTGAAACAGCCAACTGTCATGTATCTGGTCGCTGTGCAGTCCTAGCGCACCGCTACGCTTCTGGTGTAGCGCCCCGCTAGGCTGGTAGCGCACCGCTACGCTTCTGGTGTAGCGCCCCGCTAGCCTGTCATCAGCCTTGAAAATTTTGCAATTTAGTCCCTGGTCCCCCGAAAGGTCGCTTTCTCATGTTTTCTTGCATTTTGGGACTTTGTTATTAACATATAGGGGCTTTAAAACTTATACCCACTTTGTGAAGCCCTCGGGTAACTTTGTGATCACCCGAAAAACCCTAAATTTCAACGTTGACACTTATAACCCTCGTACACGAATTTTATCACAACTTGCTCATACGATATCGAAACTTCATGAAATTTTTGTGGTACATTCTAGTGAGCATAATTAATCGTTACAAAGCTTCGGGTTTGTTAAAAGGTCACTCAGAGGTATAACTTAAACATGTTGGCACATTTAACCCCTGTAGTTTGTAATCTCTCACTTTCTTTCACAATTCGCTTCGTATGATCCATGATCTATTTATGTAAGGTTATAAACATCATGTAGAGTTATTGAAAAGTATAATTATTCATTGTTGACACTTTGAACCCTTCTATTTACACAGTTTCAATGTTTGTCAACTTTGGTCCTTCAAGAACATTCTTTCACACGTTCAAACCTATGACACGTGTCAACACCTTATAGGACGTAAATTTTCGAGGTGTTACAACCAGGTGCTCCGGAGCACATAACGCCACCAAGAATACTGCTTGGGATGCAAAGTGGTGAATGTAAAATTTTGATTAAGCAAGGGGTTCAGAGGGCAATGAATAATGTGCATGACACTTGGTCCAATTTACACCAACAACAATATTATTGAATTACAAGAAGCGAAATGTTGGCAACTCTAAGGTATGAAGATATCTAAGCTCGTATGCAAGAGAGGCAGAGAATAGATGATGAGAGTGGCAGTATTTTTTATGGGTTTGGAGACCGAGAAAAATAACCGATAAATCTTTGAAACCAAAAACCACCACCACCACCACAACCTTGTGGAAGGTCAACCTTATAAGGAGTACGCATCCTGCACGGATTACTTCACCATTCATGACCAACCACAAGTAGTGCGAGCGGCGGTAACCAACCCACAATCATATGCTTATAGTTTTATTCCACTCCACCTACCCACACCATCAGCTGAAGGATCATCTTCCTCGGCTCAAGACCCGTTATATGCGCAAAATACAACATATAAATTATATCAAATAAGGTATAAATCAACCCTTTTATGTACTAATGTTGGAAAAAGTGCATTTCTTTGTATACTTTTGATTTTCAGGATTAAAAGAGCTTAAATGTACAAAAGGAACAAATCAATGTCAAAAACCAACATAAATACAAAAGAAGAGAAGTTGATACACCATACCTACCCTCCAAGCTTCACCCCAAGACCAAAGCAACAAATCAGAAAACAAGCATGGGGCCATGCCACCAAGGCATGAGGGCGTGCCCCATTTTAGAGTCCATGAAGAACAAGACAAACAGAAGCAGACAAGAGACACAGAGCTGTGTCCCATAGGCACGTGCCGTGGTCAACTCCCAGATATGCAAAATCTCTCAATGTATAGCAAGTACAAGACCACGAGGTCGTGCCCTCTGACACACGGGTCGTGTGTACAAGAATCGGGAGGTAGCAACCAACAAATTCAAAATCAATGACCCAACTTTCAACAACAAAACCGAAACGAGCAACAAGTTACCCACAACAACAACAAGGAGGAAGATAAAGACTTGAGGACCTCATCACTCATCTTTTCTCTGAATCCCACAAACGGTATTCGGAAAGGTTCCTACAAACTGAAGCCAGAATTAGGAACCAACAGGCTAGTATACAAAACATTTAAAAACAAGTAAGCCAACTTGCCCAAAATTTCTCCGAAAGACACAAGTTGCCTTGCCTAGCAACACTGAACCAAACCCAAAAGCACAAGTAAACGTCATCAATTTAAGAAACCGGAGAGTAGGACCCGATAATGAAACAACTTTATCTGGTAGTGTTTGACATGCAATAATTAGATGCGAAATGAAATTGACCATTGTGAAGAAATGAAAAAAGGGTGTTTGGTTGGTCAATGGAATGGAATCACCTGTTACATCGTCCATTCAGTTCTCTCTAAAACACCAAAATTAATTTCATCCACCCCCTTGTTTTTGTTCATTTCATTTCCTCTTTCACCCTTCATCACCTCCACCACCCTCCTACCACTACCGACACCCACCACTACCACCAACCATCGCCTTGCTACCACTAGCCATTGCTACCTCCACCACCCACCAACGTCAACCATCACCGCCTGCCACCACCACCCGCCACCACGACCAACCACCATCACCACCCACCGTCTACCACCGCCACAATGCACCAGCACCCACCACCACTGCCTCCACCACTTCCCACCATCACCAGCCCCACTCACCATAAGTATAATTTTATTGCTTTGTCTTTTCTTGCCTGTCAAGCAACACAAAGTAATTATTCATTTTATTTTCACGTGATAACCAAACAAGAGAGCGTAATGGTAATAATAAATTTCATTGCTTTTTCAATTTCATTACCGCGTCCATTTTTTACCCCATACCAAATAATTAGTTAAATGCACTGGTGAATTTATATGTAAGCTAGAGTGGGCACATGCTAGGGGTGAGCGTTGTGCGGACTAGTTCGGTTATTGCCTATAATCGAAACCATAACCGTACACTTCGGTTATCAAGAATCATTGCCGTTCGGTTTTGGTTAACGTTGTTTTGGTTATTTGCGGTTAATTTGGTTTCGATTCGATTATAGGTCTGTTTTTCCATTGTTTCTAAAGTTAGACAAATATTTCAAAAACTTGAGATTAACACTATGAAAATTGAAAGGTTTATAAATTTATTTATCAATGTAAAGTTGTAAACTCATATTTGCTTATTACCTATAACTACAAACACAAGATGGGAAATAGTGCCAAGCAGCTGTTTGGCACTCTCCCATTGGTCCAGCCAATTTACGATTTTATCCCCGTTTTAAAATTACGATTTCGCTACCAGTACAAAATTACGTTTTTGCTACCAGCTAAATATTACAATTTTGCCCCCGGTTCAAAATTACGATTTTGCCCCATTTAAATTAACAGTTTTGCCACTAGTTTTGTTTATTTTTCTCCCACCCAAATTACGATTTTTCCCTCCATTTAAATTTACATTTTTGCCATCGTTTTTGTTTGTTTTCCCAATCACATTACGATTTTGCCCCCAGTGTAAAATTACAGTCATGTCATTTTTATAGTTTTTTTTTTTTTTTTTTTACAAAAATGTGGTAGTGTTTTGTTTTAATTGGTTGACTTGGTGTAATTTTATTCGTGCCAGACGGCTGCCTGGTACACGCTCATTTGTCCTGAAAAATTACAATTTTGGCTCCAGTTTAAAATTATAGTTTTCTATCGTCTTTGTTTTTTTAGCAAAAGTATGATAGTGTTTATTTTTAAATTTTTTTTATCATATACTTTTTTTATCAGTTTGAATAAAACTATTAAAAAATTCAAAAACAGAGACGATTACAGACTAATGGTAGGTAGACGAGCAACAAGTTGCGCCGCTACCCCCTTCTGAATAGCAAACCCTACCCTGCTAAACACAAAATTCGGCCCCTTAACATGCGCGGTGTTACTGCTTACCACCTGCTAAACTGCTGTTTGGGCTAAGGACGTGTCAGCATTCTTATGTTGGGGAAGCCGTCTCTGTTTTTGACAAGGGGCTTCGGAATGCGATCGAGAACATTGTTGTTTTGGGGATGCCTTTTTCGGGGACCTACAATGGAGGTTAGCTTCCCTCCCGACCCGTTTTCGGGGGGCTTGGGATTTGCTCAGCTGAGGATGCATCTTCCTACGCTTTTGTGGCTTCAAGGGCCCAATCTTGGGTTCTTCAAGACCACATCCTTCGTGAATGTGGTGGTGGGTTGTTGGACTCTGATTACAGGGGTTCATTGGACAATCTGCATAGTTCTCTTCCCGATGTTTATCTCGGTGGTTTCTACATTAAAGACACCGCCCCCACTAAAGCCCAGAAAATTCTGACGAATGCCTTATATGGCGAAATCGTCAAGACAGTTGAAGAGAAGTTTGTTTTGTCTCCGCGGCAGCGAGCCGTGTTTGAGTGTTTGCGAGCCCCCCATGCTCAGGATTTCCTGTCTGTTGTTCCCATCGAAGGTTTAGGGCAATGTGTGTCGGCTGTGGAATACCGGGCTATCCTCAAGTACAGGCTGATGGTACCGCTTTTTCTGGTTGATGACTCGTGTCCTGTATGTTGGAAGTCTTGCTTGGATTCTTTTGGGGAGCATGCAATCCATTGCAAAGAATTACCATGATTTAAATATCGACACGATTTAGTTCGTGATGTGCTGTATGATGATCTTAAGCGGGCAGGGATCTCGGCAAAAAAAGAAATTTCGGTGAACTTCTTGACCGATCCTTTAGAAGGGAGATCTACCCTAAGGCCTGCTGACATTCTTGTTTTTGGATGGGAAGGAGGGAAACACGCGTGTGTTGATTTGACAGGTGTGTCTCCCCTCGTTGGGCTAAGGGACCACGGGTTTGTGGCGGGCCAAGCAATAACCAAGGCAGAGGCGGCCAAAGTAGCTAAGCATGAAACACTAGAAACATCCAACAAAAAAGTGAACAGCTGTTGAAGCAAAATTAGCAAACAAAGAAATGAACGATTAACAAGAGCGGGAGATAATAAACTACGAACTAATAACTAATAAAACTGTTAAATCAAACTGTCCGGCCTTGTAGGTGTTTTTACTCATCGTCTCCTATGATTTCTACAACCACACTTCGAAGACTCAGTGTCAAACCCCACCACACACTCTCCCACTTCACCCAAACCCCATCAACCCTTGATCACACCATCATCACCCAAACATCCACTCTTATAAACCACCCAAACTGGGAACAAAACACGCACCTCAAATCACTCACTTCCCACATGAGCCCCGAACAAGCATGCAACCTCATCTCCATCAACCAACACAACACCGAACTCTGTGTCCGGTTCTTCAAATGGGTTTGCAAACACTCCACTTATTGTTACACCATTGATGGTAGAATCCAGATTTTGTCTCATCTTATGCGTTGTAACCTTTTTCGGGTTTTACACAAGGCGGTTGTTGCGTTTGTTAAAGACTGCTGTTGTAGTGTGAATGATGGTTTGAGAGTGGTTGGTTTTGTTGATGAATTGAGGGAGTATGGGTTTGGGATTGGGTACCCGTGTTATAGTACTCTTTTGATGTGTTTGAGTAAGTTGCAGATGGGTTTATCGGCTTTTTCGGTTTATAAACGAATGGTGAATGATGGGTTTGTTTTGGGGTTGATTGATTACAAGATGTTGGTTAATGCTTTGTGTAAGAGTGGCTTTGTGCGAGCCGCGGAGACGTTTGTTTCGCGAGTTGTGAAAATTGGGTATGATGTGGATGTTCATATTGGTACTTCTTTGGTGTTGGGGTATTGCAGGATTGGTGATGTCAAAGACGCCTACCAAGTGTTTGATGAAATGCGTCAGAGAGACGGGTGTGGTGTAAATGAGGTGACTTTTACGGTATTGATTCATGGTTTATGTGAGGTGGGTAAGGTGTCCGAAGCATTTCAGTTAAAGGAAGAAATGGCTGTTAATGGATGTCGACCAAGTACACGAACGTATACGGTTCTTATTAAAGCGGTTTGTGATATGGGGTTGACTGATAAGGCTATGTGTTTACTTGATGAAATGGTGAAGAAGGGAAGTGACCCGAACACTCATACCTTTACGATATTAATCGATGGGTTATGTCGGGAAGGTAGAATCGAGGAGGCGAATGGGATCTTCAGGAAAATGGTGAAAGACGGATTGACTCCAAACACAGTTACGTTTAATGCGCTTATCAACGGTTACTGCAAACAAGGAAGGGTTGTTTCGGCTTTTGAGCTTCTTGCCATGATGGAGAAAAGAAACAGTAGGCCGAATATTCGCACCTACAATGAACTTATGGAAGGATTATGTAGAATTGGTAAGCCTTACAAAGCCATGATATTGTTAAGAAAGATAATCGACAACGGTTTGTGGCCCGAGAGGCTAACTTATAACATATTGGTTGACGGTTTCTGTAGGGAAGGTCAACTTGATATGGGGTTTCGGTTACTAAAATTAGTTGATTCGTTGTACTTCGTTTCCGATCAGTTTGCTTACACAACTCTCATCGATTGGCTTTCCAAAGACGGAAAACTGGATCAAGCAAACGGGCTATTGGGATTCATGATGAAGAAGGGAATACATCCAGACGAAGTGACATTTACCGCGATTATTAACGGGTATTGCAAGAATCGTAGAATAGAAAACGCAGTTACGGTTCTTGATACAACTGTCTCGTCGAAAAATCTTACTTTGACTGATCCGCACATCTTCAACTTGCTGATTGATGCTTTCAGTAAAGATATGAAATTCGGTTTAGCATATGCAATGATAGCAAAGATGTTGAAATGCTGTGTAACTCCTTCTGTGGTGACTTACACAACTTTAATTGACGGGTTTTGCCAAACTGGTGATATTAATCGGTCATTGGAAGTTTTTGAACTAATGAAACGTTGTAATTGCGCCCCAAATGTGTACACTTACACGGTTTTGATTAACGGGTATTGTCAAACTGGCACATTAGAGGAAGCGGTGAAGCTTTTAAATACAATGTACGATTCGGGTGTGTCACCAAATGTTATTACATACACTATATTAATTAAAGCATACGTTAAATCCGGTGATTTGGAACATGCATTTGAAATCTTGAATGATATGGTAAAAAACAAGTGTCAACCAAACTTTGAGACGTTTTCTGTGTGGCTTGAAGGATTAGTTATCTCTAAAAGTGTTACCGACGGTTCTTTAACGGTGTTTAAAGAGTTGGGTTCTTCTCATGTTGTTGAGTTCCTTCAAAAAGCCAAGAAACACGGTGTTGGGGATTCCGATCTTTATAGTTTCTTGATTACGGGTCTGTATAAAGCGGGAAGAATACTTGAAGGTGATGAACTGGTTCAAGAAATGATGAAAAAAGGCTACTTTCCCGACATATATGTGTGTTCTCATATCATGGAACATTTGTGTAAGCAACGGAAGTATGACGATTGTGTAGCGTGGATGAAACGTATGTTTGATCACGGGTTGATGCCGTCTTTTGGATTATATTGTTGTTTAGTTCACGGTTTTCAAAAGGAAGGAAGGAGTCTTGAATTGCAAGATTTGATGTCAGATTATTTGAGTAAAGCTGGTGTTGAGGATAGAGATGGAGTGTCAACATACATGGATTTTTTGGTAAATTGTGATGAACATGATGAGTGTTTTGAGGTTTTGAAACTTGTTGAGAGACTTAGTGATCAAGAGAGACCAGTAATCTAGTTTGATTTAAAGATTGTAACTAGTGTTTTCTCTCTACATTTTGATCATATTGGTCTAAGTTTTTCCTCTAAAGTAATCACCTGCAAAGATCAAGCATTCTACACATGATTAGTCCGTCGTTAGATATCAAAATTGGTGACCTTATTCAAAAACATACCTCTGCAGAAGGACCAAGAGCATAAGATCTCCTAGTGATGCAACTGCCCGGATCACCAGTCATCGCATAATGAGGATCCTGAGTGGTCCCTAAACCAAAGATGTGGCCCTTTGTCCGGCCTCTTTGCTCCTGCAGTTGTGTGTCATTAGCATGTCATGCGCTAGGTTCGACGATAAGTAACTTGGCATCATCTGTAAATTGAACATTTCTATTACCTATTTTAAACAACTATACTTTAAGAAACCAATGGTAGTCACAATGTTAGCCAGTCTATCTATTTATCCTTAGGTCAGCCAAACGGTGACAGCCCACACTAATAGTATCATTATAAGTACTCTTACTAATCTTATTAAACAAGTTATATAACTTGGAAAGCTTGTCACAGTTCTAGCAATCTTTGGAGTAACGTGCTTCGAAGGGTCAATAGACGATGCTGACGACTCCCTATCCTCCTGAAGCCTTCTTTTGTGTAGTGGTCTAGTGGATCTTCTCAAAGACTTATGAAGAAGTGGGGGGATGTCCCCCATGCCTTGATCTACAACAACAGGTTAAGCTGGTAGTCTGGTACATATTAATAGAATACTTATCTAAGTACAAACACGTAGACTTACCATCCGCCACCTATGCTATGCGACACTATTGACCCTCGATGTCCCTCAACATCACCCCTTCCCTTTAACCGGGTGTGCTCCTCACATGTTACAAACATGACACATAAAACAATATAAAAAACATATTTCCATACATTACATATACGTTAAAGTCATATACCCGATCAATTATCTCATGCCGATGTGGCTCAACGATCGATGGTGCGCCATTAAGGTGGGTAAAGTCCTCACTCCTCAAACCTCACCCCACCAATTCTACATGGTACGACCCCATGTAGCTAGCATGCACATGTTCTTTGAGGTTAAGCTTTTGAGACCTGTAGGGACGACATGTCCTCCCTCCAGGCCTAAAATTTTTTGTCCCCACATGTATATTTTCTTGTAGTATACGCTCCCTGCACATATACCCAATTGTCGTGAATGCTAAATACTAAAGATGTAAACATGTGCGGATACTCAGCCTAAAGGACGTCTCTTCAAAGAGCCCAAGGAGCACTAAACGAGACCTCAAATATGAATGTGGTCAAAATCCTATAACTTTCATAACAGTCTGAAGGAAGTTAACCCATTGAGAACACTAAGAATAACCTGATACCAATTGTTGAGTTAACAAAACGGTCTAGCTAGGCTCCCTCACACTCTCTTTCGTTCATTTTCTGCTCAGTGGACCAACTCGTAGCGGATTTATTGGTCGGGGCGCGATGACTATCCAAAGCTTATGGCACTAATTAATAGGGATGAGCATTTGGTACCGGTACCGACCGTACCGGGTATATCCGGTACCGTTACCGGTACCCACGTTTTCCCATTTTTCGGTAGCAGTACCGGTACGGTACCGGTACCGAACTGGTATATTCGATACTGATACCCACTTTTCCCGTTTACTTGTACCGGTTCGGTATCGAACGGGTACCGTGCTCATCCCTACTAATTAATATTTCATAATTAAACATAACACTTTATTAAAATTGTCACACCAAATCATATAAGTTCAAATATTTCAACATGATTCAAAAGAAATAAAAATAAAGTTCCATTATTTATTCTAAGGTCGTTTCCTATGTGACTTTCATCCATGCTTCATCAAACTTCATTTCCTGTACCACGTGTAAAATATTTGGGTCAACTACGACAGCTCGTGAGTAAATCTAAATTAAACAAAAGTTAATTTATTTTGAAAATAAACATGCAATTCACGTGATAATCGAATATAACAAATAATGAACAATAACAAATAAATAAAATAAACTAATGCGTGAGTCTCAAGCCCCGAAGAGTGAGCCTAAATGAAGGCGATACCAACATCCATAGCCATGGGGAAAGGTCAGCCCGCGGATCCACAATGTGATTGCTTGCGTGAATTGAATAACATAAATAACCCAAATAACACACAAACAAATAGCACTTAATCTACACAATGAATTTGCATGCTTCATAAGTGAATAAAATGAATATGTAATTTGCGTGATACGTTGATACACCCCCAAAAGTTTTAATGTAAAAAGGGGAAAGAGATCTACTCACTGTTTGAGAAGAATAATCCCGCGAACCATACCGCACGAGAAATGAATATTCCAAAATGAAACCACCCTAATATATAATCACAAAATTCTAAATAAACGTAAGACATAAACGAGACTAAGGATTCGGGTTCTTTATTTTGGGACTTTTGTGTAAAACAATTATTATTTCATATATAAATTCTTAACTAGATAGGATGAGGATCCGTTAGGAACCACTCTTTATTGCGAAAACTGCGAGAACTAGTGTGAACACAACAAAAACTCCTTAAAAAAGCTTAAAAAACACACAATCTTTTTTTTTAATTTCCATTAAAAATCGCAACATTTTATTTATAATTTTTTAAAATTTTTTAATCGGAATAACAATTACTGATACACATGTGCCTATTTCATATTTCTTGACAAAAGCTATACAATTTCCCTTCCATCTACACTACAATCCAATATTATACAATTTCACTCCTGTCTATACTATCATCCGTAATAAATTGCCAATATGTATAATATTTCAAATTATGCATATGTGCATCACCAACCTTCATACCATACCAAACAATATATTACATCATAAACCACAAAAAAATAACCAAACTATCAACTACCAGATAAAATTAACCAAAATAAGCATATGTGCATAAAAATAACATCTTTATACTTATAAATGAAAATGAAGTACACTTGGCTGGATTTCAGCCCATAACTTTTATTTTATACCAGCTCTAGCTGCCAAGTGGCATTTTGTACACGTGGCGTATTCTCTTCTTTGTTTTATGTTATTCCGTTTTGATTCTGATTAGGTTACGAACACGCAACCCTCCCCACCCTTCTCCTAAATTAGGCCCACAACATATGTGTTCAAAGGTGCAGCAACGAGAAAGGACACCATATACAAAATTTGCTCCCAGGACTTGTCTTAGGAATACATATATTTTAGTTAGTTTTTTTTTTTTATGATTTTTGTTATCATTATTAATTTTTTTTTGCCAAGAGGTCTCAATTTAGTGATTTGCTTCAGGCCCAAAAAAGGTTGGGCCGGCTTTCTTGGTCTTAAAGTTGGACCTGAGTTAGAAAAGAAACTCAAGTATACACAAGAAATTTGATCTGGGGTAATATTAGCAAAAGAGCTTGTACATGCAACTGCCAATACTTGCCTCTTGTTATTTTCCATTTTCCACAATTGTATGGGATTTTCAACATTGAAGTTATCAAACTGTTGTTTCGCTTCTACTTTCTTTTTAAGTAAGGTGACAAAATGGTCAAAACGATTCAGGTTGGAACGTGCCATGTTTTAGCACGTGTGCAAACCACATTGGTTGGGTTGACACACAAACACTTCCGATACATTTCTTAATTTTTTTAGAAAAAAAAATTGTGTCAAGTAGGTTATAAAAACGTAATTAAATAAATCTATGAATAAAACGATTTAGCAGGTTGCATACATTAGAAATAACTCTTGGACTACGTTCAACCTAATTAACTCCTTTTGTATTTTGACCTGGTTGAGATAACACATAATCTGAATCGACCCTTTTATTCAGAACATCGACTTACAAAAGATGTTAGTTCTGACCCGTGTATCACACGGGTAAGTAACCTAGTTATTTATAAAGTGATGCACATATGCATATCTTTCTAACTAAATCACTAAATAACAAATAACCTTTTTTAACTCTTTGATTAACCATTACGTCATCCTCCATAGCATCATTATTTTTTGTACTCTTTATTCATCGATTTTAGAACAAAAGTTACCTTCTTCACTTTTTTTTATATTTATTCATCTACAATAATAGACAACCCCTAAGATAACCAAACATACAAACTTAATGCATATGTGCATTAACATTAATTCTCTCATTACTGTATAAACTATGCACATGTGCATCAATAAGAATTACCTTAGTGATTTTATAACAAAATATTTTAAGGGTTTTAATTTTATAAATTGTAGTGCAGACGGAAGAGAAATTGTATAATATTGGTAATATATTATGGATGACAGTGATTATATAGGTGTTGTCAAGAAATGTAATTGTTATTCAGATTAAAACAAAATTCAAATATTTATTTATAAATAAAATGTTGCGATTTTTAATGAAAAATTAGTTTTTTAAGTAGCTTTGGTTGTGTTCACATTGGTTTTCGTGATAAAGATGGTTCTCCCATGAACCCTATCATATATATATATATAATTCGGTTAAAGGAGGACCCACCACCAGTTGTGAGAACTATAAGAATTCCTCCCATCCAATAGAATTTTAACACATCACCTATAACCAATTTAATTTAAAAGAGTATTTTAGTCCTTTTCTCTCAATGTCACATCCTCTCTCTCTTTATCTGTAAAACAAATCACATCATCATTATCTCTCTCATCTCATCTCTTTTAAACTTTTTTATATTTAAAATTGGAAAAAAAATATCTTAGCTTTTAAATTCAAACACCAAAAGGATTACGTAATATAGAAAATACAAAGATGACATGTTCGCAAAAACTAACTGAGTTATGGTTTAATTAGCTTGAGAGCGACAGAGAAAAATAAGTTGAAAGTTGGGAGTGGTTTAGTACAATTCGTAAGTTGAGAGTGTTATCGGCTAAATGTTGAAAATTGATATTATTTAAATTCAATATCAATTTATATAAACATGTAAATCGAAAATCAGTATGTATAACTGAAGACCCGTTGTAAGGTGTTTACATAGGACATACACCAGTTTAGTCATACACTTATAATATAACTTTCAACAATCATACTTTAGTATACATACACATTAGCTAGTAATTGGGCTAGCTTACTGGTAGAGCCGTAGAGACATATGTCTAAATAGAGGGATGTTTCATGTTCAAAATTAGACAAAGAAAAATAATTTAGGATTATTAGTGTAATAGAGTACGAGTAACACTTGCCATTGAAAAACAAAACTAGTTTTATTATGTCTAGTTGTTATATAATTATGATTTCGAAAGAGTTCTATAATATAACTTTCAACAAAGAAATAAAGAAAAAGATGCAATAATTATTTATATAATTATAATTTGGAAGGCGTTCTATAATATAACTTTCAACAAAGAAATACAGAAAAAATGTAATAATTATAAATGGACCCTAGCCAAACTGAAATATTAATTTAGCTGCCGGTTCTCTAAAAAGTTATGATATCAACAAAGCCACATATATATGTGACGATGAGATCTCACACGTCACTGAATCTATTATCTTGAAACAACATGACATTTATGTCCATCCACAACATTCTTCAACCAAACTTTTTAATAAAAAAATAATTTCTTTCTCATCCACCTATACAACCCAACCCAACCCAACCCAACCCAACCCAACTCAACCTATTACTCACATTCACAACCAACCTTTAAAACCTTTTTTTTATTAAATATATAGTTTTATAAGTATTATTTATCCATAAAATGTATTAGAAATAATTAAAACAAATATTTTCATTTGAAACCGATTTATTTTAAACGTAAAATAAATAACAACAATATAAGAAATTAAAAAAACACACACACACAAATATTTTCATTTGAAACCGATTTAGATAATAAAGTTATCGGAAAAATCTAACGAACCAATAGGACCTGTACATGTGGAAAAACAAAGCTAATGCATTTTTTATAAAAAAATATATTTAAAAAAATATATTTTTTTGAACGAACTCGGTTTTTAATAAAAATTATATCGAAATGTTCAAAAAAAAAAGTTAAACCAGAACGTGTTTTCAGATTTAAAAAAAAATTAAGTATTAATTAGATATTAAAAAAAATCATGTTTTATGTGAAATTAATTGTTATAGAATAAAAATAAAAAAAAACTTAATAATACTTCAACCATTGTATGGTTGACAAATGGCCTTCTTTAAATTATTCCATATATAAATTTGCAAGTTTTTTATGTATTAAGAGTTGTATCTCAAGCTTGGAGAGTTTTTCAAAAAAAACCTTGATATTTCACTTTTAACCTACAAGTTCTATCTTTTACATTTTAACCATTTGAAATTTTTACTTTTAACTCAAAGTTTTTCATCTTTTGTAATTTAACAGAACACTTTATTATTTGCAACTTTGGTCCCCCATAATTTTTATCTTTCGCAAGTTTTTCGTTTTACATTTCGTTCTAAATTTTGCAAGTTAACATGTCGTAGCGTGCATGTGAGGTTCAACGTTTTTTACTCTATTTTTTCATATTTGACAGACCCGTCGCAACGTGTCCATGTTTACCTTTTTGAAAAGTTCGCCGCAACGGGCGGGTCCTAGATCGACTAAGTTATTATTTTCTACGTTTTACGTTTCTGGTTAATTTCTTCGCATTAACACACTGTAACGGGTGTGCGTGGTTCAATGATTTTAGTCTGCTTTTCGTTTAGTCTAATTTTTACCATTTTATCTATTTTATTTTTACGATGTTGGGAGTCGATGTGGTTGTGGCATTGGTGCTACTTGGCACGGTTTTACGAACGTTTTTAACCTATTAAATTTTTTACTAATAATTTGTTTCGGTTTACCCCTATACTTCCTTTACTTAAAAACTATTTTTACGTGCATATTTTATGTACGGGTATGTATAAATATGATTTGTTCTACATCCCGACGTAAACTGTTTTTTATAGATTAGTTAGGTCAAATATAATACGTTTTCGTTTAAAGAAGCCATTTTTACGTGCATATTTTTATGTACGTTTTCAAAAAAAAAAAGTATAAATTCAAGTTGTTCTACGTTTCGACGTAAACTTTTTTTTGGGAAAAGATTCATGTCAAATATAATATGTTTTCGTGTTTATTTTATGTATGTTTCGTAAAGTTTGTTTCGAATCGAGTGAAGTCAAATTATGGTTTCTTTTTCTCTCTTTTTTTGAAAGCTCTAATTAATCCCTTTCTATTACATGTGCATATTTTCCTTCATACCCGTTACGTTTTCTATGTAAGAGTTGGGTCACATATAATACGTTATTATTGTTCGATATGAATTTGATTTACTTTACGTTTGATTCAATCACAATGCTTATACAGGTTACATTGAGTTCAACTGGATACGTCGAAATGTGTGTTTTTATATGGTTAATGTATCATATAACGTTTGCACTAATCTATTCAATGTTTACGATGTACCCGCGCCGCAACGCGGCCGGGTCTTAACCCTAGTTATTAAAAAATAACAACCAAGGGTTGTGGCTTCAACCTGGTCGAGGACTTTTGAGGATTTTTAATTTTTTTTTCCACTTATTTGGCAACCAAACCAATTTTGTTCATCACTGATGGAGGTAGTCTTAAGACCAAAGGGCATGGGGCTCGGCACCGGGCCGTCCCCCTTCTTTTAGGCCCGTCGCACACCGCCCCCTTGGGGCCCGGCTAGGCAGTTTCGTCGGATTTCCGACTTTGGAGACGGGGCTGCTTTCTTCCTTGCGCTCTCTCTCTCTCCTGCATGCTTTAATGTGATAGGCTGGTTTCATTTGGTGGGCCCTCTCTCTCTCTCTAGTGGGTAGTCCCCCCACACCCTTGGGTGGTCCCCAAGAGGATGCTCCTTCTTCCGTGATGACGTGACGCCTACGTGGCGGGTAGTCTTTAAAGAGACTATCCATTCTATAACCAATGGTCTAACAACCTAGGTTGGTTATGTTTTTTCAAAGTTGAGGTGGGTCAAGGTGGGTCACACCTGACAGCCACTCCTGCTGGTGTGAATGGCCAGATTGGTAACAACAAATTTCTTCGTTGGAAGATCCCTTTCACGTGGACGTGTTCTAGGAGCCATAGGTTGGTTTGAATATCAACATGATACTGGTCCACGTTGCACGTTAATCATTCATTAGTTGTGTGTTGCATTGTCGGGTTGATGAGTTCAGCTCCACGTAAATTCGAAAAACACGTTATGTACTATTATTAGAAAATTGTCCACAGAATTTCCAAACAAAATATTGAATAAACTTATAAAATATTGAAAATGTGCATGCAAGAGTTATGGTCAAACTAGCTATCAAATTTTCAACGTAAACAAATTCAATAGACGGTAATAGTGGTTTTCATCTATTGGGTGAAATGGGCGGCAAATGGAATAGTGCCAGACAGCTGTCTGACACTCTCCTATTGGCCCAACAAATTTACGATTTTATCCCATTTTAAATTTACGATTTTGTCATCAGTTCAAAATTATAATTTTACCCCACTTAAAAATAAATTTACGACTTTTGCACCCAGCTAAAAATTTCAATTTTGCCCGTGGTTCAAATTTACGATTTTGCCCCGTTTAAATTTACAGTTTTGCCATTAGGTTTTTCCCTTTAATTTACGCTTTTGCTCACAGCTAAAAATTCCAATTTTGCCGTTGGTTCAAATTTACGATTTTGCCCCGTTAAAATTTACAGCTTTGCCATTAGTTTTTTTTTTCTCACAGCCAAATTACGATTTTGTCCTCAACTTAAATTTACATTTTCTCCATCATTTTTTTTGTTTTCCTGCTTAAATTACAATTTTACCCCCAGTGAAAAATTACAGTCATGCCGGCAACTGCCTGACACTCCCCTATTAGTCCATTTAATTTACGATTTTTTCCCTGAATTAAAATTATAATTTCGCCCTCAGTTCAAAATTACATTTTCCCATCATTTTAGTTTTTTCTAGCAAAACTATAAAAGTTTTTTGTTTTAATTGGTTGACCCGATTTACTTTTTTTTCCCGTGTCAATGAGCTGCTTAATACTCGCTCATTAGTCCTGAAAAATTACAGTTTTGCCCTGAGTCCAAAATTACGGTCTTATCATCGTTTTAAATTTTTTCCTAGCAAAATTATAGTACTGTTTTTTAATTGATTGAGAATTATTCGGCCATTGCCCCGCAACACGGGCGGGCATCAATTAGTTATAAACATGATCCTCATTTCTCTTTTGATTATATATATTTTGAATAAAACTATATCCATAAGGTTCAGTTATAACATAAACACATTTTTCTCAAAAGATTATAAGGATAGATAAGATTATACGTGAACTTTTCAAGTTGACACGCATATAACCTATTTAGCTAAACATATTTATGGGTTTAACTTGAAAATGATCCGAACTTGTTTAAACTAAATTTAAACCTAAACACGCAAATTAATGTTAGGTCAGCATAGTGTTTTCGCGTATCTCATAAATTCACACCCCTAAAATTGTTATACATATTTGTTGGAAAATAGTTAAATCTATATCCATCCTAAAGTGTTGTATTTTGCTTGTGAATTTGTAAGTTAAAATCCTAACCCAAAACAAATACTCTATCAAATACTCGTATGGTTTTCTATAAGAGATTTACATATCAAACATAAGCTAAAACCTAAACACCCATCACCACAACCCAAAAACCTAAACACCCCACCCACGCACCCCTCAAAAACCTAACCCTCACCCTCATCCACCCTACCCAAGCTAAAATACTAAAAACTAAACCATAAAGCTAAACCCCATAATTAAATGTTAAAAAAGTTTTTATTTAAAATCGCTAAATTCCGTCACTAAAAAAATTGAACAGTACCGATGCACATGTGCATATGCATACGCATGCACATGTGCAATGGTACTTTTTTTGTTCAGTTTTTTTATTACGCTAAATTTCGTCACTAAAAAATGAACAACAGGACCGTTGCATGTGCATATGCACATGTGCATATGCACATGTGCATCAGTACTGTTGTTCAGTTTTTTTGTTTTTTAGTGAAAAAAATTAGCTTTTTTATAAAAAAAAATATTTTTGGGTGTTTTTTATTTTTTAGGTATTTTTGGTTGTGTTCACATTGGTTATCGCGGTTCTCGCAATAAAATGGTGGTTCCTAACGGTTCCTTATCATATGTATATACAGGGTAAGGTTATTGTAAAAAAGATTAAAAGTGTAAGAAATATTATGGAGATGACATGTGTCCTCATTCTAAATTAATTCAAAAAGGGTAAACACGTAATTTTATCATTGATTTAACTAATTGATAACCTTCTATAACCGCCACCCTTATTTATAGGAACATGATTTTTTTAAAGATATCTATAAAAACACTACGAATAACACTGCAACCACCATTCAGCACATATATAACACTATTCAATAATTATATTACACCATTCAATAAGTATATATAACACCATTTTAAATATCTCTATAAAAACACTACGAATAACACTGCAACCACCATTCAGCACATATATAACACCATTCAATAATTATATAACACCATTCAATAAGTATATAACATTATTAAAGACACTACAAAACACCATTCAACAGTTCATAACAATGTAATAAGTACATAACACTACAAAACAAGATATAACCCTACAAATCACTATAAAACAGTATGTGTAGTATATAACACCATATTACCTTATTATAACTCTGTATAACACTTCAACCCCGTCGTTCCACTGCCGGCACCACCACTGCCGCCCGCCGTCGTGGGGAGGTGGTCGGCGCCGCCTCTCTACAGTCTCTCTTCTCTTTCTCTCACTCGAACCCAACCACCCGACACTACCTCGCCTGATAACTTTCTCTTGCTCGAACCCAACAACCCGACACCCACCTGAGAGAGACGTACCTGATGTGTTGGTCAATGTCGGAGATACCTGGTGCGAAGATGTTGGAGAATAAGATGATATAGAGTGAAATCACGATTTTGTAGGGTTTTTTATAACTGCTTTGCATAAAAAGATACGGTTTCCGTTTTCAAATAGATTTAAAAGACTTTATTACCCTTACAATTTTCAAATTAGTCCAAAATAATAAAACACTTTTTAAATTTGGTCCCTATTGATCTCAACCATTAGATCAAAGATCTAATGGTGTAGATTTTTTCTTACCCTTCTCACAAAACCCTCTTTTTTACAGGATCCTCTACCTTAGTGAACACTAGTGTATTTGTGAACTAAGTGAATAAATCATTGCCATTGATTTACACTTGTGTATTGATAATCAAGGGCTAGGATTAGTTCACAAAGTTCACTATTAAGGGGTTGTTCACAAATGAATCTAACCCTATATATATATATAACCCAATGGATAAACACTATATTTGCAGGATATCTGATGGACAATTTCCCGAAAAATGTTGGACGTATACTGGGCCGGGTATGAGACATGGTTACACAATGGTGTATGGGATGTCGTTATACAATTGGGTATGGGACTGTGATCACAATTGCCATCCCTAACAATACTGACCATCTTTATTTGGTTCCTCACCAATTGTGTCCACTTTCCTTTACCAAAGTCATTCAATTTGACATCAACAATTGGGTATCCTTGGTTATGTTGTTATCAAGACTTTAATATCTAATGGTCTCATCTCATGTACTAAAAGCAAATGCTCCTCCATTTTCATGCATGGCAGGTAAGGAAACTCTCTTTATAATGTTCAAATACCGACGTAAATTCTCATTTGAAAAGTATTCATTTGTGATTTGTGAACGTCTCATGTGGCTAGTATTCTTAGTTTTAATTACGTACTATATCCTTTTTCTATGTCACTTTTCTCAGAACGTTTCATGTGGCTAGTATTCTTAGTATTAATTACGTACTATGTCCTTTTTCTATGTCGCTTTTCTCAATTTCTTTGGGTTTGTCCTTTAGCGATAAATCAAGCTAACTCCAAATGTCTTAAATTTCGTGCATATGATAGAATGCAATTGGGAAATAAACTCTTTCCAATGCGACCATGATAGAGAATTTGATGACACCATTCTTCAAAACCTCTTTACCATACATGCCAACTTCATTTCTCATGTCCATGTCCATGTCCATCTCAATAAAATGATAAGTGCAAATGTATGATTCACATCACAACCCCTAGCCATGATAACCACATGTATCCATCCCATAGTCACTCTAGCCTCAATAGGTATTACCAAACCAATCAATAAGCTTAACCTTAGGGTCACCACATCTTCTACTCCTCGATCCCATAACCAGGCCTTAGGACTTCCTCACTCATATGTCGCTATGCAGAATGAATGCAATACTATTATTAAAAGTGGGACCTGGATTTTCGCCCCTAAAGTTTCAGGTGTTAATTAGTGTTAATGAGGTTATATTGATGTTTATATTGATGTGGTTATTCAAACTCAAGTTTCATGCATATGGGTCTTTAGCCCGGTATAAGATTTGGTTTGTTTATAATGGGGAAAAGCCAATGCTTACATATTGATTATAATGAGACTTTTAGCTCGGTTATAGAATCGGCTACTATTCGTACGGTTCCTAGGTTTGTAGTATCTCACTCTTAGCCTAATATTTATCAACTGGATGTCAAGAATACTTTTATTCATGGCTCAAATAACAAGAAACTATATACATATAACCTCCAGGGTATGTGTGGAACTGATTGGCCCCATGCTAGGACAACATCCGTTCAAAGTGTCCAGCTTGACGTGCATTACTGTCCATGGCCTTGGATTAACCACTCGGTGTGTTCCAATCTTATTACAAACATGACACAAACAAATCTGAAACAAAGTTGCAATAAAATGCAAACATAATAAATATAATTGTATCAATCCATTAAACATTATATAGTGGTAAAAAAGATCAGAAAAAGAAAGTCAAAGTATTAAAACATAAAACAGTTGGTAAAAATGGACCAGAGAAAGTCAAAGTATTAAAAGACCGGGCATTGAGGCTTATGTTAACCGGTCATGTGGGTCTTTTGTTTTCCAGGGCAGGAAAATTTGGCTTTGGCTACGAAGCTCCGATGGCTAAAGAATCGAATTAAGGTTTGGGTTGAAGCGGATAACAGACGTAGGGAAGAAATCACTTGAAACCTTCACACTATTATCAATGCATTAGAAGAGGCAGCAAAGTCCATAGGTCTTTCCGAAACCGAATGTGTTGAACGTGCGGATTCCGAAACCGAATGTGTTGAACGTGCGGACGCGAGAAAAAGTCTTTTGGAGTGTAACGTCTCGCTTTTTGTAGCTTTCCGTTTTTAGAAAGATTGTATCGTACTTCTATTTTTGAAAACTCATTTCCTTTGTAATCGTATTTCGTTTCAAACCATTGTAAATCCGAGACTTCGATCGTAACGAAATTGATCCTTTGTGTGAAATACACATTGTTTATACATTGATATGTGCATTCATTTGATACATGATTCGTAATTCACATAAACGTAAGTTTAACTCGTAGACAATGATCGTGTATTCATAATTCTTAAACCTTCCATACATTCAAACACTTGGTTATTCGATAGTTATATGATTTTCACTTGATTAATACCAAAATACAAATCATACATTGTTACACCCTAATTCGTAAATGACAAAAGTCGCAGCGGAAATTCGTACCATAAAAATTTCTTTCGTGACAACACCTTGACGCACTTAAAAATTCATTTTTAAGGTTAATTCTTTTTCAATAAATACATTTATTATACTCATTTACAATAAGAAAACATAACCTAGCTTCATTCAGTTACGTACTCAACACTCCCGTACAATCTATCTTGTGACTCGATCTTTGATCACTCCACTTTAATATAATAATCTGGCTCGAACAACCTGCACTCACCAAATACATACAAGTCATTAATATGTTATCAATATAAACGATACTTATCCTTAGACTATTTCCGTTCCATTATTCCTTTTTCATTAATCGTTCCCTCTGGGTACCTCACCTCTGGTGAGTCTTCGATACTGTACCTGCATTACACCTAAAACTCCCGGTACCCGAATAACAACGTAAAAACTTAATCATACTGAATGATTTACATATATACCTAAACTTCATACATATTATCCACATAGGTACATATGTATACACCTGCATACCAATCTACATGCATACCTACATATGAATACATCTATATCATTATATACATATCTACATATACACATACCTACATCAATGCGTACACTCATGACATTATACATCTATACATACATACATTCCTACTTGCAAAATACCGAACTCATACACGCCTACTCACATACAAACCTTCATATATCCGCGTATTCTTGCTCACATACTTATAAACATACCCACATAGGTGCATACATGCTTTCATACATTTCTACATACGTGTATAGAGATATACAAACATACATACATACCTATCTACATGTGTGCTTACCCTAATGGTCATAAAACATAAGTTAAATTAGTCCCACGTAGCTTAAAACACGTTTAAACAAGATTCCCAGACCAAACGCGTAAAAAAACAATTTTTCGAAGAAACATACCGGTAGCGTCACGCGACCCCCCGTCGCGTGGCGCGACGCCCCTGTTTTTCCAGAATGGTTGCAGCTGGTTGCTGCATATTCCCAGCACCTTCGGATTTTACGGAAACGAGCATAACTTCCTCGTTTTTGGTCCGTTTTACCCGATTCTTTTTCCTACATGATCGTAATTTAATTCTCCATCACATGGAGTGATAATCCAATAATTGGACTACCGAAATTCATAACTTTTAAGCCTTCGGCTTATTACCCTTTTTCCATATTTTGACCCGTTCATGCATTTACCCACATAACTTGTTTGTTTGACCTTAACTTCATATGAATTGATAATTTCAAGATCATTTGTCATAAAAGATTCATTCCCGGATACCTTACATCTTATTCCACCCGTTTTTCGCTCCAAAAGCTTATTTTGACCCGTTAAGGGTAATTGCGCATTAAAACACTTATGACTTACAAAACCATACTCCTCACTTTCATACTTGACCAAAACATTACACTAATCGAATAACTAGTTTCTAAGCTACTTTTAAGATCGTTTGCCCAAAATACCCATCAAGGGCATTTTGGTCAACTTTAATCCCATCAATTACGACGAAAGACTACAACGCATATTTGACCCCAAACATCATGTTTAGTTAATTAAAACACCATATTACTAATCGAACTACGAAGTGATTACGGAAATCACTTACCTTATGCGTCCGTGCTCGTATTCGATTCCTTGCCTCTTCTTGACCCGTTAACACCTCACGCTTGAGCCCGTCTCGACATGATTCCTATACTTTCATTTCATCGAAATCACGCTCTTATTAGCATACTCATTTGTACATGTTAACAATCATATCAATCGCATATTTCACACTTAACTTTCCTTAGTCATTTCTAACAAGCATAAAACATATAATCAACTTCATACCCTTTCCAACACATGTACTTCATCATGTAATCAAAATTAACGCATATTAACATAACATGTATCAAACGACTTCCTATAATCCTGCTTTTACAACAACGAGTCAAATCATGTTTCTTATACTTAGTTGACTTTCAAGAGTCAACTATTAACCATATATAACTATCGACTTATCATCATATACTCGTAACATCATAATCGACTATACGGACGACACTATATACATTTCATCATACACTTGATGTGCGTACTACCTTTTAAGCATAACATACAACTAATTCATGCATAAATCTTCTAAACTCATACATAACCCATCAAAACCTACTACTAATCATCATGTATCATTCCCAAATAAACATCAAACATATCATCATCACATTTCTCCTAATTCATCTAACATGTATTCATCATACCTACATAATACATCAATCTTTCAACAAGACTCGGACATGGGTGGTGATTCTAGTCATCATCTTCTCCCTAACTAACGGGTTTCACCTCTAATCATCAAATTAACATAAACCATTCGTAACCCATGTTCTATACGATGATTCTAACCCTTGTACATGATCAATTTCATACTAACTCACGGATTTGAACATAACCCACTTCACCCATGATCACCAATCTTAGATTTAAGACAATACCTTATGATCCCCTCGTTAAGGTGATCGTTAATCCGTGTTCCTTCTTGAATTTGAGCTTCGATTCACCCTTCAATTTGGTGATTTATGTGAGTTAGGGTTTGGAGCTCTTGAGAGCTCCTGAAGCTTCACGAACACACACGTATGTGTGTTTGTGTGTGTGTTGATCTTTTAATTAGTAAAGAAACTTTCATTTGTTCCACTTTAGCCCCTCGGGTTTGCCTTTAAAACATAACTGACACTACCTTCATCATTTAATATTTTTGACCATACCCTTAACTAGGTTAAATAGCCTAGTTATTTATTTCATGACGTGTCATATAGGAACACACGACAAATATTAACATTTAGATTTTGGGGCGTTACATACATACTTATTACATTGATTTGTTACACACACCTATTTCATTACACTTTTGGTTTGATTAAAACATGTTCCTTTGCATTTTAGGCCTTGTGTATGTTAAATAAACCTTGTCACATCATTAATACTTAACGTATTTAGCTAATATACAACAATTAAATGTAAAAAAAAAGAATAAAGGCTGCCAGAATTTGCGATCGGACATATGGGATGCATTAAGTCCTTTGTTTTGTTAGTTTACTACCCACTAATCACATTCAAAGCCCAACCCACTTAAACCCTAATCTTTTCCTTATAAATACCCACTTATTTCCAGCCACTTTACCACTTTTACAACCATTAAACCCTCTAAAAAACACACTTAAACACAACTGAGTTCCAACAACAAAATTAGAAAGTTCAAGACTTTCTAAGTGAGTTCTAACTCACTTCCTTTGCTCTTTCCTACTCATTTCTTTCTTCCTAACACTTGGATTACCTCTAGGAAGGTTTTCACAAGAGTACTTAGGTAATCTAAGGTGAAACCTCGTCATTTTTTAGGCCCAAAGTGTAATAAACTTTCTGCTCATTTTTATTTCTTTGTGTGTTCATTTTCATGTTGATAACTTGATGGAATCTTGTTCCCATCAAGCTCACAATCAAGTCTATGATTGTGGGTTTGTATTAGGGTGATTACCATCAAAGTTATGAGCTCAAATGCTCACTTTATTTCTGTTTAAACTTGATATTTGAATGATGAAAACAAACATAAGTCATCATCTTCCATATGATGAACTTGTGACTTGTGAAGTGTGAACAAATGGAAGCTTTGGATTTCTGAACCAAGTTCCACTCCTTCATTTGAACACTCTTATAACTTGTTAGATTAGATTTATTTTATTGTTATTCATGACCCTCCCACTATCTTCATGATGGTGTGTGTAGTTATGAATCTTATAATGAGGTTTTTAACCTCCATGCTTGACATACATGATGCTATATGACGATACTTGTTTGGAGTTAGTTCTAGGATGTATTATTAATATATAAACTATGAGAAATTATATGAAAACATGGCTGAATTGTGATGTTAATCGAGCTATGATTAATCGTCATAAACATAAGCTATCATATCAAAGATTCTAGAGTTCTTATTATGATTCCAATGGGCAATTTAGGACCCATGAAACCACTTGATATGGTGTCATAAACAAACTCTTAGAACTTAGATATTACTTTCGTATATACATACTTTCACTACTTTAAATTCCCGATTTCGAGTCTAAGCACCCCATAAACTTCATCACCGAACACATTCATTCTCCCATTCTCATTAACTTGTCAAATACATGGATAATCGGAAGACTTAGCAATTTTGTGAATATACTCGATCCCATTTTACTTTTTAACACTTTGGGTGCAACATGTATGTTATACAAAACACAACACTTGAAACTATTTTAATCTCTATCCATGCTTAACATGAAACTATATGATGCTTGTTAATCTCGTATGCTATCTACTTTTGTGTCAATATATGCTCATTAACTTTTCTAGCATACTTTAACAATTATAGCGCTATAGGATTAACGCACCGCCCATTAGTCTTGGGGTATTGTTAAGTTAAGCATGTTAACCTCCCGCTAATCTCTTGGGATAGGCAAATTTGCGTTGTATACTTAGGTTTGAACATATAGTACACCATTTCAGCATATTAGTAACTTGCATATTGTTATTCATGTTGGATATGAGCTCGTTAAACATTTTTATCCTATATTATGCTATGTACAAACTTGTATACTTGCCAACTTTTTGTTGATCATATTTTAATACATGTTGCAGGTTGATAGACGAGATGATGCTAAGTGAAGAAACGATATTTAGGTGGACTTAGAAACACACCTAGAATAAACAATTATTTTAATGTTATGTTTGAAACAATGTTGTTCTTGTTTGAATTTTGTATGACATTTTAGCATTTTTATGAAATCGTCACAAAGTATTATGACGTTTTGAGCAATTTGTTCATCTGATCCTAATGTTTCCGCCATCCGTTGGGGTGTGACATGGAGATTGAAGGATTAAAGGCCATGGATGCTAAACAAAAAGCGCGTATAAATTGGGCGGTTGACGCTGACGAGAATTCTTCATTTTTTCACTCGGTTTAAAAATTGAATCTCTCATCTAGCAAAACAAAGTTGATGGGCTGATGTTTGGGGACGATTGGATTTTTGATCCGGTTATCCTTAAAGAGAATGTAGGAGATTTTTTCAAGACCAAGTTTTGTGAGTCGTGTCCGGTTCCGCCAATCTTAGCGTGTGAGGTTATTCTAGTTTGTCTGAGGCAGCTTGTACAGGTTTAATTGCCCCCTTTTTCTGAGCTTGAGATTGAAAGAGCGGTGTGGGATTCTGTGGGGGGTCGGGCTCTGGGCCAGATGTCTACATGTTGAAGGGTTTGAACGTAATGTTTAAAATTTAGCAATAGAAGATTTCCTATGTGTATCTTTTCATTTCAAATTATCTATAATTCAAGTTGTGTAAATGGTAAATCTTAACTTTATGCAAGGCTTTAAATCACCATCCTCCACATATTGTTTGTCACGTTCCGATATCTCCACTTCCACTTTGTAAGTAATGAAATTTTGGTCTCCCTTAAATTACAAAGCCCAAACCCGACTACCTTAATAGGCGAAGCCACATGGTCCCACGACACCCAATGCATTTTATTAAACAATAGTCGACCCCCCCCCCACAAAATCTCCTAATGATGAATTCAAACCCCTCAATGACCTTGATCGCTGCCTTGAAAATGGAAATGTAATACGTAGGAAGACTCTCCATAACCGCCTTAATAAGACTCACCTGACCTCCAATCGACAAACATGCCGCCTTCCATCGGGATAATCTAGCCGATGTCAAAGATGAAATTCCAATCAGCCACGCTATTCATGTTAGCCCGACCAAAATACCCAAGTGTTTGAATGGAAGAGAGCCCTCCTTACAACTAACCCTTGCCGCCATATTAGTCACCTTCTTTGTATGAACCCCAATGCCATATAGATTTGATTTCCTCATATTGTTTTTAACCCCAAGGTAAGTGTATTTGGAATCCAAAATGGCAAACACCGACGGGACGTCTGTGACCTACCATTTGTGCCACTCCACGTAACCTGCCATACATGCGGACCTGTCGCTTGATCCATGCACGCTCTTAAGTGGCTCGAGACAATGTGACTGTGCGAAGTGCAAAGTGCACCATCAACACATCACATTTCGCACATTGCCAACCCCACACACGCGTATGCAAGTGCGAGTTACCTTCATTACTTCACTAGTGTGTACTTCCATAGAAACAATAAGGAATGAGAGCTCTCACTTATATATCACCTCAAGTTTTGTCTCCCCTCTTATGTGGGACAAGTTATTACTTTCTTATTCCTTTACCACTTTAAAATTCGCAGCTTTAACAAACTTTAAACATCAACTTTTGAGTATCGATATCTTATTATCTTAGCTATGTTTTTAAAAAGAGTTTGATTCGTTGAAAAACTCTCACAACATGATAGAACACAAACACAAATCTATATAGAAATTCATGTATTCACTTTAGTTGCATGTAGATATTTTTCTCCAAAGTTTAGGTAAAGTTTATTTGGAAAGATCAATTTCACCAAAATTTGTAAAATAAAACAAGTTTCAAAAGGGAAAAAGAAGAAAAAAACAAATTTTAAAAGGGACATTTTAGAATTTTTCCAGTAATAAAATCTACCCTACAACTAATAAGGCTGGGGTGTGGTTTAAAGTCCTTATGGGTTTTATAGTGCCACGTCAGAGTCACGTATGCACCACGTAAGCGAGGGCCTTTATCGTTAACTTGCACGGTATGGTTTAAAGCCCCCCTATTAAACAAAATACAAAAAAACAAAAATAAAGAGAAAAAACCGATTGGCTGAAAACAATGAGTTCCACCTACAGTTGCCATTAGCGCTCGTTACTGGGCTGGCAGGATGACTCCCCCCTTTGGCGAGCAGAGGATGTGTAGGGGGCGCTAAAAGTGATGATGTGGCCAAGGGAGGTATACCACACCCCTGGCCTAGCCACTCGTTATCATGAACGTACTACCATAGTTGGTTCTTGTTGCAAGTAAATAACTCAAGGACAACATAACTATTAATTAACGTGGTTCCAACAAACCTGTAGATATTTCCTTCCATTTCAAAGTAAAGTCATGCTTTTGAGTTACTATATATATCATTTAATTAGACTATGGAGTTATACGACACGTGACAAATGTGTAAGAAATGAGGTTTATGGAGGGTTATATAACTTGAGTGTGTAGTGGGGTTATACTCTTCAGTTATACATATATATGTATGTATATATATGTGTGTGAGAGAGAAACACCATGACATGCATGCTGCTATGCATATCATGTAGGGAAAAGTTGTTTGCCCATAGCGCTAGGGGGATGGGGGTACCCCGACACTATGGGGCTTGATGGTGGTCAAGGGCGTGATATAAGGCTCGACTACAGGTAGCCTTAGGGTCGTTTCTTATCTACAGTGCTAAAAGTGACCTAGCTTTAAAATTAATTACCAAAATGTCATTCCTATATGGGTAAATTACACTTTTCGTCCTTTATGTTTGTATCGGATTGCAATGGATGACCTTTAACTTCAATAATTACAGTCGCAGTCCTTTATTAGAAAAACTCATTACATTTTACGTCCTTTAGCACCAACCAGGTTAAAATTTTCAGTTAAGTATGGCATGTGCCTTGCACATGAAGGCATTTACATCTTTTTACAACAATCTATTTAAATTGTCCACTTTATCCTTTCTCTAACCATACAACAGCCTTATCCCCTTTCTCTCTCTCTCTAGAAAATGTTCGGCACCCACCTATCACCACATGCAAATCTCCCCAACCCATCTCCCCTCCAAATATCCCTAACCTCCAGCTTACAAATTTCTAAAGGTAATCAACATTTCTGAAGCGTTCACCGTCGATGGTTTGTTTGGAGAAGATGAAGGTAATCAACAAATTTCTGAACAAGTTTCAGATCTGAAACACCACCGGATTTCTACAGCCATGGGTTCCATCACTGTTTCTTCGTTGCTGGTGCTCTGAAATCGATAGGTTTCCTCTCCTCTCCCATGACTCTCTCTAGTCCCGGAGCTCGTGATTCCATGGTGCGACAGTGGCCGGTGGTGAGCCTTTGTGGCAGTCGCAACCACGCTGGCTGGTGATTCCATGGTGCGGCGGTGGCCGGTGGTGAGCGTTGGCGGGTTGAGTCATGTTTTGCCATAGATGTGGGAGTATTAACGAGGATAAGAAGTTCAAAGCAGACAAACATAAGGTGGAGTTATATGTCACACCCCAACCGATGGCGGAATCATCGGGGCGTGACACTAGGCGAATCAGATTGCTCAAGAGAATCCATAACAACTATATGTAACACCTCGAAAATTCATGTCCAATAATGTATTGACACGTGTCATAAACTTTAAACGTGCAAAGGATTACATTAGAAGGACTAAAGTTGACAAACAAAGAAACTATGTGAAAATAAGGGTTCAAAACGTCAACAATGGATAAATATACTTTACAATAACCCTACGTGATGTTTATACCCTTAAACGGATGAATCATGGATCATACGAAGCTAATTGTGAAAGAAAGTGAGAGATTACAAACTACAGGGGTTAAACGTGTCAACATGTTTAAGTTATACCTCTGAGTGACCTTTTAGCAAACCTGAAGCTTTGTAACGATTAATTATGCTCACTAGAATGTGTGATAAAAATTTCACCAAGTTTCGTTATCGTATGAGAAAGTTATGATAAAATTCGTATTCGAGGGGTTAGATGCGTCAACGATGAAATTTATGACTTTTCGGGTAAACACAAAGTGACCAAGGACTTCACAAAGATGGTATAAGTTTTGAAGCCCTTATAAATCAATTTAGAGGGCTTATAATGCAATAAATAAGGTGAAAATGACGTTTAGGAGGACCGGGGACCAAAACTGCAATTTATAAAAACTTGGTAACCTGATCAGGGGACTCACGCGGGCAGCATAAGCCCAAGCATATCCTTACGCAGGCCGCCTGGCCTGCCCAGATGCAGAAAATGTAGACAGGTGGCTGTTAGGTCCATTTAACCGACTCTTGTTGCCATTTCTCAATACCATGAGCTCCCTAAAATGGTTTTTAGAGTATAGGGACACTTGGGATGCATCCATGATCATTGGTAGCATTACTTGTCATGATCTTGATCAATCAAACCCACTATATAAGAACCCACTTTGTGCAATTGTTGATCATTCATTCCATCACATCTTCTGGTCATTTCTGGAGCACAAGACCAATTCCTAAGCCTCATAAATCGTGCATAGGACCTTGGTAAGTATGCTTAACCTTCCTTAATTAAGTTTTGCTTAGTTTATAGCCTTAAAGTCAAACCGTCGTAATTAACGGTTGACTTATTGATTAATCGCTAATGGTCCAGCGATTAGTCAAACTTAGGGTTGTTATAAGTTGGTAATTATGTGGGCAATAAACCCTTAAAAGGGCACCCTCTGATTCCCACTCTAACTAGGTCAAATGTCGGGTCAAACGTAATCCGAAAAAGTCAACAGAAACATAATCTTTGAATTAACGCATAAATTGCAAGGTAAGAGGCGTGTAATCTGTTTTGTCATTAATATAACTTTGTAATCAATGTAAGAACATGTCTAAGCATGTCCGACCCGACAATTTTCAGTATAGACCCGGTTCGGAACCGAAAGTCGCAAAACTTCGACTTTTGCTTTGACTTCAGTTCTGAGCCGTTTTAGTATGGTTTGGATATGCCTTAGGACTTCCTTAGGACCAGGTTACATGGTAGTATAGCCCTCTGTGATTGGTTCGTTGATTACCCGAGTCGTTTACATGTTTCCGTTAAATTGCCAAATGTTGACCAATATGCCCCTTTGTCCATAAAACGAGAATTTTAGAAATGTGAAAGGACAATAATCTTTATTACTGATCTACAAACATGTCCCTAAAATTTCACATCAGTTGGAGGTCTAGATTAGGAGTTATGCTCATTAGCGTAATCATGACGCCTTTTAGTAATTAAACGGCGCAATTAGCATAAAGCCTATCTAAACCCAATTTTTGACACCAAAACTTTTACCCACTGATGTAATATAATATTTTGAGATTTTTAAAGATTTTTAATTATTTTTAACCCGCTCATAACCTAAGGTTATGGCGTTGATTCGGTAAATACCGATTATACCCTTTTTGTGTATAAAATGAGTTCTACATAGTATTTTGACACCAATCCAATTGCTACTGCTTTTATATAATAAATAAAGTGTTTTGAACTTATTAACCTGATCAGAAAACTCAGATTTTCCGTATAACCCAGAAATCGCTTAAAATGGCTTTTTAACGCGTATTAAACGCATAGTTTGGGTTTAAAACCATTTTATCACATAAGACTTATTACCAACTGATATGAACTATTAAAATAAGTTATTTTACTAATGTATTCAGACCCGAATCTCAGAAACTTAAATAATCTCTTTTATAATCTTTAAAATGACCAAAATACCCCTACGGGGCTTAAATTGTGATGAAACTCGTTTTGGGCATAATGGAAGGTATCCTACTGATATCACAACATATTTAAGGCATATTAACTTAGGAAACCTGTAGATGACTCTTTTGGTTACTCGTTACGCACTTGTCGCGTTCGGATCGGCTTATGTGACTAGTTTGCATATATTAGCCGAAACGGGTCAAACCATATTGTTTTTATCTCAAAATCCAGAATGTGATCAGATTACCCATATAAGACAAGTCTTCAAACTTGTCGGGTCTAAATCACATTCTATTCCGGTCTTCGCCTTATCATGCGTTTGAACCGTATCTTCCTTTTAAAAACTAGCCGGTCTAAGTCAAGACTTAATTAAAGACCCGTTAGGATTCTAATAGGTTATTAAAAACCTTCGTTCCAGATTAGGAGCCCAGTAAAAGATATCTGTACTTGATGAATTGATATACGGCTGTGATTGAATTTATATTTAGCTCAGGTAAATACTCTTAACTTATTTTCCCTATACGGGCTTGGGATACGACATTATAAAAGTACCGCTTGGTCAGGTGTATGTAGTCATTTAAATCGGATTGTGATTGATGTATTTACATAACCTGTTTAATATGTATTATTTGGTGTATGGCTTTTGGGGGTTAAATGACCATGTCCCGGATATCCTTGGCATCATTTTACGAAATGGCCATGACCTAAGCACGGGGTGTAGGCGTACACCTGACATATGCATTATGTAAAAACTGGTAATCCACTCAGAGGTATCATCCTTGTGGGCATTATACCAGAACTGGTAATCCACTTAAAGGATGATAGCCTATGGGCATTGTACCTGTGGCGTGTCAGTTAATCTAGTCCGACTCTTCTAACCGGCCCTAATGGACGACAAATAAGTAAAACTGTATACAAGATTATCTACAAATAATTGTCCCAAGTTATAAAAGATATTTTATGCCGAAGTGCATTCAAACCAATTTACAAACTCTTTTCAAAATGAGTCAGTTGAGTTGTATTTACCAGTGTAAACTGACGTATTTTCCAAAAAGGTTAAGTGCAGGTACTATACGAAATAGGCTGGCTACTCCAGGCATCATTAATCAAGTCTCGCAAGCTCTAGATGTCAAAGTCTGTTGAACAGTTTTCTTTTTATTTGATCCGCCTGTGGATCCTTTACTATCCGTTGTAATACTGGATATTACTTTATATTCGGATTGTAATATATTTATCTTTTTGCTTCCGCTGTGCATTTAAATATTGTGTTGTTTGACTATGATGATATCAACTACGTCACGATACTCCCCTACAGGGCCCACCGGTGAAACGTGGAAATATCAGGGTGTGACACTATATTGCGACAGTATTTAATGCGTTCATTATCCCACACTAATAAACAATTACAATCACATAAGCTGACACGAATTTCCTGTTCTCTCAAACAATTCAAATCCGACAACCTAGATTTTAGATGTGTTTCTAGACTTCCTAGCTTGATTTGATGTAGTCTGCGACTAAACCTGCAACGTACGTTAAAATAATGTCAATACAAAAGTATTGGCGAGTATACAGGTTTGATATATAATAGTGTAATAGATAAAAGCTGCGAATTTCCACATACATAAACGTAATACACGACATCTATACTCACAAAACTGATACTACCATCTAAGTCCTCGAGCTTCGATCACGATTGCTAAACTAGACCCCGTCAGGCGCAATAGTACTATACTAGTCATGGTGGGACGTCGCGAGTATAAGTCCTAGCACATATGTAACTAGCATCACGTATAACTATGCATGTAAGTCATTCGCAAGTGATAAGTAGTTTAAGCATTTGATGTAATTCGATTTGATAGCAACGTATGTTACACCCAAAAGTGAAAAAGCAAAAAGGGTTCAAGTATACTCACAATCGGTGTTCGGCAAGCAAACACAACTTGATTGGATTGATGGGAGCGCGTCTGAGATTAGTCTGGTTTCAGTTTGATAGCGTAAGCGTCGATCAGTGCGTTAAACGGTGGCGAGTGAACCAAGTGTCGAATGGTAATCCGACCGGATGACAATCCGATCGGATGGCCAGTCGACCGGGTGGCAGTCCGTTCGGATGGTCATCCGATCGGATGACCATTCGATTGGATTGTCGCCTTGGTTGGTGATGAGGTGTTTGCGTATGATAGTTTGCCTTTTGAAGTTTTCGTTGTAGCATTTTGAAAACATTGAAGTACCTCTACCTTTTAGGTCGGTCGATCGGATGGTCGTTCGATCGGACGGCAACCCGTTCGGTTGGGCACTTCAGTGAGAACAAGTTCACAGCAGGGTGTCACTCGATCGGACGCTCGTTCGGTCGGGTGGCATCCTTGGTGCATTGAACATGTTGAAATTGTTTTAGGTGTTGAAGTTTCGAAACATCACATAGTCGGATGGTCGGTCGATCGAGTGGTAACTCGATCGAACTGCAATCCGTTCGGTGTTTCTCAACTCTTGAAGCTTGATCTGAAAGCTAAGGTGGGGCCAAGGTGCAAGCCGTACGGGTGGCCGGTCGTACGGGTGGCTGTCCGTTCGGACAATAGTCCGTTTGGACGGCACTCCGTCCTGGTTGACCTGTTCGTCTTACACTTGGTTGTTTTGATAGTTTGTCGTTTTGATCGAGACGATGTGATAATGTGCCAAACAACAGAAATCCATTACGAACCAAGTCTTCCGATTAAACCGGAATCACCTTGGTCCGATCAGTTAACTGTCCGTAACGGTTGTTCATGCTTAACCAGAAATCGGTTGTCTCTTTAGACAGAATCAGATTTGGAACCAACACTTCACTTAGAATGAGTAGAAGATCGGAACGAGCTCCGATTCCATCGGTTATGAGTGCATTGAGTGTAAAAGAGTTGAAAGAAAGTTAGAAAACCATATTTCAATCCCTTTTAACCATGAGTTTGTGTAGGTTTATGCGAAAACATTATTGATTCTTGTGGAGATCCTTCAGATCTGAGTTGTTCTTGGTGGAATGAGGCCAAGACTTGAAGTTCATAAGAACTCCATGATGACATCATCCTAGAACACCTCAAATCCACCGATTTCGCGGTTAAAAGTTAAGATTCAAAGGTGAAAATGATGGAAGAGTGTGTGTAGATCATAGAAGTACAAGATTTGAGGTAGAAACTTACAAGAATCACGAGAAATCGAAAGGAAATGGCGAGAAGGCGCCTGGTCGAACGAGAGCAGTCACATCAACTGTTGTTGATGTGACAAGTGGGGTATTTATAGGCAAAGGAGGAGAAAGGCGGTGCAGTGTATAGGCAAAGGTGTCCGATCGGATGGCTGTCCGATCGGATGGCTGTCCGGTCGGATGGCTGTCTGGTCGGATGGCTGTCCGATCTGATGGATGTCCGATCGGATGGCCATTCGATCGAAGTGCCATTCGATCAAACACCTCTGGCGAGCTGAGTTTTGGCGTTCCGTTTCGATTGCTAAGCGTTGCGGGAGTTTGGTTACACATTCTCATCCACATTTCCATATATTTATTATAATTAGCTACGTTGGGCCGTATATACATATCCATATTTCAAAGTTGCGATACAATAACCGGGTTTCGCTTCGAATATGCGTTACTTTGCGACGCTTCACGGTCATCGAGGAGGGTAGAATAGGTCCTCACTCAATGTCATCGTGAACGTTAATGTGTGTGATGCGATGTGCGTTTTGAGTAATGAGTTGCACTCCGACACATCACGGCTATCAAAGAGGGTAGAATTGGTCCTCACTTGACATCTTCGTGGTTGTCAGCAAGTGCAATGTGATGTGATAGCGATAAAGTATGCGTAATATGCAAAAATACTGCGAAATAGCGATGTATGCGATATAACTACATTATGATCCGAATCTCTGGTGCTAGGCGTAACGAGTATATCGAGTAGTAACAACGCACGAACGTGGGGGTTGTTACATTATATGTCATAGATGCAAGAGAATATAGGAATGGATCTGAAACCGGATCTGAATTATGTTTTGCTTTCCATCTTCAGCTTCAAAATGAAATTTATCTCCACAGATGCTAATGTTTGAGAATATCATTAATGTTTGAGAATGTAGATGATGAGCTTTTTGATTTGAGAATTGGGTTGTTTTTTTGTGTGCAGACGAGGAGAGAGAGAGAGATAGGTAAAGAGTGATACAATTGTATTAAAATCTTGGTTGTATTTTAATCTTATTAAATACTATAAATAATTAATGAAAAAGACTAAACTGCCCTTACATGTATAGACCTAACTGAAAATTTTAACCTAGTTCGTGCTAAAGGACGTAAAGTGTAATGGTTTTTCAAATAAAAGATTGTGAATGTAATTATTGAAGTTAAAGGTCATCCATTGTAATCAAATACAAACATAAAGAACGAAAAGTGTAATTTACCCTTCCTATATTTTTCATGTACTGTGAATTGAATTGGAATGGTGAATGTAGTGAGGATATTTTCATCTATAGCGAAGTGAGGATCGTCGTTTTTTGTCTTTTTTTTCTTTTTGCAATTTTTGATTTTGTGTTGTATTTTTCTTTTTTTCTTTGTGGAGGCGTAGGATTAGGGTTAAGGACTTCTAGAGGATTTTGTAGTAAGGTCTTAGGTGGATTTTCAGGGACGTAGGTTTTTCTTATTCTTTAAGGGACCTTTCCAGTGATTGCCTTATTGTGTTTATGCCCAAATGATGTTGTATGCTATTATACATGATTTACATTGTGTTTATGCCCAAATGATGTTGTATGCTATGATGCATGATTTACATTATATTGTGCCACTCTGATCATTTTCTTGCTAATGGGCGACTTCTTATTTCTGTATTCTTTCTATATTCTTTGACTTGTTGTGTTGGTTTGCTGTTCGTTTCGAGCCGAGTGTCTCTCTAGAAGCAGCCTCTCTATCCCTAGGGATAGAGGCAAGACCTGTCTACTTCCCACCCTCCCCAGACCCTATAAGTAGCTCAGCTATTTTTGGGACTTACTGGGTATGATTGTTGTTGTTGTTGATTTTGTGTTGTATTTATTTTTTAATTTTATTTTATTGTCTTTTCTTGTGGTTTACGTTTACACTCTCTTAAATTACTTAATTTTTAGCTGTGTAAATTTTGTTTTTCTTTTCGTATTTAAGTTAAAGTTTTCTCGTTATAAATTCGAGTTGCATCTTTGAGAAAGTTGTAAATATAACTGAAGACCTGTTCCAAGGTGTTTACATAGTAATTACCTAGTTAATTTGTCATACAATTATACTCTAACCAATAATTATACATTAGTACATACACACTAGCTAGCTAGTTTTGTTATATGTCTACTTATACAATTATAATTTTAAAAGATTATATCCAACCTATAAATTACCAAGATGTTCTTGCTTTATGTTATGGTAACATCTGCATTGGTTTTTTTTTTTTTTTTTTTTTTTTTTTTTTTTTTTTTTTTTTTTTTAAATTGCATTTTGCCTTTTTAACCTAAAAGTTTTTATATTTTGCATTTTAACCCCCTTAACTATTTTACCTTTAACCCAAAACTTTTCATTTTTTACAATTTAACACTAACACTTTTTTATTTTCAACTTTGTACCCCGTACATTTCATCTTTCGCAAATTTTTTCGTTTTACATTTCGTTCTAAAATTTGTGAGTTAACACACCGCAACGTGGACGTGAGGTTCAACGTTTTTTCGTATGTGTTTTTCCGTTTAACAGGCCAATTGCAACGCGTCTATTTTTCTCCGTTTGACAAGTTTGTCGCAACACGCGGGTCCTACATCAACTTAGTCATTTTTTCCACGTTTTACGTTTATATCTAGTTTCTTTGCATTAACACGCTGCAACAGGCATGCATGATTCAACGATTTTACGTCTGTTTTTCATTCGGTGTTATTTTTTACTTTTTTATTTATTTTATATTTACGAACTCTTCTGATGTTGGTAGTCGCTGCCAGTGGTGTGACATTAATGCTACTTGGTACGATTTTACAAACGTATTTAACCTATGAGGTTTTTTTACTAATAATTTGTTTCGAGTTTACTACTATACCTCCTTAACTTAAGAAAAACTATTAGGGGACCCGGGGTGGTCCGTTATACTACCCCCATCACTCGTGATAAAGAAGAGAACACCACCGCCACCAAATAGTTTCACTCCTCAAATTTATAACGCGTCAAGTTTATCATGCGTGAAGAATTGATTTAAATTCAGTTTTGTTTTGTTTTTTAATGATTTTGATAGTGTTTGGTGAGTGATGGATATTTCCACTAAAAACCATCACTAGTGATGGAATAAAGTTCGATGACATGACGGAAATTGATTGGATGTTGTGAGTGATGAGTGAGTGGTGAGTGATGACCACCCCTACCCCCCCTAGGTTTTTTTACGTGCATATATTTAGGTACGTGTTTGTATAAATTTGATTTGCTTTACATTTAGACGTAAACTTTTTCTGGAAATGAGCCAGGTTAAATATAATACGTTTTCTTTTAAAAAAACATTTTTACGTGAATATTTTTATGTATGTTTCTGTATAAATTCGAGTTGGTGTATGTTTCGACGTAAACTTTTTTGGGAAACGAGTGAGGTCAAATATAATATGTTTTCGTAATTATTTTAGGAATGTTTTGTAAATTTTGTTTTGATTTGAGTGGAGTCAAATTGTGGTTTATTATTTCACTTTTCTAAAAGTTCCAATTAATCTCTTTTGATTATATGTGTCAGCTTTTCTGTTATACCTGTTAGGTTTTCTATGTATGACTCGGGGTCACTTATAATATGTTATGATTGTACCATATAAATTTGATTTACTTTATGTTTTGATCCAATCGCAATGCTTGCATAGGTTACATTGAGTTCAGATACACCGAAACGCGTGTTTTCATATGGTTAATGCATCACATAACGTTTAGACTACTGCATTCGATGTTTGCGATGTAACCGCGCCGCAACGCGTGCGAGTGTTATTTCTAGTTATAATATAACTTTCAACAATTATATATTAGGAACAAATCCATATATAGCACAAGTAACTGGCTAGGATTTTGTTTTTTCATACAACTCTATGTTTTAATAGAGATCTTGAGAAAGCCTTGGAGTGATGATCACATCAAGTGGTTTCACTTTCGGCAATGCAATTCCTAACCCTTCACTCATATCCACAGGCTTCCCCATTGGCGTTGACAAGTCAAACCCTTGAAGCAACCGAGCAAGTGTCAAGTGGATCACTTCCAAAGCAAATGAACTTGCAGGACACATTCTCCTTCCAGAACTAAACGGAATGTATTCAAAATTCTGGCCCGAATAGTTTATGTTTGCGTGTTCCTCAAGAAACCTCTCGGGTTTAAACTCATTTGGATCTGACCACACTTGTGGATCGCGATGTAGCTTCCATAAGTTCACTATTAAACGAGTCCCTTTGGGCGTGTGGTATCCACCGATATTGCAGTCCTCGCTGGCTTGATGTGGTCCGGCTAATGGACCGGGTGGGTACATTCTGAGTGTTTCTTTTACTATAGCTTGTAGATAGGTTAGGTTTTTGGTATCTGATTCTTCCACCCATTTGTTTCTTCCTACATGGATGTCAAGCTCTTGCTGGGCAGCCTTTAGGATGTGAGGGTGGTTTAGTAACAATGAGAGTGCCCATGTGAGTGTCTCAGCTGTGCTTTCTGAGCCAGTTAAGATGAGAATCTACAAAAATAAAATGTATAATGTGATCACAAGTTGGAAAAAGTTAAATTTTATATCATTTACATGTAAGTAAGACTATTAATTATATTAGTATTTTGTGTAAATTAGCTTGTTATTGCCTTGGATTGAAATGACAATGGAAAAGACTGATTGACTAAAAAGGTTATTTTGACCAAACCAAGAAAACTAACATGTAAAATAAATTAAAGTCGTCCGAAACAGATTTGAATGTGTAAAGCTATCTAAGTCGTTTTCTAAAGTTTTAGCTATCTTTTATGAAATGATATTTCGACAACCATATTTAATGCGTTAGCGAATTGAACCCGTTTTGACACATTACCTACCTATCATGAGTTGATATTCCATATGCTATTGTTATCAAAGAAAAGAAAAACTTAAACATCGTAATCTAACTGTTTTCATGGATGTTTGTTGCGTTTCATTTTAAAATTTATGAATTTTTAGTTTCTAATGAAAGAAAAACTCAAAAAATTATTAGAAGAAAATCTTGTAATAAATAAAGTACCCTAGTGACATCCTTATATCCTACTAGTAAAGTATGGTCCAAGGAGAGTCAGATAAGGACACACCATACCTCTATCCTCTATCACAAGAGATAGAGAACGGCTCCATATAGGACCCGAGTAAAAAAATTAGATAATAAAGTAAAGAGAGCAAACGCTAGTTACTAACCAGTGTTGTTGCCTTGATGATCGTATCACGACCGTGCTCGAAGTATTTAACATCTTTCGAAAGCGTCGATAGCATCACATCCATGAAATCTGAATCTTTATCGCTATCGCTATCGCACTCTTTTCGCTTCTCAACATGTTCATCAACCCACTTTCCAAAGACAACATCGAGCTCTTTTGCTGCTTGCTTCATAGCTTTCACATGGCCTCCAATGTCCATCCATTCAAGACTTGGAATAACATCGGACACAACAAAAACTCCACTTAAATACAACCCTTTCTTTATGGCTTCTTTCACCTTTAAGTCTTCATTATTACCCCCATCACTACAACCACTAGAAAACCTTTTTCCAGCTAACATTCGTACAATGATATTAAACGTTACATGCTCGAACCACTTGGTCATGTTCACTACCGTTTTTCGGGGTCCATTCTTCAGGATTAACGAGTAGAACTCGTTAACCATGTATTTCACCTCGGAGTTACGAACATTCTTGTGCTTTTCAATCCGTTGGCTCGTTAAAAGCTCTAAAATGACCATCTTTCTTATCTCTCGCCAGTATGGTCCATATGGCGCGAGTGCAAAAACCGCACTATTATAGCCCATGTACCGGCTAACTGCCATACTAGGCCTGGATGCAAAACATCTGTCATTGGTGGTGAAGCACTCCTTGACCATCTGCCAACTGCTCACAACCATGGCTCGTTGACTACCGAGCCTTAAAGAGTAAATCGGGCCGTAGTCATCTGCCATTTTTGCTAGTATCCTTGCGACAGGCTCTGGAGCGTGAAGACGGTGAAGGTGACCCACAAAAGGCAATGCTCCTGATGGTTCTGGAGCTGCTAGTTTGATAGTTTTTCTTTTGTTTGTTGTTTTGTAACGAAAGATCAGAACAGAAAGCAAAAGCCCTAAAAATTGTAGAAATTGTGGAAAGAATTCCATGTTGTTATGGTTTTATTATGTTGATGTGCTAACATGATCAACACTTGACATATATTTATAGTCGAGATATATCAACCCTGTTCATGCAAAGATATTTGGTTGATGATAGTGATGGATATCATCTTGTAGCTTATTATGGTAAACATATTAAAGCAAGTGAGGCTAAACGTGTATCCCATGTACGCAGGGGAATGAGGTACATTTAGTAAAAATAGTAGGAAGTTTCGCACAACCCAATTAATCTTGTAATACATTAGGGGAGGGGGTGGTTATCACTTGCAAAAATTCCATCACTCACAACATCCAATCAAGTTCGCCATGTCATCAACCATTATTCCATCACTCACAACCTTTTTTAGTGGCAATGTTATCACTCACAACACCTAACAATAAACCCTCACACCCCCTCACATCCAATTATCACATAATACCCCATTACGCGTGGAATATATCACAAACTACTTCCATCATGCGTTGAATATGATGGTGGCGGTGGAATTTCACCCAACTTCCACGCGTTGAACTTCCATCACGCGTTAAAAATCCCCACCACCCCCAGTCCCCTTACTGCCAATATTATTTTTAGTCGGCGTCCATATTTTACATAAATCATTTTGAATTTAATGTTATCAGGTTATGGTATTTGAGAAAATGGAAAAAGCTGGAAACCAAGAAAAAATGGCTTTACCTAGAATGGACTTTTATGTCCCCCTAAAAGTAAAATGATGATGTCATTAATGAGCTTTTAGTGACGACACATGTCACACTTAAATGTGTAATAATGACGTCACCTGCTGATGTTATCAAAGACCTTTTAGAGGCGATGTTGGTCAGAACGCTTATGAATACGAACACAATGATAAATTACGAACGAATAACTATATTGAATGTGAAAGTATAAGTGATTCTGATTATTACAATTGAAACATACGAACCCTATTTATACTAAACGAACATGTGCGAATAAATAGACGTGTCTCTTCGCGAATAGTTGTGACTCTTGATCTTGTGGATGTAATCAATCTTGAAGAGGTGTCTCCTTGTTTCTCTCTTGATGCCGTCGATCAATAGGTGCAACCCCAGGAGGAGTCGTATCCTTTAAGGGTGTTGGTTATCAATTTTCATCTTGTCACATCTAGTCCCCGCACTAGTATTACTTATCTACTTAAAACATAAACTATCTAATAACTAATTACTAAACAACCCTCGTACTTTAGGATGTGAGGGATTAGAACTTCGTTCACCCCCTAATCACGAACATCCTTGAGTTGTTGTAGGTCTTTAACTTGCTTGACTTGCAATAGCATTGGTTCTTCTTCCAAAGCAAGATGAGCCTCTTTGTCCTTCTCTTTTTCCTTGTCTTTTTGTTTGCTACACTCGTATGCAAAATGACCGAATTCACCGCATTCGTAACACTTGAACTTGCTCTTCTCTATTTCTTCTAAACGAACTTCATACACGTCCTCTACCATGATTTTGATTGCTGCGTCCTTTTCTGGAATGATTGTTTGAACTTGCCATTAAGAGATTATTGTTCTCAGGTTCGTTTTGGCTCTTGAGGCGTTCTTTAAATGCTGTAATCCTACCTACTGCTTCTTCAAACGTCATTTTATCTATTTCTGAATACTGCTCGATGGATGCCACAATCGGTAGAAACTTCTTTGGAACAAAGATAAGCAATTTCCTTACAATCTTCTTACCTGGTGGTACCGACACTTTTAAACTTGGATTTTATACCACCGAACTTGCTTGCGAAACCACTTATTGTTTCGTTTTCTCCCATCTTTAAGGCTTCTAATTCACTTCTCAAAGTTTGCAGACGCGCTTTTTGAACCATATCGGCTCCAAGATATCGAACTTTGATTGCATCCCAAACTTCCTTTGCACTTTCGTATTGCTCAACTTGCATTAGAATATCTCCCAGTAACGTTTGGAAGATCATTGCTTTCGTTGTATGCGCCTTTTTCTCATCTACCCCTTCATTTGAAACAACAGTATCCCAAAGACTATATGTCTTCAAGATCGTTTCCGTTAGGATTGCCCACTGAGTATTATTCGATTCAGTCAACTTTGGGCATTGAAGGGATATATTTCCTTGCTCGCAAATTGACGTTGACGTGCTTTCTTTGTCATCTCTTCCTGATATACTTCCTTTCTGATTTATTTTCTTAGACTTTTTCTTTCCTATCTTCCTTGCTTTACTTCAATCTTTCTTTTTGCTTGCACCACACATGTTTTTAATTGCCACAATGGTCTTTTTTTGTTGCTTTGCCACATAGGTCTGGTTATGATGTTCCAAACGACTTAGATTTGAAACATGTTCTCTGATACCACTGTTGGTCAAAACCCTTACGAACACGAACACAATGATAAACTACAAATAATAGAACGAATAACTATATTGAATGTGAAAGTATAAGTGATTCCGATGATTACAATTGAAACATACAAACCCTATGTATACTAAACGAACAGGTGCGAATCAATAGACGTGTTGTGACTCTTGATCTTGTGGATGTAATCAATCTTAAAGAGGTGTGTCTCCTTGTTTCTCCCTTGCTGCCGTCGATCAATAGGTGCGACTCCAGGAGGAGTCGTATCCTTTAAGGGTTTTGGTTATCAACTTTCATCAAGTCACATCTAGTCCCCGCACTTGTATAACTTATCTACTTAAAACATAAACTATCTAATAACTAATTACTAAACAAGCCTCGTACTTTAGGATGTGACGGATTAGAACTTCAGGTGACACATGTCGCCCCTAAAGATTCAACATCATTACCGACGATAATTGTCGCCTCTAAAGGTTAATAGTGACGAACCATTAGAGGCGATTTCTTGCATCAATAGGGGCGGCATATGTCGCCCCTAAAGCTCCGATTCTTTGTGGTGTATTAGTTACATGCGTGACTAAACCATTAATCCTATAGATTTGTGGTTCAAAAACTTTAGATTAAATGAGAAGTTAGATGTTATTATCCCATATCCAAGTGTCATATAATGTGAAGTCGAGCCCGTATTCTTAAGCCAAATTTGCTGACAGCATAACAACCGAAAATTCAAAAAGAATAAAAGAAAAATATATTACTACTATAAAAGGAACCGAATATCGCTGTCCGTTCTCTTAACTACCATATATGGCCACATTCACTCACAGCCACATACTTGCTTATGGTCAAAAAATTGGCTCAATAATTCGGGATTTTAAACCTTAGGTTTACGTCATCATGATACGTGGACATGAGATATTAAGATTTCACACATTATTGAATCAGAACTTTTAATAACATATTTCTAACTCCGAGTGAATCCGATGTTAACAACCAAGGTCGCTATATTTTCAGATAACATATTTGAAGTAGATTGGTTTCATTATTATTATTTTAAAAACACAATAGATAAAAGAAAATTCTCAATTCATCTATGGCTGTCTTTGTGTACCTAGAAGTCCATTGTGGATGGAGTTTTATTCACAATATATTCTATATACATAAACTATATCTACAGAGTCGGGTCTTCCTGGAAACAATGTTTCAATCCTCTAAGAAAGAAGCTGCTGTGAATTTTTTGACCGGCCCGTTGGAAGGAAGATCAAATCTCAGACTAGCTCACATTTTCGTCTTTGAATGGATGAGAGGGAAACATGCGTGTGTGGATCTAAGAGCGGTCTCTCCTTTTGTGAGTTTGGGGACCAACGTTTTCATGGTGGGTCAGATTGTTTTAAAAGATGCTTCATGCAAAGTAACCAAAACACGAGAAAACGTGCATTGACAACCAACACGTGTTTATACCATTGTATTTGATACTTTTGGTTTCCTTGCATCTAAGGCGGTGGAGCTACTCACTAGAGTCCGATAGGTCATGCATAGTAATATTATGACACCAAGATCTATGAATATAGTTTTTAAAATACTTAATTTTGTTATTCAAAAAGGTATAGCGGCACAACTTGCTGCCCGTTTGCGTTCTATTTCAATGTATTAGTTTGCAAGTCTGTTATATAAACTTTTTAATTATGATAATGATCATGATGATGACATCTTAAAACTTTATGCTTAGACCGTGGGGTATGGTGGGGCGGGGGTTGGGCGTGGGTTGGGGCATTTGGTGACACGTGGAATGGGAGCCCCCCACCTCCTGGTTACGTGTCCGCGGGGTATGGCGGGGCGTGGGTTGGGCTTGGGTTGAGTGCACCGCGTGGCAGAGTAATTAAAAAAAAAATACAAAAATATTTATAAAAAAATCACACAACAATTATAAAAAAAACCTACAACTTCATTAAAATTTAAAACATTACATAATCCTAAAAATTACAAAATAACAAACCTAAAGCGTTAAAAAAAATTCAAAAAGGTCGATCTTGTCGAACGCCTTTTTTTCCTTGCCTCGAAACTCTATGTTAGCCACCGCCACCCGGTCCTCGTGGCTTAACTCGCCACCGGGAACGGCTTCGTAGTAAGCCTTGAAACGCTCGAGCTTGGGCCGTAGCTCGCGCCATTTATGTTGGCACGCGTTGAGGTTGTGGCGGTCGTTACCGACGTTAAGTCGGTAGGCTTGGAACGCTTCCACCCAATATTTTGTTTGGCCGGGTGGCCGACCCTTCATAGCGTCAACGACGCTTGTGACGAGAGCAATTTCCTCTTCACGAGTCCAAGATGCCATAGCGGGGTTGGGTTCGTGGGATGGGGTGGACCAGTGGGGTAGCGGGTTCGAGAGAAATGGTAGCCGGTGGGGTTGTTGGTGGGGCTGTTGGGTTCGTGGGATGGGGGGACCAGTGGGTTGGGGTTTCAATATATAGGTCCTTTGGGTGACCCGCGTGGCGGTTCGGGAAGATGGGGGGACCGTTTGGGGGGATGGTTTGAATTTTAAAATTCAAAATTCAAAAACCCAACCGCCTGACGTGGCGGGTGAGCCAATGAAATTCAGCCAACTAGCATGGCCTATCCGCCCCACGCCCGGCTTGAAAGCCAAGCCCCAAGGGCCACGCCCAAACCCAAGCCCACCCGGGGTGGTGGCTTGGGCGTTTTCCCCCAACCCACGCCCAAACCCCCGCCCCATACCCCACGGTCTTACATTGTTAGGGCACTTAGTTTTGTAGTTGATAGTTGATACTTGATAGGGTGGGCATTTAGGTTCAGGTTTCTTTATGAGCTTATCAAGATCATTACTAATTTGAGACTTTAAACATCATTATTTGGGAGTGAATAAGAGTTCGAAGTTGGGAGTGAATATGATACTGTTGAGAGGCCAAATTTATTATGATAAAATGAAATTACATCGAGATTTAATGTAGCTATAAATTTGAGTGGGGCTCACACCCGATAGCCACTCATGCTGGTGTGAATGGTTAGGATTGTCTCTCACGTAGACGTAATCAAAGATATTCTACTAGCCATGAATAGGTTTGAATGTCAACATGCTACTCGCCCACGCTACACTACACGTGAATCATTGTGTGTGTAAGTTTATTCAAAGAGAATTACAGAACGAATTGTAAGAATATACATTTGAAATATATATTCATTGTCATCATTATCATCATTTATTTTAGAGTAAACTGCCATTTTGGTCCCTGTGGTTTGGGCATTTTTGCCATTTTAGTCTAAAAATATTCGATGGATGTATTTGTTAGAGTATCCTGGGTATCCGTTTTATTTTATAAAATCCAATTTTATATATTAATAATAACAACCTTCGCCAGTTTAGGGTTATACCTTAGCGAAAACCGAAGACTCGCACGATGTATGCAACGAAAAAGCTCTGCTAGTAAACCGGATCACAAAATTTTCAAGAACACATGCGAGACGGATCAAATCCGAATCTCCAAAAGGAGGAAACGGTGTGCCGCGGTGGCCGGGCGATGGAGGTGGCCGGCAATGGAGGCGATGGACGACGGGCTAGCCGGCCGGTCACAAATTGAGGGCAAGAGGATAGAGAGGGGCTAGGGTTTTCAACTTATCTTTTGTCTCTTGTTTTGTTGAAATTAGGGTTTGTGATTAAGGTTTTATATATAGATCCCTTAATTACGCTCTAGTACATTAAGGGCATGTTTGGTTTACAGGAATCCATAGGATTTCAAGGGAATTGGAATATGAATTCCATTCCTTTGTGTGTTTGGTTGGACAAATTAGTTGAAGGGAAATGGATTTCAATTCCAACAAAATCCCTTATCTAATGGAATTCAGATTCCTTCTAAATTTCAAAGGAAAGTTTACAAAACCACGGGAATGTTTCCAAAGTTACGGAAATAACCCCTTGCCTCTTTCATTTTTGTCTAAAAACCAAAACTAATAAAAAAATCAAAAAAATTCTAAAAAGTCCAAAAAATAATAAAAAATCCAATAAATTTAAAACAATAATAAAAAATCCAAAAAATTTTAAAAAATAAAAAAAATTCTAAAAAATCAAAAAAATAGTAAAAAATCCAAAAAATTCTAAAAAATCCAAAAAATTTTAAAAAAATCCAAAAAATTATTAAAAAAAACAAGAAATTTTAAAAAATCCAAAAAATAAATAAAATCCAAAATATTCTAAAAAATTAAAAAAATTATAAAAAATCAAAAAAATTCTAAAAAATCAAAAAAATAAAAAAAAAATTGAAAAAATTGAAAAAAATCAAAAAAATTATAAAAAATCCAAAAAACTATAAAAAACAAAAACAATTCTAAAAAATCAAAAAAATAATAAAAAATAGAAAAATAATAAAAAATCCAAAAAATTCTAAAAAAACCAAAACAAAATCTAAAAAATAATAAAAATAAAAAAAAATCAAAAAAAATCAAAAAATAATTTTTTTGAATATTTTTAATTTTTTATAATTTCTTAGATTTTTTATTATTTTTTAGAATTTTTTTTGAGTTTTTAGAATTTATTGGATTTTTTTATTATTTTTTAGATTTTTTTTGAATTTTTAGGATTTTTTACATTTTTTAGAATTTTCTTGATTTTTTAGAATTTTTTTTATTTTTAGAATTTTTTGAACCTTTTATTATTTTTTTATATTTTTAAGAATTTTTTGGTTTTTTATTAATTTTTAGATTTTTTTTGAATTTTTTAGATTTTTTATTATCTTTTAGAGTTTTTTTTATTTTTAAAAATTTTTTAAACTTTTTTATTTTATAGATTTTTTTGATTTTTTTATTATTTTTTAGATTTTTTTTTAATTTTTTGAATTTTTTGGATTTTTTTATTATTTTTTAGATTTTTTTTTATTTCTTAGGATTTTTTTTTATTTTTAGAATTTTTTGAACTTTTTATTATTTTTTAGAATTTTTTGGATTTTTTATTAATTTTTAGATTTTTTTCGAATTTTATAGATTTTTTATTATTTTTTAGAATTTTTTTGATTTTTTAGAATTTTTTTTGATTTTTCAGGATTTTTAAACTCTTTATTTTTTTTAGAATTTTTTTTATTTTTTAGAATTTTTTTGATTTTTTAGAATTTTTATTTTTTTTTAGATTTTTTTTTTATTTTTTAGAATTTTTTTATTTATATTTTAGAAATCTTTTTGATTTTTTATAATTTTTTGAACTTTTTATTATTTTTTAGAATTTTTTTTGATTCTTTAGATTTTTTTTGAATTTTTATATAAGATAGTTGTTTTTAAAACTTTTGTCAATTGTTTATAACTAGGGGTAATTTTGTCTTTTTAGGTATTTTTAAAATCTAATTCCATTAATACATTTATCAACCAAACACATCTATGGATTTTAAAGGAATCTATCAAAATCGAATTCAAATTCCAATTCCCATAGGGATTCCAATTCAAATTCCTACACATTCCGCGAACCAAACGCCCCCTAATTATTTGTTTTATCTCCATATAAATTAATCTAAGACTAATTACTTGTTTTTTAATAGCAACTTTTTCTCCTACTCTATTACACTAATAATCCTAAATTAATCCCTTATGCCCAGGTTTGAACCTGAGACATCTTCTTTAAGAGGCAATGTCTCTACCAAGTGGGCTAGGGTTTTCAACTTATCTTTTGTCTCTTGTTCTGTCGAAATTAGAGTTTGTGATTAAGGTTCTATATATAGATCCCTAAATTACGCTCTAGTACATTAATTATTTGTTTTATCTCCAAATAAATTAATCTAAGACTAATTACTTGTTTTTTAATAGCAACATTTGCTACTACTCTATTACACCAATAATCCTAAATTAATCCCTTATGCCCAGGTTTGAACCTGAGACATCTTCTTTAAAAGGCAATATCTCTACCAAATGAGCTAGCACTTTGACTTTTGTTTTATTATCCAATAATAAAAACAACTCTCTCTTTAAATATTATCTAATAATATTTGTTCCTCGTGTTTTCGTGGAATGACAATTTATCTATGCTAATAATAACCACTAGTCAAAAACCATTTTGATTTTATTTTATAATCCAATAAAATAACCTTTTAATTTATTATCTATATAATAAACTAGAATTACCACCCGCCACATTGCGGCGGGGGATTCATTAGTTATATATCATGTTAGATGAAAGACAAATGTTTCTCACATGACCACGAGTCTATGTGTAAAACCGATAAAAAAAATAATTAATCGCACGTTGCGACAGACCTATCAAACGGGAAAAATAGACGCGTTGCGACGGACATGTCAAACAGGAAAAAAAATATATGAAAAACGTTGAACCCCACACGCACGTTGCGACGTGTTAACTCGGAAATTTAGAACGACACGTTAAACGGAGAACTTATGAAAGATCATGAAAAGTATATAAGAGACTAAACTTGAAAGTAAAAAAAGTGTTGATATTAAATTGCGAAAGATGAAAAGCTTTGGGTTGAAAGTAAAAAAAAAATTAAAGGAGTTAAATTGCAAAAGATGAAAACTTTTGAATTTAGAAATGAAAAATCAAATTAATCAAAGGGGTTAAAATACCAAAGATTGAAACTTTAGAGTTAAAAAAGAAATCAATTTCAGATTATGAAAACAAAAGAGATAAATAGATTTAGTTAAATTGATGTTTAATATTATTATTATTATTATTATTCTTATTATTATTATTATTATTTAATAAAAGAGATAAATAAATAAATAAAGGTGAGAAATTACCAGAGAATGACACGTGATTAATCAAAGGGGTTAAAATACCAAAGATTGAAACTTTAGACTTAAATTGTCAAAGATTGAAACTTTAGAGTTAAAAAGGAAATCAATTTCAGATTATGAAAACAAAAGAGATAAATAGATTTATGACACATGATTAATCAAAGGGGTTAAAATACCAAAGATTGAAACTTTAGACTTAAATTGTCAAAGATTGAAACTTTAGAGTTAAAAAAGAAATCAATTTCAGATTATGAAAACAAAAGAGATAAATAGATTTAGTTAAATTGATGTTTAATATTATTATTATTATTATTATTATTATTATTATTTAATAAAAGAGATAAATAAAAAAATAAAGGTGAGAAATTACCAGAGAATGACACGTGATTAATCAAAGGGGTTAAAATACCAAAGATTGAAACTTTAGACTTAAATTGTCAAAGATTGAAACTTTAGAGTTAAAAAAGAAATCAATTTCAGATTATGAAAACAAAAGAGATAAATAGATTTAGTTAAATTGATGTTTAATAATATTATTATAATTATTTAATAAAAGAGATAAATAAATAAATAAAGGTGAGAAATTACCAGAGAATGACACGTGTCCGAAAATGATTTTTGTTTATTAGTATAGCAAGATTTTTTCTTGTTTAAATGTTTAGATGACATAAATTTTTCCACTAATTAATTGCTTACAAATAATTAATATCCCTAGTATTTAACCAAATACTCATTTTTCATAATTAATCTTCTTTTGTGATTTATAATATTAAACAATTAATATTATTTTTTGAGTGAATTACAAGTTTTGTCCTTTATCTATATACCAAATTTCAGACGGTGTACTTTTTCTTTAAAATTGATGAGTTTTGTATTTAATGTTTCCAAATGCTACACGTTATGTCCTTTAACCCTAACTCAGATAATTTTTTATTTTAAATGAAGGGCAAATTAGACTTTTTATTTATTTATTAAAAAAACCATTTAATGCTTTTAATAATTAGAAAAATAAACTACATTATGTATAAATACATCCCTTCTCTCTGCTCTCTCTCACTATGGAGAACTCCCACCCTCACCACAACCTGCCGTCACCAGCACCACCACCTCCCACCATCCACCCTCACATCAGCAACACCACCGCACCACCCCCCCCCCCCCCCCCCACACCACCACTGTCACACCGGATCTGTTTTAACCCGGAAAAACGACCTTAAAGAAACATTAAAGTCGAGTCAAGCTGAAGGTAACTCGCTCAATTAAAACCATCCATGAGTTTCCTTATCTATCATATAACTGAGATTGTTTTAAAACATATTATTCGAGAGTTGTGTATAGAAAGATTTCACAATACTAAAAGCAAACTTCAAGAAATTATAATAACATTTCTAGATAGTCAACTATTTCACGAAAAGCTAACTGAAGTTTGCATAAATTTTAGATTTTTTTATTTTAAAGTTGAAATGCTTGACATTAGGCAAAGTTTTAAGACCTGATTTAGCAAATTACAACAACAGCAATAAAAATGAAATGATCAATTAGGTTTATTCCAGAATAAATCATATAAAACTGCATAAATTATAGAGACGAAAATAAGAATTCAGGTGAATATGATGTGTAATAATATATATACAGAATTCCCAGACTCTAGAAACGATGGTCCGGTACAAGAAGAAATTCAAAAACTCATATTCAAATTAGATCTCGATAACAGATCTAAAAAAATTATAACTAAACATTCACAGACATTAAAACCCTAGGAATGCAACTAATAAGCCAGATTACGGTACAAACACGAAGCCCTAACCTCTCAGATCGGTTTCCACAGTGGAGCTTTCCTCACTCTCAACAACATCAGCAATAACCACCGTCCTTATCCTCTTTCGCTGTCGCCTCCGATGCAACAGATCTGGACTTCACCAAAAAAAGGCTTTTGTTAATCTTTTTTGATGCGGCATTGAAGGCCTCTTGTTTGATCAGCCTCGTCGCTAATGGTGGCAGTGGTTGTTGATGTTGGGATTGGGGTGGAGAACATGAGAGAGAGGTGGGGAGAGACGAGAGAGAGAGGTGAATATATTATATGTATATGTATTATAATATTGAATTGATTTTTTACATTTAACTATCTTTCCTTCTTTAAATACTTTAAATATACATGTAAAAAGACTTAAATACCCTTGTGCAACCCAATTTAACAGAAAAATTAACTGAGTTAGGGTTGAAGGACATAACGTGTAACATTTGAAAACATTAAGTACAAAACTCATCAATTTTAAAGACAAAGGACACCGCCTGAAATTTGGTATATAGACAAAGGACAAAACTTGTAATTCACTCTTAATTTTTGTTCATCGTCCATAGTGAAATTTTCTAATTAACACTGAAATTTTCTAGAATCTTGAATATATGTAAAACCCCCAAAATTTTGAAAATAAATGCACTTGTAGTCCCGTAAGTTTAGTAAACTTTGTTTGTGTAAAAAAAATATGCATTCGTGACACTCTCCTAAAGTCCAAACAAAAATTTTAGGCAACGTTAACCGACACTTAAAGTCGCGGACATCAGGTGACACTGATATTTGGCGACGCTGAGTCGGCTGCCATTAAAGTCAGCGACAATAATCTCTGCATGCACAACCGCCACCAGGCGACACTCATTTCAGCTGTCACTGTGCAGGCAACACTCATGTCTATAGGTACAAATTCTAAGAGACACTAACGTTATGTCAGTCGACACTGTGTAAGTGACACTCTTGTCTAACTGACACAAAATCAGCAGCCGACACTCTTGTCGGCCGATCCTTTAACTGGCGACACTAATAATTAGGTTACTCTATTGACATTATCGACAATAAATTGTTGACCCTGAGAGTATATTCGGCGATATTGTCTTAATCTAGTGACACTACCTTAATTATTCACACAATCCTAAATGAGTCCTTTAAGTCACATAATTTTTTTAAATGTTTTATTAACTAATTAGTTAGTTTTTAGAGCCGGCGACACGCGTGAACAAGTTGTTTGCTATTAACTAATGGATTAGTTTTGTTAAACCTTACAATTCAAAATGTTTTACAAAACTAAGATTGCTTCACTTGAATAACACTTTGATGTTTTACTTATGTGTTACATCTATTTTATTGTTCAAGATAGACGTTTCACTTCTGCCCAATGGTGATGTGTTACATTTATGTCTTGCAAAACTAACTGGTGCCTAACAAATTAATTGTCTCACTTCTACCCAAAGGTGATTTATTATTGTTTAAGTAGAACTTAACTTAGCATATTAGTTTGAGGTTAATAATAGACATATCACAACTTTATTACTAAAATGGTCCTAACTTATGCTTTCCTTATATTAGTTGCCCCTTAAATCCATTGTAGCTTCTAATTGTGGCATTCCATCCTTGAGTGGTAATAACTTTGCTGCCTGGAAAGACTCCCTCATGCTAACTCTTGCTTTGCTAGATTTTGACTTCACACTAATAGAGGATCAACCTCCACCACTTCATGACAAAAGTACTACTGCTGAGCAGAAATTGGGTGAAAAGTGGGAGAGGTGTAACCACATGTCTCATGTTTATGAATAATTCCATTAGCATTGCAATCAGATGAGCCACTCCACACTCGACTCGACTGATGATAAAATCTACCTGGCTTATGTGGAGAATCGATTCATGTGACATCTGTGCCTCTACGACCATCATAAATATACAAAACCAATGAAATCTTGTTTTTCATACTTGTGATTTGTATAAATACACGAGACATTTGCACATATCAATTCTTGTTCAATTTCGAGCTTTAAATCGCTTTCTAGAAAGTTATACGCGAACTGGTGCGTAAACGTAATCCGTTTAACGCAACAAACACCCCAGAACAGTGACATAGGCTTAACATACCTTAAATAACCTTTACATAACTTAGAAATAAGTTTTGAAGGGTTTGGTATGCCGAAAACAAGTTTATTCGATCGCAGGGACTATTTGCGACAAACTGCGAAAGTATGCCAATTCGTATAGTAACGAACATTCCGGAACTTGATCGTAAGCCAAACATACCCTAAATATCCTTTACATAGCTTATAAATAGGCTTTGAGGGGTTCGTTATGCAAAAATACGCTTATTTGATCAATAGGGACTAAAAGCGTCAAAAATTGCATAAGTTAGCATTTACGCGCATATCTTACGTTCTGAACATATCCGGACATCCAAAAATTGTTGTAATCATTAAAATATGTTATTTTAGTGATTGGAATGCAAAAATACCATTCGTCGCGTAATTTGGATCGTTTTCGCGTCCGTTCGAGTTTTTGTCGTAATTAACCGAATAACGTGACCGTACGACCAAACGAACCGACAACCGAGATGTTTTCAAACATATTTCATGTTCCCTATGCTTTAACTTCAATATAGAGCCTTGAAATGGGGTTAGGTGGGCCGCGAAGACTTGAGTGTCTGGCTACGCGGGGCGCAACATAGCATCAGATCAGATTCATTGAATTTGTTCCAGCAGCCTGTTTTCACTAGTTTAAACCCCTGATTTGGCATACAATGGACTTGTTTTGAAACTCCCATTGTATTCTAAACTATGGGCACAAGTGTATGGTTGAGATTAAGCTTTGAATTGCTCAAAAACACTTGTAAAGATCTTGATGGGTCATGACTTTCTATAAATACCCATCATGTTCATTCTCATTCCTTGCGCATTTGATCTGAATTACTCTAAGTTGGAGCTCTCACATTGTTGAAGGCTTCATACCTGAGTATTTTTAGATCAAATATTCCAAGCTTGGACCCTTTGTAAGCTTCTTTCATGCTTGTTTATGCTTTTCAAGCATGAAAGTCAAATAGTGTTTGACTTTCTGCTTTGACCATGAATTGGTCAACACAAAGTTCGTTTGAACTTTGCAACGTGAGCGTAATCCCGATGGTTATAGTCCCTTGTGACTATACATGCTGATTACCACGTCGATTAGTCGAAGTGACGAGTCAAAGTTTCGATCAAAATGCGTATTTACGCGCATTTTGCAACGAAGCTATTTTCGGGTATCAAAACACTTTGTTTTGATATCAAACTTGTTTTCTAACTTAGTTAAACATGTTTTAACATGTTTAACTCGTCACTTCTAGTATAGTGCTTGTTTTGGGTCGTAAGTCAAGCGGTCTAAACAACCGCTTAGAATTTCGAACTCGACCCGATTGGTCGATCGTTAGGATCCGACCAAGCATATTTAGTGACCATAGTTGTATTGGGAATAACCTTCCAAGGTTATACCTTATGGTCACTTAGTTTAATTAGTTGTATGATAGGTAGTTTATATGCCTTGGGTAAATGACCAAAATGCCCTTTTCTTGCATAATTTGATTTTAAGCATATATAACTTAACTTTTGCCATTTGAACTGATTATGCAACATATTTAAACTTGTTAGGGCATATAATACTTGTCATAGGACTAGTTAGGCGTCTCGAACGCGATTTCGCGTGAACGACGCGTTAAAGTAGCGTAAGCTACCTTAATGGGTCGTAACGGGTCGTAAGCACTTAGGATTGGTTCTGATTTAGGATGTAGGCTTTGTTAAACCATATCACATGAGTTCCAATACTCATTTGGTTTACGAGACCTCATTCTACCCGATCTTCCAAATTAGGTGTCGATTTATTAACTTAGCGATCTGATTAGTAGGTGCCACTTGATTTCCTTGGTTTGCCCGAGCTTTGTTAAGTTCATTAGATCTAGGATACTTTGCAAATCAATGTGAGTACATAGTTCCCCTCTTTTACCGTTTTCAAATGTTTTGGGGTGATTCATGTGTGCTAAACGATTTCGAGTTTTCTAAACAAATGCTATGGTCTATATTAAACATAACGATTTCGATAATGTGAATGAACTTTTTGGGGTGTTGGTCGAAAGACAATTGAATGACATTCATTAACTATTTTACGCCGACCAGTAGTACGTTATGGTACCGTAGGATAATATGATGCCATAGGATCTGACAAATCCCGTTATCAGACGTTCACCATGGTTATGGGGGTAATGTGGGTAACGGCAGAACCTGATATTTGTTAACTTACCCTTTGGTGGTTTGTTAATACGAGTTGAACGATTAGGACGAGTCACACAGGTTTGAATGTATTCAATGAAACGACCAAAAGTTAGTTTTCACAACCTAAACACGAACCATTGGAACTATTGAACTATGTGAACTAGTTGAACTATTTGAACCACTGGAACTATTGAACTATGTGAACTAGTTGAACTATTGAACCATTGGAGCTATTTGATCTATGTGAACTATTTGATCTATTTGAACGATTGGAACTATTTGATCTATGTGAACTATTTGATCTATTTGAACGATTGGAACTATTTGAACTATTGAATGATTGGGTTATGGTAAGTGATTAGGTAACGGGGCGGGTGTAATGTGATAAAAGCATGGTGGATACGCCGCTGGTACTTCCTATATATAAGTGCTTTTAACACATTACCTATCGTTGCGTTATCTAGATCACTTGGACTAATGTTTTCAAAACGAAGTTACACTACAAGGTTTTCTTAACGATATAAACCATACGAGTTTTATTACAAGAACGATTTACTACTTGGTTTACAAAGACAAATGTGTTCAGTTAAGATTCATGGCTACAATGGTTTTGGTTTACACATATATCAACTTGTAAAGGTTGATAGAAACATACTGCAATATCAAACTCTTTTGTTTTCAAGGTATACACTTGACAACTCTCGTAGTTGGACGAAGTATTGCAATATGAACTCAAGGCCATGAATCTGACACACTCACAAAACCTATGTACTCGCCGGTATTTTTATGCTGACGTATTTTCACATATGTTTCAGGTACCATAGTTTGATGATGTTTGATGATGATTATGATGCATGCTCACATAGGAATGGACGAGACCTTAGTGACTCAATAACAATGAAAGACAAATTTTTCATGTTTTGTTTCTGATTTCAATACAATGTAATAAACTTAATTCAATAAAACGAAGCTTCAATCCATGTGTTGTGAAACAATGATTCTGTTACGACACTCCCCGACGTTTCCGCCGCGGTTTGTTGTTTTAACGCGGTCGGAGTGTGACAGAAGAGTTGGTATCAGAGCTTATGGTTATAAGGAATTAGGTTATTAGTAATGCTTTGACCTAGACTATAACTTTCCTAGGACCCTAACACAAGTTATCTTGTGTTTAGTCTTAAAACAATACCGTTGCCTATCTTTAGGTGACAACCACAACAAGAATACGAATTACGAATCCGACTTGAAAACTAATCATCTCTTCTTAGATGATTTATTATAAGGTTTTGAACCTTCAAAGTTTTCAAAATCTTGTCAAAGTTTGGATCTTATTAATGTGAACATGTGCAATCTGGAAGGGTGGGTGCCTGTATCCCGAGTTTTCTGTCTAAGGCTAGAGTGTTCGTACAAATCCACATAATCGGACCAGTCACTCTTACCTGTGAACTCTTGGGGTGAGTGTCCACCTATAGGCTAAAGCATGTCTTCACGATACATTATAAGAACCTGTTTACTTTGTTCAGCCTCTGTACGTCGTTTGTTTGTTCGAGGTAACGAACGAATGATCGCCTTCCTTATGTTTCGTCGATATCTTTGATACCTCCTTCATTTATCCAAATGTCAATCTCACTCGTTTCTCATGTTTTCTTGTTCTTTTTAGAAAATTCCTCCTAGACGCGATCAAACCGAGAATGCTGCCCTCGCAGCCACAATCGTTCAGCAGATGGCTGTTGTGATTCCGAACCTTATTACCCAGATAAACCAAGCGAATAACAATAACAACAATAACAATGCTCCGTGTGATTTCAAAACATTCAATTCAGCTAAGCCATTGAAATTTTCTAGGTCTCAAGGAGTAATTGTGCTCCTACAATGGTTCGAGAGCCTAGAAAGCACATTCAGACATGTTAGGTGTCCAAATGAATGAAAGGTTGAATTCGCATCTAGTGTTTTTGAGAAACGAGCCTTAACATGGTGGAATGGCGTGATGAGGGATTGGGGTACCGATGTGGCAATGGCTCAAAACTGGGAAGTGCTTCGAGCTCTAACGATGAAGGAATTATGTCCTCGTCATGAAATCAGGGCATTGGATAGGGAATTCGACGATCTTAAGAAGGATAGTGGTGAGCATCGAGCCTACACGGACTGATATGAGAAACTAAGTCTGTTATATCCAACCATGGTTACGCCTTTGGATAAGGCAATTGAAAAGTACATTGATGGCCTCCTTGACTCATTTCAAGACATTGTTACTGGTAGCAACCCTACTACAGTTAGACAGGCCATCGAGCTATCCGCTACCCTGACTGAATCTCAGATCAAGAAGGGTAAACTTTTCCGAAAAGGCGATAAGAAACCAACTGACGAAAGGAAACCAAAAGATAAGAAGACTGAGTCCTCCGAGAAGTCAAAGAAGCGTAAGGCTTCTCAGAACTTCGCTGTGGTTGCTCAAAATGATCTAGCTATCCCTAACACTAAATATTTCGATAGACATTAATAAATTTCATAGTAATTTTCTAAAACAACCATCACAAATGTCAAGCATCAAACATAACAACATTGTTTCAAATATTCCAAAATGTCTAAATTAACTAGGCGACGTTTCTAAGCATCTCCTAGCTTGATTTCCATGCATTCCAAAGCAGCCTATTAGCCTGCAACATGTATTAAAATATCAATACAAAGTATTGGCGAGTATACAAGTTTGATAATAGAATAATAGATTAAAAACAACTCATATCCACAATGTAAGCAATAAAAATAGTTTCAGCCGTGCTAGTGTCGTAGTCCATGCAGTGATAGCCCAAGTATCCCGATGCTTTAGTGTTTACCCAAGACTCAAGGTAAACTAGAATCCTCCTAACAATACCCCCTGAGAATAATGGGAGAGGTGCACCCCCTATAGCGCTACTATTGTTAAGGCGTAAACTACACACTCTGGATTAAACGTCACATAACACAAAATGGAATACTAGAATGCACAAGTTTTCACATACACATAGGATAGAGTTTAGACTTCAAAAAGATTCAAGTTTATATGGAATACATGTTACACCCCAAAGTTTAAAAGTAAAAAGGGTATCGAGTATACTCATAGTGATTGCTTAACAGTCGCAACTGTTATTGGATGAAAGGGAGCTCTTTTAGAATAAGCCTGATTAGATTACAACAGGATAAGAGTCGGGCAGAATAACGAGATTACGCAAGGTGTTGGAAACTATCATTGGATCGGATGGCTGTCCGGATAGGGTGGCAATCCGACAGGGTGGCAATCCGACAGGGTGGTCATCCGGGTAGTCATCCGACAGGGTGGCAATCCGACAAGGTGGCAATCCGACATGGTGGCCATCCGACAGGGTGGCAATCCGACAGGGTGTCCATCCGACAGGGTGGCCATCCTAAGTTTAACGATGACGGCATGGTACGTGTTGTGACAATGGTAAACCCATCGTCGCACAGCCGTTCTGGTCGGGTGGGAACCACCCCAGTCCGATCAGTTACTGTCCGTGATGACGTTTATGTCCAACTCCGTTTTCCGTCCATCATTCTCTGGTGGAAATCCATCCTTAAGCCGACTCTAGACTAATAATCAAGTCTTTAGTCCGTTCAGGACCGGATCTCACCATTTAGAGCAAAAGTTGAAGAAGAAGATGAAGAAACTTAAGTTTTTATCATGAAAATACTTAGATTTAGGTTGGATTTAGTGATAAATACATGGAATCCCTTAGATTTTAGCTAGATCTCACCAAGAATGACCTCATATGACAGTTTGTATAAACCACCATGATGACATCATCCTTAAGATCTCAGATCAGAGATTTCACGGTGAAAAGTGTGATTTCAAAGGTGAATCACGTAGAGGATGAAGTGTAGATCAAAGAAGTACAAAGATCTAGCTTGGAACGTACCGAAATCGCCAAGAAAATGGAGAGAATGTAGTGTGCGTGCGTCTGGTAGAACAGGGTTGTCACATCAGGGAATAAAGTGATGTGACAGACCTATTTATAGTGTGGAAGGGACTTGAGGCGGTTTGGCTTGGGTAGGGTGGCCATCCGACAGGGTGGTCATCTGACAGGGTGGCCATCCGACAGGGTGGCCATCCGTCCGACAAGGTGGCCATTCGACAGGGTGGCAATCCGTCCGACAGGGTGGCAATCCGTCCGACAGGGTGGCCATCCTACAGGGTGGCCATTCGACAGGGTGGCAATCCGTCCGACAGGGTGGCCATCCGACAGGGTGGCAATCTGTCTGACAGGGTGGCCATCGAACAGGGTGGCAATCCGATCGGTTTGCCACTCTGGCCAATCCTACCTTTCCGCGTTCCCGTCTTTGATTCGTTTTGCGAGTTAGACTAAGCGTTCGCGTATTATAGAATAACTAGATTACATCGTAAACATCAAAAGTTACAAAGAGTAATAGATTCCGCCAGTGACAAGGCTCCAGTCTCTCGTTTAACCAAGAATCAAGTTTCATGAGTCTAAGGAGTCGAGCACCAAATAGATTTAGACATTACAATCGTAGATTTATGCATTCCATCTTAGATTTAGACATTCCAACATAGATTTAGATATTTCAAATATAGAGTTAGGCATTCCAAGTATATAGAAATATGCATTCAAAAAATATAGGCATTCCACACGTAGATTTAGGCATTTCAAGTATATAACATAGACTTCCACATAGATCAGGGGTTAAAATGACAAATAGACAAACTTCACGGACTAGTCTTGACAAAATCCTAAAGTTTATGGACGCTGGGCGTTACAGTCTCCTCTCCTTTAGGAGATTTCGTCCCCGAAATCTTAGATGAAGACTGCTCGAAGAGCTGCGGATACTTGGCCTTCATATCACTTTTCAACTCCCAAGTGAATTTGGCACCACGCTTTCCTTCCCATCGAACCTTAACAATGGGAATTTTGCTGCGCCTCAGACGCTTGACAGCTTGGTCCATGATTTCAACCGGTTTCTCCACAAATTGAACGGATTCATTTATTTGCAAGTCTTCAAGGTGAACCTGCAGTTCCTCGTCGGCTAGGCAATTATGTAGATTAGACACGTGGAACACCGGGTGCACATTGTTTAGTTCTTGTGGTAAGTCGAGTCTGTACGCCACCTTGCCAATCCTTTCAAGTATTACGAAAGGACCTACATAGCGAGGAGCGAGCTTTCCTTTCTTACCAAAACGCTATACTCCCTTCCAGGGAGATACCTTGAGTAGAACTCGGTCACCAACAGCAAATTCCAGAGGCTTACGCCTTTGATCAGTATAGCTCTTTTGTCTTCTCCTAGCCTTGATTAAGTTATCACGGATCTGAAGAATCTTATCCATCGTTTCTTGAATGATTTCAGGGCAAGTAAATTGTTTGTCACCAACCTCATGCCAGCTGAGAGGAGATCGGCACTTGCGACCATATAAAGCTTCGAAAGGAGCCATCTGAATACTGGAATGATAGCTGTTGTTGTACGAGAACTCAATCAATGGTAAATGTACATCCCAGTTACCACCATAGTTGATGACACAAGAACGAAGCATATCCTCTAGGGTCTGAATAGTACGCTCGGTCTGTCCATCCGTTTGAGGATGAAAGGCCATGCTAAGATTCAAGTGCGAACTCATAGCGGATTGAAAGGTTTGCCAAAGACGTGAAGTAAAACGACCATCACGGTCAGAGATTATGTCAAGAGGAATGCCATGACGGCATATAATCTCATCGGTATAGATCCTAGCAAGTTTCTCCACTTTATAATCCTCGCGTATAGGAAGAAAGTGGGCTGATTTAGTCAAGCGGTCAATAATCACCCAAATACTATCATGACCGGCAGGTGTACGGGGTAACTTAGTAATAAAATCCATAGAAAGACTATCCCACTTCCACATGGGGATTTCAGGTTGTTCTAACAGGCCAGAGGGACGCTGATGTTCAGCCTTTACCTTCGAACAGGTAAGGCATTTAGCAACATTCACCGCAATGTCCCTCTTCATGCCGGGCCACCAGTAGATTGTACGCATATCATGGTACATCTTTTCAGCGCCTGGATGGATAGAGTAACGAGATTTGTGAGCTTCGTTCATGATGAGCTCACGTAGATTATCGCGATCCGGCACCCAAATACGATTTAGATAGTACTGAAGACCATCAGATTTAGTTTCGAGTTGCTCGATTCTAGCCCCAAGTACTTCATTAAAGATACTTCCTTTATTGGCTGACGCATACTGCGCCTCACGAATACAACCATGAAGATCACTAGAGATACGAATGGCATTCACATGAGTTTTACGGCTAAGGACGTCAGCCACTACGTTCGCCTTTCCAGGATGATAGCGAATTTCGCAGTCGTAGTCGTTAAGTAGTTCCACCCAACGTCTCTGTCGCATGTTCAGTTCCTTTTGGTCAAAGATATGTTGAAGGCTCCTATGGTCGGTGAAGACCACACGCTTTGTATCATAAAGGTAGTGTCGCTAGATCTTTAACGCAAAAACAACCGCACCGAGCTCTAGATCGTTAGTAGTGTAGTTTTTCTCATGCACTTTAAGTTGACGAGAAGCATAAGCAATGATCTTGTCCCGCTGCATGAGCACACAGCCCAATCCACGGTTCGAGGCATCATAATATACCACAAAATTGTCATTCCCATCGGGTAAGGTCAAAACAGGAGCATTGCACAAAAGATTCTTAAGAGTCTGAAAGGACTCTTCTTGTTCGGGACCCCAAACAAAAGGTTTCTCCTTTTGGGTCAGAGTAGTAAGAGGAACAGCGATTTTAGAAAAATCTGCGATGAACCGGCTGTAATAACCCGCCAATCCCAAAAAGGAACGTATTTCAGATACGGACTTAGGCGTACTCCAATTCTTGACTGCCTCGATCTTAGAAGGGTCAACATGAATACCCCGACTACTAACAATATGACCAAGGAATTACACTTCATTAATCCAAAACTCACACTTAGAAAATTTAGCATACAAATGTTCACCACGCAGACGTTCGAGCATAAGATGTAAATGGCGAGCATGATCAGCTTTAGACTTAGAATAAATAAGGATATCATCAATAAAGACTATAACGAAACGATCCAAATAAGGTTTACAAACACGGTTCATAAGGTCCATGAACACTGCAGGTGCGTTGGTCTAGCCAAAAGGCATGACTACGAACTCGTAGTGCCCATACCGAGTACGGAACGCAGTTTTAGGAATATCATCTTCGAGGACACGTAGTTGATGATATCCAGATCGAAGGTCGATCTTAGAGAAGCAGGAAGCGCCTTGTAGTTGGTCAAACAAATCATTAATGCGAGGTAGAGGGTAACGATTCTTCACGGTAAGCTTATTAAGTTCATGGTAATCGATACACATACGGAATGAACCATCCTTCTTCTTGACAAATAAAACGGGAGCACCCCACGTGGAGGTACTTGGACGAATGAAACCCTTATCGAGTAATTCCTGTAGTTGACTAGATAATTCTTGCATCTCGGAAGGTGCAAGATGATATGGAGCCCTAGAGACAGGAGTCGCACCATGTACGAGATCGATACGAAAGTCGACGGATCTAGGAGGAGGAAGACCAGGTAGATCCTCCCGAAAGACATCAGGGAAATCACACACAACTGGAACATCGTTTATGTTCTTCCCCTTGCTCTTTTGTTCCACCACGTGGGCCAAAAAGGCAGGGTTCTATTTACGTAAACTTCTGTTCGCTTGTGTGCATGACATCAGCCTTAGTCCTTTTGAAGGTCGGTCTCCATAGACATTTAGAATATCACCAGACGGTAGGGGTAGACGAACAAGCTTATCGTGGCAAACAATCTCGGCATGGTTCTTGCGCAACCAGTCCATACCGATGATAACATCAAAACTACCCAAACGCATGGGTATGAGATCAATAGAAAATACGTGATCGTTAAGAGTCAAGGAACAATCACGAATGATAGAATTAACAATAATAGACTTGCCATTGGCGACCTCAACAGAGAACGACTCAGGTAACTTGGAGCGTGTACAATTTATCAAAGACTCAAATCCCACGGACACAAAGCTCTTATCGGCACCAGTATCAAATAGGATCGAAGCGTAAAGGTTATTAACGAGAAACATACCATTCACCATGTCGTTGTTGTTGCGAGCCTGATTTGCGTTGAGATTGGATGCTCGTCCACGAGCGGCTGCTTGTTACTCTTGGTTCAGCTGGGGGCAATGATTACGAAGATGAGTTGTATCTCCACACTGGAAACATGCACGAACAGCATTGATCGGCTTGGGATTCTGTAGAGGGGTTGGTAGAGCTGGTACGGCTGCCTGAACTGGGGCTTGCTGAGCTGGTTGAGCAGGGTTAGCTTGGCGACAGTAGGGAGTCGTGTGACCATAACGATTGCAGTTGGTACACAAACGACAAGCGGAAGTAGCAGGATGGTGATAATTGCACGTTGCACACTTAGGATAAGACCCAGTATACTGCTTCTTAGCTTCTGGAGCAGGAGGGTTTGGTGCAGCAGCAGCAGTGGCAGGCTTAGCAGCAGGAGTAGCAGCGGGGTTAGCAGCAGGGGTAATAACATTGCATCCGGAACCCTGAGACTTCCTTTTCTTGTTCTTGCTGCCACTTGGCTGCTGGGTAACTTGGTTTGCTGATTTTGAAGATGTAGAGCTTCCAAACTGTTTATCATGCACTCGGTTGTTGTTTAAACTTGCTGCCAGACGGTAGACTTCCTCAATAGTGTCGAGCTGAGCTGCTTCAATAGAATCGCGCATAGCAGGAGGTAACCCATTTATGTACTTGGTTATCATTCTCTTAGGGGTAGAAACCAAGTGAGGAACAATCAAGCTGAGCTGCTGGAAACGGGTAGTGTAAGCCAGATTGTCATCACCAATCTGCTTCAAGTGCCAGAACTCTTCTTCAAGCTTCAACTGCTCATGAGGAGGGCAGAACTCAAGCATCATTAGCTCACGCACCTCAGCCCACGGAAGAGCATAGGCTTCTTCATTAGAACGGATGTTTCTCTCATTAGTCCACCACTCCAACGCTCTACCTTGAAACATTCCCGTTGCACTCCTAGTCTTCAGATGCTCTGGGCACTCGCTGTTAATGAAGGTGACTTCGATACTGTCGAACCATTCTAACATCGCAGTCACCCCATCACTGCCTGTGAAGGACTTAGGGTTGCAAGAGACAAAATGCTTATAGTTGAACCTTGTAGACTTTGGCTCTTCAGTTTTAGAGTCAGCAGAGGATGCAGGAGTGTTTGACCCTTTGATCTCAGAGACGATCTTAGGCATGACGCGAGCAATCTGGTCGGCCATGAATGACATCATCTTTTTCTGAGACTTCTCCCTGGATTTCCTGAGAGTGTCGGATAGCATTCGAGACGACATCTACAGATCCAACAAGAGGATCGTATGAGTCTAGATTACGAATCTCACAATAAGGATTTGCACATACGATAGATTTAAGAATCTAGAATTCACACCACAAACTCACGACCTTCACATGGCACATTGTACGAAGTTTGGTCAACATGCCAAAAACGCTTATATATAGGAAGTACCAGCGACGTATCCACCACGCTTCAGACACCTCGCCTTGCCTCGTACTCGGTGTCATGTTACATCTCGCAATTACCAACGTAACAATTCCCTCATCATTATCATCATCGTATACACATAGATTGCTCATATAGTTTTCACATAGATTACCATAGATTAATTCGATAGATTAACATAGGGTACTCAATAGATTAGCATAGATTACTTGATAGATTAACATAGATCAACTAGTTAGATTAGCATAGATTTACTTTCAATTGATTGACATAGATCATGCTAGAGTACACATAGTTCATACGTAGTCTTTCCCATATATTACACGAATAGCTTTAGAGTTCACATGAATCACATTGACTTCTCATGGATCGCACGAGTAGAATTTCCATAGATTACATAGTCTGCTCATAGACTGCGTAGGCTATCCATAGATTACATAGACTTTTCATAGACTTTCAACACTGGTCTGCAAACACTAATCTCGTATGGCACTTGGTACGAAAGTTGGTAACATGCCGGAAGCACTTATATATAGGAAGTACCAGCGGCGTATCCACCATGCTTCGGACATGCCACTTCTGTCTCGTATTTCCATGCCATCTTAGTGTTTCATACCTACAACAACACATCATAACGTAATAGTCAATTAAGATTACCACATAGAATAAGGCTTCATAAATTTAGTTCGTTCTGATATTAATATTAACGTTTTAGATTGCGGACACACGTGCAATTCGTGTAAAAGCATACCAAAATGAACAAAGAATCGAGTTTAAAACCACATGCATAAAATCGAGATAACATAAAAACAAGGTAGGATTGTTCCGGGTAGAGGAACGGCGACTGACCAAAGTGATTCGAACCCCTTTTGAATTGTGGTAACGTGTCTTGACTTACTTAGACAAATATGTCATTGATGTTAGGCCTACGATATTCGTCCTTTTGGTCATTACTCAATTGATCGGAAGTCACGAGACTTTGGCGAGACTAAAAATCAAGGAGTGGGACTAGTTATCAAGGTCTGAGTTTCACCTCTAACTTGACAACATTGTACCCTATCAGCGTCGGTGCTTATCCGCAGATAAGACCTACTAGAATAATATGGAGATTCCCCATCAAGATTTGGATGTCACTCCTGAATTGAGGGAGAATTTCATGCGAAAATACAAACACCGATTAACAGTGTTTTCCAAGAATAAAGTGTATATTATGTTAGCCTTAGGAAAGGCATGTGAGTTTAGCAGGAAATGTCTGTGCTGCTAGGAAGCAGATACTGTAGCATGCATAAGTCTTAAACAACAAATAAGAGTCAAAGTTCCTAGAACTATAGACTAGGGCAAGTATTCCTACTTATCCTAATTCCCTATAGTTATGGCTCTGATACCAATCTGTCACACCCCAACCGATGGCGGAAACATCGGGGTGCGAGCACTAAGCGTTCAGATTGCTCATGAGAATTCCATAACACTAAATATTTCGATAGACATTAATAAATTTCGTAGTAATTGTCTAAAACAACCATCACAAATGTCAAGCATCAAACATAACAACATTGTTTCAAATATTCCAAAATGTCTAAATTAACTAGGCGACGTTTCTAAGCATCTCCTAGCTTGATTTCCATGCATTCCAAAGCAGCCTATTAGCCTGCAACATGTATTAAAATATCAATACAAAGTATTGGCGAGTATACAAGTTTGATAATAGAATAATAGATTAAAAACAACTCATATCCACAATGTAAGCAATAAAAATAGTTTCAGCCGTGCTAGTGTCGCAGTCCACGCAGTGATAGCCCAAGTATCCTGATGCTTTAGTGTTTATCCAAGACTCAAGGTAAACTAGAATCCTCCTAACAATACCCCCTGAGAATAATGGGAGAGGTGCACCCCCTATAGCGCTACTATTGTTAAGGTGGAACTACACACTTTGGATTAAACGTCACATAGCACAAAATGGAATACTAGAATGCACAAGTTTTCACATACACATAGGATAGAGTTTAGACTTCAAAAAGATTCAAGTTTAAATGTTATACGTGTTACACCCCAAAGTTTTAAAGTAAAAAGGGGATCGAGTATACTCACAGTGATTGCTTTACAGTCGCAACTGTTATTGGATGAAAGGGAGCTCTTTTAGAATAAGCCTGATTAGATTACAACAGGATAAGAGTCTGGCAGAATAACGAGATTACGCAAGGTGTTGGAAACTGTCATTGGATCGGATGGCTGTCCAAATAGGGTGGTCATCCGATAGGGCGATAGGGTTGCCATCCGACAGGGTGGCCATCCGGGTGGTCATCCGACAGGGTGGCCATCCGACAGGGTGGCAATCTGACAGGGTGGCCATCCGACAGGGTGGCAATCCGACAGGGTGGCCATCCGACAGGGTGGCCATCCGACAGGGTGGCCATCCTAAGTTTAACGATGACGGCATGGTACGTGTTGTGACAATGGTAAACTCATCGTCGCACAGCCGTTCTGGTCGGGTGGGAACCACCCCAGTCCGATCAGTTACTGTCCGTGATGACGTTTATGTCCAACTCCGTTTTCCGGCCATCATTCTCTGGTGGAAATCCATCCTAAGCCGACTCTAGACTAATGATCAAGTCTTTAGTCTGTTCAGGACCGGATCTCACAATTTAGAGCAATAGTTGAAGAAGAAGATGAAGAAACTTAAGTTTTTATCATGAAAATACTTAGATTAGGTTGGATTTAGTGATAAATACATGGAATCCCTTAGATCTTAGCTAGATCTCACCAAGAATGACCTCATATGACAGTTTGTATAAACCACCATGATGACATTATCCTTAAGATCTCAGATCTGAGAGATTTCACAGTGAAAAGTGTGATTTCAAAGGTGAATCACGTAGAGGATGAAGTGTAGATCAAAGAAGTACAAAGATCTAGCTTGGAATGTACCGAAATCGCCAAGAAAATGAAGAGAATGTAGTGTGCGTGCGTCTGGTAGAACAGGGCTGTCACATTAGGGAATAAAGTGATGTGACAGGCCTATTTATAGTGTGGAAGGGACTTGAGGCGGTTTAGCTTGGGTAGGGTGGCCATCCGACAGGGGGCAATCCGTCCGACAGGGTGGCAATCCGTCCGACAGGGTGGCCATCCGACAGGGTGGCCATCCGACAGGGTGGCAATCAGATCGGATTGCCACTCTGGCCAATCCAACCTTTCCGCGTTCCCGTCTTTGATTCGTTTTGCGAGTTAGACTAAGCGTTCGCATGTTATAGAATAACTAGATTACATCGTAAACATCAAAAGTTCCAAAGAGTAATAGATTCTGCCAGTGACAAGGCTCCAGTCTCTCGTTCAACCAAGAATCAAGTTTCACGAGTCTAAGGAGTCGAGCACCAAATAGATTTAGACATTACAATCGTAGATTTAGGCTTTCCATCATAGATTTAGACATTCCAACATAGATTTAGACATTTCAAATATAGAGTTAGGCATTTCAAGTATATAACATAGACTTCCACATAGATCAGGGGTTAAAATGACAAATAGACAAACTTCAGGGACTAGTCTTGACAAAATCCTAATTTTAGGGATGCTGGGCATTACATACTTGAACGTATCCGAGAAGCACAAGCCGAAGATGGACGTAGTAAAATACGTGGAGAAGTGCTTGACTTGTTTACAAGTCAAGACAGAACACTAGAAACCATATGGAAAACTGCAACCGTTGGAAATTCCGGTTTGGAAATGGGAACATATCACTATAGGCCTGTTGACCAAACTGCCTAGAACGAACCGAGGGTTTGATGCTATATGGGTGATCGTGGATAAACTGACGAAGAGTGCTCACTTTATTCCTATACGCGAGACATATACTTCGGAAAAGATGTCGGAGGTATATACAAACGAGATAGTGGCACGCCACGGAGTACCGGTATCCATTGTGTCTGACAGAGATACCCGGTTTACTTCAAACTTCTGGCAAGATTTTCAAGAACATATTGGAACAAAACTTTTCATCAGCACTGCATACCATCCTCAGACGGATGGGCAGATTGAAAGAACGATACAGACATTGGAGGATATGCTAAGAGCGTGTATTATCGATTTTGGGGGCAGCTGGGATGTATATTTGCCATTAGCAGAATTCTCTTATAACAACAGTTATCATGCCAGTATTGGTATGGCCCCGTATGAGATGCTATATGGTAGGAAGTGTAGAACCCCTGTGTTGGGGTGAAGTAGGACCACGTGAACTGGCCCATAAAGATGTTGTCCAAGCCACTAACGAGAAAATTGACGTGGTTCGAGCTCACTTAAGAGCGGCCCAAGATAGGCAAAAGTCTTATGCCGACAAAAGACGAAGACCAATTGAATTTCAGGTGGGCGACATGGTTATGTTAAAGGTTTCCCCATGGAAAGGCATTATCAGATTCAGAAAGAGAGGAAAACTAAGCCCAAGGTTTATCGGGCCATTTAAAATCATAGAACGGGTCGGTAAGGTAGCGTATCGCCTTGAATTACTAGAAGAATTGAGTGGAATACATGGCACGTTTCATATTTCACAACTGCATAAATGTCTAGCGGAGGAAATGGCTTATATCCATTACGATGATATCGAAATGGATAATAGCCTTAATTATGCAGTAAAGCCATTAGAGATTCTAGATCAAAAGGTTAAAGACTTGCGAAATAAGAGAATTGATCAAGTTAAGATCAAATGGGAGCATAGGAAGGGTTCGGACACTACATGGGAGTCCGAAGAGGAGATGCGGCGTCTCTACCCGGTATTATTTGGTACGTATTTCCGGTTTCGAGGACGAAACCCTTTTAAGGCGGGTGGACTTGTAACATCCCGAAAATTTTAAAATCAATTATTTAAAATATAATGCTGGTAAATAAACAAGTGAGCTAACTAGGATTAAAAATAACCTAGTTGAATACAAGTCTTGTAGCAACTTAAAAGTGGGTTAATACACTAAAAATAAGAACTAAATGATACTTGAGGGGCCAAAAGCGTTTAAAACGAAACTAATTAAAATAAAAACATAAAATTGAAACTCAAACACACACTTGTGTGTGTTGAGATCGACAGAAACACAGGGGGCGACCTAGGGCTCCCCTTCAAACTCTAACTCCTCACAAATCTCTCAAATTGTAGGTCCAAATCAAGTCTAAATCGAAATCTGAGTACGAATTAGTGATCTCCACTGAAAAAGGAGTCACGAGGTATGTAAATTTTATGAGAAAGCTCTAGTTGAATTTTTGAGTAAACCTTGAGAATTCGAATTAGATGGTTGCATGTTCGTTATATGATGAAATAGGAACATTGTAGTGTCTAGGAGTAAACCCTAGACAAGCATATGATGAAATTAGGTCTGATTCTTGAGAATTCATGATTACCTTTTAAGGTGATAAGTGGGTTTTGTATGAGCATGCTAAACACTAGAAATTGATAGTTGTTCTAGTGTAATTTGAAATTTTATAAGTAAATTCTGATGTTGTAAGATGCGAAAATTGATATGAACTTATTAATTGATGATAAAAACGGCTAAATAACAAGCCATGAGCATGATAATAAAGTGTACAAAATTCTACCTTTGAAGTGTTTGTAAAAATGCTTAAAGGAAGGCTTTACAACTGAAAAAATTGGGTTAAAACGCGTATTTGTAAATTTCGGCAAGTTATGTGTTACATGTTATGGAAAGAGTTCTAAACGGGTTGTGATTGAACTCTATAGGAAAAGATACCGGGGCGTCAAGTGGAGAAGCCGGAGGCGACTTGCGTTTGAAGGGCGTGCTTTAAAGGTATGTAACTTGTTATGTTACAATATGCAAAACTAGATATGATAATCGTTCGTCATCGTGTTTTGGTATAAATGTTAATATTAGTTGAAGTGACAATGTTCACTATTTGATTTAATGAGCCGTAAATAGACTAGGAGGCGTTTGGTAGTCATAAGAAACGGAGGATTCCGTAAATGAGCCAAACGGGTCGAATAATGGTGTAAATTATAGTGTTAGTGTTTTAACGGTTAGTATTGGCGATAACTATCACAAGAGCATGAAGGCAAGGGATTGGTAATGAAATGCTGGTGATAAAAAGCCCCGGATGTTGGGTATAAGGCGCCTTATGTTTACTAATGGAACGGTAGTAAAATGGGTAAAAATAGAATGTGTCGAACAGTGGTTTAGTGATTTTAGGGTCATTCGGTCTGTAAACCCAATTTCGGGTATGGTAATTGTAATAGGCACGTTGGTAATGAATTTACAGACGTTAAGGAAAAAGAATCACCTAAAACGGACCTTCGAATCAAAAGTTATGACCATTTGAAGTAAATTTTGGTAAAATCCGGAGCTGGTAGGAAATGCAGGTCATTAACCTGCACCTGCTGGAAATTGGTCTCCCCCGCACCACGCGACAGGATCCTTTGGATCTGGCGCGATACGCGGAAGCCGTCGCGATACGCGACAGGTTGAGTGGGTTTTGGCGCGACACGCGGCAGGACCAAAACTGAATTTATTTATTTGTTTTTTTATGATTCGATGCTGGAACTTGTTTACACGTGCTATATAATTATCAAAACTAACTTTTTAAGTGGTTTTGACCTTAGACGATGATGGGGACTTTTCGGATGGCGATCAAGTATGTTATGAAGAACCGAACACACACTTTTAAAGCTTCCGCATTAGTTTAACTTTGTTGTAGACAATGGCTATGATGTAAACAATTTATGAATCATGTTTTGAATGTTGGAACTAGTTTTAGTAGTCAACTAGCGTATGTTAAATTAAAAACTTAAATTTAGTACTTGTATTTGAAGTAAAGTACTATTCCATATAATATCATGCGTATTTTCAATAAATTCGATTATAAATTAGAGGGTCGTTACAGATTGTATCCCTGCTGACTCAAACCACTTAGCTGAGGGTAACGTCACCTTCAAAAGAGGGGCCTACCACATTACGCATTAATAACTTAATTAATTATCTTTCAATATTCCAACCATTTAGGATTGTATCCTTGCTGACTCAAACTACTGGGTTGAGGGTAACGCCACCTTCAAAAGAGGGGCCTACGACTATAACTAAGATATTCTCTTAAAAAGTGCAAAAGTGCGGAAATCATCAAAGGTTACACTAAAAGCGAGTCGGATCCAAGTGATTCATCTTGTCTAACTGTTTTTATTTTATTTTATTTTTCAGCATTTTTAGTTTTTATTTTGATGTTTAAAACTTTTTCTCAAAATTTTGATTTGATTAGTCGTTGAGGATAAACCGGTACTAAAAGCTCTTGTGTCCTTGGACGACCTCGGTATCTTACCAACACTATACTACGCTCACGATGGGTGCACTTGCCCATATGTGTGTTTAGTGTTAGTAGAATATCGTGTTTTATAAATTTAAAACTTGACTAAAGTGTTAAAAAGGGCTAAAAATATACATAAAAATATATTCACACCGACACACATCAAGTTTTTGGCGCCGTTGCTGGGGACACAAGGATTTTAAGAAAGTTAGGAATCAACGGCCTAATCGTTTTTTCTTATTTTTCTATTTTTTATGATTTTCTTAAATTTTCAGCTTCTGCAGAGCTCAGCACGGGGCCGTGCCCGCTGAACATGCCCCGTGCCCAATCTTTGGTACTGGCAATCCTGTTTTAAGTCAGACAGTAGCTGAACATAGGGCCGTGCCCGCTGAACACGCCCCCGTGCCCAAGTTTCAGATACTGAAAACAGAACCGTAAGATCTCGACGGTTGGTAATTTCTGACACAAACATGAGTGATACTGATCTTTTTTACTTTCGCTCCTCTTATGGTACGTGGTGTCAAATATGTGGCGGAACTCATGAAGATTTAAAATGTTATTTTTTAAATTACAATCCCCACTATATAGACCATTGTTTTCCTGTAGCCTTAAGATGGGCGAAAGTAAAAACAATCCATATCTCTCCCTTGAATACTCTCAATCATCCCTTCGAGATAAAATGATTCTTGAAGAATTATTTCAAATGGAAGAACTAATTCTCCGATGGATAAAAGAACTTGAGATGGATATAACTAATTCATCACAAGACGACAATCAAGGAGAATTATTGAGATCGCATTCGGAAAATAACAACACTGTTGCTCCCGAAATCACCTCTAACTCTTGCGAGGACTTGAGCGATAGTCGTCCCTGTGTCGATTGTGCCGTGAAGGACTCCCCATCGGTGTCAGCTGATGCATACATAGACCCGAGCGATTCGACATATAACTTCTTTAACGAGAGCCCGGGTAAGGGAAATAAAGGTTGGTCTTGCCCACCGGTATTTAGCTTAGGAATCACCCTTTCTGATAACCTCTGGCGTTCTCGTCTAAAGCTATGGCAACTTAGGTATCTCAGGCACTTTGGTGTTGTTCCGTCCATTAAAGAACCGCCTGATCCAGATAAACTCCTTAAAATAGACAAAACTTCATAAAAACTTCTAGCCACGGGGCCGTGTCCAGGTCAGCACGCCCCCGTGTCCACCCAAAGATTCCCGTCTGACTTTTGGTCAGAATACGGACAAAAAGTGTCAGAATTTTGTCTGCACACGAGGCCGTGTCCAGCCGACACGGGGCCGTGTTGTCACATCCCCAAAATCCACATGCGGAGTACCACCACTTGGAGGCGTGACTGACCAGGATCTTAACCACCAATCACATTGAACTCATGAGTATATTTAAATAAAACCTTCATTTATTAACAATAAGTGTTACAACGTTACAATATTTCACAGTTTACAGCGGAAGCATATTTAATTCGATAAGTGTTTATAAACCACATATAAAAGCTCTTAGTCTTGTGTTGCGTTTTCATATAACTCGACCCATGACCACTCCAGCTTCCCAGACAGCAAGTTCCAATGATATGCACCTAAAGGCCTGCAAGGCATGTAACAACGAGTCAACAACAAAGTTGAGCGAGTTCACAGTTGGTTGATTAGTTATTGAGTTCGTTTCAATAATCGTAAGTTCATTTTGTAAACCACGTATTAATCAGTATCCCTGTTTCCCAAACCTTCTCAATAATTAGTGGGGGCTTCCCATGTGAATTACCAGACCGTATCATATCGACTACTAACGAAAATAAGTTGTGCCCTAAGTCAATGTCTATCATCATTGACCCTTTGCCTTAGTCCATTAGTACACGCCCGTCCTACCGGCACGGTGTGAGGTTTGTTAAACCTAATAGCGCTATTAACTAATGACCCGCTCGCCATCCGCCTCGGCGATTAAGTCGATATAAAATGAGGGACTTATGATAGAGTTTTGGTCCAGTATGTTTAATCTTGGTGTCCTACCCAAGGAGGACGAACGTACGTATCCTACCCAAGTAGAATACCCGAGGTTTAATCTTGGCATCCTACCCATGGAGGATGGCCGTACATATCCTACCCAAGGAGAATATGTAGTTTCCGTTTTAGTTCTTTAACCCATTCCCAACCCTTGGGAATCCCATGCCTTGTAGAAAGTGTGAACTCACTTCGGTTTGCTCGGTATGGTAAACTACTTGATCACAAATAATTCAATCAAAGCCTATAGTAATCATACACACATAATCAGTTGGCATTCACATTATTTGCATATTAGTCTTGATCTTAATTGTGTACTCAGGCAACACTATCACATAGTACTTAACAATTACTCTAGTTCATGTCAGTCCATAATACACAAGTATGTTAAGTAACAATATCTACCAGTTGAGTGTATTGGTTGTAAGAATCAACTTATATCATTTGACTATAAGCATACATCATTAATAGAAGCCACTACAATCTTATTCACATAATCAATCACTAGTTACTATGACATGTTCAACCTACTGTTCATGCAGGAAATCTCGTGGCGAAACCCCCCCTATATGACGAAACTCCAAAGGTTTTGTTATGTTGACATGCGATGAAGCTTCTCCATGTTTCGTCGAGGATGAGAGTGGCGAAACTCCCAGGTTTCGTCAAGGATGGTGGTGACGAAACCCTCCTAAGTTTCGTCTAGAATGTTAACAGTTTCTCCCCAACCCTAAGCATGTTACTGATACAATCATAGAATGCTTGCAAGATTAGTGATCACCGATTTAACACATAGCAGTTATATAACTTATTCACATTCATCGTTTACATGTATGCTCCTTGGCCATGATTAACAGTTAAGTGTATTGATCGAAAATTAAGTCATAATTGATCTCATTATCAGGAAATAATTGGCATATATTCATTCATTAACATAGTCATTTCATGTCTACAGTCTGTTTGTGACAACTCATGGGCGGCGAAACTCCATACGGCGAAACTCCCAGAGTTTCGTCGAGTTTAAACACGACGAGAGTCTACCCAGTTTCGTCGAACACAACAGTTACAGATTTCATCTTCTCTAGAACCCTAATCGTGGCAGTATCTAGCATCAAGGAAATTAATGTTATTATCATCAGGTCAATTACAATATATGCTTGACATTCTTGATCCTGTAATCCATTCCAGAACATTACATCATACAAATCCTCAATCACTAACATGTATTCATTCAATTATGTGCAACAGTTTAATCATCATCAACAACTCATCCAATCGTATTCTATCATGCAGAAACCCTAGGTGTATATCACACTTCACGTAATGTCATATTCAACATTTACAACACAAACATGCTATACATAAATCAAAACAATCCAAAGAAATCAAAGACAATTGCACTAATCGAGAGATCAAAGGAGAGGTTCGATCAACGAGAGTGGCGCTTCGGCCGGAACCATTGCTGTCGACAGTTTGGGAGGAGTTAGGGTTAGTCGTCCACTGAAAAGGAACTTATGCGACCCCTCCCCCCCCCCCCCCCTTATATGCAAACACGCACCAAAAGGGAAATGGGTTTGGGGCTCGGTTTGGGTTTAAGGACTTTGGGCCCATGAAATACATGTTCAAACGGTTGCGCGGTCGATGAAAAGAGTGTACTACTAAACTTGACATACACATGATAGGCATAAATTCACAAAACACACAAACTTGTAACTATTTACTTACCACCAAACATTCGAACTGTTCAGTTGATAGACACACAAATTTCCTCAAACATAAGTTATGAAAAGGAAATAAACACACAAGAGGCTCTAGAATCACGAGTTGTCACATTATCCCCAACTTGAAAGAAATTTCATCCCGAAATTTAGCACGTGGTTACTGAGGAAGCTAGTTGTGTTGCGTTGTTTCCTGGTTTTCCTAGGGTGTCACATCATCCCCGCATTGGTTTGGAATTTCGTCCCGAAATTCCGTAGTAGCTTCAACCTCAGTAGTGGTTTCATTGTTCTTGAACAATGGGATATGTGAGTTTCATTTGGTTTTCTCGTTCCCAGGTAACCTCTCGGTCACGACGGGAGTTCCAACGAACTCGAACAATAGGTATCCTGGTGCATTTGAGAATCTTGACCTCCCGGTCCAAAATTTCCACTGATTCTTCGATAAATCGCAACTGACCGTCGATGGTGAGCTCCTTGAAAGGAACTGTGAGGGTTTCATCTGACAAATACTTCTTCAGATTCAACCCACGGAATATGTTGTGAACTCCACTGAGTTCTTCGGGTAGATTCAATCTGTAAGCCACCTTGCCAAATTTCTCTTTGATTCTGAAAGGTTCAACATATCGCGGTTTGAGTTTCGTCTAGTATACCAAAACGAAGTACACCCTCCCAAGGTGAGACTTTAGATAGTACTCGATCCCCAACTTGGAACTCGAGTGGTTTCTTGCGCTTAACAGCGTAGCTTTTCTGGCGGTCACGAACTGCCGCCATTCGTTGTCGTACTTGAGAAATCTCCTCTACTATGTGTATGACGAGTTCTGGGCCAGTGATTTGGCCGTTTCCGACTTCTACCCAACAAAGAGATGATTGGCACCCCTATCCGTACAATGCCTCGAACGGAGCAGCCTGAAAGCTGGTGTGGTAACTGTTGTTATACGAAAGTTCCACTATAGTGAGATGTCTTCTCCGGCCGTTGCCAAAGTCGATTTCACGTGCTCGAAGCATGTCTGCAAGGGTTTGGATGGTGCGCTCAGTCTGCCCATCCGTCTGTGGATGATATATTGTGCTCATGTCTAAACGCGAGCCAAAGGATTTGTGCACCGCTTGCCACAAATCAGATGCAAATCGTGGGTTGCGATTAGAGGTAATGAAGGTTGGCAACCCGTGCCTAGCAATCGCTTCCTTTAGATAGATGACTGCATGTGTAGAAACTTATCCGTTTCTTTGATGGCTAGAAAGTGTGCTGGTTGCGCAAAACATTCGATGAGTATCCAAGTGATGTTTCCGTTTCGAGATGTAAGTTGACTGTCGACCAAATCCGTGGCAGTCTGTTTTTATTTACATACGAGCGTTGCTGGTTGCTGATGCTACACCTTGACTTTCCACAAGTCCATCGATCATTCACATACTTAACTAGATGGGCCTTCATGTCCGATTACTAGTACAAGGCTTATAAATCCTAATGCCTCTCATCAAAACCCAGACGACTAGAATGTCGAACTGGTGTTCTTGCTTAACGCGAGTTTCCCTAGAGTTGCTGTGTAATGAGACCCACATTCGTTTCATGAAGTAGCGAGTATCGTTCGACTGGTCAAAGGTTGCTTCTCCATGCCCCGCATGGGTTCAACTTGAAGATTCCTCTTTCTTCAGTTTTCCGGCTCGAACAGAGCGAGTCTGATACTGTTAAGTTAGAGTCGATGGCGAGCTGCAGAGCTCGTGTATGTTTAGGTTTCGCAGTCGTATTCATCCAGAAGTTCCATCCAGCGATGTCGTTGTATGCTTTAGCTCTTTCGAACATTAGTATACGGGAGGCACTTGCGATCGGTCTAAATAACGCATCTGGTACCGTCCAAGTGATGCCTCCATCCACCGTGCCTCTTTGTGACTCTTTCACGTATGTCATCACTCTCACGTGTTGCGTCGTTGTGCAGCTGGGACTCTGATTCGGACCATGAGGATAAAACACTGAATCACTCGCATCCCTGGGTAAAACGATGCTCAGAGCATTGTAGATTTGGGATTCAAAAGCTGAAAGACGTCCTCCTGTTCTGTCCTTCACGAACACAGCACCCTGCTGTGCTAGAGAGATTTAAGCTGCACGACCTTCGAAAATCCTAGGGTTTATCTGAGATAGTATCAGGTGAGACCAAGAAATTGCTGTATCCACGAAGGACTCTGTTGTGTCGATCAGTTCAACCAAGTCGGATTTTAGCGAGATCCACGTGCATTCCCACTTTACTGATTATATAATCAAAAGGTACCTCTCGAACCCAGAAATTACATTTAACAAGACCTTGAGCGGAGTGGCTCCTCCCTCAGGAGTTCTAAAATAAGATACAAATGCCACCCATGTCGTTCCTTTCTCCTGGTCAAGATTCAAAACGTTGTCAACAAATGCGGTCGATTAATGTGATCCCTGAAGTTGCTGGCGTGTTGGTCAACTAAAATGGTCATGGTGCATCACGTTGAAATGGCGGCAATACATTCGGTATGTTGTTCTAAGAGCATTCTCCCCTTGGACTTCCATCTGACGATAGTTCGTTCACTAGCCAATCCTCGAATGGAAGCTTGTTCCTCGCAACTGGTCGACAGGTTTTCAATACGTGGTCGAGGCAAATGGTTCTTAACTGTCACCTTGTTGAGTTCTCGATAATCAGTACGTATACGAAAAGCTTATGTTTTCTGGTATAATTGGGGCTCCCCAAGGCGAGAAACTAGATCCGATGAAACTCAAGTCCAATAACTCCTAAAGTTGATTAGGCAGTTCCTGCAACCTTCCTGGTGTAAGACAATAAGATATTCTAGTAACAAGGGCTACTTCTGACATGATACCGATCTGATATTCCACCCAACGATGTGAAGGTAAACCAGACAGTTCTTTTTGTAGTACCTAGGGAGAAATCACGAATAATTGGTGGATCCTCGATCCTCCTTTCCTTAGCCTTGACAATCAGTATCGAGTGCTATCATTGCGGGGTAATCCTTCCGTAGACACTCCTGGCTTTTCTTGCTGAAATGACGCTAACCATTGTGCCACTCTGGCACTTTAGAATACATAAAAATCCTCCACGAGGGAGAGGGTTACGTAGAATTGTCTCCTCACAGGGTACATCTATCAAGAATAACAGCAGAAAGGTCGATGCCGAACACTTGTCCCACAAGGTCATGTTTGCATTCCAACGATCATATGAGGTTTCCATTGTCTAGTTATCGGCCGATTCCACAACAGGTTTAATCTCTTAAAAGCATCAGGGTCGAACGGAACAGCGACGAAGCGGGTTGCTACTCTTACTAGCTACCATGTCGTTAAAGTCCTGACGTCGCCCACGCCAACTCTAAATGTCCTTCCCAGAGCATCATTTTTGATGTTGCTGTTTCCATTACTAGGGTTCCAAGTACTGTCGTTGTTCCTTTGATCGTTGACCTCTTAACTTAACTATGGCCAAACCATGTTGTAGGCACCTTTATTTCCTTACCAAAAGCTAGGGTTATGAGCATCCTGTTGTCGTTGTGACTGCTGCTCCCAATGTCGTTGCTCGAAATGAAGCCCTACGATTCTTCACCATCATTGTATATCTTTTCACATTCTGGGCCATGTCCTTCAGCGCTACTCACTACGCGGGCAGTTACGCCTACCACACTAAGGTCAATTATCATCACTTATGCCTCGATCGATTCGTAAAAGTTGGCTCCCCATGGGTCGCTGACAAGGGTTAAGGATTCGATTGAAGCCAATTCACTGGTGCTCATTGCCGGTAATCAGGGCCGCCAAAGTACTGGGGTCGGTAAAGTGTTACGCTCATCCTCCTGTCCATCAATGTTGCGAGTGGTTCGAGTAATACACAGTATGTTGCGGGAGTGTTGCAGAAGTGATCACACTTCAGAGTCTGAGGCGTCAACACGTTAAGTTCTAGCAAATGAAGAAAGGTGAGAGAGTTTATCGATCATTCATTCGACGCTGCGATATCCAACCCATGGACGTTCGTATAAGCACCTAACAATCTACATGGTTCGCTGAGCTCAGAGGGGTGTTCAGGTAACACTCGATAGCATCGAGTTTCGAAGGGATCCAAAGATAATGAAAAGTTTACGTTTGAGTTTGAGTAGGGGACAATTACTGCTATGACCCTATAGGTTTGTTATGTTTCTCATTGATCCAATAACGGGATGAACCCCTTTTCTACTTGTTAAGCCTCACTGGGACTAACATGCACCCAACATTATTATTATGTGTGCACCCACAATAATATTGTGATTTGCATGCTCATCTCAGCTCCTCTTAACTCATGTCAAATGGTTCCCCAAACTCGAGTAGCATTCAAAGGGTATCACGAAGCGTAGGTCATGAAGGTTTAGGGATTTACCACCCTATCAGTCACATAACACGTGCAAGTGTACATGAATTCATATTGTTGTGCTAAACGTGCAATCACATGCAATATCGTATGTAGGTGTTCACTAGTTATGTAGTACAATGAGTATGTGAAAGACGAACCTTGCAATCCGGAGCTGAGTGTCATGGTCGTATTCACGTCTTTAGAACTGTTCGGTTATAGTCTGGTTTTACAAAAACATTTTCCCCTTTTTAAAACCTAGTTCACTATAACCAATGGCTCTGATACCAATCTGTCACACCCCTAAAATCCACATGCGGAGTACCACCGCCTGGGGGCCTGACTGACCAGGATCTTAGCCACCAATCACATTGAACTCATGAGTATATTTAAATAAAACCTTCATTTATTAACAATAAGTGTTACAACGTTACAATATTTCACAGTATACAGCGGAAGCATATTTAATTCGATAAGTGTTTATAAACCACATATAAAAGCTCTTAGTCTTGTGTTGCGTTTTCATGTAACTTGACCCATGACCACTCCAGCCTCCCAGACAGCAAGTTCCAATGATATGCACCTAAAGGCCTGCAAGGCATGTAACAACGAGTCAACAACAAAGTTGAGCGAGTTCACAGTTGGTTGATTAGTTATTGAGTTCGTTTCAATAATCGTAAGTTCGTTTTGTAAACCACGTATTAATCAGTATCCCTGTTTCCCAAACCTTCTCAATAATTAGTGGGGGCTTCCCATGTGAATTACCAGACCGTACCATATCGACTACTAACGAAAATAAGTTGTGCCCTAAGTCAATGTCTATCATCATTGACCCTTTGCCTTAGTCCATTAGTACACACCCGTCCTACCGGCACGGTGTGAGGTTTGTTAAACCTAATAGCGCTATTAACTAATGACCCGCTCGCCATCAGCCTCGGCGATTAAGTCGATATAAAATGAGGGACTTATGATAGAGTTTTGGTCCAGTATGTTTAATCTTGTTGTCCTACCCAAGGAGGACGAACGTACATATCCTACCCAAGGAGAATACGCGAGGTTTAATCTTGGCATCCTACCCATGGAGGATGGCCGTACATATCCTACCCAAGGAGAATATGTAGTTTCCGTTTTAGTTCTTTAACCCATTCCCAACCCTTGGAAATCCCATGCCTTGTAGAAAGTGTGAACTCACTTCGGTTTGCTCGGTATGGTAAACTACTTGATCACAAATAATTCAATCAAAGCCTATAGTAATCATACACGCATAATCAGTTGGCATTCACATTATTTGCATATTAGTCTTGATCTTAATTGTGTACTCAGGCAACACTATCACATAGCACTTAACAGTTACTCTAGTTCATGTCAGTCCATAACTCACAAGTATGTTATGTAACAATATCTACCAGTTGAGTGTATTGGTTGTAAGAATCAACTTATATCATTTGACTATAAGCATACATCATTAACAGAAGCCACTACAATCTTATTCACATAATCAATCACTAGTTACTATGACATGTTCAACCCACTGTTCATGCAGGAAATCTCGTGGCGAAACCCCCCCCCCCCATATGACGAAACTCCAAAGGTTTTGTCATGTTGACATGCGATGAAGCTTCTCCATGTTTCGTCAAGGATGAGAGTGGCGAAACTCCCAGGTTTCGTCAAGGATGGTGGTGACGAAACCCTCCTAAGTTTCGTCTAGAATGTTAACAGTTTCTCCCCAACCCTAAGTATGTTACTGATACAATCATAGAATGCTTGCAAGATTAGTGATCACCGATTCAACACATAGCAGTTATATAACTTATTCACATTGATCATTTACATGTATGCTCCTTGGCCATGATTAACAGTTAAGTGTATTGATCGAAAATTAAGTCATAATTGATCTCATTATCAGGTAATAATTGGCATATAATCATTCGTTAACATAGTCATTTCAAGTCTACAGTCTGTTTGTGACAACTCATGGGCGGCGAAACTCCATACGGCGAAACTCCCAGAGTTTCGTCGAGTTTAAACACGATGAGAGTCTACCCAGTTTCGTCGAACACAACAGTTACAGATTTCATCTTCTCTAGAACCCTAATCGTGGCAGTATCTAGCATCAAGGAAATTAATGTTATTATCATCAGGTCAATTACAATATATGCTTGACATTCTTGATCCTGTAATCTATTCCAGAACATTACATCATACAAATCCTCGATCACTAACATGTATTCATTCAATTATGTGCAACAGTTTAATCATCATCAACAACTCATCCAATCGTATTCTATCATGCAGAAACCCTAGGTGTATATCACACTTCACGTAATTTCATATTCAACATTTACAACACAAACATGCTATACATAAATCAAAACAATCCAAAGAAATCAAAGACAATTGCACTAACCGAGAGATCAAAGGAGAGGTTCGATCAACGAGAGTGGCGCTTCGGCCGGAACCATTGTCGTCGACAGTTTGGGAGGAGCTAGGGTTAGTCGTCCACTGAAAAGGAACTTGTGCAACCCCTCCCTCCCCTTATATGCAAACACGCACCAAAAGGGAAATGGGTTTGGGGCTCGTTTTGGGTTTAAGGACTTTGGGCCCATGAAATACATGTTCAAACGGTTGTGCGGTCGGTGAAAAGAGTGTACTACAAAACTTGACATACACATGATAGGCACAAGTTCACATAACACACGAACTTGTAACTATTTACTTACCACCAAGCATTCGAACTGTTCAGATGATAGACACACAAATTTCATCAAACATAAGTTATGAAAAGGAAATCAACACACAGGAGGCTCTAGAATCACGAGTTGTCACACGTGTCCAGTGTGCCGTCATTTTCTATAAATGCAGCAAGATTCCTGCACTCTTAGATCCTTTCCAAAGACAAAGATCTTGTGGGATCTTCACATATACCATACTAGGTATATTCTAAAGAAGGTTCCCAACAACCATCTTGTCTTTTCTACTTTTGTCCATTGCCTTCTTCTTCATTTCTCCTCAAAACCTCCATTAAAGTTTGAAATCTCTATGTTTTCAAGCTTTATTGTAATATTTGTTTGGTTTTTATTCAAGGAATCTTGTTAAAAATAAGTTTTAAGTTATTTCTACTTAAAAATGCTTCAAAAGCCAGAATAATAATTTAAAGCTCCAAGATTCCTTGTTTCAAAAATCTGCAGAGAGGTGGACACGGGGCCATGCTCAGCGAGCACGGGGCCATGCTCAGCGAGCACGGGGCCGTGTCCGAGGAACTGTTCCATTAAATTGAACTCTTTTCGGTTTGTTTTCTTAGGATGTCGAGCAGAAATAGCGAAACATTTTCATCACACTCCAGGAACAACCGACAAGGAAGAAGGTCATCGGTAGAAGACTCTCTTGTAAACTACGTGTATGCCTTGAGGGAGGCCATCGATGAAATGACGGGAGTAGAGGAAGCTTTAGTCGACCGTATAAATCATTTGTCGGTAGGACTAGAAGGATATCTTCGAGAGGTCAACCTTTTGCACCAAAGGTTGAATATTCTCGTTTCCCCTCCTTCGGTACCAATCATTACACAAAGGGGAAGGAATGTAGTTCCAGAAGTCATCATTCCTGCTGAATGGTATGTCATGCACCCGAAACCCCCTCAAGACATATTACATGGGGTCCCGGTTGCCAACGCACCTCCTCCACAAGACGTTGTGGAAAATGAACCCGCCTTTTTCCTCCCAAGGGAGATAAAGGAATGGCTCAACGACATCTAAGTGACATCCTTCGGCTACAAGTTCTACAAAACCTTTAAAAACCGGGAAGCTATTTCCGGGTTTTTGATATTCCTACAATAAGGGTAGAACTCATTGGAATGATTTTCTGCATTACTTGACCTATCTATCTTAGGAACTTTTAGTTTTTTTTTTTATTTCTAGCTTTATTTTTTTATTTTCTAGGACCTTATGTAATTTGTTAATTTCAATGAATGATGGTTAAATGGTGTTTGGATGATGTTGTAATAAATTAAACACACTCGGAATGGTAGAGGCTGCTAAGGGAAGCTTGAACCCACACTTCATGCACGAAAACAGAGCCTCCCAACAATTTTTCTTCATTACAGCAAGTTCAGCACGGGGCCGTGCTCAGCCCACACGCCCCGTGCTCAAGGTTCTGCAGAAAATGCCCAGTTCAGGTAACTGGACACGGGGCCATGTTCACTGAGCACGCCCCCGTGCCCAGCCTTCTGTAAAATATGATACTGGCAATCTGAACACAGGGCCGTGTCCGGATCAACACGGGCCCATGTCCAGATGCCCAGTAACATAAATTTTTGTTTTTACTTTTTAAACACCATTTTACACATTCAATCAACCTAAAAACTTATTTTTGGGACACATTGAGGACAATGTGTAATTTAAGTGTGGGGGGGGGGATGCTAAAACCTTGAATTTTGCAAGTCCTAATAACAAGCCTTACACAAAACTCTATTGGAACCGCTAATAACCCCAAATTTTTTTCAAAAACTTTTCATTTTTTTACTTGTCTTGGTTTAATTTGGGAATAACAAGTTCTAAAAAGGTTATATTTTTTTACAAATTTACAACCTATAGCGTCGTGATAAAAATAACCAACATAAGAATATTATGAAAAGCCATGACAAATCTAGTTAAAATTTGATTATATATACTTGATCACATTAAACCCATTCCCACAAAAAGTGAGTTTTGAGCCTTTATTGAGCATACAAGCATACATCTTTAAAATTAAATGTTCATTTTTCGTTTCTTGTGTGAATAGCCGCTTGGTTTCTTACGACTCTAGAACTTGCCATGATGGACTAACCTTTTTTTTCAACACCATTATTTTTCTTTTTTTTTAATCACCTACCCAAAATCTCCCTAGTGAACCCCTTTCAGCCTATACCTTTTCATTTCTAAACCCACAAAACAAAAACCCTTTACCCACAGAAACCCTTTTTATTTTTAACCCTTTATTTTAGTAAAAAGCTCGGTCTTCATGTGACATTCCTTATAAAAAAAATGAAGTCTAGAAATAAACAAACAAGTTCCTCAAAAGAAACTTTGTTTGAAAATGCTTTGTTTGAATAAAAGTCACAAAAACAAAAAGTTTTACGACGACCGACGCTTTTTGCGCTTTTCGCCCTTTCTACTAACTACTAACCCAAAACCACCTACCTTTAACCCAAGCCTAACCCTTCCCCAAGTCCTCTTGATATTTACAAAGGTGTATAGATAAAAAGGAGGAGGATTGATTGCTTGGCAAGCATATGGTAGAAGTAAGTTCCATTCCGGTCTCGAGTGTTTCACAAAAATACATATAGATAAAAACGAGTGTTGAGTGATCTCCCGTGAGGTATGTGAACTTGTATATAAATGGAATTTTAAAGAGGCATGTTATGCCCAAATAAGTAATTTTTCTTATGAAACGTTCTAAATAAATTATAACGAATAGGATTGTAAAAAACATAAAAATAAAGCCTAATAAAGATCTTGGATTCCCGACACTCAAGACAAGCCCAAAACTTCTCTTCTACCCATTCCATTTGGGAGTGTAAGCCACATTATAAAGAGTTTTGCTTGAGGACAAGCAAAGATTCAAGTGTGGGGGTATTTGATGTGTGTAAAATGCAACATATAAATTACATAAAATGAGGCATAAAACTAACCCTTTTTTAGTACTAATGTTGGAAAAAGTGTGCTTTTGTCTTCATTTTGTATTTTTAGGATTAAATGAGCGTAAACGAACAAAAGGAGCAAATATGCAGCAAAATCTAACATAATTACAAGAAAAGGAATAAACGTGGCATGCCCGACCCCTCGACAGCATCTCCCCAAGCAAAAACAAGAAAACAGAAGGCTGACCACGGCCCCGTGCCCAGCGGACACGGGGGTGTGGCCAGATGTCTGCAGAAAGGACAAAGCTATTGAAGCTTCTATTCCCGACACCGGGGCATGCCCAGCTCAACACGGTGCGTGGTCAACGCTAAGATTCATAGAATCCAAGCAAATCTTGATAGTACAAATACGATTCTTCACACGGGGCCGTGCCCAGCGGACACGGGGCGTGTGGAGCTAATGCAAACAAAGAGCAATTAATGAAGAAAGAGAAAGTGGATGGACACGGGGCCGTGCCCAATGGACACGGCTTCTGTGCAGGCTATAAATAGAGGTGCTTGGTTCACTTCAAAGGCATCCCTTGACAAACCACCTCTCTCCCACTTCACCCACACTCCACCACCACTACAACCCACATCCACCACCATCATCCATCATAGAGTGTGTGTAGTAGTCTCGGGATCCAAGATTGATAGTAAGAGTTCTTGACAATCAAAGGCCATGTTTGCCTAAGTCTCTTACATCAATTGGTGAAGACAAGCATTTAGTGTAATACTTTCGATTTTTAATCTTTTCACACTTTTTATTTGGTTTTGTATTAATGACTTTAATAACTAGTTTCTTATGTTGAAGGTAAAACTTCCTTATCATTTGTCTGTGGTGTCTTGGCATTATTTTACTGTCTATATAAAATAAAAGATTTTCACCATTCATATCTCTACGGTCTATATAGAGATATGTTGGCTACCTGGTCGGGGGTTAAGGGAATGGTTTGGTAAGGTTCTTTCCTTGTTCAGTGTATAGATCCTGCAAGGACCTGGGTCAAGCTTACTAGGACCTCCTTCAATACCCACCGGTATTGGATGGCGGAGGTGCGAATGGCTTGATCCCCTCATATGTAAACTACTATTAATACATTAACCCGGCTACTTAGGATTTTATCCCTGCTGACTCAATCCACTTAGCCGAGGGTAACGTCACCTTCAAAAGAGGGGCCTACCACATTACGCATTAATAACTTAATTAATTATCTTTCAATATTCCAACACTTTAGGATTGTATCCTTGCTGACTCAAACTACTGGGTTGAGGGTAACGTCACCTTCAAAAGAGGGGCCTACTACTATAACTAAGATAATCTCTTAAAAAGTGCAAAAGTGCGGAAATCATCAAAGGTTACACTAAAGGCGAGTCGGATCCAAGTGATTCATCTTGTCTATCTGTTTTTATTTTATTTTTCAGCGTTTTTAGTTTTTATTTTCATGTTTAAAACTTTTCCTCAAAATTTTGATTTGATTAGACGTTGAGGATAAACCGGTACTAAAAGCTCTTGTGTCCTTGGACGACCTCGGTATCTTACCAACACCATACTACGCTCACGATGGGTGCACTTGCCCATATGTGTGTTTAGTGTTAGTAGAATATCGTGTTTTATAAATTTAAAACTTGACTAAAGTGTTAAAAAGGGCTAAAAATATACATAAAAATATATTCACACCGACACATATCAAGCGTGCACATCGTATCTACGGCATTCGGACACTCTCGGAACGAAAATATATATATCCGGTTACTACGACGAAACTCTAACAATAATATATACTTTGGACAATATATATTTTAAAGACTTCCAAATTCCGGAAAGTATAAAGTAAATAACCACTAAGTGTAAATACATAAGTATACAACTATCCAAGTATACTAATACGTATAAAATAAGTACAATAATACACTTGGTGGAATTCTTAGAATACAAGAATTGTACATGTATACAAATACCTATAAATACGAAATAAATACCAATGATGAAATGTACAAGTACAAGTATATACATGGTATACGTATGCGTATAAAATACGCAAGTACATAGTGATGTACTCAAAAAACACTTGTTGAAGTGTACACTCACAAAGAATACCGTACATGTACATTAACATAAATACGATGTTAAGAATAAATATTTTTAACTATTATATCTAGAAAAGATATACATATATATTTGTGAAACAAATATACACACTCGAACCGAATGTATTTATACATGTGAACGAGGTTCACTAAACTTAAAAATATATATTTTAAGAATATATATGACATGTATCAAACATATACTATGTGTGACATGGAGACACTTATGGGCTAGGCCCACTCATACCGTGCGTGGCACGGATACACTTATAGGTTAGGCCCACTTACACTGTGTGGAAAACGGAGACTCAAATGGGCTTGGCACATTCTTACTTGTGCGAGGCACAAAGACACTAATGGGCTAGGCCCACTTATACCGTGTGAGACACGGAGACTCAAATGGGCTAGGCCCATTCTCACTTGTGTGAGGCGCAAAGACTCTCGTGGGCTAGGCCCACTTATGCTCGTGCGAGGCACGAAGACTCACGAAGGGCGAGGCCCGTGCATACACATTATGAATGCAAAGTATATATGAGAAGTATATATATATATATTAAAACAAATACACGAAACAAATGCCATCGTATATAAAATACACAATGGTTCCAAAGACATAACAAATACAAATACAATAACGTTCAAGATGAGCAACGTGTACACGGTTTAATAGAAACCCAAGTGTCTAATGAGTTAGTACACTTGTAGGTTGACTCGCGCATTAGATACCCTGCTTGCTAGCACATAATATTTATAGACGCAATAATGTGAGTTTATATCCCCTTTTTCTTTCAAATGTTTTCAGTTTTATAACTCTCGGGGAGAAATACATGTCACTATGGTATGGTTAAGCTTTGGAATGAAAAAGTTGGATCATGTGCGAATAGGCTCTCTCTTAAGACCAAGGAACAAAAGGGGTAGATCTATCGGGTACAGGCGAGCCCCACTCATGGGTCCTTGTATGGCCGCATGGAGTGCTTTTGTGTCCCAGTCTATGGGTTGAGTGCTTCCTATGTCGGCACATATATTAATGTCCTTGCAAGACATTAATGATCATCAAGTTCATTGACGCTTTACATACCAGTTTTCTATACACGAACTTTCAAATATTTTTAAGATCATTTGATACGAACTCAAAACACATGAACTCGCCAACTTTTGTTGATGTTTTTAAACTTACATGTATTTCAAATAATTAAGTGGATCTTGGTGCGGATGGTTACAAGGTTTCAAGGTTATCAAGATGTCGATGTCATCCACATTTTGAAGGGTTTTGGTCCATATATTCCATCTTCAAATGAGACATAGGATGCAAAGCCTAGATGTTTACAAACTTTATTTTTGGACAAGTCTAATTTGCAAAAATTATTAACTTATGTGTATTTTGTTATCAAAAAACTTATGACTTGTAATTTCAATTATGGGAATGGATGAACATCATGCATGTTTTACTTCATATAGTTTGTTTACTTACATCGTATGCAATGAAAACTGATCAAGTTCAAACCGTGCGCTTCCGCCTATGACCAGGTGTGACAGAAACTTTGATAATTTAGATTTTTATATATGCATGTATAGGATGAATTGATTGTGTTTGATGTTATGGATATGCTAGTAGATGTATATAATGATGTAGGAACCAAGTTTGATGATGAAAACCTTAAGGTGCATGCTAGTTTAAAACTTACTAAAAAGAGAAACCTTGTTGAATTTGAAAGTTTGATATTTGCATGACCCCGTAAGAACGTTACTACAGAATTTCCTAAAATTGATTTGATCATAACCTATTCAAATTAATGCCAAATAGGACAATTCTTGAGCCTAGGATCATCTATTGGAAGTGCAGATGATCCACAAAACTTTTCGTAATTTTTCTTGAACCCTAACAATGTTTTTACAAATTTTTAATGTTTGTAGGTTAAGCTGCGTTTTCTGATAAGGAAATAGGGCCCATTACGAGGAGTATAACGTGATCAATATTAGGAGTTAGGATATGAATTATCACGGTAGATACTCATAGGAGTTAGTAAAACACTCAAATTGGTCTTTTGTCAATTTAATCAAAGTAGATTTTTCTATAAATTTAATGGTAAAATTGTCATCAGAAAAACGATGTTTTTGACCTTTATATGAGGTAGGATTTTACATGCATTTTCTATAAACATTTAGACCTCAAGAAAATTACACAAACCCATATGGACTCTTTGGCATATCTGATAAAATATTCATAATTTTTATTCATAATTTAGTATTTTAAATAAAATACACAAACTGACTCAAAAACTAATATTATGCTATGGTTGCTGAAACTTTTGTTAACATTAGAGCTTACTTCCAGTTGACTATGAAAAGTATAGTTAGGAGGTGAAGCTTAAATTAATGCATCATACAAGTTATGTGGTGTGTAATATGTCCTTACTTGTTTACATGATTATAAATTAACGTTAAGCCACTTAATTAGTCACCAACGAGTCTTCGGGTCAACTTGTTTAGTTTGGTCAACACATGTGAGTCTTTTTCTAATAACACTAAAACAACAGAGTTGTTTGGATTACTTCGGTTTTGTGAACCTACACGAACACGCCCTCATAAGCATTGCATGTAATAGGTAGCGGTTAGCTTGCATCTATTTCGTGTCTTTGCACATCTCGGATTTCTTCGCCAACAGTGAGTTTCACTACTACTTAAATTTCAATGTTTCTGGGAGGAAATCCAAACACACTTAGTTAATGTAGTTCCTTTATATCACTTGTGTACTAAACACACTCATTATCACTAAAGTCCTTACACACTGAACCGTTAATATGGGATAGCGAGGTACTATTTGGTAGTATTACTAGGTTCGACAAACCCCACACCATGCTGGGAGCCGAGCGTGAAACATTGACCTAACTCAAGTACCACGCCTATGATAGACGTGGTAGAAGGCACCAAAATACCACAGTCAACTTCGGTTCACTTGTTTAGTAACTTGAAAACAGCCTAGCTACCTAATTGATATAACTGAATTGTGCATTTTCTAAAAACAGAACTTGATTATTTAAAACTAGTAAACTCACAAACTTTATGTTGACACACTTTAGTATGTTCTCACACAGGTTGTTAAGGCCGGTAACTTAAATTGTTGCATTGCATTGCACATTAGAGTGTCATTACGGTTATTTAAACAATGTCACTATTGGTTATTTGTTTTTACAATTGTTAAAACCCTATCACTGTTTATGTTGAATGTGGTTTTTGGTTATTTTCATTTATTATAAATGTTCAACGTGACTATTGGTTGGATCCTGGTTTGTCACACGTCGCGGTAAAACACCAATAGCAAAATTTGAGGGTGTGAGACCTTACCCCATCGTTGACATAACTGAGCATACTTCATCTATCACTTTTATTGATGATTATTACTGTTATATATACTTGTATCTCATTAAGGAAAAATCTGAATCACTAGCTACTTTAAAAGACAATAAAGATGAAGTTGAAAAACAATTAGATCATCAAATTACAGTTGTCAGATCATATAGAGGAGGTGAATATTATGGTAGACATATTATGGTGAGTATTATAGACTCCTGGTCTATTTTATGAGTATTGTAAGGGCCAAGATATCATGAACCAATACACTATGCTCGGTACTCCTTAGCAAAACGGTGATGCTGAGAGAAGAAATAGGACCCTTGTGGACATGGTACGTAGTATGTTAGCCAACTTTGGTTTACATCTATTCCTTTGTGTTAAGGCCCTAAAAGACGCCATTATGTCACACCCCGGTCATTCCGACCATAACAACACTTGGCGGGCCCGATTGGGGAGTATCGTGACGTAAGATTGGTATCAATATAAGCAAACACAGATAGCACAGCGGAAGTCTTGGAGTTTAAAATATTATTACAAACTTAAATGTCCAAATGTTCAAAATAATAATACAAACGGTTTGTAATAAAGATCCACATGCGGATCAAAAATGTACAAATGAGATCAACATACTACTCGGCTATATGCAAAGGAGTTGAAAATTCCTCTTCTAGCATTACCAGGCAACTTCCAGCCTATTTACGTATCTTTGCAACCTGTAACTTAGTCTTTTGAAAATACGTCAGTTTACACTGGTAAATACAAATAACCGACACATTTTGAAAACATTTTCAAAAATCATTTTATGTGCACAAGGAACATGATTTTCGTAAATAACCTAGGACAATTCAAAATGATATTGTATACAGTTTTACATGCCTGTCAATACATATGGGGCCCAGTACTAAACACCGAGACATGATTAACTTACACACCACTTAAACCCTCAAAGGGGTATCCCCGATTAACGGGTAGGAAAAACATTTTATAATAGCATTAGCATCTTTCAGGTGTATGCCTACACCCTGTGCTCGGTCGTTGCCATTAGTAACTTAAATGAGCCAATGATATCCAGGACACAGTCGCATTAACCCTCAATGTTTAAGTTATCAGACAAAACAAAGTAAAACGGGTTATGAATATTTTGTAGCCACAATCCGGCATATGATCCCATTCCCGACCAAGTGGTAATAATTTACCGTATCCCAAGCCCGTATAGGGAAAATAGGTTAAGAGTATTTACCTGGGCTAAAACTCGTCTTATAAATGCTAGAATTATAAATAGCTCAACTGTAATCACTTAACTAAGGTTGGTTGCAATTTTACGGAAGGCCCTAGTCTAGAATGATGGTATAAATAACCAATTAGAATGTCAACATGTCCTATTCAAGTCGTAGACTTGGACCGGTACTGTACTCTTGATTAAGCGATGACCGGAATAGAATGTCGTTTAAACCCAATAAGTACTAAGACTTGCATAATATGCGTAAACAATATACATTCTGAAATTTGAAGTAAAAATGATAAGGATTGACCCGTTTCGGTAAACTTACGTAAACTAGTTACATAAGCTTAACTGTACGCATATAAGCGACATCGGGTAACCGGATGAGTCATAAACAAGTTCTATACGCCAATATACTTTAAATAAGTTGTAACATTAGTAGGTTATCAACTTACATGACCATTAAAGTTTTAAAATCAAAATATGCACCATAAGGGCATTTTAGTCATTATGTGACATAAATTAAGATCTTGCATAAAAACTGATATTATGAACATCTTCATTCTGTAAAAATGCTTTAATTATGATATAATATCAGTAAGTAATCAAACATGTATGGGTTTTATGATTTAAGATCAAACTATGCACCGTAGGGGCATTTTGGTCATTATATTATATAGTTTGAGAACTTTTTGTCGCAACTCCTTCCCTTAATTACCCTGGGAACGAGCGGCCATGGCCAGTCTTGGTGGTATCACGTTTTCATTATTTTGGCAGCGGAACTTACTTCAGGATCGTAGTTAGGAAATATTTTATCAGAGTAAAATACCACGCTTTTATAATATTTCACACATGGGAAAATCCCAAGTTTTCATTACACATATTTTTCATAGGGATAAACCCTATTTTATTCAAATAAAACATCTCTTTATTTAGGTAACTTTTATAGCCACTTTTCCATGCCTTCAGTGCTGTCCAGCTGGCTTCTAGTTGGCCTTTACATTTTGTTACCTGAAACGCGTTTAAAAACTTTTTGTCGGTGGAAAATACTGGTGAGTGAATCCCAGTTTAATCAAGACCAATTTTTATCATTCGCAGTATTGAGGGCGATCTCGCAATTATATTTGTTTCCAATTCTTACTTTAATTACCACCCACAGTACTGTCGTCCCGACTTATGGTCATGTTACTACTAACAGTGTAGTAACAAATTTTGTATACAAAACCCCAAATATACCGATGATAATTGTAGAATTACAAATACTCAATCACTGGCAATATAATGTAAAACATTGAGGTTTTGTAAAAACAGTTTATACAAAAAGGAGATTACTCACATTACTGTCTTAGGTTTTCTTTAGGGATTTCCTGGTGATTATCTATTAATTACATAAATGCACACGCGTTAGTATAAAAACCCAATATTTACATTTGTAATACTCTCCCCGAGACGGCATTCCAACGACTATGTCGGGCAGAACCACGACAGCCATTATGGAACCCTGGATCAATCGGGCAGCGTATCTAATATGTAACCGGGGTTATAATACTTACAACGGGGCAGAACTTCATTAATTAGGGGGTATTATATCCGAGAATAGTGTCTACACTTTAGAAATTCGAGAGAAAAAGAAAGGAATAAGCGAGTTCGACTGAAGACCTCTATTTATAGTTGTGATCCGGCCATCTCTCGCGCCCCGCGTAGACTTAGAGGAAGTCTTACGCGGCCTGCGACATAGGGGTTATAGGCTTTAGCCTTGACCGGTCATCACTATAGGCTCGACGTGTGGCTGCCACGTGGCAGCACCGGATGTCGTTGTGTGGCAAGGCTGTCGCGCCCCGCGTAGACCAAGGAGTGGTCTTACGTGGCCCGCCAGAGAACAATTATTTTTGTTTTTATTTTATTTTTTGAAAATTAAAGGTATTTTGGGCTCGGTTTTCACATACGGGGTATGTTTTAAGATATATTAGGGTATTAGAACATATTTTAGAGGGTTGTTATATCCTCCCCACCTTGTTTTAGAACTCGTCCCCGAGGTCTACTGGAATAGATGCGGGTATTTCCTTTACATTTCTGATTCAAGCTCCCATGTGTACTCTAGTCCTCTCTTGGAATCCCATTTCACTTTGACTAATACAAATCTCTTGTGTTTGAGGTTCTTGACTTTCCTGTCTTCAATCTGTAGTGGCTTTTCTACAAACTTAAGTTTTTCATTTACCTCTATATCCGTAAGAGGTATTATCAGTGATTCATCAGCTAAGCACTTTTTGAGATTAGATACATGAAATACATCATGTATTCCTGCCATTTCCTCTGGCAGTTGTAGCTGATAGGCTACAGGTCCTATTCTTCTAATAATCTCAAATGGTCCTACATACCTAGGGCTTAGCTTTCCCCTTTTGATGAATCTGACTACTCCTTTCCAAGGAGAGACTTTCAATAACTCCTTTTCACCTACCTGAAACTCCAACGGTTTTCGCCTGTTATCAGCATAACTCTTATGTCGATCGCATGCTGCTTTCAATCGTTCCTTGACTTGAATGATCTTGTCTGTTGTTTCTTGTACTATCTCAGGTCCGGATAGTTGCTTTTCCCTAATTTCTGCCCAACAGACTGGGGTTCGGCACTTTCGTCCATAAAGTGCTTCCAATGGTGCAGCATTGATACTTGTGTGATAACTGTTATTATAAGAGAATTCTATTAATGGTAAGTGATCGTCCCAATTACCTCCGAAATCAATTACACAAGCTCTAAGCATATCTTTCATTGTCTGAATTGTCCTATCGCTTTGTCCATCCGTTTGAGGATGATAAGCTGTGCTTAGGTTTAGCTTGGTTCCCATTGCTTTTTGGAAACTTGTCCAAAAATGAGAGGTAAAACGGCTATCTCTATCAGAAATAATTGATAAAGGAATTCCATGTAATGAAACTATTTCATTTACATACAATTTAGCTAATTGTTCCATACTAAAAGTTTCCTTCATTGGTAGGAAATGAGCTGACTTAGTTAGCCTGTCTACAATCACCCAGATTGTATCATTACCTTTTCTTGTTTTGGGTAATTTGGTAACAAAATCCATTGTTATCAATTCCCATTTCCAAACTGGCATTTCTAATTGCTGCATTAAACCTGAGGGTTTCTGATGTTCAACTTTAACTTGAGAACAAGTTAGACACTTGGCAACATAAGTTGCTATATCCTTTTTCATTCCTATCCACCAAAAATTCTTTCTTAAGTCCTGATACATCTTATCACTTCCAGGATGCATCGTATACTTAGACTTATGGGCTTCTTCTAATATACGGTGGCGTAGGTTTCCTAATTTAGGTATCCACATTCTTTTCTCATGGAATCTCCAAATTCCATTTGTTCCCTGTTCTAATTCCTTAATCATTCCTTTTAACTTTTCAACATCATCCTTGATTACTGATTCTTGTGCTTTTCTAATCTGCTCATTTAAATCTACTTGTAGATTTAATTTAAGAGAACGTACTCTCTTTGGTTTTTCGTGATATTTTCGACTTAAAGCATCAGCTACTACATTAGCCTTTCCTGCATGATACTGGATATTGCAATCAAAATCACGAAGGATCTACATCCAACGTCTTTGTCTCATATTCAACTCCTTTTGCCCGAAAACATACCTTAAACTCTTATGACCAGTGAAAATGGTAAACTTACTTCCATAAAGGTAATGTCTCCAAATCTTAAGGGCAAAAATTATGGCTCCTAGTTCTAGATCATGGGTTGAATAATTCTCTTCATGATTCTTAAGTTGTCTAGATGCGTAAGCTATAACATTTTGGCGTTGCATCAACACACATCCACAACCTAACTTAGAAGCATCACAATAGACTACAAAATCTTCAGTTCCTTCTGGTAACGCTAATATGGGTGCGTTGGTTAGTCTTTGCTTAAGAATTCTAAAGGCTTCTTCTTGTTTTGATCCCCATTCAAACTTAACAGATTTACATGTTAGCTTAGTTAAGGGAATGGCTATCTAGAAAAATCTCGAATAAATCTTCTATAATAACCGGCTAATCCTAAGAAACTTCTAACCTCAGTTGGTGACTCAGGGGTTTTCCAGTTAGTAATTGCCTCGATCTTGGTAGGATCTACATGAATTCCTTCATGATTAACTAAATGTCCAAGAAACTGAACTTGTTCTAACCAAAACTCGCACTTCGAAAACTTAGCATAAAGCTTTTCTTTCCTTAATAAACTTAGAAGTGCATGCAAATGCTCCGTGTGTTCCTCTTTTCTCTTAGAATAAATGAGAATATCATCTATAAAGACAATTATGAATTATCCAAATATGGCTTACATATTCGGTTCATCATGTCCATAAATGCAGCTGAGGCATTGGTTAAACCAAATGGCATGACGGTAAATTCATAATGGCCATACCTTGTTCTGAAAGCGGTCTTAGGAATGTCCTCTTCCTCTACCCTTAATTGATGATATCCTGAGCGCAAATCGATTTTAGAGGAAAATCGAGCTCCTTGCAATTGATCAAACAAATCATCGATTCTTGGTAATGGATACCGATTCTTAATCGTGACTTTGTTCAATTCACGGTAATCAATGCACATACGCATAGATCCGTCTTTCTTTTTGACGAATAAAATTAGCGCTCCCCATGGCGATGAGCTTGGCTGTATAAATCCTTTGTCCAGCAATCCGTCTAATTGATTCTTTAGTTCCTGCATTTTGGCGGGTACCAAACGGTAAGGTGCTTTGGCAATTGGTGCTGTCCCTGGTAGCAGATGGATTCTGAATTCGACTTCTCTGTCTGGCGGTAGTCCTGGTAATTCTTCAGGAAACACATCTGGAAATTGAGATACTACAGGAATATCTTTCAGTTCTTTTCCTTTAGTGTTAGTGATTATAGAAATCAAATACACTAATGATCCTTTTCTTACATAACTTGCTGTTTTCATTACAGAGATGAATTTTGTGGATCTAGATGGCTTATCTCCCTTAATTGTGATCTTTTCACCCTTTGGTGAATTTACTTGAATTGACTTTTGATCACATAGAATACTGACTTTATTGGCTACTAACCAATCCATTTCTAATACAACATCAAACCCTGCCAGATTCATTGGATAAAGGTTTGCAATGAACTTATAGTTTGAAATTTCTATTCTTGCTCCCTGCAAGATTTCAGAAATCTTAATGGTTTCTCCATTTGCTGTCTCTACTAGACATTCTTGTGGGAGTTTAGTTAATGATTTATTCAAAAGTTTGCAGAATGAAGTATTAATAAAACTTTGGTTCGCACAAGAGTCAAATAATACTTTAGCAAAAACATCATTAACTAAAAACGTACCGGTGATAACGTCCGGGATCATCTTGGCTTCTTCTGCAGTCAGAACAAATGCTCTAGCATTTTTGGTAGTCTTGTTGTTCATGGCTGGAGCTAGTTTCGGACAATTTGGCTTGATGTGACCTTTTTCTCCACAGTTGAAGCATATTCTGTCACACCCCGACCGCGTAAAACAACAAACCGCGGCGGAAACGTCTGGGAGTGATGCGACAGAATTATTGTTTCAACAACCATGGTAATTAAAGTTTTGTATTAATAGAATTAAAGTTTACATTTTCTTGGAATTTAACAGAAACATAACATAAATAACTGTCTTTTAAGTCACTAAGGCCCAAGTCCGCCTAAGTGTAGCACAAGCATCATCATGCATTAGTACCGGAAACACATGCGAAAATAGGTACGTCAGCATACAAATGCCTGTGAGATACATAGGTTTTGTTTATGCAAGATTCATGACTTGTAGTTTAAAGAAGGGTTTAACAAAAAGTAGTCATGAACCTTGTAAAATGTTTTCTTTTATGAAATCATGTGAAAATCGATATGAAAATCAAATGATATGAAAGAAATATGCACGGTTAAATGAATAACCAAGTAAAAGTGAATTTGTATAAAATGTTTACTTTGTATAAAAAAAATGTTGTGTCCTTGTGAAAAATGTTTCATGTCTTTGTCAAGTGGCTTAGATAACGCAACAATGTATAATACAATAAAAGCACTTATATATAGGAAGTACCAGCGGCGTATCCACCATGTTTTTACCATATAACACATAGCCCCGTTACATAAGTCACTTATCAATAACCAACCAAAATGTCTTGTTTAATGTTAAAATGTTCATGTATAAACCATGTACAATGTCATGTGTGAAATGTATCATGCATAAACAAATGTAATGCATAGCAAGTAGAAAATATCTACTTAACTACGTAAAAATGTTAATATGATAATCAATGTTATGTACGGTGAATAACTAGTAGTTACTCAACCCCGTAGGAATATGTACAAAACAATGCTTTTGAATAAACCCAAGTTTAAATCAAATGTTATGTTTTGCAGAAAACAATGCTTTATGATTACAAACATTTATGCAGTATTGTCTATTCGCATATATTCAAGCCTTGCGACTGTGGCGACAAGCCTTTAAACAAATTAAAGGTTCATCTAAGTTATGTATATCAGATTCTGTCATTCCCAACTTCCAAACAAACCTAGGAAGTTGGAAACGGGAGTTGTCAAGTCCTATGGTACCATTATATACTACCGAGCGGCATAGCTAATGTTAATGAATGTATTATTGTTCCGATTAAACATACCAATTGTCATAACCAATGTAGCAAGTGAAAAACCATGTACTAAGTATGCTAAGTAAACATACATAGTAGAAATGTTCATGAAATCAATGTGCTAGCATGCTAAGTAAACATACATAGCAAAGATGTTTATGAAATCGATATGCTAGCATGCTAAGTAAACATACATAGCAAAACGTAATTGAAAGCATGTACTATATGTGTACTAGATGAAACTAGCATGATTATGTCATAAAAGCAATGAAAGCATGAAAGTAACATGTAAGCACAAGTGTTTCACTCCAAAATATTTGAAAGCGGTAAAAGAGGGGAACTATGTACTCACTTGGGATTGCTTATTAGTCTTGGGAATAAGACCAATTTAAGCTCCAAGTATCACGGAATCAACAAGGCACCTAGTATAGGTAGCTATGTTAATAATCGGATCCTAAATCGGGAGATAGGATAGAATGGTGTTCTATAAATCAAATGAGTATTTGAACTCATATGGTATGATTTAATAGAGCTAACATTCTGATTTGAAAATCTACCTAAGTGCTTTTGACCCGTTACGACCCATTATGGTAGTATAAGCTACTATAATGCGTCGTTAGCGTAAAACTATGTTCGGATGGCTAACTATGTGCTATGTCAAGTCTTACATGCCCAATTATCCCTAGACATGTTACTAAATTAGATTACTTGTCAAAAATTATGTTCACATATGCGAAATACGGATTTATGCTTCAAAAGGGCATTTTGGTAATTTTTTCCTATGGGCATATAAGCTACTTAACAATAAACTAACCAATCCTAGGTGATCATAAGGTATAACCTCAGGGGTTATTCCCTATGCAACTATGATCACTAAACATGCTTGGTCGGATCCTAACGATCGACCAAACGGGTCGGGTTCTAAAGTCTAAGCGGTTGTTTAGACCGCTTAACTTACGACCCTAAACAAGCACTAAACTAATAGTGACGAGTTAAACATGTCAAAACATGTTTAACTAATTTAGAAAACTGATTTGGTATCAAAACAAAGTGTTTTGATACCTAAAGTAGTCCCGTTGCAAAATGCGTGCTAAAACGCATTTTGACGGAAACTTTGACTCGTCACTACACCTAATTAACGTGGTAATCAGTAGGTATAATCGCTAAGGATTATAACCATTGTGATTACAATCACGTTGCAAAGTTCAACCGAACTTTGCGTTGACCATTGATTGGTCAAACTGAAAGTCAAACACTGTTTGACTTTTTAAGCTAGGAAAGCAATAAAAGAATGAAGGAATGCTTACAAAAGGTCCTTGCTAGGGAGAACTTGATCCAATAATCTCAGGTATGAAGTAAATTACTTCAACTTAGAGAAAATCAGAATCAAGGGTGAGGAGAATGAATGAAATGGCTTGCTATTTATAGTAGAGCATGAAGAACAAGATCATGACACTTGTTTGTGTGGCCAAGAAGCAAGAAATCATGACCATACAAATGTCACAAGCAGATTAGAAGCCTTGGGGAGGTGTAACTTGGTCCCCAAAACATGAAAATTGCAAACAAGGGCCTCAAGAACGAGCTGGGAAGCTTCTGGGAATTTTCTGTGAACTGGGCATGCCTTACGGACCGTAAGGACATGTGCATACGGTCCGTAAGCTACTTGCAGACCAGCAACTTTCATTTTTGACAGCTTTGGTCCCTGCATGCATATGAGCTCATTTCTGGCACTTTTGACCCCCGTTAAGCCATTTTCAAGGCTCTACAAGGTCATTAAAGTTTAGAGGATTCAAAATATGCTCAGAAAACTCTCGGATGTCGGTTCGTTTGGCAGAACGGTTGCGTTGTTCGGTTAATTATGACGGAAATCGTAACGGACGCGAAAACGATCCAAATTGCGAAACGAGCGAAGTTTTAGCATTCCAAACACTGAAATAAAAATATTTTAGTGTGTACAAAAATTTTGGATGCCCAGATGCGGTCAGAACGTAAGATATGCGCGTAAATGCAAACTTACGTTGTTTTTGACACTTTTAGTCCCTGTAAGATCAAAAAAGCATGTTTTCGCACACCGAACCCCTCAAAGCTTATTTCTAAGCTATGTTTAGGTTATATATGGTATGTTTAGCTTATGATCATATTCCGGACTGTACGTTTCCTTACGAAACGGCAGACTTTTGCAAGTTGACGCAAACAGTCCCTGTGAGCGAATAAACTTGTTTTTGCCATACCAAACCCTTTAAAACTTATTTCTAAGTTATGTAAATGTTATTTAAGGTATGTTAAGATTATGTTGCTATTCCGGAGTGTTTGTCATGTTAAACTGATTATGTTTACGCATCAGTTTGCGTATAACTTTCTAGAAGGCGATATAGAGTTCAAAATCAATCAAAAACCAAAACGTGCATAATATCAAACATAAATAACAAACATTGGGATCAAAATGAATTGTTTTATTGATATTGAATTGTCTAGAGTTTGTACAATGATTGCACAAACACAGATGTCACAGTCTCCCCTACTTTAGGAAATTTCATCTCGAAATTTATTTAGAGGAAACTTGTGAGAATAGATGCGGATACTTCGCTTTCATCTGATCTTCACGTTCCCAAGTAAACTCTGGGCCACGTTTAGATTCCCAGCGAACTTTGACAATAGGTATGCACTTGTGTTTGAGCCTTTTGACTTCACGGTCCATGATTTCCACTGGTTTCTCAATGAAGTGCATCGTGTTATCAACACGGATTTCATCAAGTGGAATATGGAGGTTCTCATCAGCTAAACACTTTTTGATATTGGACATGTGGAAAGTTGGATGAACATTTCCAAGTTCAGGAGGTAGCTCAAGTCTGTAGGCTACTTTTCCGATTCTTTCAACGATCTTGAATGGTCCAACATAGCGTGGTGCAAGTTTTCCTTTCTTTCCAAATCTAATCACACCTTTCCAAGGGGATACCTTGAGTTGGACGTGATCACCGACTTGAAATTCTAAGGGCTTGCGTCATTGATCCGCATAACTCTTTTGACGGCTTCTAGCTGTCTGAAGGTTATCATGAATCTTCTTGACTTTATCTGTAGTCTCTAGAATGAGTTCAGGTCCAGTAAGCTGAGCTTCACCTATCTCCTTCTAGCAGACCGGTGAACGACACTTTTGACCGTATAAAGCTTCGAAAGGAGCCATGTTAATGCTAGAGTGATAACTATTGTTGTAGGCGAATTCAATCAACGGTAGATGCGAATCCCAACTACCACCAAAATCAATCACACAAGCTCTAAGCATATCCTTTAGTGTCTGGATTGTTCTCTCAGATTGACCATCCGTTTGCGGATGATATGCTATGCTCAAATTAAGTTGGGTTCCCATGGCAGATTGCATGGTTCTCCAAAAGTGAGACGAGAATCGAGCATCTCTGTCAGATATAATGTTCAAAGGAACACCATGTCGAGATACAATCTCATCAACATATATTTTAGCAAGCTTGTCAGCAGATAGATCCTCACGGATCGGTAAGAAATGTGCTGACTTTGTAAGACGATCAACAACTACCTAAATGGCATCATGACCTCTTTTAGTACGCGGCAGCTTGGTAATGAGATCCATAGCAATGTTTTCCCATTTCCAAACCGGTATCTCTGGTTGCTCTAATAATCCAGAGGGATGTTGGTGTTCTGCCTTAACCTTAAGACAAGTAAGGCATTTGGAAACATATAAGGCAATGTCTTTCTTCATACCCGGCCACCAATACTGGGTTCGAAGATCCTTATACATTTTGTCTGCACCAGGATGAATAGAATAACGAGACTTGTGAGCTTCATCCATTAGCAAGGTGCGGAGATCGTCTATACTTGGGACCCATAAACGGCCCATGAAATAGAATATCCCAAAGTCCTTCAGTTCCAGCTCAGGCTTAATGTGACATGGTAATTCTTTACCCATCAAACCTTGTGTAACACAAGTATGTTGAGCCTGAGAAATGCGGGTTTGAATGTCAGATTGAACTTGAACACAGTGAAGCTTGACACGTTCCTTACGACTCAATGCGTCAGCCACAACATTCGCCTTACCAGGATGGTAGCGAATTTCGCAATCGTAGTCGTTTAGGAGTTCTACCCATCGTCGTTGCCTCATGTTAAGTTCTTTCTGATTGAAGATGTGCTAGAGACTCTTGTGGTCAGTAAACACTACGCACTTTGTACCATAAAGGTAGTGTCTCCAGATTTTGAGGGTGAAAACTACTGCACCTAATTCAAGATCATGAGTCGTGTAGTTCTTCTCGTGTACCTTCAGCTGTCTTGATGCATAGGCTATGACTTTGTTTCTTTGCATAAGAACGCAACCAAGGCCTAATTTGGATGCATCACAGTACACGACAAAATCGTCGTTGCCCTCGGGCAAAGATAGAATAGGTGCATTACAAAGCTTCTGTTTCAAGGTCTGGAAAGCTTATTCCTGTTTGGATCCCCACTCAAAAGGTTTATTCTTCTGAGTTAAAGCAGTGAGAGGAACCACAATCTTGGAGAAGTTTTCAATGAAACGGCGGTAATAACCCGCTAGACCAAGAAATGAACGAACCTTGGTAGGAGTAGTAGGAGTATCCCAATCCTTAATCGCACTGATTTTGGCGGGATCTACATGTATACCTTGTTCGTTGACGATGTGCCCCAAAAATTGAACTTCCTTAAGCCAGAATTCGCACTTGGAGAATTTGGTGAAAAGTTGTTCTTTCTTTAGGAGCTCCATTGTAAGACGGAGATGTTGCTCATGATCAGCTCGTGACTTAGAATAGATCAAAATGTCGTCGATGAAGACGATGATGAACTTGTCCAAATAAGGCTTACAAACCCTATTCATCAAGTCCATGAAAACAGCAGGAGCATTTGTTAGACCAAAAGGCATAACTGTAAACTCATAATGACCATAGCGAGTACGAAAAACAGTCTTGGGGATATCTTCTTCGAGAATTCGAAGTTGATGATACCTATAACGCAGATATATCTTTGAAAAGCAAGTAGCACCCTGTAGCTGATCAAAGATATCATCAATGCGAGGTAGGGGATATCGATTCTTGATGGTAAGCTTGTTAAGCTCACGGTAATTGATACACATCCTGAAAGATCCATCTTTCTTTTTCACGAATAGGACAGGAGCACCCCAAGGTGAAAAGCTCGGACGAATGAATCCTTTATCAGAAAGCTCCAGGAGCTGCTTAGATAACTCTTGCATCTCATATGGTGCAAGACGGTAAGGGGATTTAGCAATAGGATTTGCACCAGGTACAAGATCGATGCGAAACTCAACTTGGTGTACAGGGGGTAAACCAGGTAATTCTTTAGGAAATACCTCAGGATAATCCCGAACAACAAGGATATCTTGGATAGTCTTACCTTTGCCTTTATCCTCTACGACATGTGCTAAGAAAGCAACATATTTCTTTCGTAGGTATTTTTGGGCTTGGGTACAAGACATGAGCTTAAGGCTACTAACAGGTTTCTCCCCACGAACTTCTAAGATCTCACTAGTCGAAAGCGGTATACGGACAATCTTCTTAAAGCAAATCACCTCAGCATGGTACTTGGATAACCAATCCATTCCTACTATTACAACGAAGCTCCCGAGTTGCATCGGTGTGAGGTCAATAGGGAAAAGATGGTTATTGAGATTCAACTGGCAATTTCGAAGAACAGAGTTGAGTACAACAGGTTCACCACTAGCTACTTCTACTGTCAAGGGCTTTCCTAGTTTTGTTCTAGTCATTGAAAGCATAGGCTCAAAGACTAAGGACACAAAACTCATATCGGCACCCAAATCAAACAAAATAGAAGCAGGTTGGTTGTTAACAAGGAACGTACCGTTCACCACTTCATTATCCGCACGTGCCTCATTTGCATTAAGATTGAAAGCTCTACCACGAGCCGGTGCTTGATTCACATTTTCCAACCTCAGACAGTTGTTCCTGTAGTGGGTCAGATCCCCACAGTTGAAACATGAACCAGGCGGATAGTGAGGTCGTGCAGGATTCTGGGTAGGGTTTTGTGCATGGTTTTGTATCGCTTGGTTTTGGTTAGGAGCGAAGCGGCAAGTGTTCGCAAGATGTCCAGATTTGCCATAGTTTGTGCAGATGCGGCATTGCACTTGTGGCTGGTGATGACTGTTACATCTGTTGCACAAAGGTGCGTTACCAGCATACTGCCTTTTGGCAGCGGGTTGTGCAGGCTGATTAGGAGCAGCCTGTTGTGCCACCACAGGGAAATTCTTGGAAGCCTTTTGCTTCCTCGATTTCTTTGAAGACTCAGCAGCCTTCTTTCCCTTTTGCTCCTTGGTGTTATCAGACTGTTTCTGTTTCTTATCACCCTTTCTGTGGAGTTTACCCTTTTTGACTTGCGACTCAGTAAGGGTTGCAGCTAGCTCAATGGCCTGTCGGACGGTAGTAGGGTTGCTGCCAGTAACAATATCCTGAACATGATCTTGCAAACCGTCTGTGAACTTCTCAATAGCCTTATCCAAAGGCGTGACCATTGTCAGACAGAGCAAGCTTAACTCCTCATATCTGTCAGTGTATGCACGGTGTTCACCACTGTCTTGTTTCAGGTAATGGAACTCATTTTCAAGTGCCCTCTGCTCGTGACGAGGACAAAATTCTCTCATCATGAGAGCTCTAAGTTCCTCCCATGTTTGGCCCAAAGCAACATCATCACCTCTATCTCTCATTACCCCATTTCACCAGGTAAGAGCCCTCTTTTGGAATACACTCGAAGCAAACTCGACCTTACGATTGTTAGGACACTGAACATGGCGAAAGGTGCTCTCAAGACTCTCAAACCACTGTAGGAGCCCAGTTGCTCCTTCAGAACCACTAAACTTGAGCGGTTTAGCCGAGTTAAAACTTTTGAAATTGCACGGAGCAGGTGCATTATTGTTATTGTTGGCTTGGTTTATTTGAGTTATGAGATTCGGTAGCATAGCAGCCATCTGCTGTGCTATAATTGCCGCCAGTTCGGCATCGGATTGTTGAACGTTACGTCGAGGAGGCATTCTAAAAGAGGAAACATGAGAGAAAACGAGTGAGATGACGTGATGAAGGAAATGAGATGTTAATAAAATCGACAAGATATAAGGATGGTGGTCATTTGTTTGTTACCACAAAGCAAACAAACGACACACGATGACAAATCAAAGTAAATAGGTCATAATAATGTATCGCTGAAGACATGCTCGCCTATAAGTGAACACTCACCCCAAGAGTTCCCAGGTAAGAGTGACTGGTCCGATACTGCGGATTTGTATGAACACTCTAGCCTTAGACAGAAAACTCAGGGTACAGGCATTCACTCTTCCAGTTTGCACGTGTTCACATTATTTAGACCCAAACTTTGACGAGATTTTGAAAATTTTGGAAGGCATTAAGCCAAAAGAAATCATCTAAGGATAGATGATTGATTTCAAAATCATTTTGGAAATTGTGTTCAAGTTTTGGTAATCACCTAAGGATAGGTGACGTGTATTGTTTTAAGATCTAAACACAAGTAAACTTGTGTTAGGGTCCTAGAAAGTTATAGTCTAGGTTAAAGCATTACTAATAACCTAATTCCCTATAACCATTAGCTCTGATACCAACTCTTCTGTCACACCCCGACCGCGTAAAACAACAAACCGCGGCGGAAACGTCGGGGAGTGATGCGACAGAATTATTGTTTCAACAACCATGGTAATTAAAGTTTTGTTTTAATAGAATTAAAGTTTACATTGTCTTGGAATTTAACAGAAACATAACATAAATAACTGTCTTTTAAGTCACTGAGGCCCAAGTGCGCCTAAGTGTAGCACAAGCATCATCATGCATTAGTACCTGAAACACATGCGAAAATAGGTACGTCAGCAAACAAATGCCTGTGAGATACATAGGTTTTGTTTATGCAAGATTCATGACTTGTAGTTTAAAGAAGGGTTTAACAAAAAGTAGTCATGAACCTTGTAAAATGTTTTCTTTTATGAAATCATGTGAAAATCGATATGAAATTCAAATGATATGAAAGAAATATGCACAGTTAAGTGAATAACCAAGTAAAAGTTAATTTGTATAAAATGTTTACTTTGTATAAAAAAAAATGTTGTGTCCTTGTGAAAAATGTTTCATGTCTTTGTCAAGTGGCTTAGATAACGCAACAATGTATAATACAATAAAAGCACTTATATATAGGAAGTACCAGCGGCGTATCCACCATGTTTTTACCATATAACACATAGCCCCGTTACATAAGTCACTTATCAATAACCAACCAAAATGTCTTATTTAATGTTAAAATGTTTATGTATAAACCATGTACAATGTCATGTGTGAAATGTATCATGCATAAACAAATGTAATGCATAGCAAGTAGAATATATCTACTTAACTACGTAAAAATGTTAATATGATAATCAATGTTATGTACGGTGAATAACTAGTAGTTACTCAACCCCGTAGGAAAATGTACAAAACAATGCTTTTGAATAAATCCAAGTTTAAATCAAATGTTATGTTTTGCAGAAAACAATGCGTTATGATTACAAACATTTATGTAGTATTGTTTATTCGCATACATTCAAGCCTTGCGACTGTGGCGACAAACCTTTAAACAAATTAAAGGTTCATCTAAGTTATGTATATCGGATTCTGTCATTCCCAACTTCCAAACAAACCTAGGAAGTCGGAAATGGGAGTTGTCAAGTCCTATGGTACCATTACATACTACCGAGCGGCATAGCTAATGTTAATGAATGTATTATTGTTCCGATTAAACATACCAAATGTCATAACCAATGTAGCATGTGAAAAACCATGTACTAAGTATGCTAAGTAAACATACATAGTAGTAATGTTCATGAAATCAATGTGCTAGCATGCTAAGTAAACATACATAGCAAAGATGTTTATGAAATCAATATGCTAGCATGCTAAGTAAACATACATAGCAAAACGTAATTGAAAGCATGTACTATATGTGTACTAGATGAAACTAGCATGATTATGTCACAAAAGCAATGAAAGCATGAAAGTAACATGTAAGCACAAGTGTTTCACCCCAAAATATTTGAAAGCGGTAAAAGAGGGGAACTATGTACTCACTTGAGATTGCTTATTAGTCTTGGGAATAAGACCAATTTAAGCTCCAAGTTTCACGGAATCAACAAGGCACCTAGTACAGGTAGCTATGTTAATAATCGGATCCTAAATCGGGAGATAGGATAGAATGGTGTTCTATAAATCAAATGAGTATTTGAACTCATATGGTATGATTTAATAGAGCTAACATTCTGATTTGAAAATCTACCTAAGTGCTTTTGACCCGTTTCGACCCATTATGGTAGTATAAGCTACTATAATGCGTAGTTAGTGTAAAACTATGTTCGGATGGTTACCTATGTGCTATGTCAAGTCTTACATGCCCAATTATCCCTAGACATGTTACTAAATCAGATTACTTGTCAAAAATTATGTTCACATATGCGAAATATGGATTTATGCTTCAAAAGGGCATTTTGGTCATTTCCTATGGGCATATAAGCTACTTAACAATGAACTAACCAATCCTAGGTGATCATAAGGTATAACCTCAGGGGTTATTCCATATGCAACTATGATTACTAAACATGCTTAGTCGGATCCTAACGATCGACCAAATGGGTCGGGTTCGAAAGTCTAAGCGGTTGTTTAGACCGCTTAACTTACGACCCTAAACAAGCACTAAACTAATAGTGACGAGTTAAACATGTCAAAACATGTTTAAATAATTTAGAAAACTGATTTGGTATCAAAACAAAGTGTTTTGATACCTAAAAGTAGTTCCGTTGCAAAATGCGTGCTAAAACGTATTTTGACCGAAACTTTGACTCGTCACTACACCTAATTAACGTGGTAATCAGTAGGTATAATCGCTAAGGATTATAACCATTGTGATTACAATCACGTTGCAAAGTTCAACCAAACTTTGCGTTGACCATTGACCGATCAAACTGAAAGTCAAACACTGTTTGACTTTTTAAGCTAGGAAAGCAATAAAAGAATGAAGGAATGCTTACAAATGTCCTTGCTAGGGAGAACTTGATCCAATAATCTCAGGTATGAAGTAAATTACTTCAACTTAGAGAAAATCAGAATCAAGGGTGAGGAGAATGAATGAAATGGCTTGCTATTTATAGTAGAGCATGAAGAACAAGATCATGACACTTGTTTGTGTGGCCAAGAAGCAAGAAATCATGACCATACAAATGTTACAAGCAGATTAGAAGCCTTGGGGAGGTGTTAACTTGGTCCCCAAAACATGAAAATTGCAAACAAGGGCCTCAAGAACGAGCTGGGAAGCTGCTGGGAATTTTATGTGAACTGGGCATGCCTTACGGACCGTAAGGACATGTGCATACGGTCCGTAAGCTACTTGCAGACCAGCAACTTTCATTTTTGACAACTTTGGTCCCTGCATGCGTATCAGCTCATTTCTGGCACTTTTGACCCCCGTTAAGCCATTTTCAAGGCTGTACAAGGTCATTAAAGTTTAGAGGATTCAAAATATGCTCGGAAAACTCTCGAATGTCGGTTCGTTTGGCTGAACGGTTGCGTTGCTCGGTTAATTATGACGGAAATCGTAACGGACGCGAAAACGATCCAAATTGCGAAACGAACGAGGTTTTAGCATTCCAAACACTAAAATAAAAATATTTTAGTGTGTACAAAAATTTTGGATGCCCAGATGCGGTCAGAACGTAAGATATGCGCGAAATGCAAACTTACGCTGTTTTTGACACTTTTAGTCCCTGTAAGATCAAATAAGCATGTTTTCGCACACCGAACCCCTCAAAGCTTATTTCTAAGCTATGTTTAGGTTATATATGGTATGTTTAGCTTATGATCATATTCCGGACTGTATGTTGCCTTACGAAACGACAGACTTTTGCAAGTTGATGCAAACAGTCCATGTGAGCGAATAAACTTGTTTTTGCCATACCAAACCCTTAAAACTTATTTCTAAGTTATATAAAGGTTATTTAAGGTATGCTAAGCTTATGTTTCTGTTCCAGAGTGTTTGTCGCATTAAACTGATTACGTTTACGCATCAGTTTGCGTATAACTTTCCAGAAGGCGATATAGAGTTCAAAATCGATCAAAAACCAAAACGTGCATAATATCAAACATAAATAACAAACATTGGGATCAAAATGAATTGTTTTATTGATATTGAATTGTCTAGAGTTTGTACAATGATTGCACAAACACAGATGTCACATATTCCATTGCTAGGTTTCTTCCTGCAGTCTTCTTCCTTGTGTCCTGGTATCTTGCAGAAGTTGCAATATATAAAGCATCTTCCCGAATGCTTTTTCTTGCAGTATTTGCAATAGGGTGAAGAGGTAGAACCTACATTTTTCCCACGGTTGGAATTTCCATAACGAAATTCTTGAGTAAGTTTCTGAGCTAGGTTCTTTTTCTGATTCTCTTCTTGAGTACGTACTAACTCATCAGTCAAGGTGTTTGCTAGTTCTACAGCTTCTTCTATAGTTTGAGGTCTAGCTGCCTTGACGACATGCCTAATTTCACTGGTTAATCCCGAGATGTAGCGGGAGATTCATACTGGTTCAGGTGATGCAAGGGTCGGTACTATTCTAGCATATTCGCAGAATAACGTGGTGTACCCCTTACAATCCACTCCAGTCATTCTAAGGTTTAAGAACTTATTTGCTATCTGTTCTTTTTCATTGGGAGGGCAGAATTTCCTTTCCACCATGTTTTTAAATTCTTCCCACTCCATATTGTAAATCCTATCACTTCCTCTAGATTGGAGGATAGTGTTCCACCATTCTAAAGACGAGTTCTTAAACAGATTGGAGGCAAACATAATCTTATCCTCTTCCGCACACTTGCTTATTTTTAAGACTGCCTCAGTCTTTTCTATCCAGCGTAGAGCTGCAATGGCTCCTTCATTGCCCGAGAATTCTATTGGTTTACAATACCAGAATTCTTTGTAAGAACAACCAAAAGACATGGTTCTTCTTCTTTTGAGAATGGTGTCACACCCCAACCGATGGCGGAATCATCGGGGCATGGCACTGAGCGAAACAGATTGTCCAGAAGTTTCCATAACAATTATCATTACCATTCAATTAAATAACATGTCCCATACCATGTCTCAAACAGTAAACAAATTATTACAGATAAAAACTAGGTAAATAATTCTGTTCCGACAACTCAGATTTAAATAGAGCAATTGTTTATCTGCTTCTAGAGACCCTTGATTCAATTACTACAGACAACTATTTGTTGGGCTCAAAAGCTTTATTCTAGCTTCAACTTCCTATCATGTGTGCATCCTAAGCACCTGTCACATACGTTAAAATAAAGTTAATACATATAATGTAAATGTGAGCATACAAGTTTGATAATAGCATATAGAGTTCGAATTCGTTTACGCATAACCAGCACATACACATAGTGAAATGAAGCACGTTAGTTATCGACATAGATCCATCGATACCAATGACAGCGGGTTGACTGCCCGGGGTAGTTCGCAATACATGATTACCACTGTAATCCATGCAAGTAATTGTCCTTAACAACCCCCGTGTGAACGGGTGCTGAGTCCAAACTATAGTACTATTGTTGCTAAGGCAGGTAGACAACATTCCATGTGTAAACATAACAAACAAGCATTCATAAGCCACGTATAACATGCATTAACGGTTAGCGTTCAAAAAGTATTGAGTAGTGTGTTTGATGTGATTTGAATAGTTGTAACGTATGTAACACCCAAAAGTGCATAAAGCAAAAAGGGATCGAGTATACTCACAGCGGTTGATGGATTGCTAAGGCAGGTAGACAACATTCCATGTGTAAACATAACAAACAAGCATTCATAAGCCACGTATAACATGCATTAACGGTTAGCGTTCAAAAAGTATTGAGTAGTGTGTTTGATGTGATTTGAATAGTTGTAACGTATGTAACACCCAAAAGTGCATAAAGCAAAAAGGGATCGAGTATACTCACAGCGGTTGATGGATTGAAGGGAGCGCTTAGCGAGTAAAGTTAGCCTGAATGGATTGATAGCATAACGATAAGTGACGCGTAAAACGATACACAGTGTGAATGGGTCGGATAGCAGTTCGGTCGGATGGTAATCCGATCGGACGGCTTGTTGGTGCGATGGCAATCCGTTCGGATGGTCATCCGGTCAGATGGTAGTCCAATCGGATGACTATTCGAGTGGATTGTTTCTTCCTATGAGATGAATGTGTTTGTGTATGATGGCTTGCCCTTTGAAGTTTTCGTTGTAGCATTTTGAAAACATTGAAGTATCTCTATCCTTCAAGTCGGTCGATCGGACGGTCAATCGTGCGGACAACAATCCGTTCGGATTGTTATCCGGTCGGATGGTAGTCCGGTCGGATGACGACCTTAGTGATGAGATTACTTAGTGGAAACAATTCATAGCAGAAGAGTCACTCGGTCGGATATCCATTCGATCGGGTGGCAACCCTGTTAATGAACATGTTGAAAATTGTTTAAGTCTTTAAAGTCCTAGTATCTCATGATCCAAAGAGTAGTCCGGTCGGATGGCAATTCGTTCAATACTCAAACTTCAGATGGAGTTGACTAAGTGTGGGACCCAAGGTGTTATCCGTTCGGACAACAATCCATTCGGGTAGTCTATCCGCTCGGACAGCATTCCATTCCGATTGTTCCGTTCATCTTACACTTGGTCGTTTTGGTCGTTTTATCGAGACGTTTTGACAACGTGTTAACCAACAGGATCCCATCTTGATCCAAGTAACCTGATCGACCAGGAATCACCCCAGTTCGGCCAGTTAACCGGTTCAAGAAGGTTATTCTCGTTTAACCCGAAATCGGTGGTCTCGTGGGTAGAATCCAGATCTTGAGCTAGCACAACACTAAGGACGAGTAGTAGACTAGATCAGGGTCAGATCCTGTCGGTTTTGAGTGTATTGAGTGTAAAAGAGCTGAAAGAAAGTTAGAAACCATCTTTCAATTCTTTTTCACTATGTTTAAGCTTAGATCTGCACGAGATCTTTGTGTATTTGTGTGGAAATCTATCAGATCTAAGTTGTTCTTGGTGGATTGAGGCCAAAACAAGAAGTTCTTCAAGAACTCATGATGACATCATCCTAGAACACCTCAAATCTAGTGATTTCACGGTTAAAAGTTAAGATTCAAGAGATAGAAAGGTGTAGGAGTGCGTGTAGATCAAGAAGGTACAAGATTTAGGACGAGATCTTACCTAGATTGAGAGAAATCGAAGAAAAGGTGGGGAGCACGAGTTGTTCGGACAGAAGATTTCCAAAAGTGGAAATGATGACAATGTCAGGGGTATTTATAGGATTCTAAAAGGGGAAAGTGTGGGTCGGTCGGATGGCATCCAGCCCGGATGACTGTCCGATCGGATGTCATCTCGATCGGATGACACCTGACACCCATGACCAAATGGCTATTCGGTCGGATGGCTATCCGGCCTGATGGCACTTGGTTTGTGTGTTTGACGCGATGATTTTTGCTGATTCGATTTCGATTACGATCGATGCGATACGATAGAGTTTCCTAGTCAAATTACTTTTAATCCCAACCACTCATATCTCGCACTATCCCTTTTCCACTAATTATCATAGTTCGATCGTGATTCGAGTTCGATGGCATTTCGAGTTTCGATTGATTTCCACAACATACAAAATTAAACATGCGCAGGTAACACGTAAGGCACGCACACACGTATAATAATATTCCAAATGCGTATTTCGGGTTGAGCTTTGATTCGATGTCGATTGGATTAGTTAGCTTTATCGCATTGTTACTTCCTATAATTCACAGCGTAGGTTGATTGAATAGCGATTAACATATGTCGATTATTGTAATTATTAACACTTACTCCACATAATACAGCTAAATTAAACACATAAAAGAAATCTACTACAAGTCAAGTCGTGCGAAATCGGTCGTTGACTTTGACCTTGACTTTGACTTTGACTTCTCAAAAACACGGGGTGTTACAGCCTCCCCTTGTTTAGGGAATTTCGTCCTGAAATTAGGCTGGAAGTTGTACATCACCGTGAATCGCTTTTCTCTCTCTAGACTTTTTTCTTGAATAACTGCGGGTACTTCGCCTTCATGCCGCTTTCGAGTTCCCAAGTGAACTCTGTGCCTCGTTTGCCTCCCCATCGGACTTTTACGATAGGAATGCGCGAGCGTCTAAGCTGCTTGGTTTGGCGATCCATGATTTCGACAGGCTTCTCCACGAAGTGTAATGTTTCGTTTACTTGAAGGTCATCGAGTGGAACGTGTAAGTCGTGGTCGGCTAGGCACTTTTGGAGGTTTGACAGGTGGAAAGTCGGGTGGACGTTACTAAGTTCCTCCGGTAGTTCGAGTCTGTAGGCGACTTTTCCGATCCTTTCCAGAATCTTAAAAGGTCCAACATATCGAGGCGCGAGCTTTCCTTTCTTACCGAATCGGACCACACCCTTCCAAGGTGATACCTTTAGGAGTACGTAGTCACCAATGTCAAATTCAATGGGCTTGCGTCGTCTATCGGCATAACTTTTCTGTCGATTCCGAGCTTTTACCAGGTTGTCTCGAATTTGGAAAATTCTGTCTGTTGTTTCTTGTAATAGCTCAGGACCGGTTAATTGTGAATGGCCGATCTCATGCCACACAATAGGCGATCGACATCTTCTTCCGTATACCTTGAATGGTGCCATTTGAATACTAGAATGATAGTTGTTGTTATACGAGAATTCGACTAACTGCAGGTATTTATCCCAATTACCACCGAAGTCTATGACACACGAACGGAGTATGTCTTCAAGAGTATGAATCGTTCTTTCAGACTGACCGTCGATTTGAGGGTGGAAAGCGGTACTTAGATTTAGCGACGTACCGAGTGCCGTTTGAAACGTTTCCCACAGTCGCGAGGTAAACCGAGCATCACGATCAGAGATGATGTCGTGAGGCATACCATGATTACAAATGATCTCGTCGGTGTAGATTCGGGCTAATCGTTCTACCTTGTAGTCTTCCCGTATTGGCAAAAAGTGAGCAGATTTGGTCAAACGGTTGACCACAACCCAAATGCTGTCGTGACCTGATGACGTGTGTGGTAGCTTTGTTATAAAGTCCATAGCTATACTCTCCCACTTCCACATGGGGATCAGTGGTTGTTCGAGCAAGCCAGAGGGTCTTTGATGTTCCACCTTGACTCTTGCGCATGTCAGGCATTTTCCAACGTAGAGAGCAATATCCCTTTTCATGCCCGGCCACCAGTACTTATAGCGAAGATCCTGGTACATTTTGTCGGCACCGGGATGAATAGAATACTGGGATTTGTGGGCTTCTTCCATCAAGATTTGTCGTAAATCGGTTCATTTGGGAGTCTAGATTTGGTCCAGATAGTGGAATATCCCATTCAATTTGCTCACAAGCTGGGCTCCATCGTGGTAGATTCTTTCCTTCTTCAGAGTGCATTCATTAAAACATGTATGCTGAGCTTCGCGAATGAGGGTTTCGAGATCGTGTTGGGCTTGAACATTACGAGTGCTAAGCAGATAGCTCCGTCTGCTAAGTGCGTCGGCAACAACATTTGCTTTGCCTGGGTGATAACGAATCTCACAGTCGTAGTCGTTGAGAGTATCTACCCATCGACGTTGACGCATATTAAGTTCCTTTTGATTAAAGATATGTTGTAGGCTCCTATGATCGGTGAAGATCGTACACTTGGTACCATACAGGTAGTGTCGCCAAATCTTTAACGCAAAAACAACTGCGCCTAGCTCGAGATCATGGGTTGTATAGTTCTTCTCGTGGATTTTGAGCTGTCGAGATGCGTAAGCTATAACCTTGTCCCGTTGCAAGAGGACACAACCGAGACCAAGGTTGGAAGCATCACAGTAGACAATGAAATCATCATTTCCGTCGGGCAATGTGAGAACAGGAGCATTGCAAAGCTTATGCTTGAGGGATCGAAAGGCAGACTCTTGTTCAGTTCCCCAAACAAAAGGCTTGTCTTTATGCGTGAGAGTGGTAAGCGGCACAGCGATCTTTGAGAATCCTTCGATAAATCGTCGATAGTAGCCCGCTAGTCCGAGAAAAGAACGAACTTCAGACGGGTTCTTAGGCGTAATCCAACTCTTAACAGCTTCAATCTTTGCAGGATCGACGTGAATACCTTGACTATTAACAATGTGACCCAGAAACTGAACTTCCTCCAACCAGAATTCACACTTGGCGAACTTGGCATAGAGTTGGTTCCCCTGGAGTAACTCGAGAACCAAACGTAGATGTTGCGCGTGTTCAGCTTTCAATTTGGAATAGATCAAGATATCGTCGATGAATACGATGATGAAACGGTCGAGATATGGTTTGCACACGCGATTCATCAGATCCATGAAAACCGCTGGTGCGTTGGTTAAACCAAATGGCATAACCACAAATTCGTAGTGGCTGTAACGAGTGCGAAAGGCGGTTTTGGGTATATCCTCCTCTTGAATACGCAGCTGGTGATAGCCTGAACGTAGATCGATCTTCGAGAAGTACGTGGCACCTTGTAGCTGATCAAACAGATCGTCGATGCGGGGTAGGGGATAGCGGTTCTTGATAGTTAGATTATTCCATTCCCGATAGTCGATGCACATCCGGAACAACCCATCCTTTTTTTTGATGAAAAGGACTGGCGCGCCCCATGGAGAGGTGCTCGGGCGAATGAAGCCTTTCGCAAGTAATTCCTGGAGTTGGTTTGAGAGTTCGCGCATTTTGGATGGCGCGAGTCGGTAGGGAGCTTTAGCAATAGGGTTGGCTCCTGGAATGAGGTCGATACGAAAGTCGATATCACGACTTCGCGGTAGTCCGGGAAGATCCTCTGGAAAAACGTTAGGAAATTCTCGAACAACAGGAACGTCTTTTACTTCCTTCTTCTCTTTCTTTTCCTTCTCCGCTACTACAATGTTAGCCAAGAAAGCCCTGTATTCCTTGCGGAGATACTTGCTAGCTTGAACACATGACATGAGCTTGAGACCTTTCGAAGTAGTATCACCGTAAACACATAATAAATCACCATTCGCGAGTGAGAATTGAATCATCTTGTCGAAGCACACAACTTCAGCATGGTTTTCACGAAGAAAGTCCATGCCTACTATGACGTCAAAACTTCCGAGTTGGATCGGAATAAGGTCGATTGGGAAGATGTGATTGTTGAGCTCAAGAGTACAATCACGAAGAATAGAATTAACGGCGACAGTTCTTCTGGTAGCGACTTCAACATCAAATGTCGAGGAGAGATGAGAGCGTTTACGACTAAGGAGTTTCTCGAATTCGAACAACACAAAGCAATTATCGGCTCCAGTATCAAATAAACACGAAGCATAAATACCATTCACAAGGAACGTACCATTGACCACGTTGTTGTCAGCTTAGGCTTGACGCACGTTGATGTTGAAAGTTCGTGCGCGTGCTGCTTGTTGTTGCTGTTGCTGCTAGTGTTGAGGCTGCTGTTGCTGAGGCTCTTGTTTCACAACCCTGTTCGGGCACATGTTGGCGAAGTGATTAGGATCGCCACATGAAAGCAGGCTCTGGCGTTGACCGCGGGTGCCAGAGGAGCTTGTTGACCCTGAGGGGCGGTGAGTAGAGCTTGATGAGCAGGAGCTTGTCGAATACGACAGTTGGTAGTAAAATGGCCGTACATATTGCAATGATCACAAAAACGGCAAGCAATGGCAATCGGGTGATGGTAGGTACAAATAGGGCAGAGTGGGTGTGGCCTAGTGTATGCACGCTTTGCAGGCGGTGCATTAGCCATAGGCGCCGCTACTTGACGCTGTTGGGCTGGTACAGCTTGTATCGGTGCAGCAGTGATCGCACAGTTCTTGTTGCTGGAGTTGCTCTTTCTCTTGTTCTTCCTCTTGTTGCTCGATGAGGTGGTGGTTTCAGTAGTCGGTGCGGCGGTGGTAGCTTGATGCAGGTGCTTTGAAGTTTTATCCCAAACACCAGCCTTGAACCGTTTGTCGTTGATTTCAGCGGCCAGTAGATAAGTCTCTTCGATCGTCGTAGTCTTAGCCGCTTGCACGAAATCAGCAACACAGTCAGGCAGGGCTCGGATATACTTCTTGATTGCCATGTCTAGAGTCTTGACCTAATCGGGACAAATGATGCTGAGCTGTTTGAAGCGAGCAGTGAGCACAGCATTTTCACCATCCTTTTGCTGTATGTGCCAAAATTCATCCTCCAGCTTCTGACATTCATGAGGAGGACAGAATTCTTCCAGCATGACTTCCTTGAGCTCGTTCCACGACAGACCGTAGGCTGCATCGTTCCCTCGCTTGTTCCTCTCGGCCGTCCACCAGTCTAGAGCACGGGACTAAAAGACGCCGGTAGCATTCAGAGTTCGGAGGTCATCGGGGCAACCACTCTGCCGTAGAGTGACCTCAATGGAATCAAACCATTGGAATAGTGCAGTAGGACCTCCCTCGCCAGTGAATTCTTTTGGCCCACACGACTTGAATTGATTGAAATTTAATGCTTTGGTGGTAGCTTTAGGAGCTTCGGTTCTCGATTCCTCGGACGACTTGCTGACGTTCTCGTAGACCTCACTTACAGCCTTTGCTACACTCTTAGCGATGATGGCAGCAAGGCGTTTGTCTCTCTTTTCTTGACGAGAAAGTAAGGGATGATGGGATCCAGATGACATTGTCTGCAACAGACATCGTCACAGGACTCAACATATTGCATTCGAATCTCACCCCCATACGTCTACTACTTACTAAAGCTCGGGAACACATACGTAGGCGCATAACACATAACACATAGGCACGAAATCACAGATTCACATAGTCACAGAAGCACATAATCACGGAATCACGTAAGCACATAGCGCACAGAAGCACAAAAGCACATATACATGTAGTCACAGAGGCGGTCAGAATACAGAAACCCATCATTTAAAGTCTGCGATTTGTTCGAATATAACGTTCACGTTTGATATATTGAGTCGTGTAGTATAAGCGTAGCATAATGTCGTCCACAATTTAGCGACTTGTTAACGTTTTGAGACAGAAATGCAGTGCGAGTCGTTTGTGTAGATCGAAGTGAAAGCAGAAATCGAGTGAATTTCCAAAAATTTAAACACATAACAGGTAAACACACAAAATTAGCGAATCATCAGAGTCGGCAATTACGGGCTCAGAATCGAAACACATAAAATTCGAGATGTAGATTGTCTGCGGCTAGTAGACTTCGACTAACCAAAGTGATTCAACTATTCGCAAGGATCCGTTGTACACATTTGACTTCCATGGCTATGCCTCTGCTTCGATTCTTGGGCGTTGGCACACATCCCGTTAGTCATATTGTGACTTTAGGTCGTTGGAGTCCGTCGGGACTTTGGCGAGAGTTTGTAAAATGAGCGGAACAAGTAGTGAAGGTTAGGGTTTCACCCCTAGCTTAACAACTTTGTCCCTGTTTTAATAAAATAGAGGAGATTATTCATCAAAATATGGATTTCACTCCTGATTTGGCATAATTCTCCCCGTTCCTAACTATAGACTAGGTATCTAAGACATCGACCCGGACTAGGTCGTGTCTTGCCTAATTCCCTATAGTTATGGCTCTGATACCAATCTGTCACACCCCAACCGATGGCGGAATCATCGGGGCATGGCACTGAGCGAAACAGATTGTCCAGAAGTTTCCATAACAATTATCATTACCATTCAATTAAATAACATGTCCCATACCATGTCTCAAACAGTAAACAAATTATTACAGATAAAAACTAGGAAAATAATTATGTTCCGACAACTCAGATTAAAATAGAGCAATTGTTTATCTGCTTCTAGAGACCCTTGATTCAATTACTACAGACAACTATTTGTTGGGCTCTAAAGCTTTATTCTAGCTTCAACTTCCTATCATGTGTGCATCCTAAGCACCTGTCACATACGTTAAAATAAAGTCAATACATATAATGTAAAGGTGAGCATACAAGTTTGATAATAGCATCTAGAGTTCGAATTCGTTTACGCATAACCAGCACGTACACGTAGTGAAATGAAGCACGTTAGTTATCGACATAGATCCATCGATACCAATGACAGCGGGTTGACCGCCCGAGGCAGTTCGCAATACATGATTACCACTGTAATCCATGCAAGTAATTGTCCTTAACAACCCCCGTGTGAACGGGTGCTGAGTCCAAACTATAGTACTATCGTTGCTAAGGCAGGTAGACAGCATTCCATGTGTAAACATAACAAACAAGCATTCATAAGCCACGTATAACATGCATTAACGGTTAGCGTTCAAATAGTATTGAGTAGTGTGTTTGATGTGATTTGAGTAGTTGTAACGTATGTAACACCCAAAAGTGCATAAAGCAAAAAGGGATCGAGTATACTCACAGCGGTTGATGGATTGAAGGGAGCACTTAGCGAGTAAAGTTAGCCTGAATGGATTGATAGCATAACGATAAGTGACGCGTAAAACGATACAAAATGTGAATGGGTCGGATAGCAGTTCGGTCGGATGGTAATCCGATCGGACGGCTTGTTGGTGCGGATGGCAATCCGTTCGGATGGTCATTCGGTCGGATGGTAGTCCAGTCGGATGACTATTCGAGTGGATTGTTTCTTCCTATGAGATGAATGTGTTTGTGTATGATGGCTAGTCCTTTGAAGTTTTCGTTGTAGCATTTTGAAAACATTGAAGTATCTCTATCCTTCAAGTCGGTCGATCGGACGGTCAATCATGCGGACAACAATCCATTTGGATTGTCATCCGGTCAGACGGTAGTCCGGTCGGATGACGACCTTAGTGATGAGATTACTTAGTGGAAACAATTCATAGCAGAAGAGTCACTCGGTCGGATGTCCATTCGACCGGGTGGCAACCCTGTTAATGAACATGTTGAAAATTGTTTAAGTCTTTAAAGTCCTAGTATCTCATGATCCGAAGAGTAATCCGGTCGGATGGTAGTCCGGTCGGATGGCAATTCGTTCAATACTCAAACTTCAGATGGAGTTGACTAAGTGTGGGACCCAAGGTGTTATCCGTTCGGACAGCAATCCGTTCGGGTAGTCTATCCGCTCGGACAGCAGTCCGGTCGGACAGCATTCCGTTCCGATTGTTCCGTTCGTCTTACACTTAGTCGTTTTGGTCGTTTTATCGAGACGTTTTGACAACGTGTTAACCAACAGGATCCCATCTTGATCCAAGTAACCTGATCGACCAGTTCGGCCAGTTAACCGGTTCAAGACGGTTATTCTTGTTTAACCCGAAATCGGTGGTCTCGTGGGTAGAATCCAGATCTTGAGCTAGCACAACACTAAGGACGAGTAGAAGACTAGATCAGGGTCGGATCCTGTCGGTTTTGAGTGTATTGAGTGTAAAAGAGTTGAAAGAAAGTTAGAAACCATCTTTCAATCCTTTTTCACTATGTTTAAGCTTAGATCTGCGCGAGATCTTTGTGTATTTGTGTGGAAATCTATCAGATCTAAGTTGTTCTTGGTGGATTGAGGCCAAAACAAGAAGTTCTTCAAGAACTCATGATGACATCATCCTAGAACACCTCAAATCTAGTGATTTCACGGTTAAAAGTTAAGATTCAAGAGATAGAAAGGTGTAGGAGTGCGTGTAGATCAAGAAGGTACAAGATCTAGTGATTTTACGGATAAGAGTTTCCTAGTCAAATTACTTTTAATCCCAACCACTCATATCTCGCACTATCCCTTCTCTACTAATTATCATAGTTCGAGCGTGATTCGAGTTCGATGGCATTTCGAGTTTCGATTGATTTCCACAACATACAAAATTAAACATGCGCATGTAACACGTAAGGCACACACACACGTATAACAATATTCCAAATGCGTATTTCGGGTTGAGCTTTGATTCGATGTCGATTGGATTAGTTAGCTTTATGGCATTGTTACTTCCTATAATTCACAGGCGTAGGTTGATTGAATAGCTATTAACATATGTCGATTATTGTAATTATTAACACTTACTCCACATAATACAGCTAAATTAAACACATAAAAGAAATCTACTACAGGTCAAGTCACGCGAAATCGGTCGTTGACTTTGACCTTGACTTTGACTTTGATTTCTAAAAAACACGGGGTGTTACAAATGGGCACTTGAAGTATGGGTCCATTGTTCACGCTGTGACTGAGTTCATTGGTGGGTCGTTTATTGTCATGGTTACTTTTATTATCAGCTTCCCTAACATTTTGAATAATAAATGGCATTGCATCTATAATTCCTTGTGCCACTATGTGTTGGATAGCACTGTTATCCACTGGGTTTCCATTATTATCATTGTTTGGATTATCATTATTCGGATTATTGTCATTCTGTTTTTCCGGGTTATTGTCCGGATTCTCATGATTCACTTGGTCAGCCATCTGTATTTTAAACATTTACCACATATTAATATCACAAGATAATATTTAATATGACCAATCATATGACACACATATTGATCAAAAGCGTCGAACATTGCGACTTACTCTTTCTTATAGTATGCATCTAATACAAACTGATACTGGAATTTAAAATTACAATACTATTAGGCATCACTAACCACAAGGTGGTCTATACTACAATATATATATATATATATATAGGATAATGCTCGGGAGAAAACCCTCCATTTTGAGAAAACCCTAGAAAACCAACCTCCCGACTTTTTTTTTTTGAAAAAAATAACACATGTAATATACATGTTTTTAAGAGTTTTGAGCAAAAAAAAATCAAAAAAACGCCGAGTGGTTTTTTTTTTTAAAAAATAAACAAGTTTCAGCAACTTTTTCACTAACATGTGTTAGACAAAAAGTTGCCGAAACTTGTTTATTTTTTAAAAAAAAAGCCACTCGGCGCTTTTTTGATTTTTTTGGCTCAAAACTCTTAAAAACATGTATATTACATGTGTTATTTTTTTCAAAAAAAAAAAAAAGTCGGGAGGTTGGGTTTTTTAGGGTTTTCTCAAATTTTTAGGGTTTTCTATCTAACCCTACCCTATATATATATACTACTTTAATAAGCATATAGGAAGGGCAAGAATGGTCATTTACCATTGTACAAGCTTTTCAAGCACATTATACAACCATTTTAAGCATAAAAGTGTTGAAAATTGTCTTTTCAACACCCATGTACTCCTCTTTTGTGTAAATGGGTGGTTCTTTTGAATTTTGAATTAGTCTGGTGGAGCCAACTTTCTCGATTAAAACATACCCAAAGTCTTTTCACCATAATTACTCTGCACCTTCCCCATACCCCCACTATTGCTTTGCTGAGCTTTTTTGTCACTTGCAGAGAGAGAGAGAGAGAGAGAGAGAGAGAGAGAGAGAGGATAAGGAGAAAAGAGAGAGCTCAACCCTAATTCCTTTTGTGGCCACTTCTCCACCGATGACACCACCGGTGCCGTCGAAACCATCTCCTCCTCTGATAGAGCTTATGATCTTGGTAAGTTACGATTCTTTATTTTCCACATATGATTTTGCTTTGTCGATTTTATGAGGGTGCCTTCTGATTCATCTTTGATTTTGTAATTCTATAAATTGTTTCAAGGATTTGTTATTTAGTTCTGGCTGGAATCCGAGTCGATCGTTCACAACTACTATGGCGTCTTCTAGGGTTTCATCAAAAGTCCAAATCTAGCAAATCCGTTGGGTCCATCACTAAAGGTAAACTCTCCAACCTCAACTAACTATGTTCTTTTGAGTATTGTAGAATGACCATGTTTCGCTCCTTCAAATTAAGCACTTCGGTCAGATCTGCTACAATGAGCTTTTCTCCGTCTCTAATTTCTCAACAAACGACAATGTAGCGAAGATTCTTCAGAGATGATTCTGGCTGGAAGTCGAGTCGATCAAAGACAATGAATGCTCTCGGGTTTCTGAAGGTTTTATGATCTATGCTGTGTGTGCTGCTGGTAATCATTTGCGTAAACTTGACGCCATTGTTGAGGCTGTGTGTATACATAAATTATTTTTTTTTCTTTTGCTTCCTGGAAACTGTTGTTGACACTTTTGGTAAGATCTGACATTGTCTATGTGTGTGATTTTTGTTTTTGTTTTGCAGCCTATGGTGGCAACTGTATTTCGTGAAGAAATTGTTACTGAAAGGTATATTTACTTTTTATGATCCAAGATAAAATATATAGATTGAAACATACTGTTGGAAGGGTGATATGTTTGGTGGTAGAGAGTGGATAGATGCAGAGTTGAACAATATACCGTGTTCAAAGTGTTCATTCTGTGAAGTTGTCGTTTTCTAGCAACGGATGTACCACCACCAACACTTTTAGAAGCCCTATTGTTAATGATTCTTCATGTGATGATGTGGCGATGGTTGGGATCTCAAACAATTTGGTTAACAGGCCACAAGTGATACACATGGAAGGTTTTGGCATTCCTTCATTTTAATAATCATCATGAACAAATGCGTTTAGATGAAAAACTTTTTTGAAGCTCCACAGCATCGTTCTATATCCTGAGTTAGTGGTACGCTCATACTAATTTTTCTTAATATATGATTTACAATACCGCTCAATAAAGTAATGGGTCTAAATTGTGTGTTTAGCGTAAGTTGGACGACAAGGAGGATGAAGCAATCAAGCAAGAAATCAACCAACTGAAGATAAGACTTCGACAACAGGTTATAAAAATGGAAACGTATGACACAATATTGACAATGATCACCGATATTTACTATTCTTCCATTTTCTTTTTAATTTAGATAGAATTATAAAAAGAAGGCATACTTGGAGAAAATATGTAGAAGTTTCGGAAGCAACAACGTAGGGCGGTAAGAACTTTATACTCAAATCTCTTATTGTCAGCTTATGTTTAAACTTTAAACATCATCTGGTTGTTATACAGAGATCTTGAGCAGCTTGCAATGGACAGAATGGTGGAGCTAGCTTACAGAAAACTTCTGGCAAGTTTTAATCCTTAAATAACGATTCTAGATTGTTATGTGATATGGGTGGAATAACGTTTTTAGAGAGCTTGCTATAGATTAATGCTCCAATTGGGATTTTTACATTTGATAATAGGTTTTGTTTATTTGGGTCAGATTAGCCTTGTGTGAGTTCAAAGTTTCTATTGCTTTCTGGTCAATTTTTAGTTTATACATATTTTCAACAAAAACCATTATTGTTTGATCAATTGAAATTTCAGTGTTCATTTTGGTTCTAATTTTTCTTTGAACAGGTCGTTGCTTATTGTATCACACAAATAACTGAAGATGGTGTTGGTGGAGTTAGCTGGGAGCATTTTAGGTGCTCTGCAGCAGATGAGCAATGCGACAATCATAGACGAGAAGATCCTCAATATTGGCTTAAACGACATGAATCGTGCCTTGCTTCAATTCGACGTTCAGTTCACGCTTGTTGGTGACATGCAGACGAACATCAAGAAGATCGTCGATCTTGATAGTCTCGCCACTGGATACAACAAAAAGAAAATCATCCAGCAGGTATATATTGTTTCTTTTCTCCATTCACCCTTATTGAAGTCAAAAATCAACATATCATTTGGAAGTTGAATTGATTTATAGACAATCCAGCTTTGCTTTTAGTTTATGAGATCTGGCTTATATTTTTTTTGTTTTTAACAACAACTATGACAATGTCGTGGGAACTTCGTCGGCGTATCAAAAAAGTTAACATTTCTTTGTAGGGGTGAAAAATGTCATTAGATCATTCTTTCATTCATTTGTTACAGATTGAGAAAAGCGTATGTTAGATATTTGAGGTTGAGTCAAGTTGTTCGTGGAGTCGCTTAATTTTTATTTTATTCTTTGGTAATTAAAAGTGATTTATGCAATTTAATCCAATATATGTAAATTTCTACCAACGGTTTGTAATAAAAATAGTTTTGACTTCATATTGGATGAGATATAAATGTAACATAAATGGTTGTGGAACGACTTGATAAATTAATTGGTGAGGCTTTTTTTAACTGAATTGGCGAGTCTTTAGTACATACTTTTTTTTAATTGAAATGCATATATGCAAGTGTCCATATGGTTTTGGGGCATGCATGTAAAAAGGTAGATGTCATTAATCTTATACATGTGTAGGTGGTTTCAAAATCAGGGAGGTTTTTAACTATATAAAACTATATTAACCATTTGAAATTCTACATAAAAGTATCAGTGTAGTGTGTATGTGGCTTATAAGGTGGGTGATAATATTAGTTAATGATATAATGAACTATACTAAATATTTGAAATTTTACTCATAGAATATTAGTCTGGTAGATTTTTATTGAATTGTAGAACTCTATAAAATTATAGAACTCGAAAAAACCTAACGTCAAATATTTCTTTGTTTTAGTTAATATGATTTATAAATGCCAGACGCTATTTTTTATAAGACTCAATGCACATCCTTGTCAAACTGTAGACCAAACTCTAATCTGAAAACTGAGTTTTTTGTCAGAAAATATTTTGTTAATCAGTGTATTCTAATTTGGGATTAGTTTCATAGGGTTACAATTATCTGAATGCGGGAGTTGATTGTTATAATATAGATTGAACTTTTGATTGGAAATATTTCGTCAATAAATGTGTTTTAATTTGCAATGAATCAGTTAGAAGATGGGAGTAGGGTTTAGCGCCTTCAAACATAATGGTGTTGGGCCAGACTTGATCATTTAGAATCTGCAGACGGTGACGATATATCAGAGTGGAATAACACGTGGTTGAAGCGATTTCTGGTGGACTATATGCTGCGAATGTCACACTATGACACTGTCACAAAGCTTGCTGAAAGAAGTAACTTACAGGTATTTGGCAAACGTGTCTATGGTATTGTTTTTATGTTTCGAAGTAGATCAGAGTTGGGGCCATAGAAGGTTCTGTTTTGAAGTAGATCTATATTTTAAAAGTTTGAGACTTTGTTGGCATCATGTCAGTTGATTATGTTCTTTCATTGAGTGGTACATGTAAAGATTTCATATAGAGGAACTATCTAGGTTCTAAAAGGAATTTGTTCCCCAACAACAAGCATGGTTAATATTGATGAGTATTTAATGATAGTGAGATTTTTATTTATGTTTTTGCGTGTTTCTTTTCTTTTGACAGGATCATCTTGATATTGAGATCTGTTTATGAAGCCAATAGTTATCGATGCTATGCATAATAAGGAGGTAGCCCCTGCTCTAGCCTGGTATGCTGATAACACGTCTAGGTTAAAGAAATTCATGGTACTTTTTATAGTTATAACTTGTAATTGCTATTGACATAAGAAGGATGCAATATGTTTGTTATTTTGGTTTTTTCTTATGTACATTTTTTTTATTATTGGTTAACTGAATACATTGGAGCTTGAATTTTCCACAGTTACATAAAATGTTACTACTTTATTATTTTCAATATTGAACAGTTGGTCTATACATGATGCCTGTAACCATTTTTTATTGAGTATGGCTGATAAATCTTTGTGGTCGAACATACTATTTGCATTTATTAGAATGCACATCTGGTGATGTGGTAGTCCATCAAGATTTGGTACCGGGTCTGCATGAAATATATGTTGAACGGGTCAAACGGGTGTGATAACGGGTCAAACGGGTTTGGGGTGAAATAGGTTGGGTTAGGCCGACCCATTAACACTTTTCGATCACGAAGATAGTTATTTTATTTTTTTCTTAACGGCAAACTAAAGCATTTGATGCTACATGTTAGGTTATTTTGACACTCCGTCTAACCTTTGTCACATTTGACCCAACTTTTTTTTTCTTTTAACAAATTTTACAATTTAAATTGCCCTTTTTAACAAATGGGTCAAGTTGAATATCACAAACACAAAGGTATTAGTATGTGGAGTTTACATCACAAATGTTGTCTATCAGGAGGATTGATAAACTATTAGGAAAAGAGTACTCTTAAGAAAGTTCGGTCATCATGGACTTGCAAGATTCGGTCGTTAAAAAGGACAATGGGATACGGACTAATAAGAGTCCTAATCTTACTATCTTAGTCCCCATACATTATTGCATAACGACGTTCTTTAACTGGTTAAATACCCAACCTAAGTGATATGTTTTCCGCCGCATCGCGCGGGTAAACGACTAGTATATATATATATATATATATATATATATATTCAAACATACACACATATATTATATATTATTATTATTACTTCCACCATCACCTTCACTGATATGGGTTCATCCAGAACTCCATATTACGCTCGTCATATTTCCAGACGAGTCGCTCTCCAACCTGTCTCATCCTCTCGCTACTTTCTAAAATCTCTTCTCCGAAGGTTCGGAGCTCTTGCACATTTTCTGCACTCATTGGGGGTGCAGGTGCTGGGACTGGGTTTGGGAACTAGGGCATGGGTTCTTGGTACGGGTAAGGATTCTCTAAAATTTCCCTGATGTATTGATCGCTATCATAGTAGGGATCTAGAGGGTCCAAGTTTGGGTAAGCCGCCAGGTTTGGTATTGGTTCGTTTTCTGGTATTGGGTAACGTTGCTGGTAATCCCTATGATCGTCTAACCGTGGGTCGTAGTGTGGGTCTAAGGGATTAGGTGCTGGTACCCTAGGTATCTCCATTGGGTCAAAGTCATGAATTTGGATTTGGTTTTCTGGGTTATTTTCGATTTCCATTGGCTGGGTGGGAAATGGTGGTAAGGCTGGGGTGCTACAAGTTGCTCCAGGTTAGGGTCTGCAGTAGTGGTTGCTAAAATATGGAAGTTTGCTAGACTCCTATTGAGCATATACTGGGTGTGAGCATCTGTCTCTCGCTTAATGGCTGCTAAAGCACGCTGCTGTTGTAACTTTTTCATTCTTTTCCTACGTTCATGTGCTCCTCTACTGAACCATCCTCTTTTCTTATAAGGGAATGACTCTTCAGACTAAGCCTTAAACACGAATATCCCATCTTCCTTGTCAGCTGAATACCCTGAGAGGGCAGGCTGTGAAGAGGTGCCTTCGCTCCTAGGTGAGCTGGACAACTGACGGTAGGCGTCAGAAGGTCCTTGGTCACTCATACTGTAAACTAACAAATAGTCAAATAACACACAACAACAAAATACAAATATGCACGTATTTCCATAATTTATTTCCTAACACTTTGAATAATATCTTGGTGTCAGCAGAACACTTCTGTGGCTGAATCAGTGGCTTAGCTCTGATACCACCTTCTGTCGCAACCCCCGTCCCTTAGTTATCCTGGGAACGAGCGGCCGCGACCAGTCTTGGTGGTATCACGTTTTTCATTATTTTGGTAGCGGAATTTACATCTGGATCGTAGTTAGGAAATATTTTATCAGAGTAAAATACCATGCTTTTATAATATTTCACACATGGGAAAATCCCAAGTTTTCATTACATATATTTTTCATAGGGATAAACCCTATTTTATTCAAATAAAACATCTCTTTATTTAGGTAACTTTTATAGCCACTTTTCCAATCCTTCAGTGATGTCCAGCTGGCTTCTAGTTGGCTTTCACATTTTGTTACCTGAAACGCGTTTAAAAACATTTTGTCAGTGGAAAATACTGGTGAGTGAATCCCAGTTTAATCAATACCAATTTTTATCATTCGCAGTATTGAGGGCGATCTCGCAATTATATTTGTTTCCAATTCTTACTTTAATTACCACCCACGGTACTGTCGTCTCGACTTATGGTCATGTTACTACTCACAGTGTAGTAACAAATTTTGTATACAAAACCCCAAATATACTGACGTTAATTGTAGAATTACAAATACTCAATCACTAGCAATATAATGTAAAACATTGAGGTTTTGTAAAAACAGTTTATACAAAAAGGAGATTACTCACATTGTTGTCTTAGGTTTTCTTTAGGGATTTCCTGGTGATTATCTATTAATTACACAAATGCACAGGCGTTAGTATAATAACCCAATATTTACGTTAGTAATACTCTCCCCGAGACGGCATTCGAACGACTACGTCGGGCAGAACCACGACAGCCGTTACGGAACGCTGGATCAATCGGGCACCGTATCTAATACGTAACCGGGGTTATAATACTTACAACGGGGCAGAACTTCATTAATTTGGGGGGTATTATATCCGAGAATAGTGTCTACACTTTAGAAATTCGAGAGAAAAAAAAGGAATGAACGAGTTCGACTGAAGACTGAAGACCTCTATTTATAGTCGTGATCCGGCCATCTCTCGCGCCCCGCGTAGACTTAGAGGAAGTCTTACGCGGCCCGCGACATAGGGGTTATAGGCTTTAGCCTTGACCGGTCACCACTATAGGCTCGACGTGTGGCTGCCACGTGGCAGCACCGGATGTCGTTGTGTGGCAAGGTTGTCGCGCCCCGCGTAGACCAAGTAGTGGTCTTACGCCGCCAGCCAGAGAACAATTATTTTTGTTTTTATTTTATTTTTGCAAAATTAAAGGTATTTTGGGCTCGGTTTTCACATACGGGGTATGTTTTAAGATATATTAGGGTATTAGAACATATTTTGGAGGGTTGTTATACTTTTATAAAAATCTTAGTTATGATCAAGTACCTTCTATGAAAATACCTTAATTATGTTATAATATCAGTATGTAATAAGTTTTGATTTATAGTTATGGTTAAAAACAATACTATGCGCCAAAATGGCGTTTTGGTCATTAAATAACATAATTTACGATCTTGTATCAAAACTCAGGTTATGAACAGAATCATAATACCAAAATATGTTAATTATATTAACATATCAGTAGGTAAATCATTTGCAAGTTCGTTGTTGATTAAAACCATGTTTTATGCAAAAAGGGCATTTTGGTCAAAGTTAGGCATATTATAGAAACTTGCATATAAACTCCGAATCTGATTATGATCATGTAGTATAACCTCAGATGGTTATCCTACATTATAATACGATCATAATGCAACTTAAATTCAGTAGCAAACTAAGCTAAATCGGGTCAGAATCGAAAGTCAAAGCAGAAGTCAAACTGCTCAACTTTCGGTTGCGAACCGACTCTACAACTGGAATTGACGGGCTGAGCATGTTTATACATGCTCTAATATTAATTACCAACTTATTTAAGTGTCAAAACATGTGTTATAACAATTATACAATCAGTTTACAAAGTTTACGAAAAACTGACCGTTTGACTTTTTAAATAATAAAACTTTGACCCGTCAATTGACCTAATTAACATGATTTTCAGGAGGTGCCCTTTTGAGAGATTAAAACCTCCCTAATTACGATCACGTAGCCATTTTCAACTCGAACAATGGCAGGACCATAATAGTATAAACCTAAAGTCAAAGCAAAAATCGATTTTTGCTTGAGTTTTGGCTATTAAAGCCTATAAAACGAAAATGCAAGGGATAGGAACACTTACAAGTGATCCTTGGACGAAATACGACTAAGTTGGATGCTCCTTTCAGTTAGGAACTTCCAGAGGTGGGAGATAGATTGAATTCAAAAGGGTGCAAGTTGAAATGCAAGAAATGAGCACCTATTTATACTTGAGGTAGTTTGATATGATCATCACAGGTGTTATGGATCACTTGGAGATCATCACAAGTGTCCCCAAACATGTCATAAGCAGCAGGGAAGCTCATGGTTTCAGAATGGTGGTTTCATGCAACTTTGGTTGGGCTCCAAGCAAATTTTTTGTAGCTGGCACCATTTTACGGACCGAAGGGGTATACCCTTTGCGGTCCGTAGAGACTATACGCGCGAACATATCTAGGTCCTTTACGGATCATAGAGGCTTAAAGCCTACGGTCCGTATACGATGACCAAAATCCAAAAATTTCACATGTATCCATATTTACTCCCTCCACATTCATACTTTCACTAGTAGACAAAATTAGTCCCTCCCGGCAAATATTTGGCACAAATGAGAGTATGGACATGTGTCAATATATTACCGAACATGAATTTACGAGGTATTACATCCACACCCCCTTAAAATAAATCTCGACCCCAAGATTTTATTCAAAAAGATGGGGGGTACTTTTGTCGCATAGTGGACTCAACTTCCCACGTATATTCGGGGCCTCTACGGGTATCCCATTTAACCTTTACAATTGGTATAAACTTCCGTAAGAGCTTCTTAACATGTCGATCCTCGATCGAAATCGGTTTCTCAACGAACCTCAGGTTTTCATCAATCTACACATCGTGATGTGACATTGTTAGCGACTCATCAGCTAGACATTTCTTTACATTACAAATGTGGAACACATTGTGAATTCCACTAAGCTCCTCCGACAGGTTTAGCTTATAAGCTATAGACCCGACACATTCGATTATCTCAAATGGTCCTATATATCTTGGGCTTAACTTGCCCTTCTTACCGAAGCGCATCACACCTTTCAAGGGTGATACCTTCAGCAAAACTTTGTCCCCGACTTGGAACTTAAGAGGTTTACGCATCTTATCAGCATAACTTTTCTGCCTGTCCCTAGCAGCTTTGAGACAATCACGGATTTGCACAATCTTCTTCGTGGTCTCCAGGACTATCTCTGGTCCTATTAGTTGGGTTTCCCCAACTTCAGCCCAACAAATGGCGTTCGACATTTTCTCCCATACAAGGCCTCAATAGGAGCAGCCTTGATACTCGTATGATAACTATTATTGTAGGAGAATTCAATTAGGGGGAGATGGTCATCCCAGCTACCACCCAAGTCGATCACACATGCCCTAAGCATGTCTTCCAAAGTTTGGATTGTACGCTCACTCTGTCCATCAGTTTGAGGATGGTAAGCCGTACTGAAATTCAAACTGGTGCCTAAAGATTGTTGGAAACTTTTCCAAAAATAAGAAGTATATCTAGTATCTCTATCAGATACAATAGATACTGGCACACTATGTAGGGACACAATCTCGTCCACATATAACTTAGCCAACCTGTCAGAGCTATACGTCTCCTTTATGGGAAAGAAATGTGTTGACTTCGTCATCCTATCCACGATGACCTAAATCATGTCATTGCCTCGTTTGGTCTTAGGCAACTTGGTTATCAAATCCCTAGTTACCAGTTCCCACTTCCATGTGGGAATTTCAAGCTGTTATAGAAGTCCTAATGGCTTTTGGTGTTCAGCCTTAACTTGCGAACACGTCAGACACTTAGCTACATAGGTGGCTATGGATTTCTTCAAACCCATCCACCAATAGTTCTTTAAATCTTGATACATCTGGTCACCTCCAGGGTGAACATAATATTTGGAACTATGCGCTTCCTGGAGGATTAGATCTCTAAGTCTTCCAAAGATTGGAACCCACATCCTATCACTTAATCTAAGGATTCCATCCTTTCCAGGTGACAACTGATCAACAGTTCCACCCAATCCTTCACTAGGAAGGTTAGCCTCTAACAGGGCTTGCTTCTACGCATCCAATAACTTCTCATTGAAGCTATTTCTGAGCTCAATGCTCTTGGCATTAATCCTAATTGGTTTAACCCTTTCTTTGCGACTCAGTGCGTCGGCAACTACATTTTCCTTTCCTGGATGATAGCAAATCTCTCAATCATAATCATTCAGCGTCTCCATCCAGCGGTGTTGTCTCATGTTCAGATCCTTCTGATTGAATAGATGTTGGAGACTTTTATGGTCAGTGTATACAATACACTTCAGCCATACAGGTAGTGTCTCCACAACTTAAGTGCAAATACAACGGCACCCAGCTCCAAGTCATGGGTGGTGTAATTCCTTTCGTGCACCTTTAATTGTCGTGATGCATAAGTAATCACTTTGCCTCATTGCATCAGCACACAGCCCATGCTAGTGTGTGAGGCATCGCAATACATGACAAAATCCTCAATTACCCTCAGGTAGAGTTATCACTGGAGCATTAATCAACCTGTGCTTTACAATCTCAAAAGATTCTTGTTGTTTTAGGCCCCAGTCAAACTTGACATTCTTATGGGTCAGGGTAGTCAAAGGAGTGGCTATCCTCGAAAAGTTCTCAATGGACCTCCTATAATAACTGGCCATTCCTAAGAAGCTACGTATCTCAGAAGGCGTCTTAGGTGCTTTCCTATTCATAATGGCTTCAATCTTAGCGGGATCCACCTAGATACCAAGCTCACTTATCACGTGTCCAAGAAACTAGACTTCTCAAAGCCAGAACTCGCACTTAGAGAACTTAGCATAAAGCTTCTCCTGCTTTAATAGCTCTAAGATGCACCGTATATGTTTCTCATGATCAGCTTGATTACGAGAATAGATAAGTATGTCGTCTATGAAGACAATGACAAACTTATCCAGATATGGCTTGCAGACTCTATTCATGAGATCCATGAATGTTGCATGTGCATTAGTGAGCCCAAAAGGCATCACCAGAAACTCATAGTGACCGTATCTTGTTCTGAAGGCAGTCTTTGGAACGTCTTCACTCCTGAACTTCAGTTGATGATAACCCGACCTCAAGTTGATCATAGAGAAATAGTTGGCCCCTTGCAGTTGGTCGAACAAGTCGTCGATCCTGGGCAGCGGATAACAATTCTTGATCGTTATCTTGTTCAGCTTACGATAGTCAATGCACATGCGCATTGAACTGTCCTTCTTCTTGACAAACAAGATAGGCGCTCCCCAAGGTGATGAGCTAGGCTAAATAAAGCCTTTCTCTAACAGCTCATCAAGTTGGGTCTTTAATTCTTTAATCTCTGTTGGTGCTAATCGATATGGAGCCCTTGCAACAGGTGCAGCTGCTGGTAGGATATCAATCCTAAACTCCATTTGTCTCTCCGGAGGTAGACCAGGTAGTTCTTTAGGGAAGACATCAGGGTATTCAGAAATGACAGAGATATGGTTCATCCATCGTTACATGTGCCATGTAAATGACACATCCGCTCTTCAGACACTTGGATGCCTTGAGTAGAGACACCTTCTCAGGCAAACCAAAGTGTAAATCTCCTTGGATGGTAATCGTTCCACTAGATGGGGCTTTGACCTCGATGAGTTTCTTATCACAGGCAATGCGGGCTTGGTTAAGAAATAACCAATCCATGCCTAAGACTACATCGAACCCCGCCAATTTCATTGGCAGAAGAGAGATAGGAATAGAATGATTCTTAATGGATATGGAACATCCATCAAGAATGGAAGATGTGGTTTCTAAGGTTCCATCGGCAAGTTCTACCTCATAAGCAAGTTCTACCTCATAAGCAATATCTAGAGTTCTTATAGGCAAGTTTAATAGTTTACTAAACTTATGGTCTACAAAAGACTTATCAGCACCCGAATAAAAAAGAACTCTAGCACAGATATCGTTAATAAGGAACGTACCCGTTATGACATTATTGTGATTCACTGCCTCCCTAGCATTCATCTGGAAAGCTCGGGAGTTTCCCTTCTTTGCCTCTCCATGCTTAGAAGTACCTCCTTTGGCAGCTTTAGGGCAGTTCGTCTTAATGTGGCCCTTTTTGCCAAAACCAAAGCAGGCGACATCCTTAAGATCCTTACACTCTAAGGTCTTGTGCCCTGTCTTCTTGCAAATACTGCAAGGCTTTACCTGCTGATCCGAACGACACTGTCCCCAGTGTCTCCTATTGCAGGAGTTGCAAACTGGTCTGTCATTAGACTTTAGCTGGTTCTTCTTGAACCCATGCTTACCCTTCTTCTTGGACTTCTGGGAGTTATCCTCCTCCCTTTTTCCTCCTTCCACCGGTCTCAGTTTTCACTGTCTTTTGTCTCACCGCATCCAGGGTGAGGGATAGAGCCAGGTCCACAGCAGACCTATAAGAGGTAGGCTTGGAAGCCTTTACCATGCCCTTAATCTCTGGTGCTAGACCACCTATGAAACGCGCAATGCGTTTGGATTCTGGGGTAATCAAGTAGGGCACTAACCTTGATAGAGAGTTGAAGTGGGTAACATACTTCCGACAGTCCAAGTTTTCACGGTGAGAGTCAGAAAATATGACTCCACCTTCTCAACCTCATGTGGTAAGCAGTAAGTCTCTTTAATAAGGTCCACAAACTTGGATCACTCAAGGTTGTACAGGGTTATCTTCCCTGTAGATTGTATCATGTCCTTCCACCATGTTAGGGCATCGCCCTTGAAGGATTGTGAGACAAACTTCACAATATCCCTATCAGCACAACCGTTGATATCTACAACAGTCTCCATTTCATCCAGCCGTCTCATGGCATCAATAGCCCCCTCTCACTATTGAAGTCCTGGGGCTTGCAGGAGACAATCTATCCTGAAGCACATGCTTCTTGGGTTCACATTTCGCATTTGAAGAGTGAATTGAGCTCTCCTTATGAGCTGATGAATGTGGAACTGATTGGGACTTGGAACGAGTAGCACTCGAATCCTTAAAATTAGCTATGAACGCATTCATCGCCTTACCAACTTCAGTGACAATCATAGCTTGGAGATCAACTCCATTAGCGTATGCTTGGTACTAAACACCAAAAATGATCAATTTCTGTTGCGACCGCTATTAGTTTCATCAGAATTTGCCATAATTGTATGCTTGGTACTAAACACCAAAAATGATCAATTTCTTAGTTCCAATATAATACTTAGTCATCGATTCTGATGACTATTTAATGCATTGGCCATGGTATTATTAAACCATATAGGCTATAAGGTTTGGATATGTAAATCCTTCACCCTTTTTGGACAAGTGTGCATAACGTCACAAGTGCCAATTTTAACATTTCAAATGAATGTTTAATCAAAATTAATCAAGTATATGTTTAGCCTAGTTCACAAAGGACCATCAATGGCATTTAAGGTTTGGACAAAGTCCATAACCTATTAGACAGTGGATCATAAAGTCACAACTGTCATTGTTATAATGACAATTATAGATAGCTCATAGGCTCGTCATGAAGGACATAAGAATATAGCATATTGGCTTGTCACGAAGGATGTTAAGATATAGCACATAGGCCTGTCACGAAGAACATTAAAGTATATATAAGCCACGATCTCATTTGATCAAGGGGCTTTAAGGCTTGAACATAGTTCACCACCTTTAGACATAAAGTCACACGACCACAGCTGTCTTTGTCATAGTTGACGATATAAAATGGCCCGTAGGCAAATCAATTGACATCACGTAGGATGCTAATATAGAAAATCATCGCACTGATGATATTAGTCATGATCTCAGTGATCATATAGACTATGAGGCTTGGGCATAGCCCACCACCTTGGACAGGGAACCACAAGGTTACAACTGTCATTATTTCAATTGATAATAAAATATAGCTCGTAGGCAGATCATCACTAAGGATGTTAAAGTATATGATCATCACATTGATGATATTATCCATGATCTAACTTGATCACATAGGCTATAAGGCTTAGACGTAGTCCCTCACCTTGACGGCTAGTGTGGTTCCTCAGGTCACACTGCCAGGAGTAATAACATTACTTGAATGTTAACATAGAATAATTGTCTTAATGGTTGAATAATAAAAGTCATGGTTGAATTTGACCATAAAGGCTTTGAGGCTTGAAAATAGTTCACCACCTCTGGATAGAAGGACTATTCTTCCTTTACTATCTTGATAGAAGGGCTATTCATCCTTAACTATTGTGACACCTGTGTCACTGTGACCATCAAACAAATACCAAGCCAATGAAATATTGTATTTCATACTTGAGATCTGTATAAATATGTGTGTCTTTTGCACATATCAATTTTTGTTCAATTTCAAACTCTACATTGCTTTCTGGAGAGTTATACGCAAACTTGTGCGTAAACGCAATCAGTTTAACGCGACAAATACTCCGGAACATCAACATATGCTTAGCATACCTTAAATAACCTTTACATAGCTTAGAAATAGGCCTTGAGGTGTTCGGTGTGCTAAAATAAACTTTATGCTCATTCAGGGACTAAAAGCGTCAAAAAGTGCTTGAGTTTGCATTTTCGCACATAACTTACCTTCTGAATACATCCGGACATCCAAAAATTTATGTAAGCACTAAAATATTTTATTTTAGTGTTTGGCATAAGAAAAATCCATTCGTCGCGCAATTTGGACCGTATTTGCGTCCGTTACGATTTCCGTCGTAATTAACCGAACAACGCAACCGTACGGCCAAACGAACCGACATCCGAGATATTTTTGAGCACATTTTAAGTTCCCTATACTTTAACTTCATTTTAGAACTTTGAAATGGGGTTAACGGGGCTTAAACGTGTCAAAAATGCATCAAATAGCAAGTTTGGATGCACAGGGGCCTGTTCTGCCAAATATGAAAGTATCAGACCTGCAAGGTCCTTACGGACCGTATGGTTCTGGGTCTTACGGTCCGTAAGCAGGTCCCAGATCAGCAAAACTTGTTTTACAGCCTGTTAACAGCTGTTATGCACCCATAACACCCTTGCACATGGCATTTCCTGAGAATAGGGGGCCATTTTGATGTACCATGGTATTGTAAACAAGTGTAAGGTTGAGACCAAAGCTCGGATATCGACAAACGATCTTAACGGCTCTCCGAACACTATAAATACCCATCCCATTCACTTGCAAAACCCACTTGATTTCTGAGATTTCTCTAAGTTGGGGTGTTTCATCACCTCATACCTGAGAATACTTGGAAAATCAATCTTGCGGGGACCCTTTGTAAGTATTCCTTCGTTCTTTTTATGCGTTTTGAGTGTTAAAGTCAAACTGGGTTTGACTTTCTGCATTGACCAGTTTATGGTCAATGCGAAGTTCATTTGAACTTCATAACGTGAGCGTAATCACGATGGTTATAGTCCTTAGTGACTATACCTACTGATTACCACGTTATCTAGGCTCCGTGACGAGTCGTAGTTACGGCCAAAATGCGTATTCTTGCGTGTTTTGTAACCGAACTACTTTTGGGTATCAAGACCCTTTGTCTTGATACCAAACCTGTTTTCAAACTTAGTTAAGCATGTTTTAACATGCTTAGCTCGTCACTTTTAGTTTTGTGCTTGTCTAGGGTCGTAAAGGTAAGCGATCTAAACAATCGCTTATACTTTCGAACCCTACCCATTTGGTCGATCATTAGGATCCGACCAAACACATTAGGTGACCATAGTATATAGGGAATAACCTTCCGAGGTTATACCTTATGGTCACGACGTTTAGTTAGTTGTATGATAGGTAGTTTATATGCCTCAGGTTTATTACCAAAATGCCCTTTTTACGCCAAAATTCATTTTAAACATATGTAACATAACTTTTAACATCTAAACTGATTTGGCAACAATATTAGACATGTTAAGGCATATTTTACTTGTCATAGGACTAGTTAGGCGGTCCGAACGCGTTTTACGCGAACGGCACGTTAAAGTAGCATAAGCTACCTAAACGGGTCGTAACGGGTCAGAAGCACTTATGTTCGGTTTTGTTTTAGAATGTAGGCTTTGTTGAACCATAATACATAAGTTCTAATGCTCATTTGGTTTCTGAAACCACATTTTATCCGATCCTCCGATTTAGGGCCGTTTATTTACATAGTTACCTAAGTTACCTATATTAGGTGCTGTTTGATTCTGTGATCTTCTAGCATTGCTTGGTGGTTATCTAAAGACTATTAAGCAATCTCAAGTGAGTACATACACCCCTCTTTTACTGTTTTCAAACTGTTTTGGGGTGAAACACATGTGCCTACTTGTTACTTTCATGCTTTCCTGTTTTCACATCATATACTTGCTATGTTCATTAGTACATTTATAGTACATAATTTACATAACATTGTTTCGCTATGTATGTTTACTTAGCATACTTAGTACATTGTTTTACTTTACATTTCTGCTATGTATGTTGACTAAGCATGCTAGCACATTGATTTACACTACATTAGTTGCATATGTTTACTCAACATATGGACACATTGTTTTACATTGCATTTTGTTGCATATGCTCATCCAGCATATGGACACATTATATTACATTTTGAACCATTTGTAATTATTGGACTATGTGAACCGTTGTAACTATTTGACTATGTGAACCGTTGTAACTATTTGACTATGTGAACCGTTGTAACCATTTGATTATATGAACCGTTTGTAACTGTTGAACCGTGTGAACCGTATTTGACCATACATAAATATTTCTACAATTGTTAAACATTACATTTTGGTGGTTGTTTTGGGTAAGTGATTTAAGTAACGAGGCGACGTGTAATACGATAAAAACATGGTGGATACGCCGGTGGTACTTCCAATATATAAGTGCTTTTATGGTATTACATATCGTAGCGTTATTTAAACCATTTCAGTTTAGACATATTACATATACAATACAATCTTCACATAAACATCGTTTACAAATAACTTAACTTATACAAACTCATTTTACATGATCATCCACTTAACCATACATTATTCTTTTATACATATATACCATTTGGTTTATTTATCACTTTTCAAATGATTTATGAACGGAAACATTCAACAAGATTCATGGCTACTTTTTATTAAATAGTTTCTCTAAACGCAAGTCATGAATCCTATTTTTACAAAACCTATGTATCTCACAGGCATTTTTATGCTGACGTACCTATTTTCACATGTGTTTTCAGGAGCTGTTACATAGGATGATCGAGACACACTTAGGCGGACCTGTGCCAAAGTGACTTAAAACGAAGCAAGAACTAGTTTAATTATGTGACAACCCTCAAATTTACATGTAACCGTACAATCTATTAATGTTAATTAAAGTGTTTGATGACAGTGCTGAATCATTTAACTGCTCTCTGATTTCTGTGTTATGCTTACATGTATTTGTTAACATACTAATAGTATATAGAAAAATTACTAAATAGTCCGGTATGCCTTCCTGAGTGTTAAAAATTAAAAACGTTGCAAAAATATACATGTAGGACACTTTACGGATTAATTAAGCACTTTAACAGAACAGTGTCAAACCGAACAACCGGACTTTACCCGGAACATAAAAATATTGCCAAAAACATTGTTTATACTTTTCTGAGCTAGTTAGGGTCCCCGAACACCCTAACACCCGTTATATTACATAACACACTAACAACCTAATTAAAGTCCTAACTAAGCATAACTAATCCTTAACCATCCAATTGAAATCTAACTATAACCCCCCCATCCGATCGGTTCCCCATGTGGGGACACCCTCCACCATTTTTGATTATTTTATTTGGTGATGCCTAATATCTAGTAAACACATTATACCATGGATATTAGTAAGAAATGGACTATAAGTAAACACTTGGGGATCACTCTTTCATTCACTAAACACTTCACCAAAAATTGCTTCCTTCCCTCCTCTTGCTTATGTTCGGCCGAACCCACACACACCCTTCATCACATTCATTCAAGCTTCATCATTCACTCTAAAGACATACAAAGGTGCAAGGTGACCTACAAGGAGGCTCGGTGCTTTCGGAAGTGCAAGAACCGCTCTAGTTTTCTTTTATCCACCACTTTTACGCCTTGTTTCTCCCCTAGCCTTGTGCTAGTAGTAAGTTTCTTAAATCTTCATCTTGTTCATGTATTTGGTGGTTAATAGTTGATTAAATGGTTAAAAACTTAAGAAACTCTAAAAGAACTTGCATTAATCTTGAACATAAAGAATGAAAGATGGATAAAGAGAAGTTATGTGTGTAAATCATGTAGATCTTGTGTTGTTATGATTCTTGGTTCATTATCTGATGTTTTGCTGGTTAATATTGATGTTTGATGTTGTTGTGATCACTAAACATGTTAACGGAATCAATCGAACACAATTTAGAAGGTTAAAAGCTGAAACAGTAGGCTGTTTGGTAATTACAACCAACTTCAGTTGGTGGTAACAGGACCGTAACTTAACGAAAAATGTATTTTCTGAAGTCTAGGTTTATGTATTATGAAATACGGTTCTAATGGCACCGGAATCATAATTTTTGGACTTCGTTTACTATTTTTAAAGTGTCATTTCGTAACAGCAGCTAGAGCTGCATTTTTCTGCTGAAAATATGCGTTTTGTTTTCTGTGTAGAGTTAGATCATGAAACTTGTACTGTAGATGACCACCGATGTATTTGTAATTCTCACACTGGAATTTCGTAAATCGGACCCTCGATGAATTTTAAATAAATTATTCTGTGGACTGTGGTCAGAAAAAGATAAATCTGAGTTTAGTCCGGAAAATGAATTTTTATAAAATATTAGTAATGAACTGGACCCCGATATTTTTACACAATAAAATTTGGAACGTTTAAGATATTCTGTAAAAATTTGGGGATATTTGGAATAAGTTAACTATATTATTAAAATGTCCGAAAACAGCCCGGTTTTGAATATTAATGCTGAAATGACATAAGTTGTAATTTGCGTGTCTAAATGTCGGGTAGGTTATCTGTGAATGATATAATGTGTTGTATGTGTTATGTGCATTATCGTATGTTTGTTGATGAGTGGGGATTGGATGGGAAACTTATATGGGCATAAACCGTTAAAGTGATGCATGTTATGTGATAGATACGTGTAGGAACTTTGTGCTCTATTTGAAACCACTAAATGACTAACTGGTAATCATACTAGGACGTGATTGACCAACCTTGATTGTTAGCTATTTGTGAGAGTCAAACCGAGCAACCGAGGTGAGTTCACACTTTTCTACAAAGCATGGTAAATTCCCGGTGGGAATGGGAATGGGTACAGGAATAGGGATTCCTCGTCCTTTGGGACGCGTTCAGGAATGTGAATTCCTCGTCCTTGAGACGTGTTCAGGAATGTAAATTCCTCGTCCTGTTGGGATGTATTAGACTTACTGGACTAGAACTCTATCAGCTAAGTCCCTCCCTTTTTGTATCGACTTAATCATCGAGGCTATGCCGAGCAGGTTATTAGTTAATAGCGCTATTAGGTTTAACAAACCGCACATCGTGCCAGTTGGACGGGTGTGTACTAATGGACTATGGCACGTCGGTGGTGATAGAACACCGACGCTAGGGCATAATTGATTTTTGTTAGTAGTCGATATGATAAACGAGTCTGGTAGTTTAAAATAATGGGGTAGTTCCCCACGGCCGGAGTGCCGGGCTGGATAGCCAGGGAAGGAGGACATGGGATGGTTAACTAATAAACGTTTTCGAACTATGGGGTAACCCCCACGGCTGGATAGCTGAATGGGATTAAACTACATATTTGGAAACAACTCTAAAATGGACAACCAACCGTGAACTCACTCAACTTTGTTGTTGACTCGTTGCTACATCCTTTGCAAGTCGTTAGATGCTTTTGGAGCTTGCACATGGAGGTGGTCGTTGTGGGATGCGAACTGTTACGTCCCGTACTTAATAAATAAACTTTATGATCTTATGAAACTTATGTTTTGGGTCTTTAAAACTTATGAACTACGAACTTATGTTTTGAACTTACGTTTTATGCTTCCGCTGTTAACTTAAAACTGGTTACTGTCTTATGGTCACCAATTGTATTGTGGTTGGTCTTACTTACTTAATTTCGTTGTTCAATATGATTGGTGGCTCGATCCTGGTCATGTCACGCCTCCAAGCAGTGATGCTCCGCATGGTGGATTTTGGGGGATGTGACAGATTGGTATCAGAGCCATTGGTTGTAGTGAACTTGGTTTTAAAAAGGGAAAAGTTTTTGATAAAACCAGACTATAACCGGTACAGTGCTTAACGATCCACAACGAGGTTTCGCTCCACGTGCAAGACTCGACACAATAAGTGGTATGATTTATGTTATACTGTCGGTTAGATAATTCACATTGTGCATTAGTTAACGTGATAATTGCTATTTGAACCCTGTGTGCTTACTCTCTACTGTCGTCCCACACTTACGCACTTTCGTGACACTTTTCTCATTTACTTTGCTTCGTTATGAAGATCATGAGCGGACGCGGAGGACGTATCAACCTCACTCAAGCCCAGTTGACGGCTTTGATCAACGAACGAGTTGCTGAGGCACTCGCAGCAAATCCAGCAGGAGGTCAGCATGCCCAGCCACCTGTGTGCACGTTCAAAACATTCATGGACTGCCGACCTACTACTTTCAGTGGCACAGAAGGAGCAGTAGGCCTTCTCCACTGGTTCGAGAAGCTCGAGTCGGTCTTCGAAATGTGTGAATGCCCTGAGGATCGTAGGGTGAAGTATGCTACTGGTACTCTTGAAGGGGTAGCGCTCACATGGTGGAACGCTCAGGTTTAGCTGTTGGGTTTGGTTGCTGTTAATGCCAAACCATGGAACGGTTTCAAGGAACTGATCAAGGAAGAGTACTGCAGTCGTGATGACATCCACAAGCTAGAGGTGGAATTTTTCAACCTGAAGATGACGGGGTCTGAGATTGAGGCGTATACGAAGAGGTCGAATGAACTGGCCATCCTTTGCCCTACTATGGTGGACCCTCCCATCAAACGTATTGAGCTTTACCTCAAGGGCCTTGTACCCGAGATTCAGAGTCACATGACTTCAGCTAACCTGGGTACCATTCAGCAGATCATTAAGTTAGCCCATCGTCTCACCGATCAAGCAGTTGAACAAAACAGATTACCCAAGCGTATTGGTACTGCTACTACTGATACCCCCAATGATCACAAGCGAAAATGGGATGGAAATTCGGGCAAAGGCTCTACCTCTGTTCAGTCTCAGTCTCAGCAACGAAGGACTGAGGACCATAGGAGCCCCGGTCAGCAATCTTCTGGGAATCATGGTCAGGGTGGATACAAGGGAAATCACCCCAAATGTAATCGCTGTAACTTGCACCACAGTGGGCCATGTGGTAAAGGCAACTGTCATCGATGCAACAAGCCTGGTCACATGGCAAGGGATTGCAGGAGTCAGCATCCGGCGAATCAGAACCGGCTGCAACAGCAAGCCCCACCCAATCAACGCCAGCAGCGGCAACAACAAGGTAACAACAAAGGGTGCTTTCAATGTGGTGCTGAGGGCCATTTCAAGAAAGGCTGCCCCCAGCTAAATCAGAACCAGAACAACAACAATCAGGGGAATGGAAACGGCAATGGGGAAAACAACAATGGTAATGGGGCAAGGGGTCGTGCTTTCGTGATTGGTCAGGGTGACGCAAGGAACGATCCCAACGTTGTGATGGGTAAGTTTCTTCTGGATGATTTCTTTGTTACTGTTTTATTTGATTCGGGTGCTGATACTAGTTATGTGTCCTTAAAAGCTAGCCAAATGCTTAAGCGCACTCCAACACTTTTGAACACCAAACACACGGTAGAACTAGCCAACGGTAAAAGTCTCGAGGCCACGCACATAGTTAAGGGTTGTAACCTCATCTTAGCTGGTCAGACCTTCTCTATCGATCTTATTCCCATCGTACTGGGTAGTTTTGACGTCGTTATTGGGATGGATTGGCTATCTCATCATCAAGCGAAGATTGTTTGCAAGAAGAAAATCGTCCGCATTCCTCGTTATGGTGAAGAACCTCTTGTGATTCGTGGCGATAAGAGTGGTGCTGTCGAAGGCATTATCTCTTTCCTTAAGGCCCAGAAGTGTTTGCGAAAGGGCCACACTGCCATTCTAGCACTCGTTACTGACACATCAACAGAAGAGAAGAGAATTGAAGACATTCCTGTTGTACGCGATTTTCCTGAGGTATTTCCTGAGGAATTGCCTGGCCTTCCGCCTCATCGCCAAGTTGAGTTTCAAATCGAGCTAGCTCCTGGAGCAGCGCCCATAGCTCGAGCACCATATCATCTAGCTCCATCAGAACTCGAAGAACTGTCTACACAACTACAAGAACTCCTGGAAAAGGGCTTCATACGTCCTAGCTCTTCGCCTTGGGGAGCTCCAGTGTTATTCGTGAAGAAGAAAGACGGTACCTTCAGAATGTGTATTGACTATCGCGAACTCAACAAGGTGACCGTGAAGAATCGTTATCCTCTTCCACGTATTGACGACTTGTTCGACCAGTTGCAAGGGTCGAGCTATTACTCTAAGATTGATTTGAGATCGGGATACCATCAGCTGAGAGTCCGAGAGGAGGACGTCTCCAAAACAGCATTCAGAACTCGCTACGGCCATTACGAGTTTCTGGTCATGCCTTTCGGGTTGACGAATGCACCAGCGGTCTTCATGGATCTCATGAACCGAGTGTGCAAGCCTTACCTGGATAAGTTTATCATTGTATTCATCGATGATATCCTGATCTATTCGAAGAGTCAGGAGGAACACGAGCAGCATCTACGACTTATGCTGGAACTTCTTCGAACAGAGCAGTTGTATGCCAAATTTTCGAAATGTGACTTCTGGCTTCGCGAAGTCCACTTTCTAGGCCACGTAGTAAACAAGGATGGGATTCATGTGGATCCATCCAAGGTTGACTCGATCAAGAACTGGCCTGCACCCCGTACACCAACAGAAATCCGCCAATTCTTGGGTTTGGCAGGATACTACAGAAGATTCATCAAGGATTTCTCAAAGATTGCGCAACCTCTCACTTCACTGACTCAGAAGGGTGTCATCTACCGTTGGGGTGATGCACAGGAATCTGCTTTTCAGCACTTGAAAGATAGACTTTATAGCGCGCCTATCCTCTCATTGCCCGAAGGCACAGATGATTTTGTAGTTTACTGCGATGCTTCCATCCAAGGACTTGGTTGCGTGTTGATGCAACGTGATAAGGTCATTGCCTACGCATCACGCCAACTTAAAGTTCACGAAAGGAACTACACTACGCACGATTTGGAATTGGGAGCAGTTGTATTCGCGCTTAAGATATGGAGACATTACCTATGCGGTACCAAGTGCACCATTTACACTGATCACAGGAGTCTCGAACATATCTTCAAATAAAAGGAGTTAAACATGCGACAACGTCGATGGGTTGAGCTCTTGAACGATTACGAATGTGCGATCAAGTATCATCCGGGCAAAGCCAATGTTGTGGTCGACGCCCTCAGTCGAAAGGATACTCTACCTAAGCGTGTACGTGCGTTACAACTTACAATCTAATCTAACCTTCCCGCTCAGATTCGCGAGGCTCAGGTTGAAGCGTTGAAAGCAGAGAACATCAGGGCTGAATCCTTACGAGGATCGAGGCAGCGGCTAGAACAAAAGGAAGACGGTGCCTACTATGTTAATGGACGCATCTGGGTTCCACTTTATGGGGGATTACGCGAGCTTGTGAAAGATGAAGCACACAAGTCTCGTTATTCGGTACATCCTGGTTCAGATAAAATGTACCACGACCTCAAGACTACGTATTGGTGGCCTGGCATGAAAGCCCACATCGGAACCTACGTCAGTAAATGCTTGACTTGTGCTAGGGTCAAGGTCGAGTATCAGAAACCATCAGGCCTACTCCAACAACCAGAGATCCCGAAATGGAAATGGGAGCAAATTTCCATGGATTTTGTTACTGGCCTGCCTAGATCCCAGCGCGGAAATGATACCATTTGGGTGATCGTAGATCGACTGACCAAGACTGCACATTTTCTGGCAATCAAGGAAACGGATAAGTTTTCTACTTTAGCAGACATCTATCTAAAGGAAGTAGTATCAAGGCACGGAGTGCCAACCTCCATCATTTCTGATCGTGACGCGCGTTTTACTTCTGAACTGTGGCAAGCAATGCACAAGTCTTTTGGCTCACGTTTAGATATGAGCACCGCTTATCACCCACAGACGGATGGGAAATCTGAGTGCACCATCCAAACCCTTGAAGACATGCTTCGAGCATGTGTAATCGACTTCGGAAATGGCTAGGAAAAGCACCTCCCGCTAGTGGAGTTTTCATATAACAACAGCTACCACACCAGCATCCAAGCCGCTCCGTTCGAGGCATTCTACGGACGCAAATGCCGATCACCTCTCTGTTGGGCAGAAGTTGGTGACAGCAAAATCACTGGCCCGGAACTTGTGGTAGATACCACCGAGAAGATTGCCCAGATACGGCAATGAATGGCGGCAACTCGTGACCGTCAGAAAAGCTATGCTGATAAGGGAAGAAAACCACTCGAGTTCCAGGTTGGGGATCGAGTGCTACTCAAAGTCTCACCTTGGAAAGGTGTAGTCCGTTTTGGCAAACGAGGCAAGCTCAATCCGCGTTATGTTGGACCCTTCGAAATCACCGAGAAAATTGGTAAGGTCACCTACAGGTTGAATCTACCTGAAGAACTCAGCGGAGTTCACAACCTTTTCCATGTGTCGAATCTAAAGAAGTGTCTGTCAGATGAGACCCTCATAGTTCCTCTCAAGGAGCTCACTATCGACGACCAGCTGCGATTCGTCGAAGAACCAGTAGAGATTACGGATCGAGATGTTAAGATCCTCAAGCATACCAGGATACCTCTTGTCCGAGTTTGTTGGAATGCCCGTTGTGGCCCAGAGTATACCTGGGAGTGAGAAGACCGAATGAAACTCAAGTATCCCCAGCTGTTTAAGAAAAACGCAACCACTACTGAGGCTGAAGCTACTGCAGAATTTCGGGATGAAATTCCAAATCAACGGGGGGATGATGTGACACCCCAGGAAAACCAGGAAACCAACACAACTTAACTAGCTTCCTCAGTAACCACGTGCTAAATTTCGGGATGAAATTCTCTTAACAGGGGGAGAATGTGACAACCCTCAAATTTACATGTAACCGTACAATATATTAATGTTAATTAAAGTGTTTGATGACAGTGCTGAATCATTTAACTGCTCTCTGATTTCTGTGTTATGCTTACATGTATTTGTTAACATACTAATAGTATATAGAAAAGTTACTAAATAGTCCGGTATGCCTTCCTGAGTGTTAAAAATTAAAAACGTTGCAAAAATATACATGTAGGACACTTTACGGATTAATTAAGCACTTTAACAGAACAGTGTCAAACCGAACAACCGGACTTTACCCGGAACATAAAAATATTGCCAAAAACATTGTTTATACTTTTCTGAGCTAGTTAGGGTCCCCGAACACCCTAACACCCGTTATATTACATAACACACTAACAACCTACTTAAAGTCCTAACTAAGCATAACTAATCCTTAACCATCCAATTGAAATCTAACTATAACCCCCCCCCCCATCCGATCGGTTCCCCATGTGGGGACACCCTCCACCATTTTTGATTATTTTATTTGGTGATGCCTAATATCTAGTAAACACATTATACCATGGATATTAGTAAGAAATGGACTATAAGTAAACACTTGGGATCACACTTTCATTCACTAAACACTTCACCAAAAATTGCTTCCTTCCCTCCTCTTGCTTATGTTCGGCCGAACCCACACACACCCATCATCACATTCATTCAAGCTTCATCATTCACTCTAAAGACATACAAAGGTGCAAGGTGACCTACAAGGAGGCTCCGTGCTTTCGGAAGTGCAAGAACCACTCTAGTTTTCTTTTATCCACCACTTTTACGCCTTGTTTCTCCCCTAGCCTTGTGCTAGTAGTAAGTTTCTTAAATCTTCATCTTGTTCATGTATTTGGTGGTTAATAGTTGATTAAATGGTTAAAAACTTAAGAAACTCTAAAAGAACTTACATTGTGGTCTGTGGTCAGAAAAAGATAAATCATTCCGTATTTGTAAATTGGACTCTCGCTGGAATTTCGTAAATTGGACTCTCGATGAATTTGTAATTCTCTCACTGGAATTTCGTAAATTGGACTCTCGATGAATTTTAAATAAATTATTCCATGGACTGTGGTCAGAAAAAGATAAATCTGAGTTCAGTCCGGAAAATGAATTTTTATAAAATATTAGTAATGAACTGGACCCCGATATTTTTACACAACAAAATTTGGAATGTTTAAGACATTCTGTAAAAATTTGGGAATTTTTGGAATAAGTTAACTATTTTATTAAAATGTCCGAAAACAACCCGGTTTTGAATATTAATGCTGAAATGACATAAGTTGTAATTTGCGTGTCTAAATGTCGGGTAGGTTATCTGTGAATGATATAACTTGTTGTATGTGTTATGTGCATTATCGTATGTTTGTTGATGAGTGGGGAATGGATGGGAAACTTATATGGGCATAAACCGTTAAAGTGATGCATGTTATGTGATAGATACGTGTAGGAACTTTGTGCTCTATCTGAAACCACTAAATGACTAACTGGTAATCATACTAGGATGTGATTGACCAACCTTGATTGTTAGCTATTTGTGAGAGTCAAACCGAGCAACCGAGGTGAGTTCACACTTTTCTACAAAGCATGGTAAATTCCCGGTGGGAATGGGAATGGGTACAGGAATAGGGATTCCTCGTCCTTTGGGACGCGTTCAGGAATGTGACTTCCTCGTCCTTGAGACGTGTTCAGGAATATAAATTCCTCGTCCTGTTGGGACGTATTAGACTTACTGGACTAGAACTCTATCCGCGAAGTCCCTCCCTTTTTGTATCGACTTAATCGCCGAGGCTATGGCGAGCGGGTCATTAGTTAATAGCGCTATTAGGTTTAACAAACCGCACACCGTGCCAGTTGGACGGGTGTGTACTAATGGACTATAGCACTTCGGTGGTGATAGAACACCGACGCTAGGGCACAATTGATTTTTATTAGTAGTCGATATGATAAACGAGTCTGGTAGTTTAAAATAATGGGGTAGTTCCCCACGGCCAGAGTGCCGGGCTGGATTGCCAGGGAAGGTGGACATGGGATGGTTAACTAATAAACGTTTTCGAACTATGGGGTAACCCCCACGGCTGGATAGCTGAATGAGATTAATCTACGTTTTTGGAAACAACTCTAAAATGGACAACCAACCGTGAACTCACTCAACTTTGTTGTTGACTCGTTGCTACATGCTTTGCAGGTCGCTAGATGTTTTTGGAGCTTGCACATGGAGGTGGTCGTTGTGGGATGCGAACTGTTACGTCCCGTACTTAATAAATAAACTTTATGATCTTATGAAACTTATGTTTTGGGTCTTTAAAACTTATGAACTACGAACTTATGTTTTGAACTTACGTTTTATGCTTCCGCTGTTAACTTAAAACTGGTTACTGTCTTATGGTCACCAGTTGTATTGTGGTTGGTCTTACTTACTTAATTTCGTTGTTCAATATGATTGGTGGCTCGATCCTGGTCATGTCACGCCTCCAAGCGGTGATGCTCCGCATGGTGAATTTTGGGGGTGTGACAAATTATGTTATGTACTCTTTGTTTCTTGTTTAAGACAATGTAACTCTCTTGATTGATATATAAAACGTAACTTTAATTATCATGGTTGTGAAACAATTAATTCTGTTACAACACTCCCCGACGTTTCCGCCACGTTTTGTTGTTTTACGTGGTCGGGGTGTGACAACTATCATTTAAAATTGCCAAATAATATGGACATTACCAATTGGCTGGTCAAAACCATTAAGAAGATCTTTTGGAATTATTGGGCAGATCGATAAAGTTTCGAATTAAATTCGAGATGATCGCTTGAAAAGGGATGTAATGAATACATATAATATGGAAAATTCCAAAAGTTTTCATTAAATGATAGAAAACTACAATACTTGCCTTAAACAGGACTTTGAGATAAAGTTAAACTACTTGTCCACGCAGGGACGAAAATGAAATACATGTCCACGCAGGGCCGAAAATGAAGTACAATGATATGTCCACATAGGGACTTTTGGAATTTAAAAATGAAATACATGATAGAAGAAAGAATCTTCAATCGTCTCCTTGTTCTTATTCCAAACATTCCTCTTCTTGTTTCACCATATACAACATTGATACTGAAGTCTGGTTGATGTAAGTCCTCCAAATAAGGATCTGTTGCAGAAGTAGAATCTGTAGATTCGATGGTTAAAGAATAATAGGGATCACGAATTGGAGTTTGACTATTATAAACAAGATTTGGAATGTTAAAGTTTGGGGGTAAGAAGTATGGATCTTGAGCATCCACGGGTATTGACTTCATGTATGGATCTTCAGTGTCCACTGGTACAGATTTCGAAGTCTGGTTTATAGTTTCAGAAGGTTTGGTTTTGGGATACAGTTTGTAAAGACCTTTCCTCCAAACTGGTCGTACTGATATCCTAGCCGTCGTACGAAGCTTCGGATTCCTAGGCTTCGGACGAGTGGGACCACCATCAACGGCTTCCTTGTTCAGCGACATTCTCCAGAAATTCATAAAATCGAAAACAATATATAACTTAATAGGGATGAGAGTAACCCTATATCAAAGTCTAGACTCAGAAAGTCTAAGGAATATGCTACTGTGTTATTTGAGATTAAAAACAAAAGGCTAGTGTTTAATTCACTCAAACGTTGGCTCTGATACCAACCTGTCACACCCCGGTCATTCCGAACATAACAACACCCGGTGGGCCCGGTTGGGGAGTATCGTGAAGTAAGATTAGTATCAATATAAGTAAACACAGATAGCACATCGGAAGTCTTGGAGTTTAAAATATTATTACAAACTTAAATGTCCAAATGTTCAAAATAATTATACAGACGGTTTGTAATAAAGATCCACATGCGGATCGAAAATGTAGAAAATGAGATCAACTGACTACTCGGCTATATGCAAAGGAGTTGCAAATTCCTCTTCCAGCATTACCATGAAACTTCCAGCCTATTTACGTATTCTTGCAACCTGTAACTTAGTCTTTCGAAAATACGTCAGTTTACACTAGTAAATACAAATAACCGACACATTTTGAAAACATTTTCAAAAATCATTTTATGTGCACAAGGCACATGACTTTCGTAATGAACTTGGGACAATTCAAAATGATCTTGTATACAGTTTTACATGTCTGTCAATACATATGGGGCCCAGTACTAAACAACGAGACATGATTAACCGACACACCACTTAAAACCACAAAGGGCTATCCCTGATTAACGGTAGGAAAAACATTTTATAATAGCATTAGCATCTGTCAGGTGTATGCCTACACCCCGTGCTCAGTTGTGTCCATTAGTAATTTAAATGAGCTAAGTATATCCAGGACACGGTCGCGTTAACCCCCAATGTTTAAGTTATCAGACAAAACAGATTAAAACGGGTTATGAAGATTTTGTAGTCATAATCCGGCATATGATCCCATACCTGACCAAGCGGTAATAATTTACCGTATCCCAAGCCCGTATCGGGAAAATAGGTTAAGAGTATTTACCTGGGCTAAAACTCGTCTTATAAATGAAAGAAATTATAAATAGCTCAGCCGTAGTCAATTAACTAAGGTTGGTTGCAATTTACCGGAAGGCCCTAGTCTGGAATGATGGTATAAATAACCAATTAGAATGTCAACGGGTCCTATTCAATTCGTAGACTTGGACCGGTTAACTTAGATTATCGAAAACAGTACGATACGCATGATTAAGCTATGACCGGAATAGAATGTCGTTTAAACCCAACATGAACTAAGACTTTCATAATATGGGTAAACAATATACATTCTGGAATTTGAAGTAAAAATGATAAGGATTGACCTGTTTCAGTAAACTTACGTAAACTAGTTAGATAAGTTTAACCGTGCGCATATAAGCAATATCGGGTAACCGAATGAGTCATAAACAAGTTTTATATGTCAATATACTTTAAATTAGTTGTAACATCAGTAGGTTATCAACTTACATGACCATTAAGGTTTTAAAATCAAAATATGCACCATAAGGGCATTTGAGTTATTATGTGACATAAATTAAGAACTTGCATAAAAACTGATATTATGAACATGTTCATTTTGTAAAAATTCTTTAATTATGATATAATATCAGTAATTAATCAAACATGTATGGGTTTTATGATTTAAGACCAAACTATGCACCGTAGGGGCATTTTTGTCATTATATAACATAGTTTGAGAACTTTTATAAAAATCTGAGTTATGATCACGTACCTTCTATGAAAATACTTTAATTATGTTATAATATTAGTATGTAATAAGTTTTGATTGATAGTTATGGTTAAAAACCATACTATGCGCCAAAAGGGCGTTTTGCTCATTAAATAACGTAATTTACGATCTTGAATCAAAAGTCATGTTATTGTCACACCCCGACCACGTAAAACAACAAATCATGGCGGAAACGTCGGGGAGTGTTGTAACAGAAATGCAATGTAAAACAATGTGCTAGCATGCTAAGTAAATATACATAGCAAAAGAAATGCAATGTAAAACATTGTGCTAGCATGCTAAGTAAACATACATAGCAAAACATAATGAAACCATGTACTATAAGTGTACTAATGAACATAGCAAGCATATGATATAAAAACATGGAAAGCATGAAAGTAACAAGTAGGCACATGTGTTTCACCATAAAATGTTTGAAAAACAGTAAAAGAAGGGTCTATGTACTCACTTGAGATTGCTCAATAGTCTTTAGATAACCACCAAGCAATGCTAGAAAGATCACGGAATCAAACGGCACCTAATATAGGTAACTACGTTAATAAACGGACCTAAATCGGAGGATTGGATAAAATGTGGTTTCGTAAACCAAATTAGTGTAAGAACTCATGTAATATGGTTTAACAAAGCCTACATTCTAAAACGCGTTCAGACCCGTTACGACCCGTTTAGGTAGCTTATGCTACTTTAACGCGTCGTTCGCGTAAAACGCGTTCAGACCGCCTAACTAGTCCTATGACAAGTAAAATATGCCTTAACATGTCTAATAATGTTGCCTAATCAGTTTAGATGTCAAAATTTATGTTACATATGCTTAAAATGAATTTATGCGTAAAAAGGGTATTTTGGTAATTTTCCTAAGGCATAAAAACTACCTATCATATAACTAACTAAACGTAGTGACCATAAGGTATAACCTCAGAATATTATTTCCTATACAACTATGGTCACCTAATGTGTTTGGTCGGATCCTAATGATCGACCAAACGGGTCGGGTTCGAAAGTATAAGCGATTGTTTAGATCGCTTACCTTTACGACCCTATATAAACACTAAATCTAAAGTGACGAGCTAAACATGTTAAAACATGTTTAACGAGGTTTTAAAATAGGTTTGGTATCAAGACAAAGGGTCTTTATACCTAAAAGTAGTTTGGTTACAAAATACGCAAGAATACGCATTCTGGCCGAAACTACGACTCGTCACTATGCCTAGACAACGTGGTAATCAGTAGGTATAGTCACAAGAGACTAAAACCATCGTGATTACACTCACGTTATGAAGTTCAAATGAAATTCATGTTGACCATAAACTTGTCAATGCAGAAAGTCAAAAAAAGTTTGACTTTCGTGCTTTAAAACGCATAAAAGAACGAAAGAGGACTTACAACGGGTCCAAGCTATGGAGTTTTGATCCGATTACTCTCAGGTATGAAGTGTATACTCCAAATTAGAGAGCCAAATCAGATCAAATGTGATTTTTGAAGCAAGAGGGTGGGGGTATTTATAGGAAAACCAAGACCGTTAGGATCGTTCATCGAAAACCCAGCTTCAATCTGGACCTTACGTGTGTACCCATGGTTTTAGAATTCCATGGGTACCCCAAAACAAGCCCCTAGTTTCATTAAAACCATGTACAAATGAGGGGAACAGCTGGAACAAGCTGGAAATCAGATTTTCAACTTTGGTCCCTTCCTAAGATAACTATGGCAGATTGTCAATTTTGGTCCCTGAATGTGCAAAACATGGTTTTTGATGCATTTTTGACACGTTTAAGCCCCGTAAATCCCATTTCAAGGCTTTAAAATGAAGTTAAAGTATAGGGAACATGAAACATGCTCAAAAATATCTCAAATGTCGGTTCGTTTGGTCGTACGGTTGCGTTGTTCGGTTAATTACGACGAAACACGAATGAATGCGAAAAACGATCCAAATTACGCGACGAATGGAATTTTATCATGCCAATCACTAAAATAAAATATTTTAATGATTACATAAAGTTTTGGATGTCCGGATGTATTCAGAACGTAAGTTATGCGCGAAAGTGCAAACTTATGCACTTTTTGATGCTTTTAGTCCCTGAATGACCAAAAAGTTTATTTTAGCACACCGAACCCTTCAAAGCCTATATATAAGCTATGTAAGGGATATTTAGGGCATGTTTAACTTATGATCAAGTTCCAAAATGATTGTTACAGTACAAATCGGCATACTTTCGCAGTTTGTCGAAATTAGTCCCTGTAAGCGAATAAACTTGATTTCGGCATACCAAACCTTCCAAAACTTATTTCTAAGTTATGTAAAGGTTATTTAAGGTATGTTAAGACTATGTTGATGTTCTGGAGTGTTTTTCGCTTTAAACTGATTACGTTTACGCATCAGTGCACGTATAACTTTCAAGAAAGCGATTTAGAGCTCGAAATCAAACGAGATTTGATATGTGTTAATGATACACATATTTATACAAATCCCAAGTATGAAATACAATATTTCATTGATTTGTTATTTTTTTGATGGCCATGGAGGCACTGGTGTCACAGTCTCCTCTACTTTAGGAAATTTCGTCCCGAAATTTATTTAGAGGAAACTTGTGAGAGTTTGAAACATGAAGTTGAAAAGATCAAACAATACTGGTTAGGGTTCTGAACTTTTAGTAACTTTAATAATATCATGCTTGCAATGTAAGAGGGACACTTATATACAAGTATATAAAGCGTTATTGGTGCGTCCACCGTACCTCCATTACATTGTTCACATTTCGTTATTGTTGCCACTATAGGTTCTTACACATAATAAATCTTACTGGGCTCCTGTGCACTGAATTTCATAATTATGTACGTGTCCATAATTACGTAATTCCTTGCATAGTCCGCACAGTGCATTTTATAACGTGTAGGGGAAAACCAAATGAATAAACTTGCGATGAGTGTGACTAGACCACCATAGGATCCTTGAAACCAATAAATGATCTCTTTAAGTAGACCACCAAGGAGTCTTTTCAGCTATAGCATCACATGTCATTCTTAACCAGATCCTGAATCGATCTTTCTGACAAGACCATTCAAGGGGTCTCTTTGAATTATGGAATGGTACTATATAATCCAAGGGTCTTAACTATTACGTAGAAGCCCATTAAGGATTTAAGGTAGTACCTTTTGAATATCCTACTATGAATCCCTCATATGAGGATATGGAAGATTCTACTAGGATTTGGATAACGAATATCCAGAGTACACAAAAACACAAAACATAAAAGAAAACATATAACACATAATCACAAAATTGTTTAACTTGATTTTAAATTTGTTATCATTTTGTTAATTGAGCACATGTATTCAAAGCACACCGGGAATCCAATCCGTGGATTTCATTTGGCACTTTAAATATTTTCAAGAATCTAACTATGAAGATAGGAAGATTTTAAAAAGAAAATTCGATTTCGATTACAAGGAATCGTAATATTCGAATTAAGGTACACAAGGAATCCAATTAAGGACTCCAATTTGAGCGGTAACCATCCACAAGGATCAAATTATGAAGGTAATAAGATCCCATATGGGTTTTGGGATTTGAAAAGCGGGAGGCATTTCAAAACCTTGAACTAGACGTGCTTAAGTCAAAACATAAGGTAAAATGCTCATGAAGTTGAGGTGCTAGATATGCCAAGGCGACATATGAAGCAGAATTTGAAGGTTAAGTCAATGTATGAGGAAAATATTTTTGAAAACCATGCATGGGGTTCTTCAAAAAAAATGTGTTTAATGTTTCTGAAATCTTACATAATACTTTTTGAAATCATAAAGTAGGTGTATTAGATAAGTATATTTATAAAATATTTTAAAATCATGCGAGATGAATTTTGAAATTATGTATAAGGTTTTTGAAAACATGAATGATGCTTTTGAAATCATGCATTTAATATTAAGTAAATATACTATGTTAAAAATGTTTTCAACTATATAAAAATATTTTTGAAATCATGAAGGTTGTTTTGAAAACCGATACTATGTATGTTGTTATGAAAATCAGAATGTAATGGGTATGAGATTGAAAATACCCTCAGTTATCTAACCAAGGATTCAAAGGCACAAATGTGCAAAAAGCACGATTACTCATAATTTCGCTTTATTTCTTGTACTTCGTCTCCTAGAATAAAACGAGTACTTAAAATTTTCGAGGAAATCATGAGTGATCACATGAAAGGGAGAATCACAAGAGTAGTTTGTAAAGAACATAGTTCCTTGATGTAGGTATTATAGGGAAATGCCATACACACATGTAACTACAATTGTATATCAGAATTTGCGAACAATGATTTGTTTATAAACAAAACACATTGTTTCAGAGTTCAACAAAAGAAACAAATGCAGAAGATTCAAATTATTTAAAGCAGCAGCTTCTTCTAATTAGCCAAATGCTCATCCGTGGGTTGGATTTGCATTGACAATCTTTGGGCATTTGTTCCTGAAATGGCTCGTCTCGCCACAGTTGTAGCATGATCCAGGTGGGAAGCGAGTTTGAGCAGGGTTGGCTTGGAGTTGAGTAGCAACAAAATTTGCAACAGCTTTGTTTTGGATAACAAAGCAGCACACGTCAACCAAATGTCCCCATCGTCCACAGTGGGTACATTTGAAACATGGTGTTTGATCTGGGTGATGACGGTTGCATCGATTGCACCATGGGGCAGCTCCCAAGTACAGCTTCCTGGCTGGTGGTGCTGCCACTTGGCCAGGTCCCGTTTGATTTAGTGCAACTGCTGCGGGTTTCTTTGAAGCTTTTCGCTTCCCTGACCTTTTTGAAGGCTTGACTTCTTCTTCCTTTGGTGACTCTTGAGTGGCTTCCTCCTGGAGATGATACATGGCAGTAGCTAATTCAACAGTCTTCAGGACTACTTCGCCTATTCGCTGGGCAATTTTGGCAGTCTGCTCGGATATCTGGGCGTCATTGCGATGAAGAGACATTCTAGAAGAAATGAAAGGCATAGGAAGAAACAAGTGAAATGTTATTAGATAATCAAAACAGAATGGTAATGCATAAAATTGCGATCATTTGTTTGTTACCTACGACAAACAAATGAGATGGTGACAAATTAAAGTAAACGGGTCATATTAATGTATCACTGAAGACATGCTTGCCTATAAGTGAACACTCACCCCAAGAATTCCCAGGTAAGAGTGACTGGTCCGATACTGCGGATTTGTACGAACACTCTAGCCTTAGACAGAAAACTCAGAGTACAGGCATTCACCCTTCCAGTTTGCACGTGTTCACATTATAAGACCCAAACTTTGACGAGATTTTGAAAACTTAAAGGGTTCAAAACCTTACAATAAATCATCCTAGAACAGATGATTGGTTTTCAAAGCAGATTCGAAATTTGTGTTCTTGTTGTGGTTGTCGCCTAAGGATAGGTGACGGTATTGTTTTATGACTAAACGCAAGTAAACTCGCGTTAGGGTCCTAGGAAGGTTATAGACTAGGTCAAAGCATTACTAATAACCTAATTCCCTATAACCATGAGCTCTGATACCAACTTTTTTGTCACACCCCGACCACGTAAAACAACAAATCGTGGTGGAAACGTCGGGGAGTGTTGTAACAGAATCATTGTTTCATAACACATGGAAATTTGAAATTTTGTTTTATTGATTAAAAGAGTTACAATGTCTTAACAACAAGGAAGCATAACATAATTAACTAGTCTTGCATCTTTTATTGTCACTAAGGCCCGAGTCTGCCTAAGTGTATCTTGATCAATCCTATGCATCATTTCCTGAAACACATGTGAAAATAAGTACGTCAGCATAAAAATGCCTGTGAGATACATAGGTTTTATTGATTTAGGATTCATGACTTGTAAGTTTAAAGAAAATGTTTAACAAAAGTAATCATGAACTTTGTAAAATGTTTTTGTTTTATAAATCATATAAAAATCGACAAGGAAACAGATGATATAAAAGAAATATGTATGGTTAAATAAATAGTCAAGTAAAATGAATTTGTATAAAATGTGTTGTTTGTAAAACAATGTTTTGTAAAGATATGTTAATTTGTGTAAAATGTAATATGTCAAAATTTGAAATAATTTAAATAACGCTACGATATGTAATATCATACAAGCACTTATATATAGGAAGTACCAGCGGCGTATCCACCATGCTTGTATCATATTACACACGTCTCGTTACTTAAATCACTTACCAAACAAACCACCAATGTAAAAATGTTTATGTATAACTAAATGTAATGTTTTAAACAAATGTTGAAATGTTATTGTGTAAACAAATGTAATGTGGAGTGAATAAAAAGCCTTTATTGATTTAAAAGAATTTACTCGACCCTGTAAGAAAGAAATGTACAAAACAATGCAATTGATAAATTATAATCAAAATTTATGTTTTGTAAAATAATGCATGCTTTACTGATACAAACATCTATGCGGTAATGTTAAACGTCTACATCCAAGCCTTGAGACTGTAGGATAAACCCTAGAACAAAGTCAAAGGTCTACCTAGAAATGTTTTCAGATTCGGTCATTCCTTCCACCCAAACAAACCTAGGATTTCAGGAATGGGAGTTGTCAAGTCCTATGGTACCACTACCTACTACCGAGCGGCATGATCGGTGTTAATGAATGTATTAGTTTCGTTAAACAAACCAAATGTTATACCAAATGTAAGCATGTTTTATGAAAATAATGTACCTAGTATGCTAAGTAAATATACAAGGTAGAGATGTAAAACAATGTGCTCATATGCTGAGTAAACATATGTAACAGAAATGCAATGTAAAACAATGTACTAGCATGCTAAGTAAACATACATAGCGAAAGAAATGCAATGTAAAACAATGTGCTAGCATGCTAAGTAAACATACATAGCAAAAGAAATGCAATGTAAAACAATGTGCTAGCATGCTAAGTAAACATACATAGCAAAAGAAATGCAATGTAAACCAATGTGCTAGCATGCTAAGTAAACATACATAGCAAAACATAATGAAATCATGTACTATAAGTGTACTAATGAACATAGCAAGCATATGATATAAAAACATGGAAAGCATGAAAGTAACAAGTAGGCACATGTGTTTCACCCCAAAATGTTTGAAAAACAGTAAAAGAGGGGTCTATGTACTCACTTGATATTGCTCAATAGTCTTTAGATAACCACCAAGCAATGCTAGAAAGATCACGGAATCAAACGGCAGCTAATATAGGTAACTACGTTAATAAACGGATCTAAATCGGAGGATTGGATAAAATGTGGTTTTGTAAACCAAATGAGTGTAAGAACTCATTTAATATGGTTTAACAAAGCCTACATTCTAAAACGGAACCTATCCTAAGTGCTTATGACCCGTTACGACCCGTTTAGGTAGCTTATGCTACTTTAACGTGTCGTTCGCGTAAAACGCGTTCGGACCGCCTAACTAGTCCTATGACAAGTAAAATATGCCTTAACATGTCTAATAATGTTGCCTAATCAGTTTAGATGTCAAAATTTATGTTACATATGCTTAAAATGAATTTATGCGTAAAAAGGGTATTTTGGTAATTTTCCTAAGGCATATAAACTACCTATCATATAACTAACTAAACGTAGTGACCATAATGTATAACCTCGGAATGTTATTCCCTATACAACTATGGTCACCTAATGTGTTTGGTTGGATCCTAATGATCGACCAAACGGGTCGGGTTCGAAAGTATAAGCGATTGTTTAGATCGCTTACCTTTACGACCCTACATACGCACTAAATCTAAAGTGACGAGCTAAACATCTTAAAACATGTTTAACGAGGTTTTAAAACAGGTTTGGTATCAAGACAAATGGTCTTGATACCTAAAAGTAGTTTGGTTACAAAATACGCAAGAATACGCGTTCTGGCCGAAACTACGACTCGTCACTATGCCTAGACAACGTGGTAATCAGTAGGTATAGTCATAAGAGACTAAAACCATCGTGATTACGCTCACGTTATGAAGTTCAAACAAACTTCATGTTGACCATAAACTGGTCAATGCAGAAAGTCAGACAAAGTTTGACTTTCGTGCTTTAAAACGCATAAAAGAACGAAAGAGGACTTACAACGGGTCCAAGCTATGGAGTTTTGATCCGATTACTCTCAGGTATGAAGTGTATACTCCAAATTAGAGAGACAAATCAGATCAAATGTGATTTTTGAAGCAAGAGGGTGGGGGTATTTATAGGAAAACCAAGACCATTAGGATCGTTCATCGAAAACCGAGCTTCGACCTAGACCTTACATGTGTGCCCATGGTTTTAGAATACCATGGGTACCCCAAAACAAGCCCCTAGTTTCATTAAAACCATGTGCAAATGAGGGGAACAGCTGGAACATGGTTTTAGACAACTATGGCAGATTGTCAAATTTGGTCCCTTACTAAGATAACTATGGCAGATTGTCAATTTTGGTCCCTGAATGTGCAAAACATGGTTTTAGATGCATTTTTGCCACGTTTAAGCCCCGTTAATCCCATTTCAAGGCTCTAAAATGAAGTTAAAGTATAGGGAACATGAAACATGCTCAAAAATATCTCGAATGTCGGTTCGTTTGGTCGTACGGTTGCGTTGTTCGGTTAATTACGACGAAACACGAACGAATGCGAAAAACGATCCAAATTACGCGACGAATGGAATTTTATCATGCCAATCACTAAAATAAAATATTTTAATGATTACATAAATTTTTGGATGTCCGGATGTATTCAGAACGTAAGTTATGCGCGAAAGTGCAAACTTATGCACTTTGTGACGCTTTTAGTCCCTGAATGACCAAAAAGTTTATTTTAGCACACCGAACCCTTCAAAGCCTATATCTAAGCTATGTAAAGGATATTTAGGGAATGTTTAACTTATGATCAAGTTCCGGAATGATTATTACAGTAAAAATCGGCATACTTTCGCAGTTTGTCGAAATTAGTCCCTGTAAGCGAATAAACTTGATTTTGGCATACCAAACCTTCCAATACTTTTTTCTAAGTTATGTAAAGGTTATTTAAGGTATGTTAAGCCTATGTTGATGTTCCGGAGTGTTTGTCACGTTAAACTGATTACGTTTACGCATCAGTGCGCGTATAACTTTCAAGAAAGCGATTTAGAGCTCGAAATCAAACGAGATTTGATATGTGTTAACGATACACATATTTATACAAATCCCAAGTATGAAATACAAAATTTCATTGATTTGGTATTTGTTTGATGGCCGTGGAGGCACAGGTGTCACAGTTATGAACAAAATCATAATACCAAAATATGTTAATTATATTAACCTATCAGTAGGTAAATCATTTGCAAGTTCGTTGTTGATTAAAACCATGTTTTATGCAAAAAGGACATTTTGATCAAAGTTAGGCATATTATAAAAACTTGCATATAAACTCATAATCAGATTATGATCATGTAGTATAACCTCAGAGGGCTATCCTACATTATAATACAATCATAATGCAACTTAAATTCAATAGCTAACTAAGCTAAATCGGGTCAGAATCGAAAGTCAAAACAGAAGTCAAACTGCTCGACTTTCGGTTGCGAACCGACTCTACAACTGGAATTGACGGGCTGAGCATGTTTACATGATCTAATATTAATTACCAACTTATTTAAGTGTCAAAACATGTGTTATAACAATTATATAATCAGTTTACAAAGTTTACAAAAAACTGACCGTTTGACTTTTTAAATAACAAAACTTTGACCTGTCAATTGACCTAGTTAACGTGATTTTCAGGAGGTGCCCTTTTGAGAGATTACCACCTACCTAATTACGATCACGTAGCCATGTTTGAGTCGAACAATGGCTGGACCGTAATGGTCTAAACCGAAAGTCAAAGCAAAAATCAATTTTTGCTTGACTTTTGGCTATTAAAGCCTATAAAACGAAAATGCAAGGGATAGGAACACTTACAAGTAATCCTTGGACGAAATAGGACTAAGTTGGATGCTCCTTTCAGTTAGGAACTTCCAGAGGAGGGAGATAGATTGAATTCAAGAAGATGCAAGTTGAAATGCAAGTAATAAGCACCTATTTATACTTGAGGATGTTTGATATGATCATCACAGGTGTTATGGATCACTTGGAGATCAGTACAAGTGTCCCCAAACGTGTCATAAGCAGTAGGGAAACTCATGGTTTCAGAATGGTGGTTTCATGCAACTTTTTTTGGGCTCCAAGCCAAATTTTTGTAGCTGGCACCTTTTCACGGACCGTAGGGGGTATACCCTTTGCGGTCCGTAGAGATTGTATGTGCAGAACAAATCCAGGTCCTTTGCGGACCATAGAGGCTTAAAGCCTACGGTCCGTATACGATGACCAAAATCCAAAAATTCCACATGTATCCATATTTAGTCCCTCCACATTCATACTTTCACTAGTTGACAAAATTAGTCCCTCTCGGCCAATATTTGGCACAAATGATAGTATGGACATTTGTCAGTATTTTATCGAACACGAATTTACGAGGTGTTACACGTTCACATACTAAATAGAGTTCCTTCAAAATCTGTCCCTAAAACTCATTTTGGGCTTTGGACAGAAAGGAAAACTGGTCTTAGATATATGAAAATATGGTTCTGTCTTGCCGAAGCTAAACTTTATAATCCTTTTCTTCAGAAAACTTGACTCTAAAATAGTTAGTTGTTTCTGTATCGGATATCTGGAGAACTCAAAAGGTTATCGTTTCTATTGTCCTTCCCATGTCACTTGTATTGAAGAAACCAAGAGTGTCGCGTTCCTGGAAAATTTTTAGGTCAGTGGAAGCAGTGAAAATCCGTATGAGAATTTTCAGGAAGCAAAAGATGCGGTGGGGGGAGGGGGCTGTTAATGCAACTGCACCAACTCTTTCACACTTAGAAGTTAATATACTAGAAAATAAAGGCACGTCAAATGACCAACACTAAGATAGTGTTGAACCCGATAATCAACTTAGGGGTGATCTAGGTCTCAAAGACCTACTAACTTTGATGATTATGTAACCTACCTGACTGAAGCTGAAATGGATGCCTGGAAGCTTAATGATCCTATCTCTTATAATGAAGCCATTAGTACCGATCGGTCTTCAAAATGGAATGAAGCATGGTTGGTGAGCTTAACTCCATGAAGAAAAATGAAGTTTAGGATTTGGTAGAATTACCCAATGGTGTTAAACCCGTAAGACATAATTGGGTGTTAAAAAATAAACTAGTTTCGAATGGGAACATTGAGCGCTATAAAGTGAGATTGGTTGCAAAGGGCTACACTCAGAAAGGGGAAATTGACTATCAAGAGACTTTTTCACCTGTTTATCGAAAAGATTCCTTAGTAATCGTTATGGATAGGGTAGCATATTTTGATTTAGAGCTACATCAGATGGAAGTTAATACTGATTTCCTTAATGATGACTTAGACAAAAATGTGTTCATAAAACAATATGAAGGTTTTCAGCCTGAAGGTCAAGAACACTAAGTCTGTAAGCTGAAGAAACCCATATACTGGTTGAAGCAAACATCACATCAAAGGTATCTAAAGTTTGATAGAGTCATAAAGAAATAAGGTTTTATGAGGAATCAAGTGGATCAATGCACCTACCTTAAGATGAGTGGGAGCAACTTTACTATACTTGTCCTTTATGTAGATAACATTCTATTGGCAAGTAATAGTTCAGACATGTTGCATGAGTTGAAGCATTTACTTTCACGTAATTTCGACATGAAGGATCTCAGAAAGGCCTCTTACATTATTGATGCGTGTGAAGTGTCGTATAGTTTTAATGTATACTTTAAGCCCTTTAACACTTTTTAGCCAAGTTTTAAATTTATAAAACACGATATTTACTAACACTAAACACACATATGGGCAAGTGCACCCATCGTGAGCGTAGTATAGTGTTGGTAAGATAACGAGGTCATCCAAGGACACAAGAGCTTTTAATACCGGTTTATCCTCAACGTTTAATCAAATCAAAAGTTTAGAAAAAGGTTTTTAACTAGAAAAATAAAACTAACTAAAATGCTGAAAAATAAAATAAAAAATAAAAACAGATAGACAAGATGAATCACTTGGATCCAATTCGTGTTTAGTGTAACCTTTAATTATTTCCGCACTTTTGCACTTTTTAAGAGATTATCTTAGTTATTGTAGTAGGCCCCTCTTCTGAAGGTGACGTTACCCTCAACCCATTAGTTTGAGTCAGCAAGGATACAATCCTAAAGGGTTGGATTATTGAAAGATAATTAATTAAGTTATTAATGCATATTGTGGTAGGCCCCTCTTTTAGAGGTGACGTCACCCTCGGCTAAGTAGTCTGAATCAGCAGGGATACAGTCCTAAGTAGCCGGGTTAAAGTATTAATACTAGTTTACATATGAGGGGATCAAGGAGTTCGGACCCCCGCCATCCAATACCAGTGGGTATTGAAGGAGGTCCTACTAAAGTTGACCCAAGTCCTTGCAGGATCTATACACTGAACAAGGCAAGACTCTTACCAAACCGTTCCCTTAACCCCCACAACCAGGTAGCCAACATACCTCCATATAGACCGTGGAGATATGAATGGTGAAAATCTTTTATTTTATATAGACAGTAAAATAATGCCAAGACACCACGGACAAACGATAAGGAAGACTCACCTTCAACATAAGAAACTAGTTATTAAAGTCATTAATACATAACCAAATAAAAAGTGCGAAAAGATTAAAAATAAAAAGTATTACACCAGACACTTGTCTTCACCAAGTGATGTAATAGACTTAGGCAAACATGGCCTTTGATTGTCAAGAACTCTTACGATCAATCTTGGATCCCGAGACTACTACACACACTCTATGATGGATGATGGATGATGGTGGTGGATGTAGGTTGTGATGGTGGTGGAGGGTGGGTGTAGTGTGAGAGAGGTGGTTTTCCAAGGGTTGGTTTGCAAATGAGCCAAGCACCCCTATTTATAGCCTGAACAGAAGCTCGGGCACGGCCCCGTGTCAATCCATCTTCTTTTTCTTCATTAATTACATTTTGTCTGCATTAGTTGACCACGCCCCCGTGTCCGCTGGGCATGACCCCGTGTGCAGAAGCGTATCTGTACTATCAAGATTTCCTCAGATTCTGTGAATCTTAGAGTTGACCACGGCCCCGTGTCCGTTGGGCACGCCCCCGTGGTGGGTGATAGAAGCTTCTACAGCTTTGTCTTTTCTGCAGACACTTGGGCATGCCCCCGTGCTCACTGAGCACGGGGCGTGTTCATTCTTCTGTTCTCTTGTTTTGCTTTGGGAAGATGCTGTCGAGGGGTCGGGCATGCCACGTTTATCCCTTTTCTTGTATTTGTTGTTAGATTTAGCTGCCTTTTTGCGTCTTTTGTTCATTTGAGCTCATTTAATCCTGAAAATACAAAAGGAAGACAAAAACACACTTTTTCCAACATTAGTACTAAAAAAGGGTTGGTTTTATGCCTCATTTGATGTAATTTATATGTTGCATTTTGCACACATCAAATACCCCCACACTTGAATATTTGCTTGTCCTCAAGCAAAACTCTTTATAATGTGGCTTAATACTCCCAAATGGAATGGGTAGAAGAGAAGGTTTTGGGCTTGTCATAGAGTGTCAGGATTTTCAAGATTCTTTATTAAGTTTTATTTTTATTTAATTACAATCCTATTCGTCATGATTTATTTAAAACATTACATAAGATAAATTACTTATTAGGGCATAACATGCCTTTTTAAAATTCCATTTATATACAAGTTCACATACCTCACGGGGGATCACTCAACACTCGGCCGAAGCTGTATTTTTGTGAAACACTCGAGAGCGGCATGTAACTTATTTCTACCATAAGCTTGCCAAGCAATCAATCCTCCTCCTTTTTAACTATATACCTTTGTAAATATCAAGAGGACTTTTGGGGTGAAGGGTTAGGCTTGGGTTAAAGGTAGGTGGTTGGGTTAGTGGTTAGTAGAAAAGGGCGAAAGGCGTAAAAAGCGTCGGTTTTTGCAAAACATTTTTGTGACTTTTTATTCCAATGAAGCTTTATTCAAACAAGCCTTCTTTTGATGAGCTTTGTTTGTTTATTGCTAACTTCATTTTTTTTTCAACATAAGAAAGTCACACAAAAACCGAGCTTTGTTACTAAAATAAAGGGTTTAAAATGAAAAAGGGTTTTGGTGGGTAAAAGGGTGTTTGTTTTGGGTTAAGAAATGAAAAGGTTTAGGCTCAAAGGGGTTAACTAGGGGGATTTTGCGTAGGTAGTAAAAAAAAGAAAAATAATGGTGTTGAAATAAAAGGTTAGTCCTAATGCCTCCATCATTTACTTACTCGGGTTTAAGTTGGTAAGGACCGGGAATGCATCGTCGTGGCAAGTTCTAGAGTTGTAAGAACCAAGCGGCTATTCACACAAGAAACGAAAAATGAGCATTTAGTTTAAAGATGTGTATTTGTATGCTCAATAAAGGCTCAAAACTCACTTTTTGTGGGAATGGGTTTTTATGTGATCAAGTATATATAATCAAATTTTAACTAGGTTTGTCATGCCGTTTCATAATTTTCTTATGTTGGTTCTTTTTATCACGACACTATCGGTTGTAAATTTGTAAAAATATCACATTTTTTGAACTTTGAAATTCCCAACTTAAACCTAGACAAGTAGAAAAAAGAAAAAAAATTGAAAAAATTTAGGGTGTTTAGCTGTTCCAATAGAGTTTTGTGTAAGACTTGTAATTAGGGCTTGCAAAATTCAAGGTTTTAGCATCCCCCCACACTTAAATTACACATTGTCCTCAATGTGTCCCAAAAATAAGTTTTTAGGTTGATTGGACGTGTAAAAAGGTGTGAAAAAGCAAAATTTTATGTTACTGGGCGTCTGGACACGACCCCGTGGTGTCCGAGCACGGCCCCGTGTTCAGATTGCCAGTAACAGAAAATAAAATAAAATAAAGAAACAGAAGGCTGGACACGGGGGCGTGTTCAATGAGCACGCCCCGTGTCCAGATACCTGAACTGTGCAATTTCTGCAGATGGTTGAGCACGGCCCCGTGCTGAACTTGCTGTAATGAAGAAAAATCTGCGGGAGACTCTGTTTTTGTGCATGGGGTGCTGGTGCAAGTTTCCCTTGGTATCCTTCATCATCTTGAGTGTGTTTTATTCATGAAAATTAAAACTAAACTAGAAAACATAAAACAATTAATCTAAACTAAACTAAGGATAGTTCCGCGGAATGCCTCCGTGGTGTGCCACGTTTATAAGGGTCCTTGGCTAGACCCTCCTTATCGGGTGGTTCTGGCTCATCTTCAATTAGGGGGTTGTCATTGCCGATGGGATATTTCATTGATCGTTCAATATCGACACTTCTTTTGAATGCCCCTAATTGAATGGGTAGATGGTTGTAGTTCCGATTTTTCAATGCTTCGTGAGTTTTTATAAAATGTCGTCCCAACACTAGAGGAGCGTCATCAAGGATGAAAAAGTCGGTTGGGATTACCATTTGATTTGTTTGAACCAAGACATCCTCAACTACCCCTATTGCTTTTATTATTTTCCGATAAGATAGAAAAATGGGTATTTGAAGTGGAGAAAAATCACTAATACTTAACTTTTTGAAAATGTAGTTTGACATTATATTAACGCAAAGATCTTTATCAATTGTGATATTACTAATAAAGGAATTTTGAAAAAAACATGGAACCGGTGTAATGTTAATTTCAAATGGATCTTCTTTTATTAGCGAAGTTTGATCATTTCTTAACTTAATGCTTACCGTTTCATCAACTTTAGTGTTAGTGTTTAACTCTTTTAAAAACTTAGCATGAGTGGGTACTAAACAATGATTTTCGAAAGAAGGTTACAAGAGATTAATTTCTTTGAAATTAGACTCTTCTTGAATTTTAACATTGTCGGACTCACCTTTTTCGTTGTTTAACTCACGTGCCAGTTTTTCACTTAATTGTTCTTCCATTTTTACCTTTTCAACTATCTCTTCTTTATTACAAGTTGATTCTTCCCTTGCGCGGGCTTCTTTTATATAGCGCTAGATAGTTTTAAGGTGTTCGATTATCCTTTCGGCCACAGGTGAAATAGTTGGTGGTTCATCAAATTGAGTTAAATAATTATCATCAAAGCTTGAAGTCGGAAGTTCGATCCTTGGTTCCTCATAGTACTCATATGAGGTAGATGGTTCACACCATTGTTCCTCATTGTAAGTATATGATGGATAAGGGTCGTAACTTGGTTCTTCATAATACTCATATGAGGTGGGTTGTTCACGCCATGGTTCCTCATAGTAAGCATATGAAGGTGAAGGCTCATATCTTGGTTCATCAAAGTATGAGTATGAAGGCTCATACCTTGGTTCATCAAAATATGAGTATGAGGGAGAAGGTTCATACCTTGGGTCTTCATAGGATGTGTATGAAGTGGACGGCTCGTACCTGTGCTCCTCATAGTAGGTGTATGAAGTGGATGGTTGAAATAAGTCACAATATTGAACCGAGTGCGGGTCACCACAATTAGTGCAATAATCTTCCCTATAATCATCCTCCTCATAGGTGTAGTTGTAACCTCCTGAGTATTGATCCATGAGAATCACTCAACAGACCACAACAAAGTCTCGAGACCAGAAAACAAAAATAAAAACGAAAACAGAGGCTGGACACGGCCCCGCGTTCAGTGAGCACAGCCCGTGTTCAGATTCTGTATCTGGGTGTTTTAATTGAGTTTACTGATTTCGTTGAGCACGGGGCGTCTTCATTGAGCACGACCCCGTGTACAGGCTCTGTATTTGGGTGTTTTTATGAAAAATATGCAGCACGGCCCCGTGTTCAATGAGCACGGCCCCGTGTACAGGTTACTGTAAAAGCAAAAACTAACTAAATGCAGAAAAATGCGCGCGTTTTAAAATTTTTTTGAAAAAAAAAACTGATTAGGCCGTCGATTTTAAGCTTTCTTAAAATCCTTGTGTCCTCGGCAACGGCGCCAAAAACTTGATGCGTGTGAAGTGTCGTATAGTTTTAATGTATATTTTAAGCCCTTTAACACTTTTTAGCCAAGTTTTAAATTTATAAAAAACGATATTTACTAACACTAAACACACATATGGGCAAGTTCACCCATCGTGAGCGTAGTATTGTGTTGGTAAGATACCGAGGTCGTCCAAGGACACGAGAGCTTTTAATACTGGTTTATCCTCAACGTCTAAACAAATCAAAAGTTTAGAAAAATATTTTTAACTAGAAAAATAAAACTAACTAAAATGCTGAAAAATAAAATAAAAAATAAAAACAGATAGACAAGATGAATCACTTGGATCCGACTCGTGTTTAGTGTAACCTTTGATTATTTCCGCACTTTTGCACTTTTTAAGAGATTATCTTAGTTATTGTAGTAGGCCCCTCTTCTGAAGGTGACGTTACCCTCAACCCAGTAGTTTAAGTCAGCAAGGATACAATCCTAAAGGGTTGGATTATTGAAAGATAATTAATTAAGTTATTAATGCATATTGTGGTAGGCCCCTCTTCTGGAGGTGACGTCACCCTCGGCTAAGTAGTCTGAGTCAGCAGGGATACAGTCCTAAGTAGCCGGGTTAAAGTAATAATAGTAGTTTACATATGAGGGGATCAAGGAGTTCGGACCCCCGCCATCCAATACCAGTGGGTATTGAAGGAGGTCCTACTAAAGTTGGCCCAGGTCCTTGCAGGATCTATACACTGAACAAGGCAAGACTCTTACCAAACCGTTCCCTTAACCCCCACAACCAGGTAGCCAACATACCTCCATATAGACCGTGGAGATATGAATGGTGAAAATATTTTATTTTATATAGACAGTAAAATAATGCCAAGACACCACGGACAAACGATAAGGAAGACTCACCTTCAACATAAGAAACTAGTTATTAAAGTCATTAATACATAACCAAATAGAAAGTGCGAAAAGATTAAAAATAAAAAGTATTACACTAGACACTTGTCTTCACCAAGTGATGTAAGAGACTTAGGCAAACATGGCCTTTAATTTTCAAGAACTCTTGCGATCAATCTTGGATCCCGAGACTACTACACACACTCTATGATGGATGATGGTGGTGGATGTGGGTTGTGATGGTGGTGGAGGGTGGGTGTTGTGTGAGAGAGGTGGTTTGCCAAGGGATGGTTTGCAAATAAGCCAAGCACCCCTATTTATAGCCGGAACAGAAGCTCGGGCATGGCCCCGTGTCCATTGGGCATGGCCCCGTGTCCATTGGGCATGTCCCCGTGTCCATCCATTTCTCTTTCTTCATTAATTGCATTTTGTCTGCATTAGTTGGCCACACCCCCGTGTCCGCTGGGCATGACCCCGTGTGCAGAAGCGTATCTGTACTATCAAGATTTGCTCAGATTCTGCAAATCTTAGAGTTGGCCACGGCCCCGTGTCCGCTGGGCACGCCCCCGTGGTGGGTGATAGAAGCTTCTACAGCTTTGTCTTTTCTGCAGACACTTGGGCACGCCCCCGTGCTCACTGAGCACGGGCATGTTCAGCCATATGTTCTCTTGTTTTGCTTTGCTTTGCTTTGCTTTGGGAAGATGCTGTCGAGGGGTCGGGCATGCCACGTTTATCCCTTTTCTTGTATTTTTGTTAGATTTAGCTGCCTTTTGCTTCTTTTGTTCATTTGAGCTCATTTAATCCTGAAAATACAAAAGGAAGACAAAACACACTTTTTCCAACATTGGTACTAAAAAAGGGTTGGTTTTATGCCTCATTTGATGTAATTTATATGTTGCATTTTGCACACATCATTATTCACACCGAAATACAACGGGACAGACATAATGGAATTTTGGGATTATCTCAAAGATCTATATTGAACGTGTCCTTACCCACTATAACATGCATCATTGCTCTCCTTCTTTTGCTCCAGTAGTCAAGGGAGATGTTTTGAGTTTGTTCCAATGTCCGAAAACAAAGGTTGAAAAAGGAGTAAATGGGAATGATACCTTATGTGTCAGTAGTCTTATGTATGCTCTAGTATGTACTCGCACAGATGTCTCTTATATTGCGGGAATGCTAGGTTATTATCAGACTAATCATAGCCTAGATCACTAGAAAGCAGTTAAGAAAGTACTTTGATATCTGCAAGGGACAAAAGACTATAAACTGACTTGTAGAAGAAGTGATAGTTTAGAAGTGATGGGTTATTCTGACTCCGACTTTACTAAATGCAAAAATGACAAGAAATCCACTCCAGGATATATCTTTATGTTAGCAGGTGGACCTATCTCATGAAAGAGTCAACAGTTGACCACAACATCCACTATGATGGCATACTACGTTGTTTATTACGCAACCTGTTATAGAATGTTGCTAAAGAATCTAATAACTGAACTCAAAGTAGCTAATTCCATTTCAAGACCATTGAAGCTTTACTAGGATAACTCAGTTGCCGTTAATTTCTCGAACAATAATAGTTCGACTATAGCTGGTTTATTTCTTGATACAAATTACTTCTTCGTATGTGAACGAGTTGAGGAAAACAACCTTTGTATTGAGTATATAAGTACTAAGAATATGTTTGTGGATCCGATGACTAAAGGCCTCCCACCTAAAGTTTTTGAAGAACTGGCTTCGAATATAGGAATTACAAAAGACCATATTTAGTTGCGTATTGTACTTGCTTACGTTGTATTAATGAAATTTCCTTACTTGGTTTTCTTATCAAGACTTTTCAACTTCTTCTTTTTTTGCGGTTTTCTTTTCAACTTGTGTTTTGATTTTCTCCATTTTTGTGAAAATCTTTTGAATTTCTGATGCTGAAATGCTGGTTTCTGGTGCCTTTTCTTTTTGCTTTTGCAGAGCTTTCAGTGCTTTAGTGTTTCTTTGTAACACCTTGTAAAATCGTGTCCAATGATGTGTTGACACGTGTAATGGACCCTGATAAAGTCAAACGTTGACTATGAGGGACTAATTTCGTCAAAATCAAAAACCTTGATTATATAAGGACTAAAAGTGTCATCATGCCAAACTTGTGCCTCTGAATGACCATACACGAAGAATATATTCTTAAACGAGTAATAAATTGGATATAAGGAGCCGTTTATGAAAATAATCGAAAGATTATAAACTACAGGGGTTAAACGTGTCAACATGTTAATTCTTACCTCTGAGTGTCCTTTAACGAACCTAGGGCTTCGTAATGTTCAATTATACTCTCAAGAATAAGTAATAAGAAATTCCCAGTGTTTCGTTATCGTTATGCACAAACTTTCAAGAAGAAGGGTTAAAAGCGTCATAAACCGCGTAAGTTTGCATTTACGCTCATATCTTACGTTCTGACCACACTTGGACATCCAAAATTTTTGTAGACACTAAAATATTTTTATTTTAGTGATCGGCATGCAAAAATACCATTCGTCTCTTAATTTGGATCGTTTTCGCGTCCGTTCGAGTTTCGTCGTAATTAGACGAATAACGCGACCGTACGACCAAACGAACCGACATCCGTGAAATTTCCAAGCATATTTTGTGTCCTCTATACTTTGACTACCTTGTAGAACCTTGGAAAATAGCTTAACGGGGGCCAAATGTGCCAAAAATGAGCTTATGCAAGTACAGGGACTAAACCTGTTAAATTTGAAACTGTTGCTGATCTGCAGGGAGGACGCGGGCCGCGTAGACCTGCCCTCATTTCTACGCGGGGCGCAACAGAAGGCCCAGTTCCAGAAAGTTGAGTTTCAGCAACTATTTGCAAATCCAGGGGCTGTTCTTGCAAGTTCTTTGTGTAATGACCAAGTTGACACCTTAGCAAGGCTTCTAACCACAACCAAACACTTGTAAGGCCAAGATAATTCCTTGGAGAACACACTTACACATGGCATGATCTTGAAACACCTCCTCAAGTATAAATATCCACACCTTTCATTTGTTTCTTTGCTCATTTTCATTCTAACATCTTCTCTCTCAAACTTGGAGCTTTCTAATCTGATTGGAAACTTATTCTTCGTAGAAAAAGATAGCTAGGACCCTTTGTAAGTGTCTTAGCGCTCTCTATAGTTCAGTTTTATGTTTTAAAAACCGAAAAGTCAAGTTATCGTAAATTAACTTTGACTTTCGGTTTAATCACAAATGGTCCAACCACTGTCCGAATTAAGAGTGGTTATGTGACCATAGTTATGTAGGTGATTAACCCTTAAAGGGGCACCTCCTAATTATTTCGTTTGCCTAGTTAATTGTCGGGTCAAACTAATAAGTTAAAAAGTCAAACTAATTAGATTTAAAAAATAATTTAAATACAGAAGTTATAAATTATATTTTAACACTCTAATCACTTGGTAATTATTATTAGAACACGCTAAGCATGTTCAACCCGACAATTCTGAGTTTAGAGTCGGTTCGCAACCGAAAGTCGCGTAGTTTGACTTCTATGTTGACTTTTGGTTATAAACCGAATTAGACTAGTATGCTACTGATTTTAGGTTCCGTTATGATCATAATATAATGTAGCATAACCCTCTGAGGTTATATTATACGATCGTCTAGTAATCCGAGTCTTATGCAAGTTTCCGTTAATATGTCGTACTTTGACTATTATGCCCTTTTTAGCAAAAATAAGGTTTTAGACATCAATAAGCTTTCAAACAACTTAGGTACTGATATGTTAACATGTTTAACATATTTAGATGTTACAAATCTGATCATAAACTTAGTTTGCGTATAATGTCGTAAATTGTGCTTTAAAGTGACCAAAATGCCCTGTAGGCGCATAGATCGGTTTTAAGCATAATTTCTTATACCAAACTCATTGCCTAATGATTTAATATCATAATTAGGATAATTTGTAATATCAATTCAGATTATAAACTGAGTTTATGCACAAGTGCTTGTATTATGTTCTTAAATGACGATAATGCCCTTATAACACACCAAATGGTTTTAAAGCATGTTTTCTTACAAAACCTTTTTCCTACTGATATGCTATATTAAATAACATATTTTGGTCATATAAACCTGACCATAATATTAATTTTCCTAAAAGATCGCACACATCGTCATTTAATGACTTAAACGCCGTTTCGGCGCGTAGTATGGTTTTAAACCATAACTATCAACCAAGACTTGTTACCTACTGAATTTATAAATCATTTTAAATATTTTTACAGTAGGTATATGTTATAAACTCAGATTCCCAAATTACTCTTCAAGACTATGTGTAAAATTACCAAAACGCCCCTACGGAGCATAGTTTGGTTTTAAACTAAGAAACACACATATGTTTGATATCATACTGATATTATATCATAAATAAAGTGTTTTCAAAGAATGTTTATGATCGTAACATCAGATTGTAGTCAAGTTCCTTTTATACGTCGTAAAATGACCAAAACGCCCTTATGAGGCATAGTTTGATTTTAAAACCTAAACGGGCATACAAGTTGATATCCCACTGATATTATAACTTTTTTAAAGTATATTGGCATATGGAACTTGTTCATGACTCATATGGTTACTCGTTATCGCTTATACGCGTACGGTTAGACTTATGTAACTAGTTTATGTAAGTTTGCCGAAACGAGTTTAATCTTATCATTTAAACTTCAAAATCCAGAATGTGTTTAGTTTACCCATATTATACAAGTATCCACACTTGTCAGGTCTAAATCACATTCTATTCCGGTCATCGCTTAATCTAGCGTATCATACCGTTCTAAAACTTTAAGTTAGCCGGTCGAGGTCCATGACCTAAATAAGACCCGTTAGCATTCTGAATTGGTTATATATTACCATCATTCCAGACTTGAGCCACCCGGTAAAAGCTACCCGCGTTTAGTTAGATTGGATACGACTGAGTTATTTTGCTGTGAATCAAGTATTAGCTCAAGTAAATACTTTTAACTTATTTTCCGTTATACGGGCTTGGGATACGGTATTATAATAATACCGCTTGGTTGGGTATGAAATCATTTAATCGGATTGTGATTAATAAATTTACATAACCCGTTTTAATCTATTTTGTTTGATAACATAAACATTGGGGGTTAATACGATCGTGTCCTGGATATCTTCGGCTCATTTCATTTGAAAATGGCCACGACCTATGCACGGGGTGTAGGCATACACCTGATAGATGCAAATGCTAAATAACCCACATGTTGGGGATAACTCCTTTGTTGGTTTTATAAGTGGTGAGTCGGTTAATCATGACCGGCTTCCAAACCGGCCCCATATGTATGACAAACATGTAAAATTGTATACAAGATTTTATTAAAGATTGTCCCAAGTTATAAATGGTTTGTGCCTTGTGCACTTAAATCAATTTTCTTAAACTCTTTTCAAATGAGTCAGTTAATTGTATTTACCAGTGAAAACTGACGTATTTTCCAAAGACTAAGTGACAAGTACTACACATAATAGGCTGGGAGCTGCTCGGTGTCGAAATAGAGGATCTTGCAAATCCTTAAAGATGCCTTAAAGTCTACTAACTTCATTTTATACATTCTGTAAAGATCCACCTGTGGATTTGATATTAAAGGCTCGTCTATAATAAATACTTTGATATTTTCAAACGTTTGAGTTTGTAATAATATTTTATATTCCAAGACTTCTGTTGTTCTATAATTGTGTTAATTGACTATGATGATATCAACTACGTCACGATACCCCCCCCACCGGGCCCACCGGTAATACGTGGAAATATCGGGGTGTGACATTCTTACATTCTTTCAGTCTGTGCCTTTATGAACTCCAATGATTCTGATGATGTCTTCATTTATGCTCTTTGACCTTGTATCTCTGACAGTAACAGATCAATCTTTTCTTCTACAGGGTTCTTTTTGTAGGCCTTGAATACATTTTCTAAAACTATTTCCAAATTTTCTTGTGACATGGGTGGTTCAGGGACATTTGGAACAACAGATGCTCCTTCTAACATACCAGCTGAAAACACATTTGCAGCTGTTTTGGAAATGATTGGTGTACTTTTGGTTTTACCAGAATCTGGTGCAACCTTGAGTATGCTAGAATCATCTCCACCAGAAGTGAATAACACATTTTCACTCTGGTTTTCCTTATGTCCTTGAATCATATCAGTGAATGATTCTCTATAAGTTGTTGAGGTAAACAAATTACCTCTAACCAGATTTATTTGACCAGTTTCCTGATCTCTATCTGTTGAGATCCCAATCTCTTCCTCATTTTCTGATTCAGAGTTGAGATGAATTGCACTTGTAATATCCTCATCAACAACAATTTTTCTATATTCAACTTTGTAAGATGCAGTAATTGAATCTTCTGAGTTTGTTTCTTTTAGAGAAGTATCAATTAAAACCGTATTTAAGAGAGAATCTGTACCAGCAATATGAGATTTATCAAAGTGTAGAACTTCAGTGGCTTCATGTGTTGTATCAGAAATGTGGGGTTCTTCAAAATGATGGTCCTCAGTCTCTTCATGAGTTCCTCCAGCAACATGAAATTCTTCATAATGTTGGTCTTATTTTTCTTGATGAACTTCAAACTCAAAATGAGTTCTATTATCAGGATTCTGATGACTTCCAGCAGGTTCTGAAACTTCCTTATTTTCTGGGGAATTTCTTATCAGCAGAATTTTGTCTCCTCTTGCAGGTTCTGTTTCTGATGTCCAAGACTTTTCAACTTCTTCTTCTTCTGGTGGAGAAGAGTAATTATAGACTTCTTTGTTGGGTTCTTCTGTTGGTGTATCTGATTTGGTGAGAAGTTCTTCATGTTGCAGTCTGTATGGTGAGTCTGATGCAATTAGACACAACATGCTTTCTGGTAACTCAGGAACATCCTTATCTAATGTCCATCCATGACTGGCACTCCAGGGTTTCATTGTGTTTGAATCCAAGCTTGACTACACTTTCCTGAACTTCCAAAATAGGAATTTCTACATTTCTTTCAACAAAAGTTTCAAAAATGAAGAGTGAAATGAACATTGGATATGGTAGATGTGAAGTGATTCTCCCATTTTTAGTAAGAATTGATCTCTTGAATAAATTGAAGATTTATGTCCTATAATCAAGCTTGAACCCAATTATGAGTCCATACATGATTGACAGAATAGCTTGACTCACTTGATCAAATCCAATATTGAAAGCATTATTCCAGGTTTGAAAGTTTGCCATATTTGGTTTAAGAGTTGGATATCAAAAAAATAAGTAGTTGATATTTTGAAAATAGTTTATTCAATCTGCTCTGATACCAATTGTTGATCCCAGATAAAGATACCCAAACTTAATATGGCAAGTGATTTCAATAAATGAGGAAATAAAGTGCAGAACTAGAAATCAGACTTTCAAAAAACAAGATATAGAATTTTTCAAGTGTATTAAATGACTTTGTAACAACAAAGTTATTAGATATTACAGAATGAATACTCAAAGAATTCTAAGTGAAGGGCAATGGAGTTTGTATTGTGTGTATTGAATGCTAAGAATAACTCCTTTAACCCTCGAGGTTTGGCATCTCTATTTATAGAGAGTTCAGATCTGAATAAACAATTGTTTATTCGTTATTTGCTTTGCACAAAGGGACTTTTTAGCATATTCATTGAATCGGTTATTGCCAACTTGCTACTTTTTGGGTTTATGTCAGGCCTTATCTTGAAGACAAGTGGGTCTACCAGAATTTCTGGTGACTACTTACCAGAATTCTGATGATTTTGAATATCAGATTTCTGATGATCAGACTTTACCAGATTCTGATGATAAATACCGGATTTATCATCAGACTTTATCAGAAAGGTTCTATCTGATTGTTTTCTTTGTTTTGATCTTCTGATTCTTAGTTGAAGATGTATCTTTCTTTTCTTCTTTATCAAGATATCATGTAGGCATCTTCTTAGTGATACTCCTTGACTGTATCTTCTTCTTGTGATTAGAATGATCATCTTTTTCTTCAATACTTATATTTAATTATATAAATCAAACGTCAAGGGCTTATTCGTCAGTTTGGTCCTAACTACTTAGGTTTTAAATGATAACTCGGTTAAGTGGGAGAATTTAAGAATATATCTAATATATATTTTCAATGTGGCCATTATTACCATTTATATTATAAATTGACCATTGACTTAATTACCCCTATATCATTAAACGGTAAATATTTGATGGACGTATTTAGCCTTACTAGAGAATAGGGTTTCTCCTTATGTGTATAAATATAGGTCATTAAAGATGGTTTTGGGTTAACATAACCACCACCATGACATCACTCACAAATTATCCATCCCTCTCTCTACAAATGTGATCATTAATATCACATTGGCCATCATAATCGTACACCCTAAACGGGAACTCGACCAGTTAAGAACATGGCTATATCCATCTCCACGATTTCTGGATTAACGGGTACACATATTCTTTCATCTGCTAGTTTCTATCATGTTTCTCTAAGGAATTGATCAACAAGAATATATAGTATGTTATGTTTCTCTAAAAATTGATCAGTTACATTAGTAAAAAAATTATCATCAGAAACCCCATCAGCAGTATTGCCCAACTTGCTACTAATGCACAAGTTGTTACTACAACATGTTACCACTAATGACCAGTTACCACCCACTAACAACTAGTAAAAAAGTGATGTCGTGTACCATAGGGAAAACAATCAAACTCCCGCCGCATAGTATCAATGTCACACCATCGTCAGCAACCATCAATACCGGAAAAACTCGAAAACCAAAAGAAATAAAATAAAACCGAACGAAAAATACACGTAAAAACATTGAACCATGCATGTCTGTTGCGGCGTGTTAATGCGCAAAAATTAGACCAAAACGACAAAACCGTTAAGCGGGAAAAAAGAGAGGTTTAAACGTTGAACCACATACACACGTTGTCGCGTGTTAACTTTAAAACTTAGACCAAAATGTAAAACGAAAAAAGATGTTGGGCTTAAATGTAATTATAAATTTGTAATTATTTTATATAATTATGCACACTAAGCATCGTATATAGCACAACTATGTTCAAAAAATCCACCAAGTCCCACTATACACAAACTTGAATAAATGCCCTCTCCACCCTTACAAATTAATACTATATAAATATAAAATAGTAGTAAGACCCGTGTGAACACACGGGTAGGTTTAATAACGATCGAAATGAAATACTTTATAACAGATGTGCAAACACGGGTCGTTTCTTAGAAAACCATGCATAACATCTTTTAAATAACAAATAAAAGAGAACATCTTTCAAAAAAAAAAAAAAAACAATCAAGTACACATTGTTCTATATTCCTTGATCGTAAATCTTGAAATGTCTCTTGATGCTTCATCACTTACATCAACATTTAGTGTTAGAATGACAAGTTTTTCTTATTTATAGGAAAACCAATACATGTTTAAAAAAATCCAAAATGTACGGATATGAACTCATCAAATGAGTTCGCATTTCAATGTATAATATGCCTAAAAACTTGAAATAAGCAAAGTTGGAGACATATTCAATAACTCAAATTGCATTGTGTCTTAAGTGAACCATTGGCTACTAACCATCCACATAAATAAACAAAGTGAATTAAATTAATTGGTAGTGGATTAACAAAAGTAATTGTTGAAGCAAATTCTAGATACAACAATTTTCAAATCAGCATGAAATGCTACTCATATACATGAAAATCAATAACTGGATAGTAAAAATCGATTGCCAGTGTTTATATAATGTACATGAATAGATTTTATGCCACTATATTCCATCACCAATTTTGAAACACTAACATAATAATGCGCGAAAAGTTGAGGTATAATATAACCACTCGGGCTCATTCAAGCTTGACTCGAGCATTTAGCAAGCCGATATCGAGTAGCTCACTCCATCTCGACTCGAACTTTTAGTAAGCCGACTCGAGCTTTTGTAGGGCTGCCAAAGACAAACATTGTCTAAAAGACCTCGTCCACATCATGCGATCAAACAAGTGTCATTGAAGTAAAAACACAAGAGCAAGCTGCTCAAGCGTTTGGTACTGTACAGAAAAAAAATTGTACATCAGACCAAAACTAATACATGAGTTACCAAATCATGCTAAACTCTCTCCACTGCTTCCATTCCATTTTGATAGAAAGTAAAAATGAATACAACAGAATCATGCTTGTGATCATGATGATGCTCTTGGTGACATTCTGTTTAAAAAATATATATTTATATGATTAAATACTAAAATAAACCTCAAAAAATTATACAGAAAAAAGAAAAGTGATAAATACCATGGCCATGCTCGTGAGTGTGATTCTCACAATGAGAACCCTTTGATGGAACTTCAGAATCAATTCTGCGTAACCTGCAAATTTCCTTTTACCGACATCCCAATTTCTACCTCACAGATTCTACTCTCAACATTCATATGTAATTAGTTTATTACATGACACATGTTGCTCATTCTAATTAACTCTCATTAGTACCTTACCTTTTGAGTATAACCCGCTTGATGTAAATGATTTCAGTGATAAGTCTCACATGATCCACCGTAATCTGGGGCAATTAGTTGTCTCCACCGTGAGCGAACTGCATAATATAAGATTATTACATGAGATGCTTTTTTACTTTAAAACTCATTAATCAGATTTAAGTCTAATGGAAAAGACAAAAATACCCTCCATTTTAAATACATACGTTCAGGGTTGTTACCTTAAATATGGATACAGGTTGCAATGTAAACATCAAGCCGAGTTTGTTCAAAACTCGTTAGATAAACTAAACAATAATAGTTGAATTTTTAGCGAAATTTCCAAACTACCCTTTCAATGAAGTCTGAGGACCAACAATATAGCTTGGTTGTGTGCTTGCATTCCTCAGCTAATACTTGACCGACTAATTATTTATAGAAAAAAATTAGAAACAAAAAGTCTAGGCAAAGATTGTTACGATTTATCCGAACCTATCACAAACATTCCAGTCAATACCACCGACTTACCATTTCGGCCCCTAATGTTGTAATCTTCTTTCTACAAATTGATTTAGGATGATGTGTGCACAGTAGCAACTAAGTTTGAAAATATTTTTTGTTTTTACTTAAAAATTGTTGCTTATCTTGAAGCATCAAGCTGCTGACACGATCTTTCAAATTGTTGCTTATCTTTAACCCAACAGTGGTTTCAAACATCTGTTTGAACTAAGTCAAAACACTGTTTTAACCCAACAGTGGTTTCAACCCACCGTTTCAACCCAACAGTGGTTTCAAACCTCTGTTTTCATCCATCTGTTGACGAAAGTCAACAGATGTATGAACCACTGTTTTATGTTCTAACCTATGTTCACAAGAAACAGAGGTTTTAAAATATAAAACAGACTTTTGCCAAATACATGTTTGACAACAAACAGAGGTTTCAAGGGCGTATTTTATCTACTGGATTTTCTAACATTATATAGATATGAAATCGTATTAAATTAATTTATTACCTGATTCCTTACAACTGGAATACCATTTTCCAATATAATCTGTAACCTCTCGGTATGACAGTAGGTCAAAGCTACTGTCTTGATCTTACCTGCAAACCAGAAGATGATGTAAATCAATCTTCTCACGAATTTAATTAAAACAGAAAGAAAGTAATAAAAATCAAACCTTCTTCTTTTAAATCATATCCCATTCACTAAAATCTTGTACTAAAATCAACCTTTTACATTAAAAAACTAATAATATCAAACTTTAAACATACTTGATCAAAGTATTAACCTTCTTAGTCTGAATATCATATATCTTCTTAACAGCAGCTTCAATCTTCTTCTTATCAGCCCAGATATCAACAATAAACACCAAAGTATTATTATCCTCAATCTTCTTCATTGCAGATGTCACACCCTGACTTTTGCGGAAGCGTATGATGTGTGATTGGTTTAATATCATTGCATTCAATCGTAATAAACAACTACATGATCAAAACGATGTTCATCCATTCATAAAATTTGAGTATTACAAACACTGGTTATTCAAGTTTTTAAAACACAACCTTCGACTAGGTTACAAACCAACAAAAGTGGATGACATCTAAACTTGAAGTCTACTTCTAGTTACGACACCCGCGCCCAAGATCCATCATGTTACCTGAAATACATGTAATTTTGGAAAACATCAACAAAAGTTGAGCGAGTTCATGCGTCTTGTTTGTGTACTGTAATTCTTGTATATCCTTGAGAGACTCCTTTGTAAACAAGTATGAAAAGCGTGTATGAACATAATTGTTTTACAAGGACTTTAAGGCATGTGAGGACATAGGAAGCACTCGCAATGGCTTATACCCTTGTCGATTTTCCTTGACTGTGTCGATTAACCTCGACTGTGTCAATTTCCCTTGACTATGTCAATTACCCTCGACTGTGTCGATTAACCTCGACTGGGACTCCGAAGCACTACTAGGTACTAGTTGTGACCATGAGTGGGGTTCGGCCATACCCGTTAGATCTAACCCTCATCCCTAATTAAGTATTAATGGCATTTCAATATTAAGTCTATGCTCACATGATCTAGTATTTCATAGGCATTTCATACCATTTAAGCATTCGTAACATGTATTTCACCCTCGAGAGTTATAAAACCGAAAACAGGTAAAGAAAAGGGGGAGCATGAACTCACTGTTTTGTGTCTTCAATACTCGTAACTCAAATCTCGTCAGCAAACACGACTACCTACAATGTGCTAGGGTCCATTAGACGAGCGGGCCGTGCCTTGCCTTAGTATTCATGTTTTGAGTTACGTTTCTTTTATGTCTCAAATATTATTTCAAGGTTTCGTGACAATACTTCTCAAGTATTTATTTTCGTATTTCCTTCCCAAGGATGGGAGTATTTCGTACATGTGTATTTGTATTCTCGTATTTGTAGTTTCCAAAATAATATATTTTCAAGTCTTACTTCAGAAAATATATTTAAACTTGTTTTGTCCCAAAAATAATGTATTTCAAGAAAATATACATTTTTCTCAAGAATCATACATCTTCTAAATATTCCAAGAAAATATATTTTTACTTCCAAAAATAATATATTTTTTCTTTGTCGAAAATTTGATATACTTTGTAATAATAACGAAAATCATATTTTCCTTTCTTGTATCCAAATAATATTTACCAAAGATATATTCGTAATGGTATTGTTTTGGATAGTAAATTTCATGGTATTTGTTAAGTTATATTATTTTACTTTAAAATAACATAACTATTTCACCGAGTACACAAATAATCACACAAGTGTCTTAAATATAAAATATATAATTCTAAATATATATTTGTCCATTTTTACTTACAAAAACCAACTTCCAATACTTATGTTTTGTTACAAAAATTATGGCAGCGTTTATATTGAAAACTTATGATCAAAATACACTTGTAAATACTTGTTAGAAATTATTTTTCTAAGTGTTTATATTTTTAGAAAATTTTGCCATAGTTTCCCCTAAAAATGGAGGTGTCCATGCTATTAAAGCATATCATTTTCTTTTCAAAAATCATCACAACAATCAATAATCAATCTATACTTACCAAGTACAAAAATTATACAATATATATAACAACATGAACTTGATCGTTTCACAAAAACTCGTAGTAATTTGGTAGGGTGTTTAGTAGACTTAGTTACCCCTTAAAGTGTGTTTACTTCTTTAAAAATCTCATTCTTAAAGAAACTCGGTGTTTACAACTTGCAAACATTTTCTACAAAAATTATTCTTTTGAACTCTTCTTGTAAATAAAGTGTTCTTACACTTATTTTATCACCAAAAATAGTGTACATTTAAGTAAGAATCGAGTTCTACTAAAAATCATATTTTGAACTTGGTTTTCTTGGAAAATCATACATGAATCTTAGATTCATAAGATTACTAGCTCTCTTTGTTTACTATTTTTCAAGAAATCGTTTTATTTTCAAGTTCATGTTTATAAGTGACGATGATCTTCTTGGGTTAACACATAATCATCCTCTAACTTGCTAGATCATGTGTTTAATCACAATCTAGCAAGCCCCTTATGATGTTCAACATCATAATCTCAAGTAAATAACAATCATGTGTCATGCATGTATTTAAACAACATTATTTCATCCATATATCATCATATGTAAGCTTTGTGTTCATGATTCAAGTTCAAGTCTTTTAGTGTTCTTGTGATTTATAACAATGTACATCTTTTTAACCAATAAAAAGAGAAGTAAAAACTAGTAACAAGAAGCTTACAACTAGCTCAAAGGCTAGGGAAGATCACTAGAGAAATAGATGATGAAAATGGATGATAAAAGCAATGGATGAAGGTTCTTCAAGTTCTTCAAGCACCAAGCTCCATGTAACACCTTCTAGTACTTGGAATGAGCTTAAAAATGGATGGATGGTGGTTGCAAGGTGGTGGTGGTGTGTCACACCCCAACCGATGTCGTAAACATCGGGATGAGACGAAGTGCGTAGATTGCAAGAGACTTCATAACACTATATGACAATATTAATTTAATTCAAATTACATTTCAAGACTAATTGTCATACAAGATTCAAATAAAAATAAAAACATTGTTTCAAATTGTAACATAACATCAAAAGATAGATTAATCTAGGTGTGTATCTAGTCCACCCTAAATATTGTTTCATCTTGTAACATCACTTCATCAATTAACCTGCAACATGTATTAAAATAGAGTTCAATGCAAAAGCAAAGGCGAATATACAAGTTTTGTTACATAGCATAAATAGAATAAAAAGTGCTCATATCCAACATGATTCATAATATGCGAGTACTAGTATGCAGATATGGCGTACAATATGTTCAAACCCGAGTATACAACGCGTTAAAATAGCCTAATCCCAATAGAGTAGCGGGAGGTAACATGTTTAACTTAACAATACCCCAAGTCAAACGGGCGGTGCGTTAATCCTATAGCGCTATAATTGTTAAGGGAGGCTAGCAAAGTTAATGAGCATATATCGACCAAATAGTTTACATAGCATACGAGAATAACAAGTATCACACATAGTTTGATGTTAAGCATGGATAGAGTATGTTTAAAAATGGTTTGAGTATCATTTTGTATAATGTACATGTTGCATCCCAAAGTGATAAAAGTGAAAAGGGATGGAGTATACTCACGGTTTTTGCAAGCTTTCCTACTTGATATTCCGTGAGTGTTAGTTGTTTAGTTTGGAGCACCTTGTCCTCCTACACAAGGAAACATAGGTGTGTGAGTTTGGGGAAATCGGAAGATTATAGATTTGGAGTCTAAAATACAAGAACATAAACATAAGAAAATATCCATCCATTACATATGATGTTTAGATGGTGTACTTACTAACTTGATAATGTCCACTTGTTCATCATCAAGAGTTCGGTTTATTCGAATATTATATAAGTATTACATAGGTTATAATATATCACATATGTCAAGTATGAGGTAGAAGACTAAGGTCTTCATTTAGGCACCTCTAAGTGTCATAGAAGTCATACATGAGGTAGGAAGAACAAGCTCCCATTTAGGTACCTCCATTGTTCACCACTACACTTGATGTAAAAACATTCAAGGAGGGTCTTGAACTTACATAAGAAATGAAATGCAACAACTATTCTATGCGAAAACATCAAGAAGTGAGTAGATGTCTATGAAAGATAGCCCAAGCTAGTCTAACAATCACACTTACATCAAACTTCAAGCTTGAACACTTCTTGTGGGTAAAACCCTAACTAAAACAAAATGTTTGTGAGGTTTTAACCTCTGATTTAACATGTCTCAACCTTGTTTTTAAGCCTAACTAACCATAGATGAGGTTATAAGCATTAGGACATAGGTTTGAGATGAGAAAACTCAAGTTTGGTTAAGTTTAACAAAGATTACATGAAAACAAAAACAATCAGTGGACTTTGGAGCCTTTTTTCCGGTGTTCCAGGGACTTGTTTACTGTGAAAAACCGATGGAATCGAAGCTAAGGTCAAACCAAGCACATAGGAAAAAGAATGGACTAAATCAGACAAGAAATGAGTGAGTTTTGCTCACTTTTGTGAAGTAGGATGATTCTGCTCGAACACTGATTTACAGTTGCGTTTTTGATGATTTGAGAGTGATTTGGATGAGTTTGCAAAGTGATTTAAGCTTGGGAAAGGCTTGGTATTTATAAGGGAGGATTAGGGTTATGTTAGGTGAGTATTAAATGTTAAAAGAATGAGTTTAAAACTAAAAAAAAGCCAAAATCGCGCTCAAAAGTGGAGCTGGCCACCTTTCTGCGCGCTGATCTTGCTGGTGGGCCGCGCTGAAAGTGTGGTTAAATGATTTGAGGATGTTAAATGGTTCGATGAGAAGGTCCAGCTCGGCTGGTTATGCGCGCACATGGTGAAACGGTTGGCCCGGGTTCGATCCCTGTGGCCAGCGTTTTTTTTTTTATGAATTAATTCTTTTTTTTCTTATAACCTTAAACTTTCAGCTATTTATACAAATAGTCCCCAAGTTTAAAGTTTCAGTAATTACTCCAACACCCCTAGACTTTAATTAAGACACAAGTTATGTTATCTTTTTAAGGAACTAACTTTGTATTTTAACTAACTAAGTTAGTTTATTTACTAGCTTTAAAAGCTAACGGAACTAAATAAATTTATTATAAAAATAAACTTTTAAGTTGTAAAATTAATTAATTTAATCATTTTAAACAATTTATAAACAACCATATTTATAACGAAATAAGGATAAAAAGGTTTTTCGACGATTAATCACTTCGCGAAACTTTCGAGTTTCATCGTTTTACGAGTTTCAACTAGTTTAACAAGCATCGAGCGTAATAATGAATCAAAAGTCTTGAATAATACATCGTTCAAACGTGAAATTTGAATACCAATAGCACATAAGTCTAATATGAATACACAACATGATTTAAATAACTTAGTTTTCATTATGATCATTAGTCTCGAATTACAAAAGAAGCGAAAGTAGATTACAAAGAGAGTACAAGAGTCTAAATATGGAAAGTACAACATGACTTGCTAAAATAAGAAAGTGCGGAAATGCGGAGCGTTACAGTCTCCCCTCCTTTAGGGAATTTCGTCCTGAAATTTAGGAAGAAGTAGCGAAAAGATATGGATACTTCGTCTTCATATCACTCTTAAGTTCCCAAGTGAATTCGGCGCCACGTTTTCCTTCCCATCGAACCTTGACGATAGGAATTTTACTGCGCCTCAACAACTTGACTCCTTGATCCATGATTTCGACGGGTTTTTCCACAAAATGCATGGTTTCGTTGACTTAAAGATCTTCTAGGGGAACTTGAAGTCCTTCTTCAGCGAGACACTTCTTTAGATTCGAGACATGAAACGTTGGATGAACGTTGTTGAGTTCTTGAGGTAAATCGAGTCGGTAAGCCACCTTGCCAATCCTTTCGAGTATCTTGAAAGGTCCAACATAGCGAGGGGCAAGTTTTCCTTTTTTACCAAAACGAACCACTCCTTTCCAAGGAGACACTTTGAGTAGAACATGGTCACCAACGTTGAATTCCAAAGGTTTGCTTCTCTTGTCAGCATAGCTCTTTTGTCTACTACGAGCCTTGAGTAGATTATCACGGATTTGAAGAACCTTATCCGTTGTTTCTTGTATGATTCTGTGGCCAGTAAATTGTTTGTCACCAACCTCGTGCCAGCTTAAAGGAGATCGGCACTTGCGACCGTACAAAGCTTCGAATGGAGCCATTTGAATACTGGAGTGGTAGCTATTGTTGTACGAGAACTCGATCAAAGGTAAATGCACATCCCAACTACCACCAAAGTCGATGACACAAGAACGGAGCATGTCCTCTAGGGTTTGAATAGTACGTTCAGTCTGTCCATCTGTTTGAGGATGAAAGGCCGTACTGAGATTTAAATGAGAACCCATAGCGGACTGGAAAGTTTGCCAGAGGCGCGAAGTAAATCGACCATCACGATCGGAAATGATTTCGAGAGGAATACCATGACGGCATATGATTTCGTCAGTATAGATGCGAGCAAGTCGTTCAACCTTGAAATCTTCACGAATAGGAATGAAATGAGCAGACTTGGTTAAACGATTGATAATTACCCAAATACTATCGTGACCAGAAGGTGTACGAGGGAGTTTGGTTATGAAGTCCATCGCAATGCTATCCTATTTCCAAACGGGGATTTCAGGTTGCTCGAGTAGACAAGAAGGTCGTTGATGCTCGGCTTTAACTTTCTAACAGGTAAGACACATTGAAAAGTATACGGCAATGTCTCTCTTCATACCGGGCCACCAATAGGATGTACGTAGATTATGGTACATCTTGTCAGCACCAGGATGAATTGAGTACTTGGATTTGTGTGCCTCGTTCATAATGAGATCACGAAGATTGTCGCGATCTAGTACCCAGATGCGATCACGACAGTAAAGCAGACCATCAGATTTCGAAGCGAGTAGGTCTTCAGTAGCTCCACGTATTTCTACGGATATGGAACCTTCATTGATAGACGAGTATTGCGCTTCACGAATGAAATTGTGAAGATCGCACGAGATATGAAAACAACGAATATAATCTACATGAGTCTTACGACTAAGTGCATCGGCCATGACATTTGCTTTACCAGGGTGGTAGCGAATCTTGCAGTCATAGTCGTTAAGTAATTCCACCCAACGTCGCTGACGCCAAATCTTTAACGCAAAAACAACTGCGCCAAGCTCGAGGTCATGGGTAGTATAATTTTTCTCTTGTATTTTGAGTTGACGAGAGGCATAAGCGATGACTTTGTCTCGTTGTATGAGTACACAGCTAAGACCACGATTTGAGGCATCGCAATACACCACAAAGTCGTCATTCCCATCGGGAAGAGCGAGGATAGGGGCGTTACAAAGAAAGTCTTTGAGAGTCTGAAAAGATTCCTCTTGCCCAGGACCCCAAGCAAAAGGTTTCTCTTTTTGAGTCAACGAAGTGAGAGGAACATCGATTTTTGAAAAGTTCGAGATGAATCGGTGGTAATAACCCGCCAATCCTAAGAAGGAACGGACACTGCTTCGATTTTGGAGTGGTCAACATGGATTCCCTTCTCACTAACAACGTGTCCAAGGAATTGGACTTCTTTAATCCAAAACTCGCATTTAGAGAACTTAGCGTATAAGCGTTCGACATGTAAGGGCTCGAGTATGAGGCGAGATGAGGTTCATGATCGGCTTGAGATTTAGAATAAATGAGAATATCATCAATGAAGACGATCACGAAGCGATCCAAATAGGGCTTACAAACACGATTCATAAGATCCATGAACACGGCGGGTGCGTTGGTCAAACCAAAAGGCATGACCACGAACTCGTAGTGTCCATAGCGAGTGCGGAAAGCGGTTTTGGGGATGTCCTCTTCGAGAACACGAAGTTGGTGATAACCAGAACGAAGATCGATCTTGGAGAAACAGGTAGCGCCTTGAAGTTGATCAAAGAGATCGTCGATACGTAGAAGAGGGTATCGATTTTTTATGGTGAGTTTGTTAAGCTCACGGTAGTCGATGCACATGCGGAAAGAGCCATCCTTCTTTTTGATGAAGAGCACAGGAGCACCCCAAGGTGAGGTACTTGGACGAATGAAGCCCTTATCGAGGAGTTCTTGAAGTTGCGTAGATAATTTTTGCATCTCAGAAGGTGCAAGATGATAAGGAGCTTTGGCAACAGGAGTCGCACCAGGTACGAGGTCAGTATGAAAGTCAACAGATCGAGGTGGAGGAGGACCAGGCAAATCTTCAGGAAAGACGTCAGGGAAGTCGCACACCACTGGAAAATCACTTACACTTTTTCCCTTGCCCTTTTCTTCCACAACGTGGGCTAAAAAGGCAAAGTACTATTTACATAAGTATTTATTCGCTTGTGTGCAGGACATCAACTTCAGTCCCCTTGAAGGTCGGTCTCCATAGACGTGCAAAACATCGCCAGATGGAAGGGATAAACGAACGTACTTCTCGTGACAAGCGATTTCAGCAAGGTTCTTCTGAAGCCAATCCATGCCTATGATGATGTCGAAACTACCCAGTTGCATAGGTATGAGGTCAATAGTAAAAACGTGCTCGTTAAGAGTAAGACGACAATCGAGGAGAACGGAATTGACTAAGATGTATTTGCCATTGGCGACTTTAACGGAAAACGACTTTGGTAGCTTAGAGCGTGTGCAATTTAACAATAATTCGAATTCTAAGGACACAAAACTTTTTTCCGCACCAGTATCAAACAGTATCGAAGCATAAAGATGGTTAACAAGAAACGTACCGTTGGCGACATCATTGTCGTTGCGCGCTTGATTTGCGTTCAGGTTAAAAGCGCATCCACGAGGAGGTTGTTGTTGCTCTTGATTCCATTGTGGGCATTGAGGACGAAGATGATTAGTATCCCCATATTTGAAACAAGCCCTAACTGGTCTTGCATTTTGAGGAGCAGGTGGAGCTTGTTGTGCTTGCTGAGCTTGTGGTGCTTGTTGTTGTTGGTTGCTGCGGAAATACGCGGTATCGTGCCCATAACGGTTGCAATTGGTACAATGGCGACAGTTGGCATTGGGGTGATGGTGATAGTTACAAGTGGAACAATTGGGGTGAATCCCAGTGTACAACATTCGAGTGTTATCAGGAGCAACGGGATTTAGGTTAACGGGTGGCACAATCGCATTGCAAAGAGGGTTCGATTGCTTTCGCTTCTTCCCCCTATTGCTACTCGACTGTTGGGTAATTTGGTTGGCTGGCTTGGATGAAACGGGGTTTGCGGCTTGCTTATCACGAATGCGATTGTTGTTTAGGGAAGCGTCCAAATGGTATACAGCTTCGATATTGTCGAGTTTGGCTGCCTCGATCGTATCACGCATGCTAGAAGGTAACCCATTGATGTACTTCCTTATCTTGCGTTCGGTGGTCATAAAGAGCTGAGGAACAATGAAACTAAGTTGCTTGAAGCGAGTAGTGTAGGCTAGGTTCTCATCACCCACTTGTTTTAGAGGCCAAAATTCTTCTTCCAACCTTTGTTGCTCATGCGGAGGGCAAAATTCTTCCATCATGAGGGTCTTGACTTCTCCCCTGGGCAAAGCATAAGCCTCTTCATTCGAACGGATGTTCCTTTCGTTCGTCCACCACTCGAGAGCTCGGGCTTGGAATACCCCAGTCGCACTACGCGTTTTGAGCTCTTCAGGGCATTCATTGTTGATGAACGTGACCTCCATGCTATCAAACCACTCGAGCATGGCAGTCACCTCATCGTTTCCCGTGAATGGCCTGGGGTTGCATGACGAAAAGTGTTTAAAGTTAAACGAAACGGGCTTGCGTGCTTCAACCTTATAGTCGACGGAGGAGTGTGGAGTATCGGAAGCTCGAATTTCGGTAACGACCTTTGGGACGATGCGCCCAATTTGGTTGGCCAGGAAAACCATCATCCTCTTCTTGGAACGGGACTTTGACTTCTTAGACGAGTTGGAGTGACGAGAAGACATCTAAGATTCAAAAGAACGAATAGGTGAGACTTGATCATAATGTTTGTTTAAGAAAATTGTTTTCATGAAATGATTCATTTAGCATAAAGTGTCACATAGCATAAAGGGTTCAATTTGATTCACATAGCATAAAAGGTTTAAACGTCTCATATAGCATAATCATGAATTTCACATAGCATAATATGAATAAATGAAAGCATCGTAAATTTAGTTTGTTCACGAGAGATTACTATTGTTTTTTATTGCGATAAACGTGCGAATTGAGTAAAAAGTTCGAAATGAATGAACGTTCAAGTATAAAATCACATATAAATTGAGATACATAAAAGAGAGGCTCAATAAAACATTGGATTGTTTCGGGTAGAGAAACGTCGACTATTCCAAAGTGGGTCGAAAGTTCTTTCGAATTAGAGGAAACGTGCTTTGGCCTATAGGTAAGATACTCTCGTCGAGAAGCGATTAATGGTATCTTACCCTTCCAGTTACTACACGTCTCTAATCGATTGATTCAATCGGGACTTTTACGAGATTGAAAATCGAGGAATGGGACTTAATCGATGAGATGCGGGTTTCACCCCTAACTTGACGATTTCGTACCCTAAATGTGGTTGGTACTCATTGGGTCAAAATATAATTTCGACACTTTGACGAGAGGATTAGTATAAGGGAGGATTAGTATAATTTTTCTCATGTATTTTGAGTTGACGAGAGGCATAAGCGATGACTTTGTCTCGTTGCATGAGTACACAGCCAAGACCACGATTTGAGGCATCGCAATACACCACAAAGTCGTCATTCCCATCGGGAAGAGCGAGGATAGGGGCGTTACAAAGCAAGTCTTTAAGAGTCTGAAAAGATTCCTCTTGCTCAGGACCCCAAGCAAAAGGTTTCTCTTTTTGAGTCAACGAAGTAAGAGGAACGGCGATTTTTGAAAAGTTCGAGATGAATCGGTGGTAATAACCCGCCAATCCTAAGAAGGAACGGATTTCAGATGGAGATTTAGGTGTGGTCCAATTCTTCACTGCTTCGATTTTGGAGGGGTCAACATGGATTCCCTTCTCACTAACAACGTGTCCAAGGAATTGGACTTCTTTAATCCAAAACTCGCATTTAGAGAACTTAGCGTATAAGCGTTTGACACGTAAGAGCTCGAGTATGAGGCGAAGATGACGTTCATGATTGGCTTGAGATTTAGAATAAATGAGAATAAGATCCATGAACACGGCGGGTGTGTTGGTCAAACCAAAAGGCATGACCATGAACTCGTAGTGTCCATAGTGAGTGCGAAAAGCGGTTTTGGGGATGTCCTCTTCGAGAACACGAAGTTGGTGATAACCAGAACGAAGATCAATCTTGGAGAAACATGTAGCGCCTTGAAGTTGATCAAAGAGATCGTCGATACGCGGAAGAGGGTATCGATTTTTTATGGTGAGTTTGTTAAGCTCACGATAGTCGATGCACATGCGGAAAGAGCCATCCTTCTTTTTGACGAAGAGCACAGGAGCACCCCAAGGTGAGGTACTTGGACGAATGAAGCCCTTATCGAGGAGTTCTTGAAGTTGCGTAGATAATTCTTGCATCTCAGAAGGTGCAAGACGATAAGGAGCTTTGGCAACAGGGGTCGCACCAGGTACGAGGTCAGTACAAAGTCAACAGATCGAGGTGGAGGAGGACCAGGAAAATCTTCAGGAAAGACGTCAGGGAAGTCGCGCACCACTGGAACATCACTTACACTTTTTCCCTTGCCCTTTTCTTCCACAACGTGGGCTAAAAAGGCAAAGTACTGTTTGCGTAAGTATTTATTCGCTTGTGTGCAGGACATCAACATCAGTCCCCTTGAAGGTCGGTCTCCATAGACGTGCAAAACATCGCCAGATGGAAGGGGTAAACGAACATACTTCTCGTGACAAGCGATTTCAGCATTGTTCTTCTGAAGCCAATCCATGCCTATGATGATGTCGAAACTACCCAGTTGCATAGGTATGAGGTCAATAGTAAAAACGTGCTTGTTAAGAGTAAGACGACAATCGAGGAGAACGAAATTGACTAAGATGGATTTGCCATTGGCGACTTCAACGGAAAACGACTTAGGTAGCTTAGAGCGTGTGCAATTTAACAATGATTCGAATTCTAAGGACACAAAGCTTTTGTCTGCACCAGTATCAAACAGTATCGAAGCATAAAGATGGTTAACAAGAAACGTACCGTTAACGACATCATTGTCGTTGCGTGCTTGATTTGCGTTCAGGTTGAAAGCGCGTCCACGAGGAGGTTGTTGTTGCTCTTGATTCCATTATGGGCATTGAGGACTAAGATGATTAGTATCCCCACATTTGAAACAAGCCCTAACTGGTCTTGCGTTTTAAGGAGCAGGTGGAGCTTGTTGTGCTTGCTGAGCATGTGGTGCTTGTTGTTGTTGGTTGCTGCGGCAATACGCGGTATCGTGCCCATAACGGTTGCAATTGGTACAACGGAGACAGTTGGCATTGGGGGGATGGTGATAGTTACAAGTGGCACACTTGGGGTGAATCCCAGTGTACAACTTTCGAGTGTTATCAGGAGTAACGGGATTTGGGTTAACGGGTGGCACAATCGCATTGCAAACAGGGTTCGATTGCTTTCGCTTCTTCCCCCTATTGCTACTCGACTGTTGGGTAATTTGGTTGGCTGGCTTGGATGAAACGGGGTTTGCGGCTTGCTTATCGCGAATGCGATTGTTGTTTAGGGAAGCAGCCAAATGGTATACAGCTTCGATATTGTCGAGTTTGGCTGCCTCGATCGTATCACGCATGCTATAAGGTAACCCATTGATGTACTTCCTTATCTTGCATTCGGTGGTCATAACGAGGTGAGGAACAATGAAGCTAAGTTGCTTGAAGCGAGTAGTGTAGGCTAGGTTCTCATCACCCACTTGTTTTAGAGCCTAAAATTCTTCTTCCAACCTTTGTTGCTCATGCGGAGGGCAAAATTCTTCCATCATGAGGGTCTTGACTTCTCCCCAGGGCAAAGCATAAGCCTCTTCGTTCGAACGGATGTTCCTTTCGTTCGTCCACCACTCGAGAGCTCGGGTTTGGAATACCCCAGTCACACTACGCGTTTTGAGCTCTTCGGGGCATTCACTGTTGATGAACGTGACCTCCATGCTATCAAACCACTCGAGCATGGCAGTCACCCCATCGTTTCCCGTGAATGGCTTGGGGTTGCATGACGAAAAGTGTTTAAAGTTAAACGAAACGGGCTTGCGTGCTTCAACCTTAGAGTCGACGGAGGAGTGTGGAGTATCAGAAGCTCGAATTTCGGTAACGACCTTTGGGACGATGCGCGCAATTTGGTTGGCCATGAAAACCATCATCCTCTTCTTGGAACGGGACTTTGACTTCTTAGACGAGTTGGAGTGACGAGAAGACATCTAAGATTCAAAAGAACGAATAGGTGAGACTTGATCATAATGTTTGTTTAAGAAAATTGTTTTCATGAAATGATTCATATAGCATAAAGTGTCACATAGCATAAAGGGTTCAAATTGATTCACATAGCATAAAAGGTTTAAACGTCTCATATAGCAGCATAATCATGAATTTCACATAGCATAATATGAATAAATGAAAGCATCGTAAATTTAGTTTGTTCACGAGAGATTACTATTGTTTTTTATTGCGATAAACGTGCGAATTGAGTAAAAAGTTCGAAATGAATGAACGTTCAAGTATAAAATCACATATAAATTGAGATACATAAAAGAGAGGCTCAATAAAACATTGGATTGTTTCGGGTAGAGAAACGTCGACTATTCTAAAGTGGGTCGAAAGTTCTTTCGAATTAGAGGAAACGTGCTTTGGCCTATAGGTAAGATACTCTCGTCGAGAAGCGATTAACGGTATCTTACCCTTCCAGTTACTACACGTCTCTAATCGATTGAATCAATCGGGACTTTGGCGAGATTGAAAATCGAGGAATGGGACTTAATCGACGAGATGCGGGTTTCACCCCTAACTTGACGATTTCGTACCCTAAATGTGGTGTGTACTCGTCGGGTCAAAATATAATTTCGACACTTTGACGAGGGTCCACTAGAGTTGAAATGGAAATTACCATTAAGTTGTGGATTTCATTCCTAGCTTAATGGTGTAATTTCGTGCAAAAATAGTTTAAGGTAGAATGAGAGTCGTTTACCAAATTGTGGGTTTCACGCCTATTTTGGTAACGTCATCTCTTTTATGTTACGAGTGTTGTCAAAATCAAAAGTGTATTCATGTTAGCCTTAGGAAAGGCATATAAATTTAATCAAACAAGAAGTATTGCTAGGAAGCATGTAAGGTAGAATGCATAAGTTTTAAACAAAAAATAAGAGACAAAGTTCTTAGAACAATAGACTAGGTCAAAGCATTCCTACTTTTTCCTAATTCCCTATAGTTTTGGCTCTGATACCAATCTGTCACACCCCAACCAATGGCGGAAACATCGGGATGAGACGAAGTGCGTAGATTGCAAGAGACTTCATAACACTATATGACAATATTAATTTAATTCAAATTTCATTTCAAGACTAATTGTCATACAAGATTCAAATAAAAATAAAAACATTGTTTCAAATTGTAACATAACATCAAAAGATAGATTAATCTAGGTGTGTATCTAGTCCACCCTAAATCTTGTTTCATCTTGTAACATCACTTCATCAATTAACCTGCAACATGTATTAAAATAGAGTTCAATGCAAAAGCAAAGGCGAGTATATAAGTTTTGTTACATAGCATAAATAGAATAAAAAGTGCTCATATCCAACATGATTCATAATATGAGAGTACTAGTATGCAGATATGGCGTACAATATGTTCAGACCCGAGTATACAACGCGTTAAAATAGCCTAATCCCAATAGAGTAGCGGGAGGTAAGATGTTTAACTTAACAATACCCCAAGTCTAACGGGCGGTGCGTTAATCCTATAGCGCTATAATTGTTAAGGGAGGCTAGCAAAGTTAATGTGCATATATCGACCAAATAGTTTACATAGCATACGAGAATAACAAGTATCACACATAGTTTGATGTTAAGCATGGATAGAGTATGTTTAAAAATGGTTTGAGTATCATTTTGTATAATGTACATGTTGCATCCCAAAGTGATAAAAGTGAAAAGGGATCGAGTATACTCACGGTTTTTGCAAGCTTTCCTACTTGATATTCCGTGAGTGTTAGTTGTTTAGTTTGGAGCACCTTGTCCTCCTACACAAAGAAACATAGGTGTGTGAGTTTGGGGAAATCGGAAGATTATAGATTTGGATTCTAAAATACAAGAACATAAACATAAGAAAATATCTATCCGTTACATATGATGTTTAGATGGTGCACTTACTAACTTGATAATGTCCACTTGTTCATCATCAAGAGTTCGGTTTGTTCGAATATTATATAAGTATTACATAGGTTATAATATATCACATATGTCAAGTATGAGGTAGAAGACTAAGGTCTTCATTTAGGCACCTCTAAGTGTCATAGAAGTCATACATGAGGTAGGAAGAACAAGCTCCCATTTAGGTACCTCCATTGTTCACCACTACACTTGATGTAAAAACATTCAAGGAGGGTCTTGAACTTACATAATAAATGAAATGCAACAACTATTCTATGCGAAAACATCAAGAAGTGAGTGGATGTCTATGAAAGATAGCCCAAGCTAGTCTAACAATCACACTTACATCAAACTTCAAGCTTGAACACTTCTTGTGGGTAAAATCCTAACTAAAACAGAATGTTTGTGAGGTTTTAACCTCTGATTTAACATGTCTCAACCTTGTTTTTAAGCCTAACTAACCATAGATGAGGTTATAAGCATTAGGACATAGGTTTGAGATGAGAAAACTCAAGTTTGGTTAAGTTTAACAAAGATTACATGAAAACAAAAACAAACAGTGGACTTCGGAGCCTTTTTGCCGGAGTTCCAGGGACTTATTTACTGTGAAAAACCCATGGAATCGAAGCTAAGGTCAAACCAAGCACATAGGAAAAAGAATGGACTAAATCGGACAAGAAATGAGTGAGTTATGCTCACTTTTGTGAAGTAGGATGATTATGCTCGAACACTGATTTACAGTTGCGTTTTTGATGATTTGAGAGTGATTTGGATGAGTTTGCAAAGTGATTTAAGCTTGGGAAAGGCTTGGTATTTATAAGGGAGGATTAGGGTTATGTTAGGTGAGTATTAAATGTTAAAAGAATGAGTTTAAAACTCAAAAAAAGCCAAAATCGCGCTAAAAATTGGAGCTGGCCACCTTTCTGCGCGCTGATCTTGCTGGTGGGCCATGCTGAAAGTATGGTTAAATGATTTGAGGGTGTTAAATGGTTCGATGAGAAGGTCCAGCTCGGCTGGTTATGCGCGCACATGGTGAAACGGTTTGCCCGGGTTCGATCCCTGTGGCCTGCATTTTTTTTTTATGAATTAATTTTTTTTTGAGTAAACTGCCATTTTGGTCCCTGTGGTTTGGGCACTTTTGCCATTTTAGTCCAAATCTCAAACTTTTTACATCTAGGTCCCTGTGGTTTGCATTTTATTGCCATTTTAGTCCAAAAATCCAAAAACCCTCTATTTTGACTGTTGAAAGCTGATTATTTTGTCCTTTAGTGCAGGGGAATTTTGGTCAACATGACTTGCTAAAATAAGAAAGTGCGGAAATGCGGAGCGTTACATGGTGGCGGCACCATGTAGAGCTGAGAGGGAGAGAGAGAGTTTGAGGGAGTGGAGTGAACTTGTGAAGGAAAGAAATGAAATGATGAAGATCTAGTGAACCATACTTATAATCCTTCCACTCAATATTATGACCAAGATATCAAGCAATATCAAATAAGATTGTATGAAGATTTAGAAAAATCTTGAGTGGGGCCACCTCCTTTCAACCGTAAATCCAGGGGGGTATGTGTAACTTTGATGGTAAGTAGGTAACTTATAGTATCCAAGTAAAATCTAAGCAAATCGAGGAAATCCAAGCAATATCTTATAAAATCAAGAAAGGATTTAGTAGATATTTTGAAATCTTGGAGTGGGGCCCCTACATGGGCCGTAGATATGGAGAAGGTGGGGGGGGGGGGGGGTTAAATGTAAATTGATGGTAAGTGTAGGTTATTAGTGGAAGTTAAGTGTAATGTCTAGTGTTTTAAGTGTCTCTTGCATTATGTAGTATGTTTAAGTGTTCGGGAACCATAACTAGCTCAGAAAAATAAAAACAATGCTTCTAGCAATATTTTGGTGTTCCGGGTAATGTCCGGTTGTTCGGTTAGATACCGATTTGTTAAAGTGTCAAACTATTCCGTATAGTGTCCTTTATGTAACTTTTGTGACACTTTTAATTCCCGACACTTAGGAAAGCATACAGGACCATTTTGCCATATTTTTACATGTAATAATCTTGTTAAATGCTGAATTTTTGCTGATTTGAGCAGAATTCTGCACTTTATGTGGGTTTTAGGCACTTTCTGGCACTTTACCTATCACTTAGGCATGCAGTTTTGTGGTCCTCACTTCCCTACACACTATACTAGTGTGATACGTCATCTTTGGCTCATACTGGGCCTCAAAATACTATTTGTCTATGTACTGAACTTCGTCAGCATTTTTAGTTTGTCTGGTAATGGTGCCAATTCTGTTCTGTGTATCATTTGAAATATTTCGTGTTGCATGTAGCAACGAATAAAGTCTTGTAATGTGAAATGCCATTGTATGTATATAACAGTAATAAGAAATTCATTTGTCTTGTAAACTAGATCATGCACAGTTATTAAAGCACAAATTACTGTTCATTTAGTGTACGGAATGTACGGAAAAGTGACAGTTGTCACAGCAGACTCAGTAGTCAAATGATACCTCAAAACCTGATAATGATCAAGCTTGTTTCTCGGTAGAGCACAGATGCGAGGGTACTTAGCGTTTCTATCAGTCTTCAATGTTCTCAGCCGGTGAAACGTAACCTTCATCCTGATCTTCTTCGCCTTCTTCTTGAACGTTGATCTGGTTTTCATAGCCTTCCCTGTCTTCAATGCTTGAGCTTTCGCATCACCTTTCTTTATAGCATCAACTGTAATGAAAATTAAACATGTTATGTGTTTTGTAAGGTTTTAATTGATTGGATTGGATGATGATTTGAACCTTTAGCCGGCGACATTGAGAAGTGAACCTGCAAAAATGAAATTTAGTTGATTAGAAGATGAAATTAAACCGGTCGCATTTATAACCTCCGCTCTTTCACCGGAGAACACACGATTTCGCCCGACGACTTCTTTTTGGTGTGGAGTGTACTCAGAAAAGAAGAAGATTTAGGGAAGCTTAAATTACAAAAAAAAACCTACAAAATCTTATAAAACTACACAAACATCTCAATTCGAACTTTCTATCGATAATTGTTTTGTCAAATATGATTAAGATTGTGATATTATTTTAGGGGAATCCAATTTCTTGAATAGGATTTAGGAGGAATTATCCTTAGAAATGTCAGGTACGTTACATTTAAGCTAACTTCTTTTAAATTTTAGTGGGAATCCAATTTCTTTTTTATTGTAGCCCACACTATATTGCTACAATCTTAAATAAATTAATTTCTTAATCAAATCCATAAGAAACCTAAAAATGATCACCAAACATAAAATTGCCACATACATGTCACCAGTAGTAACTCTGCCAAAACATAACTAGCAGACCATGTGACACATTGGTTCCCCATGCACCCATAATGAAAACAAATAAAGCTCAAAACTTGACAAAGGAATGCCAATCAAAAGAAGTAAAAAAAATATATTATGCTTAACGCTATATTTAAAATCCAAGAATACGTAAGCATAATTTTTGTAAGTAACAATATTCAAACCCTTCAAATGGTTTTCTAACTGAAATTCACATAGAAACTTTTTTATAGAGAGCTTAAGTAGATCTGCTTAAGAAGTGATTGAGGGGGATCTGCCAAAGTAGTAGCAGCGGACATGGAGGAAGTAGAAGAGGAAATCGCAATTGTGGAATTTCCTTCTTTCTTAGCCCAAGGTCCAACCTAAGGTCCATCTTGGGGTGAAATGCGACGGCATTGCTGAAAGTTCTACATTATAATAATGGCCTGCAAAAAAGACGAGAAGAACACACTTTATATATGTGGATATTAGATACATCAAAGATTAAATCCTAATATATTACTTGTGATTATGAGCTTTAAAAGGGTATTTAGAATTCCTTATTAAAACTGCTTATTGTTTTTTTAATATGCAGAATAAGCAACCCCAAACACCCTCTAAACAAAAAAAACATCATTAATTAACAATTACCACATAACCATCAAAGGTCCAACTTGATAAATAGGCATGCTTTAGGTTTCGGTTTGGCGAGTTGTATCAAAGACATGCATACGTTCAACCTGGCGACACAGTTAATATCATGTAACATGAACAGGACCAGTGCAACCTATTTATCTAAACAAACTATTAATTTTGCTTTTCGTTTTCTTTCCAAAATCAATAATGGCTCCAAAGAAATATCAAGATCCCTCAACCACCCAGTATTTTTTTGAGGTCTAAGCCGATGTATTTAACTTAACTGATCCATCACATCAGCTTCCTCATTAAAATGCTTACTTTTTCCGGCCCATAACCTCCAAGTGCTTCCCATTCATTGTTAAAACTTATTGACCTACACTATAAATTAACCTTTTGACCCGAGCCTATTACCCAGCCCAAAGGAGTTTATAGCATAGGTCAAACAAACAAATAACCATATATTGTTAGAACAAAGAAAACCCAGAATATAACATTAAAAGAATACAACTTCAGGAAGTAGACTGATTACCTAAGACAGTTACTATTAGTTTTACCTTTTTGACAACCCTCATGTATATTTAGCTTTAAGACTAATTACACATCAGGTCTAAGTTGAGTACACACCAGGTCAACAAAGAAGCGATTACAACATATGAAATCATGCAATTTGCAAGTGCAATATTATACCTGATAAAATGTTGGAGCTAAAATTCATGTATAGAGACCGAATCATAAAATCCTTAAGAATTGACAAAAATTAACCTGAATCGCTTCTTGTTAACAAAATCCTTAAGAATTGACAAAAATTAGCTTGTTAACAAACAAATTAAGTTATATTCACTTAAGAATTGACAAAAACTCAGAATCAAATAAAAATTAACCTGAATCGCTTCTTGTGCTTCCTTTGATGCCTCTGTAATCATCGGTGTAGCAATCTTCACCGCCTCTCCTCCGGCCTGCTTCAACACTGGCATTGCCACATCCATCGCCGACTTTAGAAAATCCGACATCGTTTTAATCACATTCCCTGTGAGCTCAAAGACATCAGAACCTGGTCGATTTTCTCTTCCACCTAAAATTAACCACCAAACAAACGATTAAATTTTGTTTAGAACGGTAACTCACACGCCTTGTAAACCTGTTCAAATTCCGAAATCCAACAATTCGAATACTGAAACAGACATCCGATGACTTCGTATAGTTTAAAATTACACCTTATTAATCCAATCTTATTATTGGCGTTAGTAAAAAAAAAAATGAATAAGATGTGGGATATGAGGAAACAAAAACACAAGTGAGCACAATTCTTCATCTTAGTACCTGATTTTCAATAAACAAAGAAATAATGCATATTTTTTACATGTATTAATAAAAACAAATCAAAAGAACATAAAAGTGCATATAGTTACCTTTGACGAAATCACGTAAAGGCGAACTAAAAGACAAAACAACAACGATTCTCCAACCCACCACCTATTTGCATCACCAGTTCTGGCTAGAACAGGATCCAGGTTATCCAGTCTCTCATTCTTGATTTTCTTTCCAGCAATATCATATCCAATATGTTCCTCATTTTTGTACCACTCTAAAGGAACATCCCCAATGGTGTTCCGAGGACCAACCTATAACAAAAGGTGTATGAACAATAACCATATAAGCAGAGCATAGATATCACATCTCATAAACCACCATAAGCAAAAATAAATAACATTACATATCATAAACAATTTACAAACGTCTACCAAAGTACAAGCTGAAACTGAAAAGTATCATAACAGACCTCATGTTCTGATGACTCTCTCAACCAAGTCTCTGCTTCCGAGCACTCGTTCAAGACCTATAAACCCTAGAACAGTCAAATAACAGAATCAACACTTCACAAATACTAATACCTTCTCATCGAGCAAGATCAGGTCCATCCGAAAGGACTGACACCATTTTCGGATGATTCGACACTTGATATTCCACATAACTTTGGACGGATCCAAATCGTCTATGAAACTGAGTGACAAAGATGGTGATTCACCGACAGATTGATTTGCCGATGACATGGTTCGTGTGGAAGCTTTGTAAAAAAACCCTAGAATGTCGCCTTTAATTTTGAAATGAGAAGAAAGAGAGAGATGGAGATTAAATTGTGAAGAAGAAAGAGAGAGATGGAGATATGATGACATCTCAGGTGCATTAAATGCACAAAACAACTCCCCATGCAATTTTGAAATTCTCTCCTAAAAAATCACTAATTTATCATAATAAAAATCAGATTATATACTATATTATTTAGATTTATCTATACTACTTTAATAAGGATATAGGAAGGACAGAATGGTAATTTAGCAAGCTGTTGAAAACACCCTCAATGCACAATGTACAAGATTTAAAGCACAAAAAACACAAACTTTTTACCCTTCAACTAATTCATCATCAACCGTCCATTTTTTTCAATTTTTCACACGGATCACGATCTAGACGGCTGATATTCACTTCACACGGATCGCCCATCAGACTTTCTCCTCTCTTTCTCTCTCTTTCTCTCAAAAACACGCTTCCCTGCTCCTTCTCTCTCTCTCTCTCCGTCGATTCCAAATCCAGATCTGGATCTAGGGTTTCTCTGCTCTCTCTCGTGATCCAAGCGATTCAGATCCAAGGAGATTCAGATTCAAGAGATTCAGATCCAAGAGAATCAGACTTACGGGGTGTGTGTGCGATTCAGATATGGGTGGTTTGAAGACTATCAGTTGACCCGAGTAAGTGATTCTACATTTACCACATCTGATTTCTACCAGTTTGTTATCTCTAACCTTAAATATTGCATAAATCCAACCAAAAACATGAAGAGGCAGGTTTTCTTTGAGTTTTGAGGTCATTATTACTATGCCATTAAACCACGTTATTCATTTCTAAGTTCTAACACCTGATCTCCTGCCACTATATCATCATCTAATGGTGTGAAGACTGCCTAAATATGTTCTTGGTCACTCTGATCCTAATATCCAACATAAGTTAGAGCTAACTGGTAAGCATGCTTTGACTTTTGAGGTCAAAGTTAATATGGATTAGAGACAATTGTTTTCTAACCACAAAATTCATTTCTTTTATGTGGTCTGCCTTTTATTTCTTGGTATTTAGGTAAAGATTGCATAAAAGTGTTGACAAAAAGACAAGGACGATATTTTAAAGACAAAATTAAATGGAATTGTTAATGTATATAGTATAAAAATAACAACACTTTTCTATTCACAATATCTGATATAGTATTCAATGCCATCTAATTTATTTAATGAAATCTAGAGAGAGTAATGTGGTGCGATAGGATGTCATGGCTTATATGCTGCTTATTCTTATCTAAATTTGAATGGGTTATTATTTATTAAATGCAGATGATAATTTAGTCAAAATTAGTATTTTTTTTCTAATTGATTTGGATTGTCACATTGGATTGTAATTTTGTATTTGTGGGTTGCAGTTTGCTCATAGGAAATGTATTCAGAAATGGTGCAATAAGAAAAGGGATATAACCTGTGAGATTTGCAATCAGGTTTGGCCTTTTTTGGTCCAGAATTTTAATAATTTGGTGAATTTTTTTTATTGAAATGCTATTGAATTTGACATGTTTCATATATTTATTCACCGGATTACGCTCTTTCACCAGCTAGAACCAATCCAGATGTCATGACTAATGATATCAGGTACAGTTGCTACAAAGATTTGGCGAAAAAATTATTCTTTGTTTCTTTTAATCTTTCTGCACAAGGTTTACTATTTTTGATTCTCATTGTATTTTTTAGGCATGCATGAGGCCCGCAAATTGATATCCGGGATGCTCACTTCTTGGCTTTTGCTTCTGAGAATCAATTTCTTGAACCGGATTATGATGATTACGGTGTATGAAGTAATAACAGCATTGCGTACCTCCGGTTTATGGCTCTCTTTGTAAGTGAAAAACAAGTCTCATGTCACAAATTTTATAAAAGGTCATATAAACTTATTATTGTTTGCTTAAATTAAATGTCAGTTGATGTTAATATTGCTTATACGCCAGGCTTTGCTGGTCACAAGAGACCTCGGGATGCTGCCAGAAGGTTCGTAAGGTAAAGATATCGATACTGATTTGGCCTTTTTTGTTCTATAGTTAATCGATACTCAAATCTGAATACGCTAAAAGGTTCGTAAGTTAAAGATATCGAGTTTGTGACCGATTTTGTTTGTCGATCCGGTATGTTATTTGATATTTTAACGTTTTTGTTCTTCAATCTGGAGATGGTATACATTTTATTTTGAGTTGGTAAGCAATAAAACAAATAAATTTGGGGTTTTAAACTAGATTTTGTGCTACATGAAGTGGTGTCACTGTTCTTGGGTCCTTACATTTAAGACTCGGATTGTGAATCTGATTTCATGAGTGTTAATGGAGGTAAGAAATTAATGTAGTTACATATATATATATATATATATATATATATATATATATATATATATATTGACACTAATGAAGGTATCTACTCCTCTTATAAAAAACAAAAGTTTATTTAATCCCTTTTAGCTCTGCTCTTATACACCTTTTTTCACACATTTTGATCAAAAGTTAAATAATTTTTATTTATTTATTTATTTTTTGCTTGTATGCATTGTTCTTATTTGGTGTTCTGAATCAAATTGCTGTATTTTCAGAATTCACACCTTCAAGAGGCAACACTCCATTACACCGTAACTTCGCGTTACAAATGAAGGGTGGTGCATATGCGATTGATGACCGCAAGCCTTCCGTGACCCTGCTTCAACCACCTCCAAGCCCGTTAAAGAAGAAAAAGAGACTTTCCGAACTTTTCAGTGAAAGCCAAAGAGAGGGTCATGCTTGTGATGATGAAAATGGGGCGGTAGGGAGCCTTGAAGCGGTGGCAGTTCGTGGTGGTGGGTTAAAGCCGAAGAGTGGGAGATGGGTGGAGATTGTGTAGGCGCATGGTTGCATACCGAAGGTACAGAACTGCAGACAGAAATGACAAGAAAGAAAGCCTGAGTCGTGAGTTCGTGACCCTGACTTATCAACGGTCATGAACCTTTTAGGGATGAAAAATGATGTAAGATTCTCAGTTTATATATATTTTTTTTGAGTAAAATGCCATTTTTGACCCTGAGGCTTGACCAGTTTTGCGACTTTTGAAATCTTGCCATTTTCATCGGTACTATAGTAATAGGAAAATGTTAGATTATTTGGTTAAATGATCCACTCAAGTAAATGGGTATCACAACCTCTGGTACTATAGTCTTCTATTTAGTTGGTTGCACATCGCAAAGTCATCAAGTCGTGTCATGTAATAGGAAAATGTTAGATTATTTGGTTAAATGTTAGATTATTTGGTTTTTGAGAACACATGCAATTAGGGGTGTTTATCGGGTTTTTTCTTTGGGTTTCGGGTTTTTTGGGTCGGGTTGTTCGGGTTTTTCTCTGCGAAAAATTGACCCGATAACAAACCAATTTTAAAGTTCGGGTTAGTCGATTTTGGGTTATTCGGGTTCGGGTTAGTTTGGGTCGGGTTATTCGGTTTTCGGGTTTAGATGTAAAATGAAAATAAATATTTTTTTTACAAAATACCATCAAAATTCATATTGTTACTTTAAATAAACCATTTTGTTAGCTCAAGTAGTCTACCTATGCGGCTGTGCTTCTACTTCTACATAGTGCAGGTCATTGCATTTTTCTGTGTGCTAATGTTTTTATTTTATTGTAAACAGGTAATATCATTCAGACTTTGAAGGACAAAATTACAAGAATACATAATATAACTTAGGATCTTGACCTGTAACAAACTCAAAGGGCAAGTTTAGTGGAGCTTCTATAGTTCCTTGGTGAGCTACTGATTGTCCTTTATTATAACTCACATACTTTTTGTTGCATTTTTTCATTATTTCCTTATCATGGTGATATTTTAGACACTTCCGTTGAAAATGATTATAGAAAATTTATTTTAAAATAATAATCTAAAATTTTGTAATGAATTTATTTGAAAGGTTATATACTTCAACAATGCTTTTTAGCTACTTTCGACCCTTCTTTAACTGATTTTTTTTATGTTTTAACAATACCTTTGAGTGGCTTTCGACCATTTATCTTTTTTAACTATTCTAATTTAATATAGTGATTTAACCCACTAGGTGTAAAACACCACCCAAAATGATCCACTCAAGTAAATGGGTATCACAACCTCTGGTACTATAGTCTTCTATTTAGTTGGTTGCACATCGCAAAGTCATCGAGTCGTGTCATGTAATAGGAAAAATGCTAGATTATTTGGTTTTTGAGAACACATGCAATTAGGGGTGTTCATCGGGTTTTTTCTTTGGGTTTTGGGTTTTTTGGGTCGGGTTGTTCGGGGTTTTCTCTGCGAAAAATTGACCCGATAACTAACCCATATTAAAGTTCGTTTGTTTGACCCGTTTACTAAAATTGATGAATCTGATCCATTTACTAAAAGTGATGAGTTTAACCCGTTTACTAAAGTAGCTCACTATGACCTGTTTATTTCAAATGGTAACCTTGACCTGTTTATTATAATAAGTGTGACCCGTTTACGATAGTAGCTAATTCTGACCCGTTTACTAATTATTTTTTAACCGGTCCGGTTAATTATTTTAACCGGTTAGGTTAATTAACCAGATATTTTGGGTTATTAACTGGTTATTTTGCCTTTTTATTTTGAATTTTTCGGTTTTTTTTTTGGTTAACTGGTCTATTGGTTAAAAAACAGGTTAATAACCAGTTCTTGTACTAAGTACTTATAACCGGTTACTAACCTACGGTTAAAAATAACCACTAACTGGTTATTCCTAAATTGGTTATTAAAGGTTACAATTATGATTAACTAACCGGTTATTTTGTGCACCTCTACCAGAGACTGAAAAAAGATGCACTGTGGATAGGCACTTAGGTGGCATCGACGGGAACAGTCAAAAGCAATGGAACTGGAAACGTGGTCCTGCTTCTTTTCTTGAAATTACGGAGTATAAATGGCTGAGAAGAGATCTGGACGTTATGGCTTTGGCTGAAGTTAACGATAAGTGGGTTTGGATCGAGAGACTAACTTATATGAATTTTCAATTTGTGCTGTCAAGAGAATGCTTTCCAAAAGGAATGATTATTGCGGTAACTACATGTTAGAATGGTGCAAGTGGTTACCGTTGAAGTGTATTGTTTTCGTGTGGAGAGCCGAATTGAAAAAAAAAGCGATGAGAGCGGCTTTTATAGACTGAAATATTAATGTGGAAGTCTCAAACTGCCCATTTTTGTGATTATAGCGATGAAACAGTGAGTCACTTGTTTTGCTCATGTATGATTGCTTCGACAATTTGGCTGCACATTAGTAGATGGTGTAAAATGGCTTTATTTGTCGTAAGCTCGGTTAGAGAGATCCTAGAGTTGCAGAATCTTGTGGGCTTGACAGGATTGGTTAAGAACGTCTTTCATGGAATTTTGATCATCGGATGTTGGTGTTTGTGGCGGGCTAAAAACAGTCTCAGATTCGAGAACAAAGTACAGGTGGAAGAAATTATTAGAGAAATTAAATCGTTGGGTTATTTTGAATTAGCATTAAATTAAAAGGAATGACCGTTTTGTGGTCCGATTGGTGTAATTTTTTATATATGTAATCCGGTTTGGTGTGTGTCTGCCCCGTTTTGTGAGTTGGAGATTTTTAAGGAATATGTTAAAAAAAATAATACTTAAATTAGCACATAGCAAATACCAACCCCTTCAAAAAATATCACTAAACACCGTGACTTTGACATTAAAGTGTAGACTTTTAATTTTTATCCATTTCATCGTAGTCAGCTACTTCAATTCTATTTGTGACATTATGTCATAAATTTTGCCAATCCTGAGTGGACTTTGAAGAAGATCCAATGGTTCCTCTCTCCTAAATGTTGTTACTCCAGCATGAAACTGCCACTATAGCTTGCACTACCTTCTTCTTGAACTATTGATCAGACACATGCTTATGGAATTCAAAAAGATTGTTAA